>CM019064.1:181440769-182095728 GCA_009667805.1 Leptobrachium leishanense | reverse complement strand
TTCTCATTGAATATTATTGAGCATATATTTTATGCTAATTGGAAGCACGTGATAAGTGATGTAAAATACTCTATATCTGGGTAGTCACAGAGACCATACTCACTTCAGTTTCATCTCTCACTTGCAGTCAGTTTCATTTCTTTTTCACTCACGCACTCACCTCTCTCTCTCACTCATCCCACGAGCCATGCTCATGGAGAGGCTCAAGGAAAGACACAAAGAAACTAAGAGGGACACATATTCATAACATCTTAGAATATTCTCACAAATTCTCACACACTCTCCATTTAACATTACATCCACTGATATCATAAGAAGTTCACAGATAGGATTGAAAAGATCTTGAAATATTTAAAGTATGAAAGCAATTTAAGTGGAATTAATGCAGAGATAAATATATATGGGTGCGTATATTGCAATGGATATAGACTGAGATTTATCTCAGATATCGCTAGATCGGAATCTTCACTATATTTCTAATCTGCAGTATAGAAATGTGGTGAGAGTCTGATAACTGTGACGGTGGGCCTGACCTGACATGGCACAGAAGGGGTGTGAGCTTCTTGAGCAGTCAGACATGACCCATGAATGTATAAACAAAAACAAGGGATTTATTTACAACAGCAAAGTATATAAACAGCAAGGATCAAGAAAAACACACATGAAACTAAAGACCTGAGCACTAGAAATAAACTAAAATACTGAGATACAAATACCAAAACATAGAACCAGATCAGAACGAAATGCAAGAAACAGATAGCTAATCAAAAAGCAACAACATGAGAGGGCTAAATACTAGAGCAACATAAGCAAGAACAGGGCAGCCATCAGAATTGATGGGGCCCCTTACTAAACCTCACGATGGGGCCCCCCAGGGCCCCCCCCTCAACCTCTAACAGCTTTTCTCCCCCTTCAAAAAAAAAAGGACATAACATAGCACCACAGCAATAAAACTCCCAGTAATGTGCAGTGTGTATTAGCTTATCACAGTATCCACAGCAATAAAACTCACAGTAATGAGCGGTGTGTCTGAACATATCACAGAATCCACAGCAATAAATCTCACAGAAACGGGCTGTGTATGATGGCCTTTGGGTCTGGGTCTGGGCCTGGGCCCTGGGTCTGGTCCCTGGGACTGGGCCTTGGGGTCTGGTCCCTGAGGTCTGGGCCCTGAGGTCTGGTCCCTGGGGTCTAGCCTGGGCCCTGGTCTGGTCCCTGGGCCTTGGGGTCTGGGTCCTAGGATCTGGGCCCTGGGTCTGGGCCTTGGGGTCTGGGCCCTAGGGTCTGGGGTCTGGGCCCTGGCTCTGGGCCTTGGGGTCTGGGCCCTGGGTATGGGGTCTGGACCCTAGGGTCTGGGCCCTGGGTCTGTATTTGGGCCTTGGTGTCTGGGCCTTGGTGTCTGGGCCCTGGGTCTGGGCCCTGGGTTTGGCCTAGGGGTCTGGGCCCTGGGTTTGGGTCTTAGGGTCTGGGCCCTGGGTCTTAGGGTCTGGGCCCTGGGTCTTAGGGTCTGGGCCCTGGGTTTGGGCCTAGGGGGTCTGGGCCCTAGGGTCTGGGCCTTAGGGTCTGGGCCTAGGGGGTCTGGCCTTAGGGTCTGGGCCCTGGGTTTGGGCCTTGGCCTTAGGGTCTGGGCCCTGGGTTTGGGCCTTAGGGTCTGGGCCTTAGGGTCTGGGCCCTGGGTTTGGGCCTAGGGGGTCTGGGCCCAGGGTCTGGGCCTAGGGGTCTGGGCCATGGGTTTGGGCCTAGGGGTCTGGGCCCTGGGTCTGGGCCCTGGGCCTTTGCCCTGGGTCTGGGCCATAGGGTCTGGGCCCTAGGGTCTGGGTCTGGGCCCTGGGTTTGGCCTAGGGGTCTGGGCCATGGGTCTGGGCCTAGGGGTCTGGGCCTTAGGGTCTGGGCCTAGGGGTCTGGGCCTTGGGGTCTGGGCCCTGGGTCTGGCCTTGGGGTCTGGGCCTAGAGGTCTGGCCTATGGGTCTGGGTCCTGGGCCTTGGGGTCTGGGCCCTGGGTTTGGGCTTAGGGGTCTGGGCCCTGGGTCTGGGCCTTGGGGTCTGGGCCCTGGGTTTGGGTCTAGGGGGTCTGGGCCCTGGGTTTGGGCCTAGGGGTCTGGGCCTTGGGGTCTGGGCCCTGGGTCTGGGCCTAAGGGTCTGGGCCCTGGGCCTAGGGGTCTGGGTCTTGGGCCTTGGGGTCTGGGCCTAGGGGTCTGGGTCCTGGGTCTGAGCCTAGAGGTCTGGGCCCTGGGTTTGGGCCTAGGGGTCTGGGCCCTGGGCCTTGGGGTCTGGGCCATGGGTCTGGGCCTAGGGGTCTGGGCCTTGGGGTCTGGGCCTTGGGGTCTGGGCCCTGGGTCTGGGCCTTGGGGTCTGGGTCCTGGGTCTGGGCCCTGGGTCTGAGCCTAGAGGTCTGGGCCTAGGGGTCTGGGCCTTGGGGTCTGGGCCCTGGGTTTGGATCTAGGGGTCTGGGTCTGGGCCCTGGGTCTTAGGGTCTGGGCCCTGGCTCACCACTCGCTGTCTTCTATCTTCTTTTCTTCTGTCTTCAGCTCTTCTTTTCTTCACCTTTTCTTTAATCTTCTTCTCTTCTTTTCTTCAGATCTTCCTGGTCCCTCCAGCTCCGGCGCACAGCTTCACTGAGTGGAGGGGCGGAGCCAAAGCAACGTGCTTGGGAGGCCCCTCACACGCTGCTTGGCCCCGCCCAGCCAGGAAGTGAAGCTGCCAGGAGCCGGAGGAGACACAGTATCTCAGTCTCCTCCGGCTCCTGCAGCAGCAGCAGGGACACAGCTCCGGATTCGGACTCATCGAGTCCGATACCGGAGCTGTTAAAGGGCAACGCCGCTGCCGTCGGGGGCCCGGGATCCTCCCCCCAGGCCCCGGCGGCCCGGGCCCCCACCGGGCCCGGGCCCCTTACGGCAGTAATGGGCGTAATGCCCTGATGGCGGCCCTGAGCAAGAACATAAACCGGATTTAAACTATAGAAAACATGAATATCAGACATGAACTTGAACCAAGAACATAGACCTGAATATAGACAGAAGAACTAAGAAAGGATATATTAAATGCAAACATCACCTAAGCAAGACAGACCTGAACATGAATGCATGAGCTGAGTACACTGAAGCAGGATCAGGATCAGAATGAAGCTAGAATCACAGTGAGGCTTGAATCAAGACTAGGAATACAGAACAAACTGAGAACATGGATCAGACTGAGAACAAGGATAAACTGGAGGCTAGGATCAGAGTGAATACCAAAATGAGGCAGCGCCCTTCTTAGGGCGATGCCTGCTTATATACAGAGTCCACATAAACAATTGAGTCCAGGTGAGGTCCAGGCTTGAACGTGAACCAAAGGTCCAGAACTTGGATGCAATATCCATAGAAGCCAGAGGGGGCGCCAGAGACCCAGGACGTGACAATAACAAGGATATAAATTTATCCTAACTATATGTTGCAGTGTATATATATATATACAGTTGTGTTCAAAATTATTCAACCCCCACTGAAATTGAGTGTTTTGGCCAGTTTAACATTGATTTTGATCATTCAGGCATCTTGCTTACAATTAAATCAAAGAGGCACGTGTAGGTCAGACAAATATAACATAACATTTATAATGAAATAACCACAAATGTCTTTTCTGTGCTCACATCATTATCAGTTTTATTCAACCCCCAAGTGACATTCAATCTTAGTACTTAGTACAACATCCTTTTACAGTTATAACAGCTTTTAAACGTGAAGCATAGCTTGACACAAGTGTCTTGCAGCGATCTACGGGTATCTTCGCCCATTCGTCATGGGCAAAAGCCTCCAGTTCAGTCACATTCTTAGGCTTGCGCACTGCAACTGCTTTCTTTAAGTCCCACCAGAGGTTCTCAATCGGATTTAAGTCAGGTGACTGCGATGGCCACTCGAAAATGTTCCAGCCTTTAATCTGCAACCATGCTCTAGTGGACTTGGAGGTATGCTTGGGATCATTGTCCTGTTGAAAGGTCCAACGTCTCCCAAGCCTCAGGTTTGTGACGGACTGCATCACATTGTCATCCAATATCTCCTGGTACTGAAGAGAATTCATGGTACCTTGCACACGCTGAAGCTTCCCTGTACCTACAGAAGCAAAACAGCCCCAAAGCACGATTGACACCCTGCCATGCTTCACAGTAGGCAAGGTGTTCTTTTCTTCATAGGCCTTGAATAATTGAGGGGTTGGGGTTGAATAATTTTGAACACAACTGTATATATATATGTATTGAAATTGGAAGAGCTATTGTGATTGAATTACTAAGGAGGGATTTTATAACCTACAATTTAAAAAGTATAAGATTAGAAGCTTAATTCTTTATTAGTGGAGGATTCACTAAATAAGTTTTTCTTATCATTCTAAATAGAATAAGTGATAGCTTCATCTTTTTGTTAACCCAGGTAGCACAGAGATATATATATATGTGTATACATATATGTATATATATACAGTTGTGTTCAAAATTATTCAACCCCCAATGCTGTAAAGGGTTTTAGGGAATTTAGTGTACATTTGTAATTGTATTCAGAATGAAATCCTACAAGGACTTTTTAAAGAACCATATGCAACTAAAATGACATCAATTGGTTTTGTAATACAGTAGTAAATGTTTATTTTGTGAATTCTTCATTGACACAATTATTCAACCCCTTAAAGACTACCACTCTTGAAGAACAGAGGTTCATTCAAGTGTTTTCAATCAGGTATTGAAAACACCTGTGGATGTCACGGAGCAGCAATAAAGCATAATAAACACCAATTAGGCAGCTTTAAAATGACTGTGATACTCAGCTCCTTCTAGACATTTACTGGTGTGGTTACAAACATGGTGAAGTCAAGAGAATGGTCCAGGAAGACAAGAGAAGAGGTGATTACTCTTCACAGGAAGGGCAATAAGAAGATTGCAAAGATGTTAAACATACCAAGAGAGACCATAGGAAGCATCATTCGCAAATTCAAGGCAAAGGGCAATGTTGAAATGCTACCTGGTCATGGCATAAATAAGATGCTGACTTCGACTGCTGTGCGCTACCTGAAGCGTAGAGTGGAGATAAGTCCCCGTGTGACTGCTGAGGAACTGAGAAAAGATTTGTCAGATGTGGGTACTGAAGTTTCAGCTCAGACAATACGGCGCACACTGCGTAATGAAGGCCTCCATGCCAGAACTCCCAGGCGCACCCCCTTGCTGTCTCCAAAGAATAAGAAGAGTCGACTGCAGTATGCCAAAAGTCATGTGGACAAACCACAGAAGTTTTGGGATAGTGTTCTGTGGACTGATGAAACAAAATTAGAACTGTTTGGGCCCATGGATCAACGCTATGTTTGGAGGAGGAAGAACAAGGCCTATGAAGAAAAGAACACCTTGCCTACTGTGAAGCATGGCGGGGGGTCAATCATGCTTTGGGGCTGTTTTGCTTCTGCAGGTACAGGGAAGCTTCAGCGTGTGCAAGGTACCATGAATTCTCTTCAGTACCAGGAGATATTGGATGACAATGTGATGCAGTCCGTCACAAACCTGAGGCTTGGGAGACGTTGGACCTTTCAACAGGACAATGATCCCAAGCATACCTCCAAGTCCACTAGAGCATGGTTGCAGATTAAAGGCTGGAACATTTTCGAGTGGCCATCGCAGTCACCTGACTTAAATCCGATTGAGAACCTCTGGTGGGACTTAAAGAAAGCAGTTGCAGTGCGCAAGCCTAAGAATGTGACTGAACTGGAGGCTTTTGCCCATGACGAATGGGCGAAGATACCCGTAGATCGCTGCAAGACACTTGTGTCAAGCTATGCTTCACGTTTAAAAGCTGTTATAACTGTAAAAGGATGTTGTACTAAGTACTAAGATTGAATGTCACTTGGGGGTTGAATAAAACTGATAATGATGTGAGCACAGAAAAGACATTTGTGGTTATTTCATTATAAATGTTATGTTATATTTGTCTGACCTACACGTGCCTCTTTGATTTAATTGTAAGCAAGATGACTGAATGATCAAAATCAATGTCAAACTGGCCAAAACACTCAATTTCAGTGGGGGTTGAATAATTTTGAACACAACTGTATATATATATACAGGATTACTAGCTTGTTTGGAATATTTGTTTGCTGGGAATTAAATGCTTTCTTTCCAGAAACGTTTCTAAAGTTGTACTAACCATTTATGCTTAGTTACTAACTGATTAAAGTAAATCGTACTAATAAATGGTGTGAAGTTACTAACATGTTCTAAAAATCTAGAAATCTGTGTGTTGACGGCTGTTGTTTGTTTATAAATCCTTGATTTTTGTTGTGAGAATAAATCATTTTGCATACGTAGTAAATAAATATATATATTTTTACCTAGTTTGGTAGCGGTTGTATTTTTGTAAACAAAACGCACAATTGAAAACAGACTCAGGATCGGTTTTCTGAGAAATATAATTGTGTACAAGATAGTTTTATTATTGTTTATATCTCGTATCAATTTCATATTTGAATAAACATCCTGACAAAGTCTCCCTCTGGGCAACCTTATTGTCTGTTCTGGTTTTGCCAGTCAATCTGGTGTCTGGGTCTGTATTGAGTATCCCTTGTGTCATTCTGTGCTTGCAGAGCTGGGTACGGATTATGGTAATTCTTGGGGTTCTGTGGCATGCTTGGTGAGTAACCCTCGTGCTGCTAATCAACTGCCATCTCGATGCATTGGTTACACCTACTTTCCCACACTTGAAGCAGGCATTATATCGCTGCGCATCTTAACCATCCCTTCTATCACCATTATCATGAGACCTAGCCGTCCCCTGCCGCCTCCTCTGCGATGCTGTCCATTATTCCTATTTCCTCTATACTGTCCCTGAAAGCTAGCAACATACTTTTACCATCCTTGACATTGCAATCAAAACATCCCGCAGCATCTTTCACTTGCAAAGTTCTCTCTATGTCATCAGGCCCTTCGTTGGCCAATTATCAACCATTTGCTTCACCAATCTCTGTACATCATTCAACAAATTATTCACTAATGTCTGTACATACATCTGGCCTGTTTCACCTTCCCTACTCAACCCCCCATCTTCCTTCCAATTTGCATGAAAATGTTTCACAACCTGTGCTACACTCGCATTCTTTTCTTGTTTACAGGCTAAGACAGCAGCCATAGACTTATGGTTACCATGCATTGCAGTCCACTCATTCAACAAGTCTGTCCACAAGTCATCTGTAACGGGGAGCCCCCTATAGGGTGAGGGGGAACCCCCAATCTGCAGAGATGAAGCCTTAAGGACAGGTATACAGCTTCCAGGGAACAAACCAAGATATTAACAGAAACTAGAAAGATCCCTAAACCCTGACTGAGATCCTTGAAAGATGGTCTCGAAATACTACCTAGGCTAGGTTTGCAAGATGAATAAAACATAAACCAGACAGACAATAAATGCAGGTATACAGATTCCAGGGAACAAACCAAGATATTAACAGAAACTAGAAAGATCCCTAAGCCCTGACTGAGATCCTTGAAAGGTGGTCTCGAGATACTAACTAGGCTAGGCCTGCATGACGAACAAAACATAAACCAAACATACGATGAATGCAGACATACAGATTCCAGGGAACAAACCAAGATTTTAACAGAAACTAGAAAGATCCTAAGCCCTGACTGAGATCCTTGAAAGGTGGTCTCGAGATACTAACTAGGCTAGGCCTGCATGACGAACAAAACATAAACCAAACATACGATGAATGCAGACATACAGATTCCTAAGCACGGTACAGTACAGGGGACAGACAGAAGAGAGATCCAA
Organism: Leptobrachium leishanense; assembly: GCA_009667805.1. NCBI lineage: Eukaryota > Metazoa > Chordata > Amphibia > Anura > Megophryidae > Leptobrachium > Leptobrachium leishanense. Next base: position 182,087,947 of record CM019064.1, on the reverse strand, counting down.
ATACAAGAGCCAAAGGTCATACACGGAATATCAAAACTAGAGGGGTCAGACAAGAGAGGGATCCTAAATACATGAGCCAGAGGTCATACACAGCAAATCAAAGTAAACCAGCATACAGGGACTAGGCAAGAAAGACTATCCTGGTCCAAGGATCAAGGGGAGTCCTGGTCGTACTTATAGGGCAGAACAGGTCATGTGACCGCAGGCCAATAAGCCAACAGATGGCCTGCAGGCTGAAAACAAAAATAAACAGGAATCCCTGCTACCACCAGCAGGGGGCAAGGCCAAGACGTGACATCATCTATCTGTGCTTGTGTCCTAAGGGGATACTTTGCATAATCAGTCACTCCAGTGTCAGCAAGAAGCGGGCATTGAGTCCATCTGAATCTACTGTCACCATCATAACCCATTACACCATTTATATCATTTTATAGTCTTCTACAGTAAACCTCTGTCCCTTAGTGGCTCTTTTTAATTACTGAACTGTGGCGGTGGGTGGTTTAACTGGATCAGGGGCACCTTTTGATGATGTTGTTAATGACAGCCATGTCTATGGGAACACTGATCATGTGATTACCTGCAGACATGAATGGGTACTGTTCTCTATGGTCTGCAGGCAGTATGTCCTGAGCTTGTTGTTTTGGTTGCTTTTTCTGCATCGCTTCCACCGAATGCAAGTCCTGGTTACGGACGCATGTGAAGCGATCCGTGGCGTGGACCTGTGATTCTACTGACTAGGTAGAGACAGTCACAAAACAAAGAGACCACTTACCTAGGCACAGAATCTCACTTCTAACACCAACTGAAAAGGTAACAGAAAAACACTTATAATTTCATTCGGTCTTGCTCTCGTCTAAGGCCCTTATCATAAGCACGGCCGGCCACGTGAGAATAAGCAACACAGACACGTGGGTATCTCGTTAACATTCTGAATTGCTTTATGGATTGCATAGTTCTTTTATGCTCATTTCAGGGGAGATACATGGGGAATAGGGGAGGATACAATGTGGAGTGAGTCGCAGCTCACCAATCAGATGAAGACGTATCATTAATAATTATTGGAAAAGAGCATTTGAGTTTGTTATTTGAGTTAATTGCATTACCTCATTTTAAAGCGCATGATCAGTTATTGATTAGCATAACACGTCATCTTGTCCCGGTCATTCATGGTTATTCTATCAGAAATGCTGAGTTTTTGTTAGTTCTGCCTACTTACTTAAGCCTGTGTAAATATGTAAAACATACAAGAGACCAAGCGCGTTCAGAGTCCATTTCTAACTTATGAAAAATAGGGGTAAAATAGCCAAATAGCTGATTTAAGCAATGTGAGCAAGAGGCCTTGCTAAGCATTTAATCAGGTTCATTGCAATAGCGGAATTAACATAATTTATGAAAAACTAGTGTAGCGCTCACTCCCGGAGGAGTCGCTGAATTTGAACCTCGGGTCAGTCTCCCCGCACTAGGGAATAAATATACTCCAGCACCGTCGTGGATTTTATAAATTATATGGTTTACTGAATAAACTGGCATATAATGAGTAACACGGTATACGTATATATTTTTACAGTACTTCGTAATGCGAGTAACGCGCAGCGGAAAAGGAAAAAAAGTATTTTTAACCCCTTAGTGGTTGGAGTGTGAGTCCCGTACAGGTTATGTCCCAAGGAATGTATGTATATGCGTGTATTGGTACCCGGGTACAATATTCAACTGGCCAGTGAATTATTTAAGAGGTATCTTCGACTAGTCACGTTGGGGCCCTGTGGGTTTTGAACAGACTGCAGCGTGCTTTAGTGTTTTACAATGGCCTGGAAGGCCTCTCACCCATCCGCCAGATACTCTGCGTTCCGCTCCACCCAGGACGTCTCTCCGCTCGATTTTGACTGGGATTTTCTGTGTCACCGGATCCGCTGTCTTGCTTTTCTGTATCGGCCACAAGATATCCAGCTCACCGCCTGCACTCCCTGTTAGATCATCTGCGGTTCTCCTAACTCGGGGTCCTTCAGTTTACTATGTATCAGCGTGAGATTACTAGCAGTGGATCACTGGGTCTTCGATTAATAATAAGGAAAATCCCGATCTCCAGCTCTGCTAGGCCGCACCTGTGCTCTGGCCTGGTTGTAATCACTCTCTGCTCTCTTGCGTCTTGCTCCTCTCACTCCTCTGCGCGCTCTGCCGGCTCTTTCCACGAGGCTGCGGATGTCAGTGTCTCTCTCCCACCCACTTCCTGTTCCCACCCGCAAAGCATGCTGGAAAATGTAGTCCCAATGTCCAGTGTCTTACATCACGCTTGTCTCCCTCCGGTGGCCAAAACCAAGTACTACAACGACAGGGAATTTAAAACCAGCGCTACACTCTCCCCCTCCTAGATCTCTTGGGTCTCTCCAAGGAGGTACAACAGTTGCATTACATTTTCCACATACATTAGGCAACATATACAGGCTCAGCAGCAAGCATACAATGGGTTAGATACACTTCCTCAAGTTGACTCATGCTTTGGACTACCTCAGCTAACATAGCAGACACTTCGGGCAACCTTCGCACTGTGGTGACGGTCTCTTCGTGCTATGTCCTGGTGAGTCGTAGGTGAGTCGCTGGGGTGGTCGAACAGAGCGTTTTGGTTCTGGCTCAATCAGTTCCTCTTCAGGTGGAAGTACTATAGGTGAGGGTTCAATTCTTCTTTCTATCACTGGAGCAGACATCTCTTCGGAGTATGATCCCTCCAGTGAAGGCATAGAACTGTAGTCATAAGATTCGGCTTCAGGAGCTACAGGGATTTCAATAGTTTCGGGGACTTCTAACTGAAACTCAGGAGCCTCAGGCCTCAAATTACTTTCCCACCGTTCAAGAACCAAGATTACCTCTTCAGGCTCTGGTGAGCGCATCCAGTCCAGACAAAACTTTCTTCCTCACTGTCCCTTTCGCTCTCTTCTATAGCCCAGGTCTGCTGAGACCGAGTAACGGGAGTCAAACGTGGAGCAGGCGGATTCGGCAGAGAAAGTTCGTCCCCAACTGGTATCCTCACAGCCTCTCTCAAAGGTAATAAATGATTCTGGTGCCAGTTCTTAAGAGGCCCAGCCTTTCCATCCGGCCAGATTTGATACACTGGCAGACCTGGCAGTTGCTTGCAGACAATGTAGACCTGAGAACTCCATCTATCCGCTAACTTGTGCCTTGCAGCAGCACCCAAGTTCTTCAACAAAACCCTATCACCGGGTTGTAGATCCTTTTCTTTGTAGGAACTTTCAAGTCATAGTTCCGTTTATTCCTTTGTTCCCTGTTTCCTGAGGTCAAAAGTCTATCCACATAATTTCTATGAGAAGCTACCGACGTCTGGTCCAGAGATAGCCCAAACGCCAAATCAACCGGCAGTCGAGCTTCTCTTCCAAACATAAGACGGTACAGTGAGTATCCAGTGGCGTCACTCTCCGTACTGTTATATGCATGTACTAGCGTAGCTATGTGACGACTCCAGCTCTGCTTCTCTGTGTTGGACAGTGTCCCCAGCATATTTAGCAGCGTGCGATTGAACCTTTCGGGCTGAGTATCACCTTGAGGGTGATATGGTGTAGTTCGGGTCTTTTGGATTCCCAGCAGTTCCAGCAATTGCCCAACAAGCCGGCTTTCAAAGTCTCTACCCTGATCAGAGTGTATTCTCCTTGGTAGGCCGTAGTGAACAAAGAACTTTTCCAGCTTCGCCACTGTCGGAGCGCGTTGGTCTTTTGTAGAAAAGGCTTGGGCGTAACGTGTGAAGTGATCAGTCACTATTAGAATATTTCCCTGCCCACTAGCATCCGGCTCTAAGCACAGGAAATCAATGCACACCAAATCCATGGGTCCTTGACTTTGCAGATGGCTCATTGGAGCGGTTCAGGTTGGTAGGGTCTTCCTTTGAATACACCTCAGACATGAATGGCAGTAACTTTCCACTTCAGCTCTCATGCAAGGCCAATAGAATCTGTCTCGCACCAGCTTAAAAGTCCTTTCTGCGCCCAAATGTCCATGCTCATCATGTAGCGATCGCAGTACACTCTCCCTATGTTTAGTGGGAAGGAACAACTGTTGGGTCTCTTCAGCATTGGTTGAGGGGCCCCTTCGGTAGACTACCCCATCCAACATCTTCAACCGTTCCCACTCTTTGTAGACCAATCTGGCTCCATCTGGGGAATTGGTCAGCAGAATTTCCCGTTGGTTCGTAGTTAGGGCCTTTATGGTTAACGCAATTAAGGGGTCTCTAGACTGATCAGCTTTCAGGTCCTGTTTTGAAAAGCTTTCAGGTCCTGTTGCTGCACCTCTCGTGCAGGGATGACGTCCTTGGCAATCAGCACTGGCCACTGGGTGAGAGCAGGCTGATTTGCATATGGAAAATTCATCCCTGTAATGGCACAATCAAGCTAAAACCTTGTTTGTGAGACCTGAGCGGGCACCCACCGTAGAGCAGGCCATTGTGCTGTTGCTCGTTCTCAGGACCCTCACAAACACCTCCCTTGTTTCTCCCTGTTTTGAAAAGGTAGGCAGACTTTCATCCCTCAACTGCGTAGGGTTGCAGTCGAACTCTGGAACAGTCGCAGCCATGACTCCTATGGCCTCAGCTTCAATCCCTCCCTTGACCCGGCGCTCTGCTCCTTGACACAAAGCTTGTACCCCGTCTGGAGTCCATTCTGTAGTGTAGGGTCTTCTCGACAAAGCATTAGCATCTCGATTATTCACCCCAGGGCGATACTTCAGGCTGAACCGAATCCCTGACAGAGCGGCCAACCACCGATGTCCCGTTGCGTCCAGTTTCGCAGTAGTAAGGACGTAGGTAAGAGGATTGTTATCCGTCTTTATCACAAACTCGGCCCCATACAGATAGTCCTTTAGCTTGTCTACCACCGCCCACTTCAAGGCTAGGAACTCCAACTCGTGGGTAGGATAGTTCTTTTCAGAAGGCGTAAGGCTCCGGCTCACATACGCTACAGGCCTCAGCAATCCACCATACTCTTGATACAGGACTCCTCCTAGACCTTCTCTGCTGGCATCCACATGTAACTCATACGGCTTGTGAGGGTCCGCATAGGCCAAGACAGGAGCTCGAGTTAAGCTCTCTTTCAGCATTGTAAAAGCACCCTCACATTGACTAGTCCATTCTCCCTGGATGGACTCTCGAGCTTTCCTTGGCCCTGGAGCTGACGGATCTTGGTCAGAGACCTTGCAGCCTTCTTCTGTGCTTTCCTTCTGTAGGAGTTTGTTCAGTGGTTGAGCTACTTTTGCGAATCCTCCTACAAATCTTCGATAATAGGAACAGAACCCCAAGAAAGATCTAAGTTCAGTGACGTTTCGGGGTCTAGGCCAGGAAGCTACGGCCTCCAACTTCCGAGGGTCTGTTGAAACGCCTTCTGCTGAGACCACATGTCCCAGATACGTAACAGACGGTAAACAGAATTGACATTTCTCTAGAGACAGTTTCAATCCCTCTTCATGGAGCCTCTTCAAGACCTTCTCCAAACGTTGTTCATGTTCTTCCAGAGTCTTCCCGAACACAATTATGTCATCCAGGTACACTAATACTTCGATCAGGTTCATGTCCCCGAATGTCTTCTCCATTAACTGTTGGAACGTGGCTGGAGCCCCAGTAAGGCCTTGAGGCATTCTGTTGAATTCGAAGAACCCCAATGGGCAGATGAACGCAGTCTTCTCTTTGTCTTCAGGATGCATCGGTATCTGGTAATACCCACTTCGCAGGTCTAGTACACTAAACCATTTTGCTCCCGACAAACACTGTAAGGCATCTTCTATCTGAGGAGTAGCATATTGATCTGGGATGGTTCTCCGATTCAGCGTGCGATAGTCTATGCATAGGCGGACAGAACCATTCTTCTTCCGGACCATTACTATTGGAGATGCATATGGACTCCTGGACTCTTGGATCACCTTGGTTCTTTGCAGTTCATTCAGCTGTTCTCGTAGATCATCCAAGTCTCCCAGCGGAACTCGTCTTGACCTTTCATGAAATGTCTTGTCCTCTTGTAATCGAATGCGGTGCTCAGTACTTTTAGCTAGGCCCACGTCGAACTCATCTTTCGAGAACAAGTCTCTCCACTTTAGAACTTGGGACTGAAGACGTTTCTTCCATTCAGGTGAAATGGGAGCGTCCTTGGGGTAGAACCTTTCATCTGGAATCTCTTTATCCACTCCCCCTCCTAAATCGGTAGGAGAGAGGGGCGTAGCGGACGCTACTTGCCCGATAGGCATTCGTGCTTTAAGGACTACTGGAGAATCAGACACATTGCACACGCTGACTGAGACTCTTCCTCGTGTTCTTTTCAAAGCTTTAGTGGAGATTATTTCAGGGATTACTTCTACTCCGGCTTCACTCCCATGATTAAAATCGGTTTCCAGTACCACATAGGGACCTGGTTGTGATCCGTACAACTTGACTGAAGCCCGGAAACTCGTTACTTCTCCTGCTTGCAGAACCTTATCTGTTCCTTCCAATCTCCACAGGCGCCCCACTTCAGCAGGTGCCTTCTGTTCTTCGACCATTCTCTGATAGACTGGACGTAACATTGGGTGTACTCCTTTAGTAGAACCTTCTTCCAGCATGATAGGTGTCAGGAGACGTCGCACCAAATCAGTATTCGTCCCCACTATCATGGAACTCCTGTTTGCCCCTGGTAGGCTCAGCAGTTGGCAAGACTCTGGGCCCTCTCGGCCTTTCATTTCTGACTTGAAAATTTGAGCGTTTTCTTTTAGCCGGGCGCCTGGTTTGCTCCCTTACCAGGGCCCTCTGGAGTTTCCCGCCTGCAGGGTGGACAACAGTTTCTCCACAGCCTTTAGGAGTTCTTCGACCGGTTTCTTTTCAGCCCTCCCTTGTGGGCATTGAGCCCTGAAATGGCCGATTTCCCCGCAGCCAAAACATTTCTTTCTCGGGAGTGTGAGCATATTTCCTTCTTGCGGTTCACTTGGAGACCCCCTGTTCGAGGCTACAGCAACTCCTTCAGTTCTGGTGTCTTTAGCCGACAGCAACGTCATTAACTCCATCATTTGCAACATCTGAGTTTTTAAAGCCAGCACTTCAGTCTGTATGTCTGCTACACAGAGAGTTCCTACTTCTGTGGTGAAAACTGTGTGCGAGTCATTTGCAACCTTTTTAGCCTTAATCAAGGTCTCTTCTTCTCGGATAGCTTTGACCAGTTTGGAATAGGTCAGTCTCGTGCTCTGGTATCTAGTCTGAAATTTCAACATTATGGGATCCAGTGGGAGTGCTCCTTTGAAAATTTGATCCATCAAAGCTTTGCTTGCATGACTCGGTTCCATGCCCCCTTTAAGAATGACCTGATGGATGATTTTATCCAGCCGCCAGACATATGTGGACAATTCTTCTCCTTCCTTTTGATAGGTGTGAGAGAACTTGTGGATAAGCTCGGCACAATCCTCCACTCCCCTGAAAATTTCCTGTAAAGCTTCTAGATACTCCGCAGCAGTGCAGCCGGGCTTGTCCCTTTTTAGATTTCGAATGACATCTGAAGCAGGACCTCTTAGGCTCTCGATCAACCTTTGTCTCTTCACGGTGTCAGCAACTTCCCATTCTTCCACTGCTTGCACTGCCTGATCTATCCAAGTCTCAAAGTCCTCTTCTCCAGTTGGCACAGGGACCTTACCAGAATAAAACCGTAACTTGCGATATCCGTAATTGGGAGACGCAGCAGAGTTTTTGGCTAGTGTTTCCACCAGTTTCCCCATAGTGGTGAAAAATGGAGCAGGAGGGAACCCTGTAGTTGGGGTAACATCGGGAACATTCGCGTGATCACCACGTGGCGTACTTGGCTGGACCAGTCAAACTTCCACATCGTCGGTCAGCTTCACACTCGCGCCCTGAAAACACACTGGAACACCATTTCTCCACTCAAAAAGAACATACGTGTGAGGGGTATCTGGGTTCGCTTTAATGTCCAGGATTAACCCCCGATTATCTGGTGTCAGCGTGGCCACGGCCTGGCAAATCTGATCTTCGGCCCAAGTGTCTGCAGGAATATCCATAACTATACATAATTCTATCTGACTACTGTGCTCCTCACACCATTTGGCAGCAGTGTCTGGATCCATATTTAACCCTTTAAATGCGGTTTTAACAGAGACTGGATCCTGGAAACGAGCCCCCACGTGTAGGGCTCACTCCCGGAGGAGCCGCTGAATTTGAACCTCGGGTCAGTCTCCCCGCACTAGGGAATAAATATACTCCAGCACCGTCGTGGATTTTATAAATTATATAGTTTACTGAATAAACTGGCATATAATGAGTAACACGGTATACGTATATATTTTTACAGTACTTCGTAATGCGAGAAACGCGCAGCGGAAAAGGAAATACAGCACTTCGTAATGCGAGTAACGCGCAGCGGAAAAGGAAAAAAAGTATTTTTAACCCCTTAGTGGTTGGAGTGTGAGCCCCGTACAGGTTATGTCCCAAGGAATGTATGTGTATGCGTGTATTGGTACCCGGGTACAATATTCAACTGGCCAGTGAATTATTTAAGAGGTATCTTCGACTAGTCACGTTGAGGCCCTGTGGGTTTTGAACAGACTGCAGCGTGCTTTAGTGTTTTACAATGGCCTGGAAGGCCTCTCACCCATCCGCCAGATACTCTGCGTTCCGCTCGACCCAGGACGTCTCTCCGCTCGATTTTGACTGGGATTTTCTGTGTCACCGGATCCGCTGTCTTGCTTTTCTGTATCGGCCACAAGATATCCAGCTCACCGCCTGCACTCCCTGTTAGATCATCTGCGGTTCTCCTAACTCGGGGTCCTTCAGCTTACTATGTATCAGCGTGAGATTACTAGCAGTGGATCACTGGGTCTTCGATTAATAATAAGGAAAATCCTGATCTCCAGCTCTGCTAGGCCGCACCTGCGCTCTGGCCTGGTTGTAATCACTCTCTGCTCTCTTGCGTCTTGCTCCTCTCACTCCTCTGCGCGCTCTGCCGGCTCTTTCCACGAGGCTGCGGATGTCAGTGTCTCTCTCCCACCCACTTCCTGTTCCCGGCCGCAAAGCATGCTGGAAAATGTAGTCCCAATGTCCAGTGTTTTACATCGCGCTTGTCTCCCTCCGGTGGCCAAAAACAAGTACTACAACGACAGGGAATTTAAAACCAGTGCTACACTAGATATTAACGGAAAGGATTACAGTGATTAGTGATGAGCTGAACACCCCCGTGTTCGGTTCGCATTTGAACTTGAACAATTTCAAAAGTTTGAGTTCGAACTCGAACACGAACCAAACTCAATGCAAGTCAATGGGACTCGAAAGTTCGATTTTTAGAGTGCCCTCCAAGAGGGCATATATGCAAGATATTTGCCATAAAAGGTGTATGGGGGTCCGGGTAGTGCCCTGGGGGACACGAAACACGGACAAAAAGTAAAAAAAAAGTTTTTAAAGGAACAGTTTTCCATGAAATAAAGGTTAAAAATAAAAACGAAAAATTCCTTCAAATATCATGCCTAGGAGGTCCCCATAACCTGCCTGTGAAGTAGCAGATTTGTAGGATGTATGGAAACATTTAATAACAAAAAAATGACATTTCAAATGACGGTAAATGGTTTTTCTTTAATCTATTCATAAACAACTGCTTGGGGCGGCAGCCTGTATGAAAAGAGGAGACATTTTAGGACATGCAGAACAAATTTAGTGATTTTCTGGCTAAATTATGGTGAAACTTATGCAGGCTTTGGATGAAAGTAACAATAGGTGCTTTAAAATTGGGCCTTTAGTTTCGACAACAGTGCCGTCACACCATAACCCCTCTGTGGTATTGTGGAAGAGTGCAGGGTTGGACCCTGCGGTCCAATATTAAAATGATATGAATCTGGTATAGGCGTCAGTGGCAGTGCACCCAAATACTGTGCCTTTGGTGGCAGCAAGTGCCTTCACACCGTAACCCCTTTGTGGTATTGTGGAAGAGTGCAGTGGTAGAGGTTTTGGGAATGCAGAAGAGATCCCCGATCTATTCAGTTACGTCAGCATCAGGGGATTGATAGCTGCTGATCCAGGTGGACCAGAGTCGGTGGACAGACGCACTCTTTTGTCTGTGACCAAACCTCCAGCGGCACTGAACATCCTTTCAGAAAGCACGCTGGATGAAGGGCAACCTAGTAGCTGCATAGCATATTGGCTAAGTTCTGGCCAGTGATCGAATCTCAACACCCAGTAAGCCAGTGGATCATCCAGGTCTGCCCTTGCCCCTAGGTAGTCCTGCACCATATGGTGAAGACGCTGGCAATGGGTGCCTACATTTGACGTCCCTGGGCGTCGAGGACTAACATTTTTTAAAAAGGCATCAGTCAAGCGGCCCCGGTCTACACCGCCCCTCCTCTGATCATCTGCAGCCTCAGAAGCACCTGCGTCATCACTTGGTAACCTACCAGTGCCTGGAAAGGTGTTACACAATTGTCGCTTTAGAGCGTACTCAAGTTGTTTCATCCGGTCCTCCCTCTGTGTGGGCAGGATGAGCTCTGCAACTTTACCCTTGTATTGTGGATCAAGAAGGGTTGCCAACCAGTAATGATCCCTCTCCTTGATAGCACGAATCCTGGGGCCCTTTAGCAGGCTTTGCAGGATAAGGGAGCCCATGCAGCATAGGTTGGAGGTGGCATTAGCTTCCGAGTCTTCCTGGTCAATGAGGATGACCCCATCGTGCACTTCCTCCTCCCAGCCACGTACTAGTCCTTGGGTTTCTGGGCACACAAAACCCTCCCTTGAGGAATCCCCACCTTCAATGCCCCCACTATTTAAAAATTCCTCCTCATCCTCCTCCTGTTTGATCTGAGGACCCGCAGGAATGCTGTCTGCGTAAGGACTGGGTCCTTGAGAGCTAGGGAAGGCCTCCTCTTCCTCCCACTGCTCTGCCTCTAGTGCCACATCTATAATTCCTGCAGAGTGCACTCCAGCAGGAACACTAAAGGAATTGTGTCTCTGATGCATGCACTGTCCCTGCTCACCATCCTCGTTGCCTCCTCAAATGGTGACAGTACCGTGCATGCATCCTTGATCATCAGCCACTACGGGGGGGGAAAAAAACAAGTTGACCTGAACCTGTCCTTGTGCCATACTCACAAAGGTACTCATTGATGGCCCTCTGCTGCTTGTGCAGACACTGCAGCATTGCTAATGTTAAGTTCCACCTGGTGGGCATGTCACAGATCAGACGGTTTGTGGGAAGGTGGAATTCTCTTTGAATTTTCTGCCAGGCGAACATTTGCTGGGAATGACCGTCTGAAGTGGCTGCAGACTTTTTGGGCCTGGCTGAGAAGCTCTGCCAGCCCTGGGTACCTGGTTAGGAAACACTGTACCACCAGATTTAGGACGTGTGCTAGGCATGGTACATGCGTCAACTTACCCTGGCGTAGGGTGGAGAGAAGGTTGCTGCCATTATCACAGACGACCATTCCCAGCTGAACCGCATGCAACAGCATGGTGTTAACCATCTCTGCACCTGCCCCTGCAGAGCTGACAGAATTTCTGGCCCGGTGTGGCTCCTGTCCCCTAACCAAACCAGCTGAAGCACAGTATGGCATCTTTTTGCTTGAGCCATTGTGTAGCCCCTGCCACGCGTCAGTTTAACTGCCACTTCGCCAGAGACAGAGAAGGAGGAGGAGGAGGAAGAGGTGGTGGAGCAGATAGACCTCATACAAACAGCTTTCTGGAGGCGTGGTGGATGAACAAGCTCCAGCACAGAGCCCCGTCCTGGATGTAAGGGCAGGGGCTGTGACCCCTGTATAGTGTTGTGCATATGGAACCCAATGGCAAGCCGTCGAAGAAGGAAACCAGAAGATGTATAAGTAAGTAATTGAGTTTTTACTGAGATGAAACAAATAAAGTCCAGGACAAAAGACTATCAGGGTTATTCAGAGAGCGTGAAAAGCAGGAGAATGACTGGAGAATGACTGGAGAATGAAAAATTCTAGGTCGAAATAGCCAAACCAGAAAAATTCTCCCTTTCATCTCACTTTCCAAATCGGCTATTTTGACCTAGAATTTTTCACTCTCCAGTCATTCTCCAGTCATTCTCCTGCTTTTTACGCTCTCTGAATAACCCTGTATAACTCAAAAGGTATCCTTGGTTTGGTGGAAAGTCCAGAATGGGGAATTACGAGTAAGGGTCTTCGGGTTCAGAAGTGAAACAACATAAAGTTGTAGAATAGGGTAACGTGGGCTGTGGCCTATTGAGACAAGCCTGGGTTGAGGAGCTTGAGCTGGTGCTATGGTCGTGGAGGAAAGCTTGAATACAAGATCTGAAGATCTGAATACAAGAAGCAAGCCTGGAGATGGATCTGGTGCTGGTACCGTGGACGTGGAAGCAAGCTTGGAGATGGATCTGGTGCTGGTACCGTGGACGTGGAAGCAAGCCTGGAGATGGATCTGGTGCTGGTACCGTGGAAGCAAGCTTGGAGATAGAAGCTGGTACCGTGGAAGCAAGCCTGGATGCAGGGTCTGGAGCCAGTACCCTGGAGGCAAGACTGGATGCAGGGTCTGGAGCTGGTACCGTGGAGGCAAGACTGGATGCAGGGTCTGGAGCCGGTACCATGGAAGCAAGACTGGATGCAGGGTCTGGAGCTCAGGATTCACTTGGAGCAGGAACGAAGAGGGAACACTGGATAACTGAAGCGGTGAACCACAGTATAACCTGGTTAATGAACTGAGAAAGGCGGCAGGTTTAAATAGGGTTCAGAGGATCATAAGAAGACCGTTCACCTGGGACTCGTAGGTGGAGCTGGGATACCTGGGTACTTGATAGGTTAATTGGGGGCATGTGAGGATCTCCGGTGCAGGTGTAATGCAGTACCCTTAATTGATCAGTGGAGGGTACCGAGGTCTTCGTGCTTTAAGGGGATAGGCAATTGCGCATGCGCGCTTCATCTCTCCTCACTTTGATTCCGTTGGTGGCGTGGGACGCACCCCGGGTCTCCTCCTCCGAGCTGCGGACCAGAACCGTGGAGCGACGTGCCACGAGGGACCCTGGGTAAGTGTGCTATGTGTCCCAACATGGCGGCCATGGTCGGACCACGTCACGGGGTATTACAGGACCCCCCACCAAAGCATGACCCCCAGGTGCGCTTGATAGATGGCTTGGAAGGATAACGGAAATGAAAGGCACGAACCTTTTCAGGAGCATGGATGTTGGCACTTGGTTCCCAAGATCGTTCTTCAGGACCGTATTCCTTCCAGTGTACCAAATATTCGAACCTGCCGTAACGGAGTCTTGAGTCCATGAGTCTCAAGTGCATGAGACCTTGTATTCCTCTTCTCCAGATACGGGCACAGAAGCAGGCGGTTTAGCATCCCGACCAGGAAAAGGATTCTCATGCCAAGGTTTCAGGAGAGACACATGGAAGACAGGATGGATTCTATAGGAAGGAGGAAGGGTTAAACGGGCGGTCACGGAGTTAATCATTTTAAGGACCGGGAACGGGCCTATGTAGCAAGGACCCAGTTTCTTTGAAGGACAATCCAAAGGAAGATGAGCAGTGGACAGTAACATATACAGGTGCATACACAGGAGCTTCTCCTCTACCGCGATCAGCATACTTCTTTTGGTTCTGTTGGGCTAGTCGCAACTGGTGGCGTAGCATTCGTAGTTGACCACGTAGGGCTCTCAGGCGAGTTGACACCTCCAGAACTGGAGTGTTGAGCGGCATCTCTGGAAGAGTGCTAGGATGGTAACCATAGTTGGCAAAGAAAGGTGAAAAGCGAGTTGATGAGTGTACCTGATTATTGTACGCAAATTCGGCAGTCGGTATGACGTCCAGCCAGTCGTCTTGGAGGTGCGTGGTGAAGCAACGAAGGTACTGTTCCAGTGTCTGATTTGTTCGCTCAGTCTGGCCGTTGCTCTGTGGATGGAAAACTGGTAATCGTAGGCTACGGCACATTTGGGACCAGAAGCAGGACGTGAACTGAGACCCTCTGTCTGTAACAATGGAACGAGGAGTGCCATGGAGTCGGAATATCTCCTTGATGAACAAGGTGGCTGTTTCAGCTGCAGTGGGTAGGCCTACTGCTGGTATGAAATGGGCCATCTTGGTACAGCGGTCCACCACCACCAGGATGGTGGTGTAGCAATGCAAAGGGGAAGATGCACAATAAAGTCCATCGAAATGTCTCTCCACGGATGCAGTGGAGTAGCCAGGGGTTGGAGAAGATCAGCAGAATGGGTGCGAGGTTGTTTGTTGCGTGCACAGACAGGACAAAAGAGTACAAAGGCGGTGATGTCCTTCTTCCTTCATATAAAGAATTTTTATTGGAGTTTACACAAAAAATGGTACATACATTTAAATGAAAGAACCATCCAAAGGAAGAAGCATGAATGAGCATCAATGGCAATAAACAATATAATTCAATTGGATTATCGTCGTAAACTGAAAAAGGGGGTCAGTTGTGCGCACTCCATTTTCTAACAACATATAATTCCTAAACTAACATAAAACATAAAACAGAAAACATGGCAGCACTATCATCTTACAGTCGACATATCTTATATCAGATTTCCAGATTCAACAAACAGCTTCCATCCCTCCCACGTATCCTGTAGCAGGCACATAGAATTGTTCGCGGTGTGAAACATTTCCTCATATTTGAAAACATTTTCTAGGGCCCCCATAACTTCCTTCATAGAGGGACACATAGAGGACCGCCAAAGTCTAGCTATTACAATTTTAGCTGTACCAAGTACCATGGAGATAAACCTCCTATGACGAATCTGAATTGTAACGGGTATAAGGTGTAAGAGGTACATTTTCGGACAAAGTGGGAGTTTAAGTGAAGTACAATGGGAGATCAATCTATTTATTTTTTCCCAATATCCCCCCAGCATGGGACAGAGCCAGAAAGTATGCAGTAATGAACCAGTGCCGGTTAGACATCTCCAACAGAGACCTGTGTTCCCTGAAATATGGGCCAACCGGGTGGGTGTTAAATACCATCTACACAGGAGTTTGATATGGGCTTCTCGTAAATTGGTACTTCTAGAATATTTATATATCGTTTCCATGGCGTATGACCAATCTTCTATGGAAAGTGTTAAAGCTAAGTCTTTTTCCCAATTAACCATATAGGGTAGTTTTTTAGGCGGGGTCAGAGTTAGGAGGCTGTTGTAACAAAGGGACAGCGGTTTCATGTGACATTTTCGTCCCATACACAATTTGAAAAGCCGAAAGGTTCACATCGGTGAAAGAGGTAAGGCCTTTCTGGGTCAAAGCATGTTTCACACGAAGATATGTGAAGCATTCCTTTGATGGATAGCGAATCCTGTACCAAATCGGGGAAGGTTTTCAGAGAGTGTGGCGTGAAGAGCTGCCATACATGAGTCAAGCCTCGCCTGATCCAGGAGTCTAAGGTTAAATCGGGAATAAAGCGACACAGAAACCTTAAGGGGCAAGGCATAATAAATTGTAAGGCCTTACCAATTGACGGCCCACAATCGCCATGCCATGAGGGAGAGCATCGAAAAAGGCAACAAACCCGTGGTACTATTCCTCGGTAGGAATGTGAGCCACATCAGGTCATGGAGTCGGTATGGGAAAATCATGGCATTCTCCAGCTGCAGCCATAGTGGTGGTTCTTTTTGATACATTGAGGACAACAGTTGGGCTAGTAAGGCTGCTTTGTAATAAGATTGCAGATCCAGAAACCCCAACCCACCATTATGCCGCGGCGTTGTAACCGTGGAGGCCGACACTCGAGGAGGCTTCCCCTTCCATATGTGTGCATGAATTAGTTTTTGCAGCCGGAGCAATAAATGCGCCGGGATGAAAACCGGGATATTCCTGAAATAATATAAAATTTGGGGTAAGATACACATCTTCATGGCCGCCATACGACCCAGCCAAGATGAGTCGATTGTGCTCCATTTGGAGAGCTGCGCCTCAATAGAGTTCAAGAGTGGCGTAAAGTTTTCTTTAAGGATGGTTCCCCGCGATTTAGAAAGGGATATACCCAGATATTTTAAAGAGGTAGAACGCCAGTCAAAAGGGTATTTGCTACGCAGAGAGCTGAGGAGCGAAGCAGCAATATTTATGGGGAGAGCTTGCGTTTTACTCATGTTATTTTTATAATAGGATATTGCGCCAAAATTATCGAGGAGACTAAACAGGGGAGGGAGCGAGGTCTCCGGTGTGGTCAGAAAAAGCAGTATGTCGTCCGCAAACAGTGCCAATTTATGTTCCCCATTCGGGGTTGATAAGCCCGTAATAGCCGGAGCCGTTTTAATCTGCAACGCCAGGGGTTCTAAGGCCAGAATGAATATTAACGGGGATAAAGGGCAACCCTGACGGGTGCCATTTGTTATATGGAAAGCGGATGACAGAAACCCTGAAGCCAATACTTTCGCCGACGGATCTGAGTATAGGGCCATAACGCTGTTTATAAATTGTGCTGGGAAGCCAAACTTTAGTAACACCGTTCACATATACCCCCAGTGCAGGCGATCAAATGCCTTTTCAGCATCTAATGCCAACAGGAGTCCAGAACTGTTAGATCTATGGGCCAGGTCGAGTATATCATAAAACCGTCGGGTGTTGTCACACGTTTGGCGGCCCGGGACAAAGCCAGTCTGCTCATTCGCAATCAGAGAAGGAAGTAGAGGGGCCAATCTATTTGCCAGCAATTTAGCATATAACTTGGCATCTACATTCAACAGGGAGATGGGACGGAAATTGGCACAATGTGTCGGGGGTTTACCGGGTTTAGGCAGGGTGACTATTGTCGCTTGCAGCATCTCCGAAGGGATAATGCCGGTATCCTTAATATCATTAAAAACCAGGGTAAGAATCGGGACTAGAAAGGAAGCAAATTTCTGGTAGTACAGATTCGTAAAACCGTCGGGGCCTGGAGCTTTATTTTTTGGGAGCGCCTTAATAGCCTTATATACTTCCTCCTCTGTAAACGGAGCCAGTAAACCTGTAGCCTGAGGGGTAGTTATAGAAGGGAGATTAGCCGTCTGGAGAAAGAGCTCTATGTCGTCAAATGCAGGGGTCGGCACGGTGTTGTTTAGTCCCAGGTTATATAAGGAGGCATAATAGCGTGCGAATTCATCAGTGATAAGGGCAGGATTGTAAATCTTCACGCTATTAGCATCCAAAAGGAACGGTATGTTAGTTTGCATTCTTTTCCCTTTCAATTTAGACGCCAGCAATTTCCCTGGTTTATTCCCCTGGGTATAGTGGGCATAGTTAAGCCTCCTAAGTGAGCGCGCCGTGACCTGGAGCATAAGGTGATCCAACTCACGGCGCTGTAGAGTCAGCTGAGCAGTAATATGTGGGGCA
Source organism: Leptobrachium leishanense (assembly GCA_009667805.1). Taxonomy (NCBI): domain Eukaryota; kingdom Metazoa; phylum Chordata; class Amphibia; order Anura; family Megophryidae; genus Leptobrachium; species Leptobrachium leishanense. Next base: position 182,070,652 of record CM019064.1, on the reverse strand, counting down.
GGAGAGGTTTTATTCTGGGACTCCAACTCAGTGATTCGTCGTAGAAGAGCAGATGTCTGAGCATTAAAACGTCTCTTCCTCTGCGCTCCTTTCTGAATAAAATGTCCTCGCAGAACAGCTTTATGGGCCAACCAAACCGACGATGTCGCAACATCCTCAGTCATGTTCGTCGTGAAATACTCCTGAAGGAGTTGCATAGTGTTAGCCACGTCATCTCCATTTACAATAAGCGAGTCGTTGAGTCTCCAGTTCCCCATACCCTTGGCGGAAGGCCGCCTCAAAGGTAAGCGTAAGTGGAGCGTGGTCAGACCACGTGATAATGCCTATGGTCGCCTCTAATAGGCGGGGCAACGCCGAACTATGAATCAAACACAAGTCAATTCTACTATACGAGGAATGAACATGAGAAAAAAAAGTGTAATCGCGCGTAGTAGGGTGACATATCCTCCAAGTATCATAGAGTTCAAACGAGTGCATGAATTCCCTTAATTGTTTACTAGAAGCTGGGGGGAGCGGGCTTTGGAGCCGGGTTGGCTCGATTGGGTGTCAACGTCAGGGTCAGGAGTGCAGTTAAAATCCCCACATAGAAACAACGTACCACTAGATATTTTTTTCACTCTACCATAAGCTTTCCGAAGATAAGAAATTGGGTTTTCATTAGGGAGATATAGGTTAGCAATAGTAATTGGTAATTCGTTCAACGTGCCCACAAGGATCACTAGGCGGCCCAACGGATCAACATACTGAGCCGAACACACAAAGGTCCAGTCTCTGTGAAATAGAATCGAGACACCTTTAGACTTCGTCTGAGCAGTGGAGTGATACGCCTCAGTATACATGCGCGATTTCAGAAATGGCGGACGTCTCGTACAAAAATGAGTCTCTTGCAAACATACAATAGCCGGTTGAGACTTATGCAGATCACGAAATAAAGCATGGCGTTTGTACGGAGTATTTAAGCCTCGAACATTTAAGGAATAGATTTGGAATTGAGGTTTACTCATCATTATTTGCCCCCAACCCCCTGGTACTCACAGTGGTCCTGACAGACAATTTCCGTGGGAGGATGGGAGGACTTCCCTGCGTACAATAATGCCCAGAATGATATATTACAGTGCATACCAATAAGACAAACAGTACGTACAAGACAAACCTAAGACGAACCAGAAAAAGAAAATAAAAATAAAAATAAAAACAGAAAAAACCTAACAGACCAAAAAAGAAAAAGAGAACTGCATTCCATAAATGCAGTTGAGTGGGGTCAATCAACACAGCTGAATGGTATAATTTGAAAATCAACACGTTCAAGAAAAGAACCCCAACGGGGGAAAAACACAGTCCCAACTTCATCCGTGAAGGTGACTGCGCCAGTATACAGGCCAGTAAAAAGCCTCGGGGCTAGTCAGTCGCAGGAACAGAACCCCAGAAAGCGCCACCCAAGGGCCGAATCACAAAAGGGGATGAGTCCCGAAACCATGACAGAGCATCTGGTGTAATAAAAGAACACACCCACAGGCGAAAAAATGCAGGACCATATCATCTCACTTAGGCCGAACCCGGTGCCACTCCGGAGAAACTTTCAGCGGCGAAGATGATTCCTCACCGGGGGGGAGTAAACTCAGCCACCACTTCCATTCTGTCAGCAGACGCATGCCAGTTGTAGGCTCCAGAATGACGTGCAGGACTCCTTCCCGCCATAGCAAGATCTTTGTGGGAAATCCCCAACGATACGCCATGTTGTGGTCACGCAAGATTTTGGTGAAGGACGAAAATTCCCGTCTTTTAGACATAGTAGCCGTTGACAGGTCTGCATAGAAAGAAACTTCGGCATACGGAGACGGTAGAGGCATAGATTTCCGTGACGCTCTCATTAACGGTTCTTTAACGTGAAAAAAATGCACCCGGACCAAAACATCTCTAGAGGCGGATGGCGGCAGGTTTTTTGCACGCGGCAACCTGTGCACTCGATCCATCAGGAAATCCTGCAATGAATATGTAGGTGCCAAGATCTGGAAAAGTTCTATGATGTAAGGCTGGAGATCAACAGAGCCCACTGCCTCCGGAATGCCCCGGATCCGTATATTATTACGCCTGGAGCGGTCCTCCATATCGGCCAGTTTTGTTGCCATGGTGTCATGCGCTGTTTGCAAAGCAATGTGACGGTCCACCAGGTCATTATGGGCTAAGCATAAGTCGTCTGTCTTAGATTCTAAAGAGTCAGTCCTCTCACCCAGGTCTTGTACATCGCGCCTCAGCTCCTGCAGCGCCTCTTTAAGATCCGCTTGAATGGTAGATCGAAGTTCTTGCAGCATGGCATGAAGTCTGCTTTCCGATGGTGGTGATATGTCAGACATGCCAGGTGGCCCTGCAGCTGCTGCCTCCAGCGTGGGGGATGAAACAGAGGAGGGAGATCCGCCATCTTGGGCCTCCCGGGCCCGATCTTTCCTAGCCGATTTGAGCGGCTCTAGCGCCCGCTGTGCCTTAGGTGGCACCATCTGGGTGCTAGGAAGTATCACCCACCTGTGGGTGAAGTTTTCAGCCCCGGGGATGCAATAATAAAGCCGCAGGAATTGGAAACTCAGCGCCGGTCACAGGAGCTCTTCCTACATGCGACCGCGCGCTGCAACGTCCGGCCACGCCCCCTGTGATGTCCTTCTTAACGGATGGCCACCAGAAGTACTTAGCTGGTAGCGCAGAAGATGGATAGGTGGAAAAGGCGATCTTCTTGGACTCGGAGTTGTTCATGCAGATGACCCGGCAGTGACAGGAGGGGAAGGAGACGGAGTTTGAAGACCAATTCATATAAGGGTTATGTGTCATGCCTGCTGCTGCTCCTGCAGTGCGGCCTTCCCAACAGAAGGGCGCCAGTCTCTGAATCAGGCCATTTTGAATGCCGCACCTGGTCAGGGATCTAGGCCTTTAAATAGCAGTCACTGACTGTGCTCTGAGACCTGACATGGTTTATTCTAGCCCTCAGCGCGTGTCTTTAGCTCCTGCATATTGGTTTTCTGGTTTGACTTCTGGCTTGTATATTTGACTGTGTTTTCTGTGATTATCCCTTGGCTTACATTTATCTCGTGTACCGACCTCTGGCTTGTTATTACTACGATATCTCTCCTGTCCCTGATCTGTACTTCTATGTATTTTAGATTAGTACCTGGCCATTCTAAGGACCAGCTTCTCAGTTTAGGGTTTTTTCTTGCCTTTCTGGGTTTTGTCTGCGTGCTGGGTGACTCTATATCCTTACATTATGGGTGCAAAGCCAAGGAAGTCCCAGTACGATAGGGAACAAGGGAGAAGGTACGATGTCCCATTGAAGATATTCTTTGTGCTTGGTTCCAATAAGCAGCAGCAAGGGAGTGGTTTCATGAGTGACGGGACTGGTGCGTAGGGTGCTTCCATCTACCATTTGCAGAGGTACGGGTTTCTTTTTCAGTTGGGTAGGAACAGCCAAGGAGGTAGCAAGGGATAAGTCAAACAAGTTGTTACTGGCTCCGGAGTCGATGATGGCGTTCAAGTTGACGCTTCTATCTCCCCACTGTAAGGTGACAGGAATGGCTAGTTGAGTAGAAGCAGAGCTGACCACACTTTGAAGAGAGGCGACAGTTGGATGGTTCTTATCTCCCTCAGAGGGACGTGGTGGTCGTGTAGGGCAGCCATGTAATAGATGACCTGGTTGACCGCAATACAGGCAGAGGTTCCGGGTGCGACGTCTGTTGCGTTCAGCGGGCGACAGCGGACCTCTTATAGCGCCGATCTCCATGGGTTCTGGGCTTGAGGAAGAGGAGGTCGGTCGTGAAGAGGACACAGGGGAAGGCTTGTGTCGTCGAGGAGACGGTAAAGGAGCATTGGTGGATCTCTCCTGACTAGGGATGAGCCGAACACCCCCGAGTTCGGTTCGCATTCGAACTCGAACTTTTCAAAAGTTCGAATTCGAACTCGAACACGAACTCAATACAAGTCAATGGGACTCAAAGTTCGATTTTTAGAGTCCCCTCAAAAGAGGTCATATATGCTAGATATTTGCTATAAAAGGTGTATGGGGGTCCGGGTAGTGCCCTGGGGGACAGGAAACAAGGACAAAAAGTTAAAATAAAATCATTTTTAAAGGGACAGTGAGTTTTCCATGAAATAAGGGTTAAAAATAATAACAAAAATTCCTTCAAATATCGTGCCTAGGAGGTCCCCATAACCTGCCCGTGAAGTGGCGGATTTCTAGGATGTATAGAAACATTTAAAAACAATGTCCGGGTCCGAGTAGTGCCCTGGGGGACAGGAAACAAGGACAAAAAGTTTAAAAAAGAACTTTTTAACCCCTTCACTGCTGATGACGTGTGGGACACGTCCTCAGTTACTCCCGCCGTATGCTGAGGAGGACGTGTCCAACACGTCATCATGCTTGGCGGGACCCCCGGCGGAGATACTCACCTCTCTGTCCGGGGTCCTGCGGCGTTCTGACTTCAGCGTCCTCAGATCACATGTAGATATATTTGCCCCCAGATTACATGGGTATATATTGCCCCAGCTCATATAGAGATATTTGCCCCAGCTCATATGGAAATATTTGCCCCCAGATCACATGTGGATATATTTGCCCCCAACTCATGGATATATTTGCCCCCAGCTCATGGATATATTTGCCCCAGCTCATGGATATATATATATATTTGCCCCCAACTCATGGATATATTTGCCCCAGCTCATGGATATATTTGCCCCCAGCTCATGGATATATATATATTTGCCCCCAACTCATGGATATATTTGACCCCCAGATCACATGTGGATATATTTGCCCCCAACTCATGGATATATTTGCCCCCAGATTACATGGGTATATATTGCCCCAGCGGATATGGAGATATTTGCCCCCAGCTCACATATAGATATATCTGCCCCCAGCTAGCACCTGCTGCCAGGCTCCCAGGCTCCGCCGGCGTTCCTCATGGTGGCGAGCGGCCACTGACATGATGCAGCTTTGCCGCTCGCCGGGAGGGAACCACATGACCAGCGCAGCCGCGTTCTCACGAGATCGCGCGTGGCACTGGTCAGGTGGTTCAGCCCCTAGCGCTGCACCAGGTCTCCCCGGCTGACCAAGATGGCGGCGCTACCACAAACTGGCAGGAAGCCAGATAGTAAGGTGGCCGCCTGTGCCGCCTTACGCTAGCGCCGGCCGTGCCCCGGGCAATGCCGGGAGATCGCCTGGAAGGGAGGGCGGATCCTTTCGGATCCCTCTCCCTCCCGATTGGGAGGTCCCACAAAAAATAGCCAGGCACCCTTTTAAGCGGTTATACAAACAATTGGAGTGTGACAACAGACAATAAAAAGAAATACAACCTCTAGATATCCCAGACGTCTCTCCCTAAGGCGTCTTGACAATGTAAATGAAATAGATATGGAAAAACGGGAATCTGTAGAGGTAAAAAACAACTCATAGCGCATACAGATATAAAAAGGAATTGTGCAAGACGTGCCCCTGCTAGGATAGCACTCACAAGATAAGAAATCTTTAAAACTTATCGTTTCAACGGAGATGTTTTACACCACGTCTGTTGCTCATAGAACATTCGGTCTGGAGATCCTTGCCTCCGCAGGAACCACCAATCACCATCCAGAGTCAAAACAGGAATTTATTCAAGGTGTATAAAATAAAACATAAAATAACATAAAAACAATGATCCAACGCGTTTTGTGCGATAAACGCACTTCTTCAGGGATAAAATATTGAATACAAACAATATGTGACTGATTTACAAAAATCTCCTTTTGAACTCTCCATTCAGAGCGCCAAAACCGCAACTTCCGGTCCCTCCCTTTGGCGTGCATTCCACCTTTGGAACGCACCGGAAGTGACGTATCGCCTTTTTTCCCGGAAGTGATGTGTCATCGCTCCTTGTTCCTTCAATGCATCTCGAGACCGCTTCATCTCGGCGGATCCGGCTCAGTGTCTATAAGCTCCAGCGGTCCTTAATATAAATTCGGATAGTTCATGTGGATACGTTCCACATCACATCGGCGATGACATTATGGAGGGTTCGAAAAAAGGGGGGGGAAGGTGAAAAGGAAAAGAAATAATAATAAATAATATAATAAATAAAATATAATGAATGCAACCAAACAAAAAACACAAAAAAACAAAAAAACAAAAACAAAAATCACAACACAATCTAACAGAACATAATGATAAACAACATTAATAAAACTTTTTTAAAGACAATTCTTAATTTCCAGGTCTACATTGTAATAGTACAATTCCTGTAATAGTACAGGAGCGGTTTATCTACTAGAGTGTCCGTGCGGGGCACAATATGTAGGTAAAACCAAAAGAGAAATCAAAGTACGAATATTGGAACACCTAGGCAATATTAGAAGAAAGGTACTGAACCACAATGTGCCGGTACATTGCAATAACTGTCCGCAATTTACAGTAGATAATCTTAAATGGTTGGGTATTGATTTAATTAAGAATGACCAGAGAGGTGGTGACCACTCTAAATTTTTAGCCAGAAAAGAAATGGAGTGGATATACAAATTAGGCACGTGGAAACCAGGTGGTCTAAATGTAGACCTGGATATTAAGAATTGTCTTTAAAAAAAGTTTTATTAATGTTGTTTATCATTATGTTCTGTTAGATTGTGTTGCGATTTTTGTTTTTTTGTGTTTTTCTGTTTTTTGGTTTGGTTGCATTCATTATATTTTATTTATTATATTATTTATTATGATTTATTTTCCTTTTCACCTTCCCCCCCCTTTTTTTCGAACCCTCCATAATGTCATCGCCGATGTGATGTGGAACGTATCCACATGAACTATCCGAATTTATATTAAGGAGCGCTGGAGCTTATAGACACTGAGCCGGATCCGCCGGCGCCGAGATGAAGCGGTCTCGAGATGCATTGAAGGAACAAGGAGCGATGACACATCACTTCCGGGAAAAAAGGCGATACTTCACTTCCGGTGCGTTCCAAAGGTGGAACGCACGCCAAAGGGAGGGACCGGAAGTCGCGGTTTTATCCCTGAAGAAGTGCGTTTATCGCACGAAACGCGTTGGATCATTGTTTTTATGTTATTTTATGTTTTATTTTATACACCTTGAATAAATTCCTGTTTTGACTCTGGATGGTGATTGGTGGTTCCTGCGGCGGCAAGGATCTCCAGACCGAATGTTCTATGAGCAACAGACGTGGTGTAAAACATCTCCGTTGAGACGATAAGTTTTAAAGATTTCTTATCTTGTGAGTGCTATCCTAGCAGGGGCACGTCTTGCACAATTCCTTTTTATATCTGTATGCGCTATGAGTTGTTTTTTACCTCTGCGGCACTGAAGTGCGGCCTAGCTCCGGTGGGGGCCGCCATCTTGGATGGCGGCTCCACCCCCGGGTCCCCTCTCACTGCCTGACATCCTCACGCATAGCGTGAAGACGTCAGATAGCCGGGGAACCCCTAGCTGCCCGAAATCCCCTGGTGGAGATAGGGGGTTCATTTGAACCCCGATATCTCCAGAACCGTGGCAGCTAGGGGGTCATGGAGGGTGTCAACCGAAAGGCCTGAGCATGGCCTTTCAAATAATACCCAACATGACCAGGTATAAAGTAGAAAAATAAAAATTAAAAAAAACATGTATTTTTTTTGTGTGTTATTTTTATTAATGCAGCAATATTGTTCACATTTCAATTATACTGTGAACAATGATGCTGCACTAATGATTTTTTTCTATGGTGTGTGTTTGCTAAAAATCACATAATTCCCCCCAAAAAATTTAATAAGTCCCCATTTCTAATTTTTGTACAAGCGCACTCCATAGAAAATATAACCGCAAATGTTCATGTGATAAAAGGTGAAAAAAAAAACTTTACACGCTGCAGATGATTAAAAATTCTATTTTTATTGCATTTTTGTTATAATATACAGGCAGAACATGACGTATACATATAAAAATGATATATTATGAATCTGCCGAGTCTGCGGGAATGAACAATATATAATATGTCTGGGTCGTATAATAAAATGTGGCTTCAAATCGCGTTTAAACATGAAGAGCGAAAGCGGTAAAAATTAGCTCAGCACTCAGCGGTGAAATGCCTCAGCAGTGAAAGGGTTAAAGAAAAAATAAGGGTTAAAAATAAAACGAAAAATTCCTTCACATATCGTGCCTAGGAGGTCCCCATAACCTGCCCGTGAAGTGGCGGATTTGTAGGATGTATGGAAACATTGCCATCACAGCACAGACCCACATATGACACCTGGCACCTCCAGTCTGCATACAATGTATCAAATTCATGAGACAGACTAATTAGAAGCACATGTTATTTCCAAACACTAATTAAACACCTGTTGTTTACACCGTTTGAGAGCACAGGTCATTTAGAGGTGAGAATCTTTGCACGTAGACATTATTTTTTAATTCAATATCTAATAAACCGTTGCTTATAATATTCTGCAGTAAAGAGTCTCTTTAGTACTAGATTTTTTGGTATTTTTTAAGCATTTTTTATACTTTTTTCACAAATTTTTTTTACAACTCGAACTGAACACGCCAAAAAGTTTGAAGTTCGCGAACTTGCGAAAGGCCAAAGTTCGAATCGAACTCCGAACTGATCGAACCGAACAGCTCCTCCCTACTCCTGATGCCGTTCTCTGAAGTGTTGGTCCAGGACCAGAGATTGGAGGATCAAGGCCTCCAAGGAAGCAGGTACTCCTATGCGAGCCAATTCGTCTTTCAGTTGTTCAGAAAGACCATAACAAAAGTGATCTTTAAGGCCCACATCATTCAGGCCTGTGTCGGCTGCCACCGCTCGGAACTCAGAGATGTAGTCCTCTACTGGTCACCTTCCTTGTCTTAGGTTTCGGATGGTAGTCAATGCGGCAGAAGACCTCAGAGGATCATCATAGACAGGGTTCAAGGCCCGGACGAAGGAACCCCAGGAAGTCAGTAAGAGGCTTCCTTCACTAGCTTCTAAAAGGCCCATTCCTGTGGAGGCCCGGACAGTAAGGAGATGGCTGACCGTACCTTCACAGAGTCCGACCCATGGACAAAGGGAGAACATGAGTTCACATGCGATGATGAAGGTACGATATTTTGTGCGGTCACCGGCAAACCGTTCAGGCATAGTGGCTCTGGGCTCTGAAGCGGGCAGATCTACCTGCTGTGTCATAGAGCCGGACGGTGATGAAGGCAATGCAGTACTCTCAGCACGGCTTCTTTCCTTGTGGAGTAAGGCTTCTTGGCCGGTCTATAGGTTCTGTACCACCTTGGTTAGCACTGCAATCTGTTCCATAAGTACAGCAAGAATTTGGTTCGGGCTTGCGGGTTCCATGATGAACCAGGTTATTCTGTAAGGGCAGGAGCTGTGACCCCTGTATAGTGTTGTGCGTATGGAACCCAATGGCAAGCCGTCGAAGAAGGAAACCAGAAGATGTATAAGTATGCAATTGAGTTTTTACTGAGATGAAACAAATAAAGTCCAGGACAAAAGACTATAACTCAAAAGGTATCCTTGGTTTGGTGGAAAGTCCAGAATGGGGAATTTTGAGTAAGGGTCTTCGGGTTCAGAAGTGAATCAACATAAAGTCCAGAATGAAGGGTTGTAGAAGAGGGTATCGTGGGCTGTGGCCTATTGAGACAAGCCTGGGTTGAGGAACTGGAGCTGGTGCTATGGTCGTGGAGGAAAGCTTGGATACAGGATCTGGAACTGGTACCGTGGATGTGGAAGTAAGCCTGGAGATGGATCTGGTGCTGGTACCGTGAGCGTGGAAACAAGCTTGGAGATGGATCTGGTGCTGGTACCGTGGACGTGGAAGCAAGCCTGGAGATGGATCTGGTGCTGGTACCGTGGACGTGGAAGCAAGCTTGGAGATGGATCTGGTGCTGGTACCGTGGACGTGGAAGCAAACCTGAGGATGGATCTGGTGCTGGTACAGTGGACATGGAAGCAAGCTTGGAGATAGAAGCTGGTACCGTGGAAGCAAGCCTGGATGCAGGGTCTGGAGCCGGTACCGTGGAGGCAAGACTGGATGCAGGGTCTGGAGCTGGTACCGTGGAAGCAAGCCTGGATGCAGGGTCTGGAGCCGGTACCGTGGAGGCAAGCCTGGATGCAGGGTCTGGAGCTGGTACCGTGGAAGCAAGACTCAATGCAGGTTCTGGAGCTCAGGATTCACTTGGAACAGGAACGAAGAGGGAACACTGGATAACTGAAGCGGTGAACCACAGTATAACCTGGTTAATGAACTGAGAAAGGTGGCAGGTTTAAATAGGGTTCCGAGGATCATAAGAAGACCATTCACCTGGGACTCGTAGGTGGAGCTGGGATACCTGGGTACTTGATAGGTTAATTGGGGGCATGCGAGGATCTCCAGTGCAGGTGTAATGCAGTACCCTTAATTGACCAGCGCCAGAGTACCAAGGTCTTCGTGCTTTAAGGGGATAGGCGAACGTGCATGTTCGCTTCATGTCTCCTCACTTGGATTCCGTTGGCGGCGTGGGACGCACCCCGGGTCTCCTCCTCTACGCTGCGGACCGGAACCGTGGAGCGACGCACCACGAGGGACCCTGGGTAACTGTGCTGTGTGTCCCAACATGGCGGCCGTGGTCAGACCGCGGCGCGGGGCATTACACTGGATCCCTCCCAGCTGCAAGCAGAGTTACCCAGTGTGCCGTGAAGGAAATGTAACAGCCCTGTCCATGCTTGCTGGACCACGTGTCTAAAGTCATGTGCACCTTGCTGCTGACTGCCTTTCCCAATGACTCCATAACATTGTGTTCCACATGCTGGTATAGTGCTGGAATGGCCTTCCGTGAAAAGAAATGGCGTTTTCGAACCTGCCACTGTGGTACAGCACATTCAGCAAATTCACGGAAGTAAGTAGAGTCCACCATCTGGAAAGGCAGCAGCTGTAATGCGAGTAATTTTGCTAAGCTGGCATTTAGACGCTGTGCTTGGGGATGGTTAGGGCTATATTTTTTCTTACGCTGCAGCAGCTGGGGCAACGTAATCTGACTGCGTAAATCTTCAGCTGATGGGATGCTGTCACATTGTGAGGTTGGACCTGGTACACCCATTACTGTAGCATCATCCCTGTCAGTGGTGGTTGTAGGCAATGACATGGCAGGACATATAGTGGGGGTAGAGACAGATGAGGAGGAGGAGGACTGTCACGGAATGGCCCAGCACCCTCAGCCAGGGGCGGTGCACCGTGACAGTGGTGGCCATGGACACTTAGGTGCGGTGGCACGCACCGGTTTTATAAGTACGTTTATTTAGATGTGATTGTGTGGTGTAATAAAGTGTCCCCGTTGGTTTATTGCGAAATGTATTTTCCCTTTGTCTGCCTTGCCCGCCGCCATTTTCTGATCGCCTCGTGGTTCAGATCAGAATATTCGGATCTTAAAATGGCCGAATCGGCAACTCCCCGATTCGTATTGGCCAATACGAATCGGGGCCCGGGTGCCTCCTGCCAGCGAGGGCCAATGGGACTTGTGTGGGCGGGCAGGGATTCCCATTGTATTCCTAATTGTGTAAAGTGATAAATGTATGTGATGTGAAAAATAAACTCAGATTTTCCAGTGCATCCAGCCTCGCCTGATGTCCTTTACTCTCCGCCGCATATACTGTCTGAGCATCCCGCGCGGTCTCAGGGTGCGGTGTCCAGACTTAAGATCAGAACGGACTTAAGATCAGAACGGACTTAAGATCAGAACGGACTTAAGATCAGAACGGACTTAAGATCAGAACGGACTTAAGATCAGAACCGAAGGCGCGGCCGCGTACCGCGCTTCGGTATACCAAGTGAGCGGTGATCAGATCCGAAGATTCAGCCGCTCCCGTAAGATCCGAAGATTCATCCGTTTAAAGATCCGAATATTCCTCCACATAAGATCCGAATATTCCTCCGCAATCAGATCCGAATATTCCTCCGCGGCAGATCCGATCCCCAGATTCGCACGGCCGCCCGCAGACGCACTCCACACCCACAAGGTCAGTGAACCAGCTGCTCGGGACGCTGAGTGCCGTATGGCTCAGTGGTCGGGCTGGTTCTAGGCAGGGGTCCCCTCCACCGCCCGCTAACCCTTCCCCAGGGTCACGCCAGGCCGCACGAGACGCCGAGTGCGCGTCACTCGGTAGTCGGGCCAGCGGTAAGCGACGGGGGTCACGCAGATAGAGCACACCCGCAGGCGGAACAACATCTCCATTCCGTCATACTGGTGGCAGCGGTGGGATCGCTCTCTGCAGGCCCCTAGGAGACCTACGCCATGGTGGTGTACACCTATTATGACCGGGACACCCTGCGTGGGATGTTGGAGAACCGGGGAGGAACGCCGGGTAACAAGAAAAGAAAGACCCTGATCAAGGAACTGACTAAGATGGATCAGGACGGGGCGATGACGCCCGTCCCCAGCCCTGTCCACGCGGAGGTGGAGGAAGATGCTGGTCTCCGAGAGGTGCGGCGTCGGATTGCCCTGCTCGGGGATGCCCCAGCGACGGCGGACAGATGCCGGGTGATCCGGGAGTTCTACCGTGAGGTTGAACAGGAAAAGGACCGCCAGCACGAGCTGCGGTTGGCAGAGCTCCGCGGAGCAGAGCCAGAAGATTGGAACCCGAACCCTATCCTGTGGAACCCTGGGTCGAGGCTCACAGCTCGACTGGAGCTTCACCTGGGGAATCTGCCACCCCCAGTGACTACGCTTGCGGGACTCTCAGCTCGCCTGGAGCCTGTATTGAGGACGTCACTTATCCCCGCGACTCTCGGATGGAGACTCACAGCCCGCCTGGAGCTGCATCTGAGGACGCCACATTCCCCATTGAGAAGCGGTGCTCCTGCGCTGGCACCTTCGCCGACATGAAGGCCGTGTTGGCAAGAGAGCTGCCGGAGGGCCTGGAGCAGGACCAGAGGTCCACAGAGGAACTGTGGTACGAGGCCTTGGACCATGAGCGGGACTGCCATGGTGTGTACATTCCCTCCGACGCTGTCGTCCATCGGGTGCAGTACGATGTGCGAGCAGCGTTCCTGCAAGGTCGGGCCCCAGAGGAGTGGGAAGCCGAGCTCCGGAGTCTGGTGCAGGAGGAGACCGCACTGGACGCCGCGTACCGCGCGCTCCGGTGGCTAACCGCCTGTCCGACAGCGCGCCCGATGGGAGGCAGTTCCATTGCAGGGCCTCGCTACGGAGGCACGGGGCTGCTCTACGCGAGCATGGCCGCCGACCCCGAGTTTGGAGAGGAGACGGAGGAACGGATGGAAGACATCCTGGAGCGACGGGAACTGGAGATCCCGTCAGACAGCAGGGACTCGGTGTTTGAGGAGCTGGAGTCCCTAGCAGAGCGAGAGTGGGAGCTCGAGGTGGCTTGTCGAAGACTGTTGGACGGCGTTCCACAGTCGAGCCTGAGCTCCCCGTGGTGGGACGGGTCGGCGGAGGAAGTCGACAGTCCCCAGGTTTGGGACCTATGGGAGGCCGAGGCGGACCCATGGGTGCCCGTGGGGGTTCCGGCAGAGGAAGATACCCCCTTCACCCCGCAAGAGGACAGGGTGGCCGAGGCCACGGGTCCAGCGGGGGAGGAGACGGATGGTCTCCCCGGGATGGGTTGTGCGCAACCATTGTTTGCCCCGGGGGGTGAAGTGACCATCCTTCCCCAAGGAGATCTCCAACCGGCGGAAGAGCTGGCTACGGGGCAGAGTGTCGCTGGCCTCTGCCCATTGCTTACAGTCTGCCAGGAGGAGCAGACAGGTGGTTCCCCCGGGATGGGTTGTGCGCAACCGTGGTTTGCCCTGGGGGGTGAAGTAACCATCCTTCCCCAAGGAGATCTCCAACCAGCGGAAGAGCTGGCTACGGGGCAGAGTGCCGCTGGCCTCTGCCCACTGCTTACAGTCTGCCAGGAGGAGCAGACAGATGGTTCCCCCGGGATGGGTTGTGCGCAACCGTTGTTTGCCCCGGGGGGTGAAGTGACCATCCTTCCCCAAGGAGATCTTCAACCAGCGGAAGAGCTGGCCACGGGGCAGAGTGTCGCTGGCCTCTGCCCACCACCCACAGTCTGCCAGGTGGAGCAGACAGATGGTCCCCCCGGGCTGGGTTGTGCGCAGACAGTGACGGTCCCGGGGGGGGAAGAAACCATCCTCCCGCAAGGAGATTTCCACCCAGCGGAAGAGCTGACGCCAGGGCAGAGCGCCGCTGGCCTCTGCCCGTTTCTCCCAACTCGCCCCGAGGGGCAGAGTGAGGTTGACCCCGTGCGACTGCCGTTGCAATTATGTATTCCCCTCTTCGGCTGCCAGGAAGAGCAGCCGGGTTTGACCCCATTTGTCCCCTCGGTTGCCGTTTGTGTACCTGCCTCTTCAGCAGAAGAGCTGGCAACGGGGCAGAGCGCCGCTGGCCTCTGCCCACCCTTCGGCTGCCCGGGAGAGCAGCCGGGTGTGTCTACCCTTGTCCCTTTTGTTACAATTACCCCCTCAGCGGAAGAGCTGACTACGGGGCAGAGCGCCGCTGGCCTCTGCCCATCTCCTCAACTCTTTGGCCTGGAGGCCCCGCACAGCCACTGGGCTTTCATCGACTACCCGGGGTGGGTCCGTTTAGCGCCCGTTTTCCGGAGGGGACACAGGAGGTACTCCTCCCCGGACTTATGTCCTTTCGCCCAGCCGGGGTAACCCTAAGGACGCGGGGCCCTGACCAAGCTGGCACGGCCGCAAAGCCAAATGGAGAAGCCTGGGGGCCAGGCCTCCCCAGACCGACTATGGGCCTGGGAGCATCGACTTCCCCGGTATGACCCGGTGGGGTCAGACCAGGTGCGTCGAACTGTGGGAAGGGGAGGAGTGTCACGGAATGGCCCAGCACCCTCAGCCAGGGGCGGTGCACGTGACAGTGGTGGCCATGGACACTTAGGTGCGGTGGCACGCACCCGGTTTTATAAGTACGTTTATTTAGATGTGATTGTGGTGTAATAAAGTGTCCCCGTTGGTTTATTGCGAAATGTATTTTCCCTTTGTCTGCCTTGCCCGCCGCCATTTTCTGATCGCCTCGTGGTTCAGATCAGAATATTCGGATCTTAAAATGGCCGAATCGGCAACTCCCCGATTCGTATTGGCCAATACGAATCGGGGCCCGGGTGCCTCCTGCCAGCGAGGGCCAATGGGACTTGTGTGGGCGGGCAGGGATTCCCATTGTATTCCTAATTGTGTAAAGTGATAAATGTATGTGATGTGAAAAATAAACTCAGATTTTCCAGTGCATCCAGCCTCGCCTGATGTCCTTTACTCTCCGCCGCATATACTGTCTGAGCATCCCGCGCGGTCTCAGGGTGCGGTGTCCAGACTTAAGATCAGAACGGACTTAAGATCAGAACGGACTTAAGATCAGAACGGACTTAAGATCAGAACGGACTTAAGATCAGAACCGAAGGCGCGGCCGCGTACCGCGCTTCGGTATACCAAGTGAGCGGTGATCAGATCCGAAGATTCAGCCGCTCCCGTAAGATCCGAAGATTCATCCGTTTAAAGATCCGAATATTCCTCCACATAAGATCCGGATATTCCTCCGCAATCAGATCCGAATATTCCTCCGCGGCAGATCCGATCCCCAGATTCGCACGGCCGCCCGCAGACGCACTCCACACCCACAAGGTCAGTGAACCAGCTGCTCGGGACGCTGAGTGCCGTATGGCTCAGTGGTCGGGCTGGTTCTAGGCAGGGGTCCCCTCCACCGCCCGCTAACCCTTCCCCAGGGTCACGCCAGGCCGCACGAGACGCCGAGTGCGCGTCACTCGGTAGTCGGGCCAGTGGTAAGCGACGGGGGTCACGCAGATAGAGCACACCCGCAGGCGGAACAACATCTCCATTCCGTCATAAGGACCTATTCAAAGTGTTGTGCCAACGGGATGCGTGGCAGGTGGTCATATGTCACCTCAAGTCATATGACCCAAGCGTGGGATGTCTTTCCCACGCTTGATCCTCATCTGACATAGATTACAAATAGCAACGGTGCGGTCTGCTGCACATTTCTTAAAGAACTCCCAGACAGCAGACTTTCTGTACATGTGCTTTGAGACAACAGCGCTCTGCACCTGAGCAGCTGTGACTTCTGATGCCTTGGACTGGCTACAGTTGGTCATAGAGGATGTTCTGCCTCGTTTTTGTTGTGCCTCCTCCTCCCTTGACTCCTCTGTTCGATCAGGCACCCAGGTGGAGTCAGTGACCTCATCATCATTGTCATCACCCCCTATCTCCTCGTCACTGGAGCCAACTTGGCAGTATGCTGCAGCTGGTGGGGCAACATGAGTGCCACTTATTTGTGTGTCACTGGCACCCCCTTCCTCTAGGTTGATTTATACTCCCTTCCTCAACCTCAGAGTTTGAATCAGAGCAATGTAGTTGCTGCGCATCCTCAAGCAGCATGTCACTGTCATTGTAGTCAAACAATTCAGCTCACTCCTCCGTGTGCTACGGCAGGAGTAGCTGTGGACATGGAGACTGAATTAGATGTTTTGGCAGCTGAGGTGGACTGTAAACCACTACAAGCCTGGCTGGCAGAGGACTCGGAGGGCCTGGTTAGCCAATCCACCAAATCCTCTGTATGTTGCTGCTGCTTAAGACGGCCAGCACCAGTTAGAAAGGAGGACAAGCGTGCCCCTGCAGAAGATGCACCACGTCCACGACGACCGGGGCACAGCCTGATAGCTGGCAGCCAGTGACAAGACACAGATTAAAATTCCCAGAAACCACCTATAAATCAGTGAGACCCCTGATGGGTGGCAGTGACAAGACACAGGTTATAATTCCCAGATATCTGCTACAAGTCTGTGAGACCCCCTGATGGGTGGCAGTGACAAGACACAAATTACAATTCCCAGGAACCTCCTATAAATCAGTGAGACCCCCTGATGGGTGGCAGTGACAAGACACAAATTACAATTCCCAGAAACCTCCTATAAATAAGTCAGACCCCCTGATGGGTGGCAGTGACAAGACGCAAATTCCAATTCCCAGATATCTTGTAGAAGTGAGACCCCCCCCAATAGCTGCTGGCAGTGAGAACACACAGATTACAACAATACAACAATTCCCAGATATCTTGTAGTAGTGAGACCCCCCCAATAGCTGCTGGTAGTGAGAACACACAGATTACAACAATTCCCAGACATCTTGTAGAAGCAAGACGCCCCAATAGCTGCTGGCAGTGAGAACACACAGATTACAACAATTCCCAGATATCTCGCAGAAGTGAGACCCCCCCAATAGCTGCTGGCACTGAGAAGATACACTAACAGAACAATCTCCTCTCATAAAACACGTGCTGGGGCTGTGTGAAGCCTTATATAGTGTGCTGCAGGATGTACCTCTATGAGCCCATGATTGCCGTGAGTCTTGCACCTGTCTTGCACCTGACTTGTGGTCAGGTGAAAGGCTGTAGCCAATTACAAGCTTCAGGCCAGTGGAAAAGTGCAATGAGGTCCATTGTGGTGCATTGTGGGCGAACTCGAACCGAACACGTGGAAATGTTCGGAGTTCGGCGAATAGCCGAACGGCCGATGTTCGATGCGAACTCCGAACAGATCGAGCCGAACAGCTCATCCCTAATAGTGATTAAGATGTTATTAATCAAGCATTAATTAACCATTAATTACTTTCAGTGAGCCTGGCTCATGTCCCTCCTACACATCTCAGCCTCACTGATTAAGGGCCCCATAGACATTGATAATATGTAATTCCGGTTTGTCATCTTATTATTACTGACATGGTAGTACTATTTTTTATGGTACTTATTGTTCTAATCTTTGTCACCTGCTATTTGTCTATATGCATGGGCGTTCGCAGGATGGGTCAAGGGGGGCACTCGCCCCCCCTTGAACTAGGGCTACCTGTATTATGCTCTGACCAGACAGCTGTGTTTGTTACTCAAAGCACAGGAGTCCCGATCAGTGTGGGGGTGGTCTGTGTGGATCTTGTGATGGCACCTCCTCACTCTGCCTCCAATCCACCACGTGCTCCTACTCTAGACGCTGGGAGAGGCTGCCTGGGCTGAGATGCAGGGGCTGCTGCTGTGGCCACTGGAATGCTGGACACAGCAAAAAAAGATGATTATTGTCAAATCTTTATTAAGCTTGATGCCCTCTGGTCTGAGGTCTAGTTTGTCTGCCTGGGGAGGAGGAACACCATGACTAATAGTAATCTGGTGGGGATGAGTTTACAATCTAAGAAGAGGGGGACCCTGCTCCAGAGCTTACAATCTAGAAGAAGAGGGGACCCTGCACCAGAGCTTACAATCTAAGAGGAGGGGGAACCTGCTCCAGAGTTTACAATCTAAGCAGAGAGGGGACCCTGCCCCAGAGCTTACAATATAAGAAGAGAGGGGACCCTGCTCCAGAGCTTACAATTAGGGATGGGCTGCCGGACTCATGTTCGCATCGAACATTGGCCGTTCGACAGTTCGCCGAACGGCGAACATTTCCGCATGTTCGCTGCATGTTCACCCACAATGCACCACAATACACCACAATGCACTGTGCCCTGGCCTGAAGCTTGTAATTGGCTACAGCCTTGCACCTGACCACAGGTCAGATGCAAGACAGGTGCAAGACTATGCCAATCAGGGCTCAGAGTCCTGATTGGGCAAATTTTTTTGGCCAGAAATTCTGTCAGCTCTGCAGGGGCAGGCTTGAGCTGGGAATGGTCGTCTGTGATAATGGCAGTAACCTTCTCTCCGCCCTACGCCTGGGTAAGTTGACGCATGTACCATGCCTAGCACACGTCCTAAATCTGGTGGTACAGCCTTTCCTAACCAAGTACCCAGGGCTGGCAGAGCTTCTCAGCCAGACCAGAAAAGTCTGCAGCCACTTCAGACGGTCATTCGCAGCAAGTGTTCGCCTGGCAGAAATTCAAAGAGAATTCCACCTTCCCACAAACTGTCTGATCTGTGACATGCCTACCAGGTGGAACTCGACATTGGCAATGCTGCAGTGTCTGCACAAGCAGCAGAGGGCCATCAATGAGTACCTGTGTGAGTATGGCACAAGGACAGGTTCAGGTCAACTTGTTTTTTTTCCCCCACTGCAGTGGCTGATGATCAAGGATGCATGCACTGTACTGTCACCATTTGAGGAGGCAATGAGGATGGTGAGCAGGGACAGTGCATGCATCAGTGACACAATTCCTTTAGTGTTCCTGCTGGAGCGCACTCTGCGGGGAATTATAGATGTGGCACTAGAGGCAGAGCAGAGGGAGGAAGAGGAGGACTTCCCTAGCTCTCAAGATCCTCAGATCAGACAGGAGGAGGATGAGGAGGATGAGGAGGAGAAATATTTAAGTTGTGGGGGCATTGAAGGTGGGGTTTCCTAAAGGGAGGGTTTTGTGTCCCCAGAAACCCAAGGACTAGTACATGGCTGGGAGGAGGTAGTGCACGATAGGGACATCCTCAGCGAGCAGGAAGACTCGGAAGCTAATGCCACCTCCAACCTATGCTGCATGGGCTCCCTTTTCCTGCAAAGCCTGCTAAAGAACCCCAGGATTCGTGCTATCAAGGGAGGACAGGATGAAACAACTTGAGGATGCTCTAAAGCGACACTTGTGTAACACCTTTCCAGGCACTGGTAGGTTACCAAGTGATGACACAGGTGCTTCTGAGGCTATGGTTGATCAGAGGAAGAGTGGCTTGACTGAGGCCTTTTGCAATTTCTTTAGTCCACGACGCCCAGGGACGTCAAATGTAGGCACCCATTGCCAGCGTCTTGACCATATGGTGCAGGACTACCTAGGGGCAAGGACAGAATTGGATACATTTACAGCAGATGATCCACTGGCTTAATGGGTGTTGAGATTGGATCACTGGCCAGAATTTAGCCAATATGCTATGGAGCTACTAGGTAGCCGTTCATCCAGCGTTCTTTCTGAAAGGACGTTCAGTGCCGCTGGAGGTTTTGTCACAGACAAAAGAGTGCTTCTGTCCACCGACTCTGTAGACCAGCTGACATTTAAAAAAATGAATCAGTCCTGGATCAGCAGCTATCACTCCCCTAATGCTGATGTAACTGAATAGATTGGGGATCTCTTCTGCATTCCCAAATCCTCCACCACTACACTCTTCCACAATACCTCAGAGGGGTTACAGACGGTGTGAAGGCACTGTTGCCGACACTAAATGCCCAATTTTAAAGCACCTATTGTTACTTTCATCCAAAGCCTGCATAAGAGGCACCATAATTTAGCCAAAAAATCACTGAACTTGTTCTGTGTGTCCTAAAACGTCTCCTCTTTTCATACAGGCTGCCGCCCCAAGCAGTTGTTTATGAATAGATTAAAGGAAAACCATTTACCGTCATTTGAAATGTCCTTGTTTTATTTTTAAATGTTTCTATACATCCTTCAAATCCACCACTTCCCAAGCAGGTTATGGTGACCTCCTAGTCACGATATTTTAAGGAATTTTTCGTTTTTATTCTTAACCTTTATGTCATGGAAAAATCACTGTTCCTTTAAAAACGTTTTTTTTTTAAAATTCCTTGTTTCCTGTCCCCCAGGGCACTACCCGGACCCCCATACACTTTTTAAGGCCAATATCTTGCAAATATGCCCTCTTGGAGGGCACTCTAAAATTCTAACGTTCGAGTCCCATTTACCGTAGATACTCGATTATAACGTGACCCGAATATAACGCGATGGGTAGAGATTCATTATGGAAATGAGAGAGTACTCAAGACTCGTATATAACACGAGGAGCAAAATTATAAAAGTATACTGTACCGGTAAGCAAAATCCTTCGAGGTTCTCTTAACACAGTCAGACAAGGGTAATTTGCTCTAGAACAGGGTTTCCCAAACCTCTTCTCAGTACCCTCAACCAGGCCAGATTTTGCAAATCACCTTAGGGAAATGCAGACTGAATCATGCAATCACTGAGCAGCAAATCATATCACCTGTGCTGTGCTTAAGATATCTGGAAAAAGTGTCGAGGTGGAGGGTCCTGAGGACGGGTTTGGGAAACACTGCTCTAGAATGATTGTAGTTGTTACTAAGTATGAAGTTACTGCCCACCTGTCTTCTTTACTTGTGATAAGATGGCCGGCGGAGCAAGGTGACCAACGCACCTTGATAGCTAGCATGCCGAGAGGTGTTGTTTTCTGACCTCCAGCTCCAGCAGGTAGGCTCATGCACTGCGTCGTCCGCCAATAGCCCCCCCAAACAAGCTCCTGACGTCACTGAATAGGTGCCGTACGATTTTCCTCACATTTAGAATGTGAGGAGAATCACGCACCGATCTTGAATGATTGGCTTAAGCCGAGCATGCTCTCTGGCCGTGATGGATCCCACCTCTTCTGAATCCGGGAGTTCCTGAAGTGTTAGCGGGTGTCAGGGAGCCCACATTCACTTCAGGGAGACTACCGGAACTTCCGGGAGACTTGGGATCTCTGAGCAAGTCACGTTTTTTTACAAGCGATGCAGATGTCTCGAATATAACGCGACCCCCCCAATTTTAAGGTACATTTTTGTCACCAAAATCTAGCGGTATACTCAAGTATCTACAGTACTTGCATTGAGTTCGAATCGTGTTCGCGTCCGAATTCAAACTTTTTAAATTGTTCGAGTTCGAATGCGAACTGAACACGGGGGTGTTCGACCCATCCCTACTTACAATCTAAGAGGAGAGGGGACCCTGTCCAAGAGTTTACAATCTAAGCAGAGAGGGGTCCCTGCTCCAGAGCTTACAATCTAAGACGAGAGGGGACCCTGCTCCAGAGCTTACAATATAAGAGGAGAGGGGACCCTGCTCCAGAGCTTACAATATAAGAGGAGAGGGGACCCTGCCCCAGAGTTTACAATCTAAGCAGAGAGGGGACCCTGCTCCAGAGCTTCAATCTAAGACGAGAGGGGACCCTGCTCCAGAGCTTACAATATAAGAGGAGAGGGGACCCTGCTCCAGAGCTTACAATCTAAGAGGAGAGGGGACCCAGCTCCAGAGTTTACAATCTAAGAGGAGAGAGGACCCAGATCCAGAGCTTACAATCTAAGCAGAGAGGGGGATACAGATTGTATATCTGTATACAGAGCCGGCTCTGTCACTGTGTATACAGAGCTGGCTCTGTGTATACAGAGACGGAGGGAGGGGTGTGTGTGTATATATATATATATATATACTGTATATATATATATATTTATTTATTTATTTATTTATAAAGGATTTTACAGGAAGGATACATTGAGATTTCTCTTGTTTTCAGGTATGTCCTGGGTTCAAGAACATTGAGTGGTTACAGAAATACAAAATAGTAAAATGCAAGTTATTAACACAAAAGCAAATATACAGATTAAAAGGAAAAATAAATATGTAGGAAATAAAGTCATTATGTTACATGTTTACAGGTGCATTCCATATTGAGGTATGTTAATAGGGAACTCTTAAGGGACTTTAGACTGGGGGAAGATTTGATGGTGTCTGGGAGGTTATTCCATATTTGCGGTGCACTGTAGGAAAATGAGGATCGAGCCACTTTCTTTTTGTATTGCGGTATTGCAAGTAAGGTGCTGGTCCTGGATCTGAGGTTATAGGATGAGGGAACTGCTGGAGCAATCAGCCTATTCATTAAGTCAGCGTGTCATTTGATCTTGTGCCCACACATACAGTAGATGGGGTGTTTGCAATTTGTGTAGTTTAGGTGCGGTTCCAAAGAGCATTGTAACAGTTTTGTCAGTAGTTAGAAAAAGTTTGTTATCTGCGATCCACTTTTCTACCCCTGTGAATCGTTCTTGCAGCACTGCCTCCAGCTGCGGGAGATTTGGTTGGCTGGTATAGATTACAGTGTCGTCTGCGTACATGTGTACAGTTGAGGCTTTGCAGACATTGGGCAGATCATTTATGAATATTGTGAATAGCAGGGGGCCGAGTATCGAGCCTTGGGGTACACCGCACGTGACTGGGATGGGAAGGGAAGTGCTGTCAGAAATGGACACATATTGCGACTGATCAGACACATATGATTGGAACCAGGTTAGCGTGCTATCACCAATACTGGAGTTTTTAAGTTTTTGTAATAGGATGCCATGGTCTACTGTGTCAAAGGCCTTGGCAAAGAAAAGGAAGGTGGTTCCAGTTAGGTTTCCTTGTTCCATGCCCGCTTGGATATCATTACAAACTTTTAAAAGGGCAGTTGTAGTTGAATGTTTTGGATGAAAGCCTGATTGATCTGGGGTTAAATAGTTCCGATACTGATAATAATCATGTAATTGAGTGTAGAAACATTGTTCCAGAATTTTTGACATTACTGGGAGCAGTGATATTGGGCAGTAGTTGGATACCAAAGTATTGTCTCCACTTTTATGGATAGGTATCACTCTTGCAGTCTTCCAGAGTTTGGTTAGGTATCCAGTCGCCAGTGATTCATTGATTAGGGTTGGGACAGGTTTTGCAATTGCTGGCGCACTGATTTTCAGCAGCATTGCTGGTATTTGATCAGGTCCAGACTGGTATTTCATTTTTTGGTGACGGAGAAGTTTACTGATGACACTGACAGGCACTGGTCTAAAACTGAATTTCTCTGCGTTACAGGGTCTTTGCACAGTTGGTGGGGCCTGACCTGTGTGCGGCCTTTCTGATTGCATGTCATTCCCTAGCGTAGCAATCAGGGTGGTGGTGCATCCAACAAAGTAATTATTAAAAGCATTTGCTACATCTAGGGGGTGTTGTACAGTTTGGTTGTTTTCTTTGACAGCAGCCGGTTGGGAGTGGTGCTTGTATGTTACTTATGATTTTCCAAAAAATTCTAGGGTTTGACATGTTATTGTTTAAATTTTCATTGAAGTATTGGGCTTTAGCCATTTTTGTTTGTTTTGTGCATGCATTCCGGTATTTTCGGTATTCACAGTGATCGTTCATGGATCCAGTACTCTTGAAATTTGACCACAGGGAGTCTCTAAACTGGGACATATGCGTGAGGTCAGCTGTAACCCAGGGGAGGTGGGCCCCTTTTACCCGCACTTTGCACAGTGGGGTATGGGTGTTCCAGACTTTCAGGAGCTCGGATTGAAAGTATTCAATTGCACAGTCCCGGTCTGGGATTAGGTTTAGTCTGTACCATGGGAGCTGTTTGAGATCATTTAGGAAGGATTCAAGATTAAATCTCTTGAAAGACCTGGTGATTATTACCTTTGGTGGACATTTTGTGGCCCTTATTTTGCGCACAGTACACTAGGCAGTGATCACTGAAACTGTTAGCGAGAACGCCTGCCTCCTGTATTCGATCAGGACATGAGGAGAGAATCCAGTCCAGCAAGATGTGGTTAGGGCTTTTCATATTAATGCGAGTGGGGGAGGAGATTAATTATGATAGCTGTAAAGTCTTGAACAGTGAGCAGTGTTTATTGTTTTTAGGATTCAGCCAATCAACATTAAAGTCGCCGAGGACCAGCAGTTCACTTTTTTGGTTCTGAGCTACTAATTTACTAAGGATTTGGGTTATGTCAGAAAGGGAGTGCACTGGGGAAACTCGGTGGGTGGTAGAATCCAGCAACAATAATTGTTTTACTGAACGGGATCTCAATAGTACCAGAAAGGAACTTTATGGAGTTGTCAACATAGATAACAATTCTCCCTCCTCTCTTAGCTCTGTCCTTTCTAGAGCATGAATACACTTGTATTGCTATGACAGAGTCTGGCACTTTAGGGGTTCACCATGATTCTGTCAGCACAATGACTGTAGGTTTGTAATAGAAGCACCAAGCTTTAAGCTCATCCAGTTTAGGGAGTAAACTGCGAATGTTGCAATGCACAAAGGAGAGGCCTTTTTTAGTGGGTAGATTAAATATGGTGTCAGCTATTGGACCAGGGTTGGATTCAACATCATTTGCAAGTGCAAGCAGCAGAATAAAAAGGAATTTGGACATATTTTTCTTTTTGGAAAATAGTGATTGGAGAGTTTTAAAGCTCTGGTGTGTGGGGGTGGGAGGGCTGGATTTTAACACTCTCCACCATATATATATATGTATGTGTGTAGGAAGGGGGCTGGTATGTGCCCGTGTATGTATGTATATGTTTGGAGGGGGGTCTGGTGTGTGTGCCTGTATGTGTGGGAGGGTCATGGTTTGTGTATACAGAGATGGCCTAGAAAATGCAACCCTCAGGTCAGACACTTACACCTTTACTCTTCGATTAGACTTGCATCATGTTTCACAGCCTCTATATTACTACGCTTTATTTTATGACTGTCTCCTTCATGACATTGTTAAAAGGGCAGAATATGGATGGCATTAAAATTTTGCCCCCCCCGGAAATATTTCTGCGGACGCCCATGTCTATATGCCATAGGTTTGTGTAACTTAAAATTGAAAGATTGGAAATATTTATGTCTACTTTACTGATTCATGATATCATGCTTCTAGTTTCAAAGTATGTTGCATTCTTGTTGCATTGTATTGAAATGCTTTCGTGAATAAATATTATATTAAATAATAAAAAATATATATTTAACAACATAGAAAGTGATGGCACAAATGGTGAAGGGAGCAATGGTTACAATGACTTCAAATCACATTTAAATATAATGAGATGGTAAACATTAAGCTCTATAAATCCCGCAAAACACTTTTTTCTTCTAGTTGAAGTGTGCTTTCATAAGAACTATTCTAGTTGAAAGTAATAAATTGCAGCTACCAGTTCAGTAAAGTAGCCAATTAAGTACGGTTATAGCTTATGTCCCTGTTATTTTATTTCAATATCATTTTTATTAGTCAGTATGAAAACCAGTACATGACATCATTAGTACGTTGAAAAGCAGAAACATTCCAGAGTACATTCCATAATAAAACTAGGCAAATAAGTAATGCAATACTACCAATTAGGGATGAGCTGAACACCCCCGTGTTCAGTACGCATTCGAACTCGAACAATTTCAAAAGTTCAAGTTCGAGTTCAAACTCGAACCAAACTCAATGCAAGTCAATTGGACTCAAAAGTTTTAGAGTGCCCTGCAAGAGGGCATATATGCAAGATATTTGCCATAAAAGGTGTATGGGGGTCCGGGTAGTGCCCTGAGGGACAGGAAACAAGGACAAAAAGTTTTAAAAAATAAGTTTTTAAAGGAACAGTGAGTTTTCCATGAAATAAGAGTTAAAAATAAAAACAAAAAATTCATTCAAATATCGTGCCTAGGAGGTCCCCATAACCTGCACGTGAAGTGGCGGATTTGTAGGATGTATAGAAACATTGTGTTGTGTTCTGTTACTAATGCAGAAGCAGCAAGCCCTTCCACCACGCTTGCACCAAAACTATAGATCTAACACAATAATAATTGTATGCTCACATAGGCCCTTCGGGAGAGGTACATGACATACAAATACTGGAATATTATGTTTAAATCTAAGGAGTGTGATAAAGATTTTATTAAGCCCTTGATGACAAATGACGTAACATCTACATCATTAACCACTTCAATGCGGAGGACGCGCTCATCGCGTCCTCCGCATTACCGCTGGTATGCAGAGGACGCGCTGAGCGCGTCCTCCCATTGGGGTCAGCGTTCGGCCGGGTTCCGGCCGATCGCTGGCCCCTCCGGTGCGGGCTGACATTCTCGATGTCAGCCGCGCATCCGGAACCGCAGCCGCTGGTATTAGGTGTCATTGCGGCAGCGCGATGACACCTAATTCAGGCGCCCCCCCCGCATGTGCGGAGGAGGCGCCTGAAAGGGAGGGAGGGAGGTCCTTCGGACCTCTCTCCCTCCCGATTGGCGGCTCTGCGGGTGTTAACCCAGGCATCATTTGGAAGGGCACAGCCTGCCCTTCCAAATGGTGCCTGGCATTAACCCCTGGGGAGCTGGATCGCGAATCGGCGCTGAAAAGCGCCGGTTCGCTATCCTTTCCCGGAGCTGGCCGACATCTTGGATGTCGGCCAAGCCTCCGGGAACTCTGCCTGAGGACTGGCGTCATCGTGCGTAGCACGATGACGCCAGTCCTGGACTTAACCCCTAACTGCCACCAACGGTGGAGATAGGGAGTTCCAATGAACTCCCTATCTCCCGATCCGTGGCAGCTAGGGGTTAAAGTTTGGTATGGTTGGATCGGCCAGAGCATGGCCGTTCCAACGATACCAAGCACAACTGTGAAAAAGTTTGTCAAAAAAAAAAAAATGAAAAAAAAAAATAAAAAAAAATTTAAAAAACAAATTATAAAAAAAAAACACTTTTTTTTTCTTTTTTTTGGTTTGTTAATGCAGCAATATTGTTCCCATTTCAATTATAATGTGAACAATGATGCTGCACTAACGATTTTTGTATGCGGTGCGTTTGTTAAAAATAGTGTAATTTTCCCCAAAAAAAAATGTAACGAGACCCCATCTCTAATTTTTTTAACAAGCGCACCCCATACAAAATATAACCGCAATTGCTCGCATGTTAAAATGTGAAAAAAAACACTTTACACATTGTAAATTATTGAAAATACATATTTTATTGCATTTTTTGTTATAATATACAGACATGACATAACGTATACATATAATAATGACATATTATGAATCTACCGAGTCTGACGGAAAGAACGATATATAATATGTCTGGGTCATATACTAAAATAAGCCTTCAAAACACGTTTAAACATGATGAGCAAAACCGGTAAAAATGACCTCAGCACAGGGGCGGGAAAAGCCTCAGCAGCGAAAGGGTTAATGATTGGCTTTACAGAGCCCTGGTCCTTAACCCCTTCACTGCTGACGACGTGTGGGACACTAGACTTGTGCACCGATTTTTTTTTTTCGGTTCGTTCGGATTTTGTAAATTTTCGTTTCGGCCGATTTCCGTTTCGGTTCGGTTCATTTCGGTTCGTTTTTCGTATCGACTTTTTTTTCGTGATTTCAGAAATTTTCTCCTTGTTTCAAAGTGTCTATTCGTTTTGACGTAAACTAATTGTTTTTCGGATCAGATATTTCTGTTGATACGATAATTCTGCCGATACGATAATTCTGCCATTGAGATTTCTCATGTTTTACAAGAAGAATACATTGAGATTTTGTCATGTTTTACAAGAAGGATACATTGAGATTTCTCTGGTTTCCCGGGAAGGATACATTGAGATTTCTCTGGTTTTCCATGAAGGATACATTGAGATTTCTCTGGTTTTACAAGAAGGATACATTGAGATTTCTCATGTTTTATAAGAAGGATACATTGAGATTTCTCTGGTTTCCCGGGAAGGATACATTGAGATTTCTCATGTTTTACAAGAAGGATACATTGAGATTTCTCATGTTTTACAAGAAGGATACATTGAGATTTCTCTGGTTTCCCGGGAAGGATACATTGAAATTTCTCATGTTTTACAAGAAGGATACATTGAGATTTCTCTGGTTTCCCGGGAAGGATACATTGAGATTTCTCTGGTTTTACAAGAAGGATACATTGAGATTTCTCATGCTTTACAAGAAGGATACATTGAGATTTCTCTGGTTTCCCGGGAAGGATACATTGAGATTTCTCTGCTTTTCCATGAAGGATACATTGAGATTATTCATGTTTTACAAGAAGGATACATTGAGATTTCTCATGTTTTACAAGAAGGATACATTGAGATTTCTCTTGTTTCCCGGGAAGGATACATTGAGATTTCTCATGTTTTACAAGAAGGATACATTGAGATTTCTCATGTTTTACAAGAAGGGTACATTGAGATTTCTGAGCATGACCTTTCGAATGATACCCAACATGACCAGGTATAAAGTAAAAAAAAAACATGTATTTTTTTTGTGTGTTATTTTTATTAATGCAGCAATATTGTTCCCATTTCAATTATAATGTGAACAATGATGCTGCACTAATGATTTTTTTCTATGGGGTGCGTTTGCTAAAAATCACGTAATTCCCCCCACAAAATGTAACAAGTCCCCATTTCAAATTTTTGTACAAGCGCACCCCATAGAAAACATAACCGCAAACACTCATGTGCTAAAATGTGAAAAAAAACACTTTACACACTGCAGATGATTAACCCTTTCACTGCTGAGGACGTGTGAGAAATGCCCTCATTGACTCCTAAGGAAAGATGGGTGGAGATAGGGGGTTACTTTGAACCCCGATATCTCCCGACTGTTGACAACTAGCAGGGTCATGTTTGGTATCATTAGCAAGGCCAGAGTATGGCCTTTCCAATGATACCAAATTTGACCATGTTTAAAGTAAATAAGAAAAATAATAAAAGTAATAATAAAAAAAAGAAAAATGTGTTTTTTTAAGACGTGAAATGGCTCAGCAGTGAAGGGGTTAAAAATTCATTTCTTTCAAAAAAAAAATTCATTCATTTTTTTCTTAATATACAGGCAGGACATGACGTATACATATAAAAATGATATATTATGAATCTGCGGAGTCTGCCGGAAAGAACAATATATATATAATATGACTGGGTCATTTAATAAAATGTGGCTTCAAATCGCGTTTAAACATGATGAGCGAAAGCGGTAAAAATGAGCTCAGCAGCCAGCGGTGAAATGCCTCAGCAGTGAAAGGGCTGCAAGGGGGGGAAACCGCTGCAAAGGGGCATGGCCTGCCGCGTGGGGAAGCAGACACGATTTTTAGGTGCTCCGCTGGAACCCGCTGATATCGGGGATTTTATACCCGGATTTACCCGTGACTTAACCTATTATAATACCCCTGCTGTGCTGGCCATCGAGTGGTGGACTCAGGAGCTCGTTTTGGCCCCCTCTCCGGAGTCAGAAGGAGTTTGGAGGAGTTGGCTGCTTCTGAGTGAGCCCTGAAGTCGGCCATCTTGAGGCCTATACCCCAGCACTTCGTCGGCCTGCTGCATGATTGGCCCCCTTCCCGGGTGTACGGCTGCGGCGGTTAGAGAGGATGGAGGGCCCCTGTCTACCGACAGCTGTGGTGGTCCCCATAGCAGAGAAGGAGGGAGAGGGAGCGTACCAGGGGCAGCTGGTTCTCTCACCCCCTGTCAGAACCCTGGGAGCCATGTTGGAGCACCTTAGAGGCCTTTGTGGAGTTGATGCCCAGGGATGATGAGACTCCGTTCATGCGTGGTGTGTGGCGCCAAATGATGGTCGTGCTGTGGGGCGATCGGAGGCTGGAGGCCATAGCTGGAGGAGCGGCGGTGGATGACTTGCTGACAGCCCACGTGGAGGTCCTTCCAGAGTTGGATGCTGGTGAGCATGAGACACCTACGGATGCTGCGGTGTCAGCGGGGGTCCGGATGTCGTGCCATTGGAAGTTCCTCTGCCCGCTGAGGTGTCCAATGCTCTGTGCGGGGAGGGAATGCTGGCCCTTGCAGAGTTGAAGGTCGAGATGGTGATCCCCGTCCTGCAGAAGCCGGACATACCCGTGAAGTTTGCTGTGGAGGTGCTGCTATACTGCGTGGTGCTACCTGTATGGGGGACGCAATGCCGGCCTTTAACCTGTGGAGCCGCTCCGGTCATGAATGGATCGCTTTGGGGTCTATTTGCCCGGCGGGTATCTCGGGAGGAGGACAGACTCAGCGTTGTTCATCACCCGACCTTCCTGCTGGGCACAGGTTGAAGTGCCCTTTTCCGACACTACCGCTGATATGAGGCCTGTCCTTATTCCCTAGCCCCTGCCATGCACATTTTGTTTTTCCCTCCTGTCACTTGGCTGGATTCCCCCACAACCCGTTTTCTTCACATGCAGAATTTTCCTATTTTGACAAGACCCCTTCCTTCCCCTTGTCTTTGCTCACCCCCCATAATTTGTTTTTCTACACCCCCCCACCCGTGCGTTACTGTGGCTGTTTTCAGCGGACTCTTTTTTTAAATTATTTTCCTCTTGCTGTGCTTTATAGATGAATAGCTAAGTTCTTTGATTTGTTTGTTTCATTCATGATGACTTTTAGCCTTTTTTGACACACCTGAGTTCTGGATGTCCCCGGCTGGGGCCTTCTCCGCAGAGCTTGCTGTCTTCTCTTTATTTTTCTCCCTGTGCCCCTTATGAGGAAGATTCTCATCTGCTGTCATTTTTGTTTCCCCTCCCTGTTTTGTTTTTTTTTCCATTTCACCCTTTTTTATTGTTTTACTATGCGATTCAATAGCTGACATAGTGTGGTCCTGCGAGACCATTTAATTTTCTGTTTGACGTAAGTTACTGTGCAAAACCCAAAATGAAGAATTAAAAAAAAAGAAAAACGTTGCAAAAACCCTTCCGAACACGCCGGAAAAACCCGATGAGCCGCCGATCAAAAAACAAACAAACTTGACAGTTTCAAAATTTAAACGCTGTTTGCAAAAAACTACTGAGCGGAAATGCCTGGAATTTACATGTAAGAGCCTATAAATAATAATAAAAAAATTTGTTACAAAATAAGAATATACGATTTAAAAAAAAGTGCAAAAAATTTTGCCGAAAAAATCCCGAAAAATGCTTAAAAGATCATAAAAAAAATCAATAATTAAGGAGACTTTTTACAGCAGAAATAAATAATAAATGGTTTATGACATTGAAGCCTTTGGGCTTCGCCTGAATAAACATGCAGGGCATTTCGGCAATTTTTCACTGCTATTTGGTGTTCTCTGAATAGAAGAATCATTTCTTCTCTATGGGGGATTTCACTGCCTTCGAACAGGCAATTTGTACGTGCAGGCAATTTGCCAACATTTGGCGAATTGCCTGCTCTCTGGATAAACGATTGGCCCCGAAATGTGCCCGTACGCTGAATTTCAGTGTCCGGTTTCATTTCGGCGACGTTTCGGATCTCTCTGAATAACCCTCATTGTGAGTATATTTCTTACATATTTATTTTCTGTTAATCTGTATATTCGTGTTTTATTTTTAATATCTTGCATTTATTATTTTGAATTTCTGTACCCAACTGTAAAAATTCAATGTTCTTGAACCCAGGACATTCTTGAAAAGGAGAGAAATCTCAATGTATCCTCCCTGGTAAAAAACTTTATAAATAAATAAATGCCCTGATTTTCGTCACTTTCATTCAGCAGGTTTAATCAGCCGAATCCCATAGATTTCAACGTAAAAATATTCCCGTATTTATTAAAACCATTTATTCTTTTAATTTGAGAGAAAGGGGGGGTTTGTGAGGGTCCTGAGGACGAGCAACAGCACTAGTGGCCTGCTCTACGGTGGGTGCCCGCTCAGGTCTCACAAGGTTTTATCCTTGCATTACAGGGATGAAAGCTCCATATGCAAATCAGCCTGCTCTCACCCAAAAAGGGTGGCCAGTGCTGATTGCCAAGGACGTCATCCCTGCACGAGAGGTGCAGCAACCCCCGACGATCGTTTCGGCCTTGTTAGGTCTCATCAGGAGGGTATAGCTGACACCCCTCTAGGCACATCAAGCAAGGGGTCCACGTCTGGATGACCCTGTAAACTTATAGTGAGAGAAAGGGGGGTTTGTGAGGCCGAAACGATTGTCGGGGGGGTTGCTTCACCTCTCGTGCAGGGATGACGTCCTTGGCAGTCAGTACTGGCCACCCTCATTGGGTGAGAGCAGACTGATTTACATATGGAGCATTCAACCCTGTAATGGCACAAGCAAGCTAAAACCTTTTGAGACCTGAACGGGCACCCACCGTAGAGCAGGCCACTAGTGCTGTTGCTCGTCCTCAGGATCCTCACACACCCTTTTTCTCTCACTATTCTTTTAATTTGCAGCAAAAAGTCTCTTTATTTTTTAGGATCTTTTATGTAATTTTTGTGATTTTTTTTTTCAGCAAAAAATTTTTTCCTGATTTTTTTTTGGCGGGCTTTTTGCAGCAATTCTGTATTTTTTTGTGGTTTCTGTTTTTTTATGGTTTTGAATGCAGCTTTTCAGATTGATTCGGTGTGTTTTTTCTGCATTTTTCGGATGTGTGCGGCGGTTTTGCAGTGGTTATTCCGATCGATTCGGTGATTTTTGCGGTGGTTTGTAGGATGCATTCTGCAGCTTGTTCCCTGTACTTCGGCGATGCTGTGGTGAATGCTGAATTTACTGCAGGGTCGGAAAATTTGACTCCCCAAAGTGCGGGGAACGAAAGAGCTCTTTGAATGACCCTGAAAATCTGCCCACCTAAACCAAATTTGAAAATATTTTGATTAATTATATACCTAGAGAGCAGTGTAGGCGTTTTTCGAATGGCTTGGACCAATAACACTTTCCTATTGGTCCAACTTCTGAGGCACTGGGAGAGCAATGTTCAGGAAGTGGCAGTGTTCGGACGTCTGTTCATTGAACAGACATGCTGCGTTGTACACTTCTTGGCAAGCCTCCTGCAAGCACACACATCTACATACAGCTTCCAGGGCCAGGCTCTATAACGGCGTGCTCCTAGCTCCCACCTGGACACATCTTCCCAAGCCTCCTGCAAGGTGATCTGAATCTATGCTTCGCATCGCCTAATACCTTAACTTTCAATGTTTACTATGTATGCTTTCATAGCACTGTCCATATTAATTTGTATTTTTATGTTAAAGTTAAATTACATATAGCGTAACTGTTAAAATATCTTTACCAGTCCTGTTTGCTATCTATAATTGCCATTTTTTTACCAGTCCCATCTGCTCTCCATAATTGTCATATCTTTACAGTCCTTTTTGCTCTCCATAATTGCAATAGTTTACCAGTTCTATTTATTTATTTCCACTCAGCTTGACCTGGGCCTGCTATTCTGTCCCCTCCCGGTCATGATTCACTGCACTAGAGAATTTATTGCCCCCACTTCCCCCAAAGATGCAATGTAATCCCAGATTTCTATTTTGCAGCACACACATCTACATACAGCTTCCAGGGCCAGGCTCTATAACAGCGTGCTCCTAGCTCCCACCTGGACTTAGCTCCCGCCCTCCCTCCCGCCCTTCTCCCCTCTCCCTACCTCCCCTCCCTCCCCACAGCCACCCCATGGTTCTCATTTAATTTATACCCAACTAATTTTGTCATGTGATATTTCAGCTACCAACCTACGCCACTCTGGAACTTCACTTACCAGACTTCCTTCCATCTTCTGCTCCCCTTATCAATTCCCTGCTTGTCTTCTGCTCTTTTTTTTGTTCTCCCACTAAACCTTTCTCTAGAAATGTTTTTCCCTCTCTTGCTGCTGCTTTCTTCCACCTCCCTTCTCTCTAAATCTACCCTCCCTCCCTATACACCCTACAAATTACATCAAGTTGGAAAAGAAACCCAAATACACCAAAGCCTGCTCAGCTCCTTTAATTTATCAGCTGAGTGCTGGTGGAGAGTGTTAAAATCCAGCTCTCCCACCCCCACACAACAGAGCTTTAAAACTCTCCAATCACAATTTTTCCAAAAGAAAACTATGTCCAAGTTCCTTTTTTTTCTGCTTGCTCTGGCAAATGATGTTGAATCCAACCCTGGTCCAATAGCTGACACCACATTTAGTCTCCCCACTAATAATAGGCCTCTCCTTCGTGCACTGCAACATCCGCAGCTTACTCCCTAAACTTGATGATCTTAAAGCTTGGTACTTCTATTACAAACCTAAAGTCATTGTGCTGACAGAATCATGGCTAACCCCTAAAGTACCAGACTCTACCATATCAATACAAGGGTATTCATGTTATAGAAAGGATAGAGCGAAGAGAGGAGGGGGAATTGTTATTTATGTTGACGAGTCCATAAAGTTCACCCCTTTGCTGAACTCTAGCACCCCAGCCACATTTGATTTCCTTTATGGTATTATTGAGATCCCGTTCAGTAAATCATATATTGTTATTGTATTCTACCACCCACCAAGTTCCAATGCATTCCCTTTCAGACATAGCCCAAATCCTTAGTAAATTGGTAGCTCAAAACCAAAAAGTGAACTGCTGGTCCTTGGGAATTTTAATGTTGATTAGCTGAATCCTTAAAACAATAAACACTGCTCCCTGTTTAAGGCTTTCCAGTAAACACAATTAATCTCCTCCCCCACTCGCTTTAATATTTAAAGCCTTAACCATACCTTGCTGGACTGGATTCTCTCCTCATGTCCTGATAGAATACAGGAGGCAGGCATTCTCGCTAATAGCTTCAGTGACCACTGCCTAGTGTACTGTGTGCGCAAAATAAAAGCCACAAAATCTCCCCCAAAGGTAATAATCAGCAAGTCTTTCAAGAGATTGAATCTTGAATCCTTCCTAAATCATCTCAAACTCCTCCCATTGCACAGACTACACCTAATCCCAGACCTGGACTGTACATTTTAATACTTTCAATCCGAGCTCCTGCAAATCTGGAATTCCCATGCCCCACTGCGTAAAGTTTGAGTAAAAGGGGCCCATCTCCCCTGGGTTACAGCTGATCTTACACAAATGTACCAGCTTAGAGATTCACTGTGGTCAAATTTCAAGAATACTGGTTCCAGGAATGATCACTGTGAATACTTCAAAAAGTGCAAAAAGATGCACTAAAGATGAAGAGCAAACAATAACACCATAGCGTTATACTGCAACAACAATGAGTATATTAACCCCTGCTGGGAATGTACGCTTACAGGTTTAAGATACATTTTATGCATATAAAGAATACTCAGCCAAACTGGTCACCAGTCGTGGACTCAACGAATATTCTAAAGGGTAAACTTTAGATAGATATCCTCTCTAGTTCTGTAAGTATAAAATGATCAAGGGTGTAGATAAAATAAAATAAGATCTAATAACATCAAAAAACAATTTAAACAATTTAAAACAATTTAAAATTAGGGATGTGCACCGATTTTTTTTTCGATTCGATTTTTCGAATTTTTAAACTTTTCGATTCGGCTCGTTTCGACTGCTTTCTGTTTCGATTCGGTTCGTCTCGATTCGGTTTTCGGGTACATTTATTTTTCGGAATATCGACCATTTTTCGTATTTTCGGGTCATCTTACTAGGTTTCTGTATCGACTTTTCGGTATTTCGGAAATTTTCGTTTTTCGGAATTGTACATGGTTTTCGGTATATATCGACTATTTTTCGTATTTTCGTGTCACTTTGCTCGTTTTTTGGTTATCGGCTTTTCGCTATTTCGTAAATTTTCGTTTTTTTCGGAACATCTGTTCTCCTCGTTTCAAAGCTGTCTAACTCTATTGCCCCAGCAGTCCAGCACATGGATTTTCCCCAGCACATGGATTTGCCCCAGCTCATGGATTTGTCCCAGCTCATAGGATATTGCCCCAGCACATGGATTTGCCCCAGCTCATGGATTTGCCCCGGAACATGGATTTGCCCCAGCACATGGATTTGCCCCAGCTCATAGGATATTGCCCCAGCTCACGGATTTGCCCCAGCACATTGATTTGCCTCAGCACATTGATTTGCCCCAGCACATGGATTTGCCCCAGCACATGGATTTGCCACAGCTCATAGGATATTGCCCCAGCTCACGGATTTGCCCCAGCACATTGATTTGCCCCAGCACATGGATTTGCCACAGCTCATAGGATATTGCCCCAGCTCACGGATTTGCCCCAGCACATTGATTTGCCCCAGCACATGGATTTGCCCCAGCACATAGGATATTGCCCCAGCTCACACATGGATTTGCCCCAGCTCATGGATTTGCCCCAGCTCATGGATTTGCCCCAGCACATGGATTTGCCCCAGCTCATAGGATATTGCCCCAGCTCACGGATTTGCCCCAGCACATTGATTTGCCCCAGCACATTGATTTGCCCCAGCACATGGATTTGCCCCAGCTCATGGATTTGCCCCAGCACATGGATTTGCCCCAGCACATGGATTTGCCACAGCTCATAGGATATTGCCCCAGCTCACGGATTTGCCCCAGCACATTGATTTGCCCCAGCACATTGATTTGCCCCAGCACATGGATTTGCCCCAGCACATAGGATATTGCCCCAGCTCACACATGGATTTGCCCCAGCTCATGGATTTGCCCCAGCACATGGATTTGCCCCAGCACATGGATTTGCCCCAGCTCATAGGATATTGCCCCAGCTCACGGATTTGCCCCAGCACATGGATTTGCCCCAGCACATGGATTTGCCCCAGCACATTGATTTGCCCCAGCACATGGATTTGCCCCAGCTCATGGATTTGCCCCAGCACATGGATTTGCCCCAGCTCATGGATTTGCCCCAGCTCATGGATTTGCCCCAGCACATGGATTTGCCCCAGCTCATGGATTTGCCCCAGCACATGGATTTGCCCCAGCTCATGGATTTGCCCCAGCACATGGATTTGCCCCAGCACATGGATTTGCTCCAGCACATTGATTTGCCCCAGCAGATTTACAAAGACAAAATTTACAGAATCAGCGATATAACCGATAATAGTTAAATAAACGATGTTCAGAATTACCGAAATGGAACCGAAATCCCGAATGGAACCGAAATCATGAATAGAGGGAAAATAAATTTCGATTTGACACATTTCAAGTCCATTCGAAAATTCCGAAAAATGTTTGGATTTGCCGTTTTCGAAAATTTTTCATTTTTTCGGAAAGTCTGTTCTCGTTTCAAAGCAATAGATTTCGATTTGACACATTTCAAGTCCATTCGAAAATTCCGAAAAATTTTCGATTCGGCTCGGAAAACATTTCGGATTCGAGTTTTTCGGATCTAAAAAATTTCGGAATTTCGGCCGCGTCGAAAGACCCGAATCGGGAAATTTCGTGAAAATTCCGAAATTCCGAAACCCGAAACGCACATCCCTATTTAAAATAAAAGATGAGTGGAAGTCCTTAATCATAGACTTCTTCAGGGAATTTCGTTAGGCTGTATGAAGTTAGCTACAGGCTAACGAAATGCGTCGGATTTTTATACTCTGGAATAAATTTACTTGATTCCCGTCTGAGTCATTCCTTGATTGGAGTCTAGATTCCAAAGGCTGTGGCAGCGGCAACACACGGAGTCTGGCGAAGGAATACTATTGCATGGCGGTATCCCCGGCCCTCTAAGAGCACCCAAAGGAGGGGTAACGTTATATGCGAATATTACTTTTCAACCCTGTGAGTGAGATTCTAGCAGGGGCATTATGCTGCATCACTTTTTAACAGTATAACGCTATGATTCCTCTATGTTTATGTTTCTTGTAGATTTCATACCATTTACTATTTTTCTCTATGCACGTCCGTTGGAGGGGACGATTCTGAGATCTACGAGGTTATTATACCATCATTTGTTCCTTTATCTTGGGAAAGAGCACAATTTTTTGTTTTTCAATCATATGTATCTGATCGGTCGCAATGTGTGTCCATTTCTGGCAGCTCCTCCCTCCCCCTCCCAGTCACATGCGGTGTACCCCAAGGCTCGATACTTGGCCCCCTGCTATTTACAATATTCATAAATGATCGGCCCAATGTCTGCAAAGCCTCAACTGTACACATGTACGCAGACGACACTGTAATCTATACCAACAAACCAAATTTCCTGCAGCTGGAGGCCGTGCTACAAGACCAATTCACAGAGGTAGAAAAGTGGATCAAAGATAACAAACTTTTTCTAAATACTGACAAAACTGTGATCATACGATGCACTTTGGTACAGCACCTAAACTACACAAATTGCAATCGCCTCATCTAGGGGTCAGGACAAGATCAAATGACAGGTTGACCACAGACACTTCTCTCAAATATCTAGGTGTGTGGTTAGACCCAAATCTATCCTTTGGCCCCCACATCGAAAAACTCTCATCTAAACTTTACCCCAAACTAGGTGCCCTGTACAGAAACAAATCCTGCCTGAGCCCCGCGGTAAGAAACCAGATTGTACAGCAAATGCTTATGCCGGCTTTTGAATATGGAGATGTAGTGTATGCAGATGCCACGCAAACACACCTCCAGAAACTTACTACATTGTATAATTCATTCTGCCGCTTTGTGCTATGATGTAACTACATGACCCACCACTGTGACATGTTAAAAGAGCTAAACTGGGGAGGGGGCGTGGCTGGCCTAGCTCGGGAGCAGACGTGCCTTAGCAGAGCTCCGCTGATGTTCGCTGAGAAAGATTATTATGCCCAGGATTTGCTTTTGGAATACCGCATACAGGAGTCCCGACGTGGCTGGCCACCAGGTGCTCTGGAGCCTGCTTGGTTCCCCCCTCCAGAGCTTAGAGGAGTTTGCGACCCGTCTCGGGGCTGAAGTGCCTGACCGGCAGCCATTTTGAGGCCTGTCTTCTGGGTCTGCCCGGACCTGCCCCCCCTTTACTGTTTCCTGACTCGGGTGGTCGGCGCCTGTTGGATCGGAGGATGGAGGGCCCCCATCTTTGGAGTGCGGCGGCTGGGCACCCGATGGAACTAGCGGTGGTGCACATGGCAAGGTGGCTGCCGTTGTGTCCCCCCCTAACAGAGACCTGGGGGCTGTTTTGTCAGATCTGGAGGACTGCCTACGGCTGTTGCCGGGAGATGAGGGGAGCCCGCTGACCCGCAGCTCCTGGCGACGCTTGATGACTGTGCTGCAGGATGGCCGGGGGGCTGAGGCGGAGGCCCCAGCTGAGTGTCAACTGGAGGATGCCTTACCTGTCAGACGAGGTGAGAGCTCTTCCGGCACAGAGGAGGATCAATGCGATGGAGACGAGATGAAGGACGAGGTGATGGGAGATGCGGTCGTGATCCCTGAGCTGGAGGTTGCTGACCCCCGGGAGCGTTTTCCAGCGGTGGAGCGGCTGGATGCTGTGTTCGCTGGGGCCCATGCGTCCAGAGCTGGTGTCCTGCATCACAATGCCTTATGGAAACTGCGGGTGCTGAGGGACTGGCTCTCCGAAGTCGGTCCTGCAGAGGTGACATGCATTTGGCTGCGGAGAGTTGCCTGCTGTAGCCACCGTACCGTGTTTGGACACAGGCTGAAGTGACTCGCCCCATATTCTTTGACAGGACACCCGTCCTCGTTACAGTTAGCACCCCCCTGTGAGATCTTTCTGATGTGCTCCCCCTCTTCTGTCTTACCCACAGAGGCCTTTTTGGCATTTTCGTTTTGATTCCACTGTGTTTTCTTATTGTCCCCCCCCCCCGTTCTGAAAACTTTTTGCTAGTGACTCTCTGCAGACTTGATTGCTCATATGATGAGCCATTCTCCCCCCCCTTTTTCTTCTGAGTGTTTTTGAGATGACCAAAGTTTTGAGGTGACTTTAGCAGATGTTCCCGGTTAACCCCCCCCCCCTTTATTACTGATACTGATGTCTTTTGATGCTTTCAAATATCTTGTGGTTTGATGTACTGATGACTTGTTCGAGAGAATGACTAATCTAGGAACGAAGGAGGTTTAAGAATTATCTCTGTATTATGCAAGAGGGAAAGAAAGGAGGTTTCCTGGTTATATGGGATCAGGCTTTGTTCTATGAGCTGAAGCATGGCTCTTTGTGATTGGGTACAATGGGAAGAGAAACAATGGAAGGGAGGATATAAGATGGCTGGGCGGGGGACATTGTGGTATTGCAATGATTTTTCTTTTACTGGAGAGACAGGGCGGCGGCGAGCTCCATTTTGCCACCACCATCATCATATGAAAACCAAGGACTGGATGAGTATTACTTGCTGTATCAATCTGTTATGCATACTCTATTTTCATAAGTCTGCTATATATATATATTCCTAGTTCCATTATTTTTTGGAGGAATAGGTGTGGGTTTACTATTGTATGGAATTTGCAGGTTTATTTAGTGGATGCTTATTTATATTTGTTTCAATTTGCAAAACAATATTCCTTGTTCATTGGGTGTCCAGCTGCGTGATAGTAATTTCTAATGGGTTATTGTTCTGAGATAACTCTGCCAGAATTCAGGGATTTTTTGTTTGGTATGTTATTAGGATTACCATTAATTTGGCTTTGGCTGTCTGTGGACTGTTGTGCCTTATTAGTTTATGTGCTCAGTATAGCACATGACTGACTGTCCAATTTGATTATAATCCATGTATGAAGCCAAAATCAAAATAAGCAACTCATATAAACACCCTACACAAACACATG
This sequence comes from Leptobrachium leishanense, assembly GCA_009667805.1. Lineage (NCBI taxonomy): Eukaryota > Metazoa > Chordata > Amphibia > Anura > Megophryidae > Leptobrachium > Leptobrachium leishanense. Next base: position 182,029,849 of record CM019064.1, on the reverse strand, counting down.
ACAGTAGAAACACACTATACATAGTGATATCAAACGTATAACCTCGGTATAACACACAAAGTCACGCTAATGCTGTAGCTATCATGCACCCTGAAATCACGAAATTCCTCTCTATAACACACTGAAATCACTAATGTAGTATACACTAAGAGAAATAAAAAATAAATAAATAAAAAAATAATTGAGGGAGAGGAGAGACTTATTTCAGGAATAGAGGAAACATGAGCAGTAACTCACTCATATTTCACACTTGTACCATCATCATAATAAAGCCTGCGAGTGTATAAGTATTAAGTATATTAATTCGGGGCATTTTAAGCTATGTTGATAATATACTATATGCGTGTGTGGGTAATCTATTGGGTTAAATACGCGCTAATTGACCCGTTCTAGTGATTTGCATTGTTAGCTAGAATATGCTCGTTGATATTTGCTTCACTTTGTAATACTTGATCAAACCTTATTATTTGTATAGTCTGTATGATCTTATAAACATAGGTAGTCGGTGACCGCATGGCTGGCAGCCATCTTAAACCTCAAAAAGTCACATGTGCTTCTGCCAATGTGGAAGTGCTGCAGCAGTAACGGTACAATCTGTTTAAGCTTACATTTGCGCAACTAAATTAATCCAGATGGTTTCTGCCAGATTTATGAATATATAACAATTACTAACCAAATACACATTTAAATGTGTCTGTTATAATTTCTGAAGAGGCTTATCAACTAAACAGTGATGCTGTATGTTAGCAAATGCTGTGCCATTAGGTTAGTTTGGTTGGTTTAACTTCGGGTCTATAGATTAATATACTAAACAAGAATCCGTTTCATTGTGGACGGAGGTTAAAGACTTTCACATGTGCAGCTTGGTTCTATTGATAAATGATTCAGGGCTGAGGAGGACTCATAAAATGGAGGACAATGAGCCACTTATGTACAGAACATCTATGCTCTTTTTCAACTCAAAATGGAGATGGCGTTATTTACATTTCGCAAGGAGACACACACACACACAGAGGGGGAAGAAGCACAAACAAACCAGTCGCTCTGAGAATCCAAACAATGGCTCAGATAACAGTGATCTGCTGACCTTAGTTGCTGGGGGGAGGGAGGGGCTGATGGAAGCATGTGAAAACAAAAGGAATTCATTACTTACAGGGGGTGTACACTATACAAAGACTGGATCGTAATACAGAGGTTACGCTATACAGAGGGAATACAATCCTCTACATGATACACAGAGTAAGTGAATGTAAGGAAAATACATACAAATAAACATTGGGACAGCCGTTTCTGTGCAGAGGCAATAAGTAAGGAAGATGTTTCTGTTAGCTACCATTCATTCAATCAGGTGGTGATTTTGGTAAGGGTAGCTGGCGAGGGGACAGAGTTACCTATGCTTGATCTAGAGGCAGCCTTCAGGCCGTACCGCTGTGTCCAGGGGGTTTTCTTTTAATGGGGTGTAAATTTGATGGGTAATTTTACATCGATATCTGTTTACCCATTGGGGTGGGCAATATCCCGTGCCCCCCTTTTTAAAGGCTTCCTATTTTTTGCATTGATTAGTGAAGAAGAGAGCGGGGAGGAGACGTATAGTACATTACTTGGGCGATTTCATGGTAACGGGTTCCTAAGGGACTGGAGAGTGAGGTAGGATCGGGGGGGGGGTAACAAATAAGTTTAGTTGATCGGGGAGAATTGTAGGTGGTTTGGGGAGAATGGCCAGACACTAAGATCAAATGGTCTACTGTAATTTCAAATGGTGAGCAGGCAAATGGCCCAGGAGTGGATTCAATGGATGGGTGCAAGGCTTGGTGTTTCTGGAATTTTTTATTTAGCCAATCGTCGTGGCAATACCACTGTGGGGGATAGAATTAAAAAAATAAAAAAATAAAAAAATAAATAATAATAAAAAAAAAAACATCCTTCCCCTCCGCCTTTTCTATTTTTGGGTCTGATATTCAAGGTGTGGTGCAAGTGCTGAATAACATGTCTGCATCATCACAGCAGGTTATAGCCTATGTCAGGTAAACATAGAAACATAGAAAAATTTCGGCAGATAAGAACGCCCAATTACATGGATACTTTACCTGGATTTATCTTTTGTTTAGGATAGCTTTATGCCTATCCCATGCTTGCTTAAATTCAATCACTGTTTTGGCCTCTACCACTTCTACTGGAAGGCTGTTCCATGTATCCACCACTCGCTCAGTAAAATAATGCTTCCTGATGTTACCTTTAAGCCTTTGCCCCTCTAATCTAAGGTATTTGGCGTTGATATGTTGTTTGCATCATCACCGCAGGTTGGAGCCTATGTCAGCTATTTGGTGTTGATATGTTTGAAAAGCAATATTAATTTCACGGTAATCACATACCGGGGGTAAGGAAGATGGTGGCGGATACATTGTCCAGTTTCAGGTGGGATGTGTTCCGACATTTGGCACTGGGAGGAGGAAAGCAAAAATAAAAAATAAAAAATAATTAAATAAATAAATACTAATAATAAAAATATAAAAAAAAAAAAAAAATATCCAGGGTGAAGACTGCCCTCCATTTCTTTGCCAGATGGGGAGCAGTTAGAGGGCATCAATGATTTGGTGAGGAGATTGTTGTTGCAGAAGACATGGGCACCGTAGAGCAAGCAGTGAAAGGGTTGGATCGAGTTTTAAAGGGACAGAGAAGGTAGGGCAGAATGTTGTTTTCAAATAGCTACTGAAGTTCGGCGGTAAGTCAATAAAGAAAGGGCAGCTTAGAACTATTTAGTGGTATTTCATACTTTGCTCGGTTAAAGGAAGAGGAGGACTGGGCTAAACAATTCGTGGTGAGGAAGATCTTGACAGCAGAGTACAAGTAGGAGATAAGATGGAGCTGATAACAATCTTTGTAGGGCAGCATTTGTTTTAATTTTTCAGCTGCCATAAGGATTGAGGAAACAATTGCTCTAGGTGCCCATGGTGGGGAAGTGTGCCCAGTGGTATGTATGAGGGGATACTTGGAGGCGACTCCTTCAAACGGTTGCATGTTATGGGGGCACAAGGGTGGTGCTAACTTGTCCGGGTATCAATTCAAATGGTTCCGCAGCAGGCCACGGAGGGGCTTGGTGGAAAGGGGAGTTACATTTGCCCCCATTCTTTCAGGATAGGAGCTGCTGGTACTGAGGCAGAATTGGGTTACCCAAAGGAACGAATTAAAAGGATGGGGAGATGGAAATGGGAAATGTATAGGAGATATGTGAGGTCATTAAAGAAATGAAGGGAAAACTTATGGGGAACCATTGTTTTGTTTTAATAGTAATAATTTGTTTCCTTGTTTCTTTTGATTTCTTTTCAGTTCGGGTACACTGTGTGTGTGTGTGCATTACAGTTAATAGTTTACATTTTGGTTATTTGCAGGACGTGCAATGAGAGTGCGGATCCTGGGACACTCCTATGTGCACTGGATGGAGAGTCATGCTGCTGGCACCAAGAGAGGAGCAACCCCGGGGTGCAGCGTAATTGATGTAGGGATTAGATGGATAGGGAAGCAAGGTAGGGGGTGGGGCAGTTATTGGGAATAGCAAAGACATCCAGGAGAGAGAGGGGTAAGCCAGATATTATGGTACTACATTTAGGGCACAGCTAGAGAAGAGATGGGTATTGTGAGTGGTGAAATAGCGGCCTGGCACGTGGGGATGCAATGGTAGGGGGAGGGTCTGCAGGGTATGGGGTGAGTTGTGGTTTCATACGGCCAGGCTCAAGTGCCTTCCTGGTTTGCAGATCCTCTCGGCCTGCTATTTGCGATATAAAGAGACCCCTGAGCAGACGTGTGGTCATCCTGCTTAGCCACGTGAGGCCGCTATTTCTGCGCAATAGGTGTGGTGCATTGCATTTGCCGATGTTATATGGCAATGGTTTTGGAGCACCACGAAATAGGAGCAAGAAGTGAGGAGTTCATTGAAGGAGTGATAAGGCTGGGAACACACTCTTCATTGAAGGCGCAATAAGGAGCCTTTTGTGAGGTAAGAGGAAAGGTCACGGTTTTTTATTGGTGGCAGTAAAAAGAGGGTCCTCATTTTTGGTGGCGGTGAAATAGGTGGCCTGGCACGTGGAGGGCGATAGTGGGGGGAGGATCTGCAGGGTACGGGGTGAGTTGTGGTTTCATACGGCCAGGCTCAGGTGCCTTCCTGGTTTGCAGATCCTCTCGGCCTGCTATCTGCCATAAAAATACACTGAGCAGACGTGTGGTCATCCTGCTTAGCCACGTGGGGCGCTATTTCTGGGCAATGCTTGTGGTGCATTGCAGTTGCCAGTGTTATCTGGCTGCCAGTGTTATCTGGTGAAGCGAATTTGGCATACGAGGATCGATAATAATAATTCTGCCTTAGAGGCAAAGAATTTGGCCTTAAGTAATAAAAGACGTGACCTTTTCTAAATGCCAATACTTTGTTGTGTTTTTATTTACGGGAAGGGGGGGAGGGGGGGAGGGAGGGCCTTTGGGGAGGTTTGTAGGTTTAAGAAGGTAACTTACATGGGAGAAGATGTAAGAAGAGAATAGGGGTATAATTCTTAGTTCGAATGAGAAACTAAATTAGGAACGAAGGAGGTTTAAGAATTTTCACCGTATATTACACAAGAGGAAAGGGGGCGTGAGTTCCTTTGTTCTATGGGATCAGGCGGGGGTGTCCTTGTTTGTATGGGAGGAAACATGGCTCTTTGTGATTGGGTACAATGTGGAGATAAACAGGAAAGGAGGGGGAAGGGAAGTTATAAAAGGCTGTGCGTGAGACAAGTTTGGGATTGCAACTAATTTTCTTTTACTCCCACCCAACCCACCCTGTTTAATTTTCTATTTCAGAGATGCTGTTCCTCTACAAAGTCGGAAAGGTCACGCAACAGAAGCACCACAGATAGGGGCAATGGAGTGGTGATTTCACTACTCATGCAAGACCGCCTGTGGTTTCCCATATGGAAATATGCCGTGTCGCATGAACCTGGTTCATGGTTTAAATGGCCATGTCTGGGGGATTGTATAAATATCGACATGGTTAGTTTACCTATTGGATCAAGTTATACACCATGTTACATGAAGCCAGCCCCAGGTTTTTTGAGACGGCCAGGGTTGGGGGATTGTCTTTGATAAAAGCATGGTTAGAGTAGTTATTATCGATCAGACAGTATCCCAAGTTTGGGGTACTTTACCATGTGGCAGGAAGCCAGTTGGTGGTTTGTTCGGCCACAGCTGGGGGATTGCGCTTTAAGATGGACATGGTTTAGGTTAGGGAGGAGCGGCGAAATAGGCGGCCTGGCACGTGGAGGGCGATAGTGGGGGGATGGTCTGCAGGGTACAGGGTGAGTGTGGTTCGTATGGCCAAGCTCAAGTGCCTTTCTGGTTTGCAGATCCTCTCGGCCTGCTATCTGCCATAAAATAAACTGAGCAGATGTGTGGTCAGCCTGCTTAGCCACGTGGGGCGCTATTTCTGGGCAATGCTTGTGGTGCATTGCAGTTGCCAGTGTTATCTGGCTGCCAGTGTTATCTGGTGAAGCGAATTTGGCATACGAGGATCGATAATAATAATTCTGCCTTAGAGGCAAAGAATTTGGCCTTAAGTAATAAAAGACGTGACCTTTTCTAAATGCCAATACTTTGTTGTGTTTTTATTTACGGGAAGGGGGGGAGGGGGGGAGGGAGGGCATTTGGGGAGGTTTGTAGGTTTAAGAAGGTAACTTACATGGGAGAAGATGTAAGAAGAGAATAGGGGTATAATTCTTAATGATAGAAACATTTAAATACGTAAAGGGAATCCACAAGGTAGAGGAAGGGAGTATATTTAAAAGGAAACAAAGTAGCAAAACAAGAGGACATAGTCTTAGCGTAGAGGAGCAAAGGTTTAAAAGTAACATCAGGAAGCATTATTTTACTGAGAGGGTGGTGGATACATGGAACAGCTTTCCAGTAGAAGTGGTAGAGGCCAAAACAGTGATTGAATTTAAGCAGGCATGGGATAGGCATAAGGCTATCCTAAACAAAAGATAAATCCAGGTAAAGTATCCATGTAATTGGGCAGACTAGATGGACCGAAAAGGTTCTTATCTGCCGACATTTTCTATGTTTCTATTATTATCCAGCCAGGCTAATTTCGATGCCTGCTTTGCGGAGCTGGGGGCAGATATTAGACAGCTTGTAGGAAAGATTCAGGAGCTGGAAAATGACAGGGATTCCACTCTCACTCAAATTGATCATCCCAAAATGCAAATTGCAGCTCAGACTGCGCAGACTACCAATTTACACCTTTAGGCTAGGGTCAGACTGAGGCAGTGCGAACGCGCCTTTATTGCCTTACCGCCGAACTTCAGTAGCTATTAGAACACAACATTCTGCCCTACCTCCTCTGTCCCTTTAAAACTCGATCCAACCCTTTCACTGCTTGCTCTATGGTGCCCATGTCTTCTGCAACAACAATCTCCTCTCCTAATCATTGATGCCCTCTAACTGCTCCCCATCTGGAAAAGAAATGGAGGGCATTCTTCACCCTGATTTTTTTTTTTTTTTTTTTATTCTTTCCTCCTCCCGGTGCCAAATGTCGGGACACATCCCACCTAAACTGGACAATGTATCCACCACCACCTTCCTTACCCCCGGTATGTGATTTGCCGTGAAATTAATATTGCTTTTCAAACATATCAACACCAAATACCTGACACATGCTACAACCTGCGGTGATGATGCAGACAACATATCAACACCAAATACCTGACATAGGCTACAACCTGCGGTGCTGATGCAGACATGTTATTCAGCACTTGCACCACACTTGAATATCAGACGCAAAATTAAAAAAGGGGGGGAGGGATATTTTTTTTTTTTTTTTTTATATATTTATTTTTTATTTATTTATTTATTTATTTTTTAATTCTATCCCCCACAGTTTTTTTTTTTTTTTTTTTTATTCTTTCCTCCTCCCGGTGCCAAATGTCGGGACACATCCCACCTGAAACTGGACAATGTATCCACCACCACCTTCCTTACCCCCGGTATGTGATTTGCCGTGAAATTAATATTGCTTTTCAAACATATCAACACCAAATACCTGACACATGCTACAACCTGCGGTGATGATGCAGACAACATATCAACACCAAATACCTGACATAGGCTACAACCTGCGGTGCTGATGCAGACATGTTATTCAGCACTTGCACCACACCTTGAATATCAGACGCAAAATTAAAAAAGGGGGGGAGGGATATTTTTTTTTTTTTTTTTTTATATATATTTATTTTTTATTTATTTTTTAATTCTATCCCCCACAGTGGTATTGCCCCGACAATTGGAAAATAAAAAATTCCAGAAACACCAAGCTTTGCACCCATCCATTGAATCCATTCCTGGGCCATTTGCCTGCTCACCATTTGAAATTGCACTAGACCATTTGATCTTAATGTCTGGCCATTCCCCCCCCAAACCACCTACAATTCTCCCTGACAACTAAATTTATTTGTCGTCCCCCCCGATCCTACCTCATTCTCCAGTCCCTTTGGGACCCGCTTCCATGAAATCGTCCAAGTAATGTACTATACGTCTCCTCCCCGCTCTCTTCTCCACTAAGCAATGCAAAAAAGTAGGAAGCCTTTAAAAAAGGGGGCATGGGATATTGCCCACCCCAATGGGTAAACAGATATCAATGTAAAATTACCCATCGAATTTACACCCCATTAAAAGGAAACCCCCTGGACACAGTGGTACGGCCTGAAGGCTGCCTCTAGATCAAGCTTCGGTAACTCTGTCCCCTCGCCAGCTACCCTTACCAAAATCACCACCTGATTGAATGAATGGTAGCTAACAGAAACATCTTCCCTACTTATTGCCTCTGCAAAGAAACGGCCGTCCCAATGTTTATTTGTGTGTATTTTCCTAACATTCCCTTACTCTGTGTATCATGTAGAGTATTGTCTTCCCTCTGTATAGAGTAACCTCTGTATTACGATCCAGTCTTTGTATAGTGTACATCCCCTGTAAGTAATGAATTCCTTTTGTTTTCACATGCTTCCATCAGCCCCTCCCTCCCCCCAGCAACTAAGGTCACCAGCTCACTGTTATCTCAGCCATTGTTCTTTCCCCTTGCGAAATGTAAATAACGCTGTCTCCATTTTGAGTTGAGAAAGAGCATAGATGTTCTGTACATAAGGGGCTCCATTGTCCTCCATCTTATGAATCCTCAGGGCTGGCTGGAATTCCTTATCAATAGAACCAATCTGCACATGTGAAAGTCTTTAACCTCCATCCACAATGAAACTGATTCTTGCTTAGTATATTAATCTATAGACCCGAAGTTAAAGCAACCGAACTAACCTAATGACACAGCCCTTGCTAACATACAGAATCACTGTTTAGTTGATAAGCCTCTTCAGAAATTATAACAGACACATTTAAATGTGTATTTGGTTAGTAATTGCTATATATTCATAAATATGGCAGAAACAATCTGGATTAATTTAGTTGCGCAAATGTAAGTTTAAACAGATTGTACAGTTACTGCTGCAGCCCTTCCTCATTGGTAGAAGCACATGTGACTTTTTGAGGTTTAAGATGGCTGCCAGCCCTGCGGTCACTGACTACCTATGCTTATAAGATCATACAGACTATACAACTAATAAGGTTTGATCAAGTATTATAAAGTGAAGCAAATATCAACGAGCATATTCTAGCTAACAATGCAAATCCCTAGAATGGATAAACTAGGGCATATTTAACCCAATAGATTACACACACACACACGCGCATATAGTATATTATCAACATAGCTTCAAATTCCCCGAATAAATACACTTAATACTTATCCACTCGCAGGCTTTATTATGATGATGGTACAAGTGTGAAATATGAGTGAGTTACTGCTCATGTTTCCTCTATTCCTGAAATAAGTGTCTCCTCTCCCTCAATAAAGACGAAGTTACCGTTCTAAATAATTATTTACTCAACTGTAGCAAGTGCTCAAAACAAAAGATTGTACATTGCTGCTTTGTCACTTTAAAATTGCAACAAGTAAAATAGTGAACTTAAATACAGTATACAAATTAATTTGTTTATCAACTTTTTGCTTAGCCCTTGGGGTTACTCCAACATTATTTAAAACACACAGCTCTTTGAATAACCCTGTAAATCATAACCCACATAAAAGACCAGCATGTGAAGCTGCTTGAGAATACAACTATAGAGTTATAGTGACTAATGTCCAGTGATTCAATCTGTTATATCAAATTCCTATGTGTGATTACCTTCCCTTTGTGTTGTCTCCGTGTGCCATGGCTAGGTTTCAGTGTGTTTCTATTATGTGATTACGGCATGTTACAGCAAGTATTTATTTTACTTTTATGTTTATTACATACACATACATACGCCTATATATATATATATATATATACATATACACGCCCATACATATATATATATACACACGCCCATATACACACATATACATACACACATATATACATACACATACACATATACATATATATATATATATATACATATATACATATACATACACACCCATATACACACCCACACATTATAATTATTTTTATTTATTTATTTATTTTTAATTTTCCTTAGTGTTATACTACATTAGTGATTTCAGTGTGTTATAGAGAGGAATTTCGTGATTTCAGGGTGTATGATAGCTACATCATTAGCGTGACTTTGTGTGTTATACAGAGGTCCTACGTGTCATTTCACTATGTATAATAAGTTCCTACTGTGTCCATGTTGAGTGGCACATGCGTGTATAGTGATGCACTGTGCTTTGTTTACGGTGTCTATATGGGTGCTTATTATGATTTTTCCTGCATACATGGATGATTTTAAAGATACTAAAATTGGACAGTCAGTCATGCGCTATACTGGGCACATAAACTAATAAGGCACAGCAGTCCACAAACAGCCAAAGGAAAATCACTGGAAATCCTAATGCCCCTAATAACATCAAACAAAACAAATCACTGAATTCTGGCAGAGTTATCGCATATCACTAACGCATTAGAAATTACTATCACGCAGCTGGACACCAAATGAACAAGGAATACAGTATTGCAAATTGAAACAAATATAAATAAGCGTCCACTAAATAAAACTACAAATCCATACAATGGGAAACCCACACCTATCCTTAAAAATAAATAATGGAACTAGGAATATATATATATATATATATATATAGCAGACTTATGATAATAGAGTATGCATAACAGATTGATACAGCAAGTAATACTTATCCAGTCATCCAGTCATTGGTTTTCATACGATGATGGTGATGGTAAAAATGGAGCTCGCCGACGCCCTGTCTCTAAAGTTCTTAGTAAAAGAAAATTAGTTGCAATACCAAACTTGTCTCACGCACAGCCTTTTATAACTTCCCTTCCCCCTCCTTTCCTGTTTATCTCCCCATTGTACCCAATCACAAAGAGCCATGTTTCCTCCCATACAAACAAGGACACCCCCGCCTGATCCCATAGAACAAAGGAACTCACGCCCCCTTTCCTCTTGTGTAATATACGGTGAAAATTCTTAAACCTCCTTCGTTCCTAATTTAGTTTCTCATTCGAACATCTCCTCTGTCTCGTTTTTTTTCCAAGCTATACATGTTAAGATCATTAAGCCCTTCCTGGTAACTTTTCTCCTTCAAGCCGTACACCATTTTAGTAGCCCTTCTCTGAACTCTCTGTAAGATGTCTATATCCTTCTGGAGATACGGTCTCCAGTACTGCACACAGTACTCCAAGTGAGGTCTCACCAGTGCTCTGTACAGTGGCATGAGCACTTCCCTTTTCCTACTGCTAATCCCTCTCCCTACAGAACCAAGCATTCTGCTAGCATTTCCTGCTGCTCTATTACATTGACTACTTACCTTTAGATCCTCTGCAATAATAACCCCTAAATCCCTTTCCTCAGATGTTGAGGTTAGGACTGTATCAAATATTATATATTCAGGTGTGTGGCCGACTGTTCACGGGAGCGGACGTGTTTTGCTGGAGCTCCGCATGTCTGCTCCTGTTGGGGACCTCTAGCTGACGTTTAAGTGCCCGCTTTTGGTTGAATTTGGGTCCAGGATGTCAGCCACCGGTTATGCGATGCCCAGAGGCCGTTTAGTCCCCCCCTCCGGACCAGAGACGATCCCGACCGCTGCGGCTGCCGGGCTGGAGCGAGAGGTCAGCGGCCATCTTGGGGCCTTTCGCCTGAGTACAGACCTTCGACCGAGTGGCGCTGGCCGTGCGCCCCACACTGAGCCTGCAGCGCAGATGGCAGAGATGGAGGGCCCCCATCTCCTGGCTGTCTTGGATGTTGGGTATGTGGGGGCAGCGGACGGACCCGCAGGACAGGGTGCACTTCCTCCCTCCACCGGAGATATAGAAGCCGCCATTCGCGGCTTAGACGCGTGCCTGCTTGTACTGGAGGGGGAAGATGAGGACAGCCCTCTCACTAGGGGGGTTTGGCGCAAGATGCTGACTGCGCTACTATGCTGCTGAGGGGAGACTCAGCGGCCGCTTGGGACCGGGGTTGATTCGCCGCAGCACGCCGCGGTGACCTGCCCTACTGCTGCTACGACTGAGGAGGGCGACAAGAATAGCGGCCTCGATGGGATTCCGGTTCCTGAAGCTCGTCCCCTCCAGAGGTGCCTACCTTCTCGCGCTAGGACCTCTACCTGCACCCCCTGGAGAGCAGTCAAGTTAGCGAGATGGATGCAGATGGTGCCCCCTCGGGGACCCGGGACAGGCGGTCCCGCTAGGTGGACGATCAGGAAAGCACGGCCGCACCCGCGGCGACGTCGAGCAGCCCAATGGAGGAGATCCGGCGGAGGTGCCCACAGGCTGGCTTGGTCCTCACGACGAGTCTCGTTTTCCTGCGGACCTGGGACACCGCTCCCCCCCAAGCTGACGGTAGGGAAGGCACAGATGCGTACATCGAAGTACCGGGGAGTTCTGCCAGGAACCTTGGAGGCGGACATTGCGGAACGACTCGAGCCTTGCAAGGCCCTGATGTTTTCTCCTATGCTGAGGGTTGGGTGGCTGTTGGGTGCCGTGGCCTACTGGGGGTCGCGCTACCTGCACCCTGCCCGACTTTGTTTCTGGATGCGGGCTGAAGAGACAGTTGGACTGAGTATCTGAGTACCGAGCCACCCCGTTTTCTGACGCGATCTTTCTTGACCCCCCCCCGCTGAGGCTTTGAGTTTTGCCTATTAACCCCTTCCCATTTCCTTGTTTTTCTGCATTTTTGGAGTTTTATTTTTGAGACACCCCCCTTTCTTTTTCTTATGCACTGTATTCCCGCGGAAAGGTTTTGATCCTGCATGCGAAGACGCGATCAAATTTTTGTTGGCTGGTCGGCCTTCTCTCGCGACACCCCCTACCCCACCCCCTTCCCCCCTCTTGATTACTATTATACGCTGCGATCCCCCCTTTTCGGGAGCTGTTTATTATTTTTTCACACGTGCTGAAGCTGATGTGGTTGGCCCTGCGTGGCCCTTTGCTTTCATAAGTTTGATTATCTGCTGACTTATTTCCTAAATAAAAATCTTGAAATAAAAAAAATATTCTATATTCAGCCCTTGGGTTTTTATGCCCCAGGTGCATTATCTTGCACTTATCCACATTAAAACTCAATTGCCACAGCTCCGACCATTTTTTTAGTTTACTTAAATCAATTGTCATTTGGCTGATCCCTCCAGGAACGTCAACCCTGTTGCAAATCTTTGTGTCAACAGCAAAAAGACATACTTTACCATTAATACCTTCTGCAATATCACTAATAAAAATATTAAAGAGAATGGGTCCAAGTACTGACCCCTGAGGTACCCCACTGGTAACAAGACCTTGCGCCGAATAAACTCCATTTACCACAACCCTCTGTTGCCTGTCACTCAGCCACTGCCTAATCCATTCAATAATATTGGAATCCATGCTCAAAGATTGCAATTTATTGATAAGCCTTCTATGCTGAACAGTATCAAAAGCCTTACTGAAATCTAAATAAGCAATGTCTACTGCACCACCTTTGTCTATTATTTTTGTTACCCAATCAAAAAAATCAATAAGATTAGTTTGGCATGATCTCCCTGAGGTAAACCCATGTTATTTCTGATCCTGTAATCTATGTGTTTTTAGATGTTCAACAATCCTTTCCTTTAACATGGTTTCCATTAATTTCCCCACTACTGACGTAAGACTAACTGGCCTATAGTTCCCAGATTCCTCCCTACTACCCTTTTTGTGAATGGGCACAACATTTGCTAATTTCCAGTCTTCTGGGCCGACTCCTGATGAAAAGTGCTGGTAACACAGCAGAGAAACGCGCGTTGAGCGGTCACAGGTTAATTCATCCTGCAATGTATTTTTTCTCTTAAATAAAATTCTTAACAATTGGTTATTAATGTAAACCTGTTTATTGATAACAAATTTAACCTTTGAGGCTTTTTGCTTCGTCCGTGTGACGTTTTTCCAACTAACACTTTTTTCGAGCCTATGTGGCTGAAACAATCTGTGTTGGTTTTTGAGCGGTCACAGGTTAATTTAACCTGCAATGAATTTTCTCTTAAATAAGATTCGTAGCTGAAACAATCTGTGTTTGTTTTTTGAGTGGTCACAGGTTAATTTAACCTGTAATGATCAATTGGCTATTAATGTAAATCTGTTTATTTAAACAACAAATTTAACCTTTGAAAATCCCTAACTATTGGCTACTCATGCAAACCTGTCTATTTAAACAACAAACTTAGCCTTTGTGGCTCTTTTGCTTCTTCTGTGTGACGCTTTCAAACTAACATTTTCTCGAGCCTGTGAGGCTGGAATAAATCTGTGTTGGTTTTCTTCGTCAGAGTGACGGTCCGGTCGTCAGTGGTGGCTTCTTTCTTGAATGAAACAATTTATAACATAAAGTTTGTAACAGGCGTCATAAAAGTTGTCTAGTTAATGTTACCCAAATGGAATACAAATACGTTAGCCAGTGTGCTGCCTATTTGAGAATTATCTCGTTAATTATTTGTTGAAGTAAGGAGCTTTCTATCAAACACCTTTAATTAAATGTGATATTCATTCACTAATAACTTGGTAAGCCTGCTCAGAGTTCCTTTTTCGGCAGAAAAACGGTGGCTGAAGATAAATGTCTAGCAGCATCTATCCATAATGGCTTGTTGAAATTTAACTGTGCTAATTATGCTCAGTAATTAAATTGAAACCGTTTTCTGATAATAATAACTCTGCACCTATAAGGTTGAAACATTTTATGTTGGGAATATTTACACCTAATAATTGGTTACTAATATAAATCTTGTTTATTTACAATCTATTTAGCTTATGTGGCTTTTTTTTGTCCATGTGACGTTTGTATGCTTATCATTCTCAGTATGCCAATTATGCTCACTAATCAAAAGAAAACTGTCTTTGTTAACATCTAGTTCTAACTTACTGGGTGGCAATATTTTACGTTGATTCTGTTATTTCATGCTCAGAATTTAAATCGCTAATTATTTTTTGTCAACATCTAATTTCGAACCTATTAGGCTGAAATATTTCAAATGAAAACTGTTTTTCTATCAACACTTATGTCAAACCTGTGAGGTTGAAATAGCTTATGTTGATTCGTGCTAATTACGCTCAGTTTTTCAATAATTGATAAACCCTCTTGTTGCCAACATTTATTCTGGAGCCCGTTAGGCTGAAACATTTATCCTGGCTCTATTTGTGTGACGACTGTCCGTCAACTTTGGCGGATTTTGAACTATAATCATCGAGCCTGAATTAGGCATCTAATGACTACATTGTTTATACTAATGATACTTATGAATAATGATAGAATTTATTGCTGTTAGTCTTATGTGATTTGGTGAGTCACAAGATCGTTACGCTTAATGATCAGTAAGCCTCTTTTCGCTGTCAGCTCACTGTTAAGGCTGTAATCTAATCACGGTGGATCTGACACCATAAGGTTTTTTCCTGGCGTTTACAGTGTGACCTTTGAATAATATTTGAGATCTTCTGCTTCCAATTAATGGGAAATCTTATTTTTTTCTGTGATAATCTGTTGGGCTTGGGGCAACCTGCGGACAGTAGCAGCAGACTGGGGCGGGGGGGGGGGATCCAAGTGGCGCAAACTCTTATGTGAGTGGTCAATATAAGCTGTTTAGTTCTGATGTGGTCAAAAAAGGACCTAAGTGCAATAATAAGGAAAAAACGGGTACTGATAGTGCCTTCTGCTAGAAGGTAAGAAAAAAACAGTACCTGCTCATGTGAAGAGTATACATGAATGTATTTAAAGTGCTAATATAAAGTGCAAATGGATTGCATAAAAAGTGCTAATATAAAGTGCATGTGCGAAAACCAGAGATGAATTCTTTACAGAGTTCTGGCCCAATATATGGAAAGTACAGAGGGAAGGTTCAATTCAGACCGTATTATAATACGGTGAGGATGTCCACTGGGGTAGTCCGGAGGGTATGGATGTCGTCCTAGGGTCCGGTCCTCACCTAGGTCCTATGTGTGCTTCCAATTCCCAAAAATAGGGAGGGAGGAAGGGGGAACAGAAAAGGAGAGAAGATTGCGCAGTATTGCTTGGTAATGGGTCGAGTAGAAGATGACGAAGGGACACTTACAGTGTGTGGAGCCTTAGTACCGGCTCTGGTGTGAAACGCCTTGGGCCTAAATGAGGGTGGCCTCTGCCCTTCTTTGCGGTTGTTCCTGGGTGACCCTTCGTTTCTTTTCCTTGCTGGTTGCCCGGTTATCTCAGGTACAAAAGGGGAAAAGTCCTCATAGCGCAATATGCAGCTGTTTACAGGGATGAATTAAAATAAAGGTAGAGAAGGCAAACTCACCGATGATGGAGCCTTTAGATACAGGCTCAACTCTAGGGCATGTGGTACTGCTACGGTGGGTACCTGCACCTCTTTCCACAGCGGATATTCTCCTGTGTTCTTTTCGTTGGTGGATGGTTCCCTTGTAAAAAAGGGGAGGTAGGCTGGCGCATGCAGCTGAAACTGCTGTTGAGTCTCCAGGTCACCAGCAATAAATAAATAAATAAAGGAGATGATGGTCCAAATAAAAAACAATATTTAATAAGCAAGGGTTACATATAAAAAGGTATTAGATAAAAGGTGAGGGGTTTACACAGAGTACGCGTTTCGGCTATCCAGTGTAGCCTTCTTCAGCTCAAGGTGCAAAAAATGGGATATAGGACACTCCACATGTGTCTGTTTATATAGAAAATATGGATGAATGAATTCCCGGAGTTACTTCCGGGTTCCGCGGTGGATGCGGTCACGTGGTACGTGCCGCGTCATTGCGTAGCGGCCATTTTGGGCGTGCGTTCCACTGGCCTGTTGTCTGCGTTCCATACGCATCGCACGTCCAGCGCAAGTGGTGCCCGGGGGGAAAAAACACAGCAGTAAAACAGTTCCAATCCCGCGAGCAGCACCCGTGGGCACCAACAGCAGAGCAACACAGGCTGGCACCCACATAGACAAGAAGAGCCCGCCAAACAAACGGAATGAAGGAGCATTTTAAATAAATAACATTATACAATGGTGTAATAACACAGATTGGCACTTACAAGGGTAAGGGGGCCTGTTAAACAAACGGAGTAAAACACATTTTGAATAATTGGCATTATGCGATGGTAAAAAACACAAATTGCAAAAGGCACAATTTAAAGACACGGTGGGGATAAAATGGTCACAGAAATACGATATAAATGAAAAAATACAGAGTATAAAATGCAAGGTATGACAATAAATTGATATTAAAACCTGTGGGTAAGCCGATAAGGCAATGGTCTTAACTTTATACAAGGACAGAATAAAAACGCAATTCGGATGCAACATAAATACAAAAATAATGGTCACGGAATAAGTAAAAAACGAGACATAATAATAAAAGCATGACTAAAAAGATTAAAAGATTAAAAATTAAAATTATAAAATAAATATATTCATAATACTGGAGGGGATGATTGGGAAGGATGAAATGGGGGGTGATGTAAGTTTATTAAATATATAAAATATATTAAAAAATAAACTACGGTTGAAATGTACTGTAATATAAAGTGCGTATAGATAGTGTCTTCTGAAGCGGGTACGTAGTCGGTATTCGGTCAGTAATTAGTCGAGAAAGTGGTATAATTCGAAGTCAGCGTTTAATCCATATGGTTGGAGGGTACCCAGGTTAAAGATCCAATTCATTTCCTCCTTACCAATGGTCTTCTCAAAATTGCCACCTCTCCAGGGTATCCCGACTTTTTTGATCCCTATAAAGGTTAACCCCTCTGGGTTCATATCATGTTTGTTCTTGAAGTGTAGCGGAACACTATGTTTTTCACTCCCGTTCCGAATGCTCCTGATGTGTTCTTGGATGCGTACACTCAATGCTCTAGTGGTTCTCCTACGTATCTCAGGCCGCATGGGCAAGTTAGTAAGTAGATTACATTCTTGGTAAAACAGGTAATAGCGTCCTTTATCTTTATCGGTCCTGTTTTCCCATCTATTTGCGTGATAATCTGTTTTTTGCTTCTAGTATTACGACAGTTGAGGCAGTTTCCACACTGGTGGAAACCTTTCTGTATGCCAAAGTGGTTGCTGTTTGATGGGGTCTTTTTGGTGTGTTTCTGCGCTATTTTCATTTTTAGGTTACCAGCCCCTCTGCAGATCATCCTTGGTTTTTCAGGTAGGATCTCTTTTAGAAGTGGATCTTTTCTTAATATCGGCCAATATTTCCTTATTGATCTCCTAATGGATTGGTTCTGGGCATTGTACGAGAATATGAAAGGTACGTCCGTTGAAAATTGGGTTTCTATTTTGGGTTTTTCTTTCAATAGATTAGTGCGCTCAATACTTCTGACCTCATTTCTGGTATAGTCAAGTTTATTTTGATCATAGCCCTTTTCTAGAAAATCTGTTCTTAGTTTATCTGATTGTGTCTCATAGGCGTCCAAATCCGTACAGTTGCGTCTTATTCTTAGGAATTGGCTTTTCGGAATTCCATCGAGCCATTGCGGGAGATGACAGCTTGTGGTCTCGATGAAACTATTAACGTCTACTCTTTTGAAGAATGTCTCAGTTTTAATCTTGCCGTCCTTGATGAAAATACTTAAATCCAGAAAGTTGATTCGTTCATGGCTCCAAGTGGTGGTCAGTACAATACCCATTTCATTCCTGTTAAGTTCTTGTAGAAACACCTCTAGCGTATGTATACCTCCCCTCCAGATGAGGAAGATATCATCGATATATCTTTTGTAGCAGACGAGATTGCTTTGGTGTTCAGAAAGGAAGGATTCTTCCCAGAATGCCATAAATAAATTAGCATATGATGGTGCAAAACGACTTCCCATCGCAGTCCCATTGACTTGCAAGTAAAAATCGTCTTGGAAATAAAAATAGTTATTTTCTAAAATTAAACGCATCCCCTCCAGGATAAAAACGATTTGTTCAGGTTGCAATATTTCACCTTTTTTTAAAAAAGTGTTCGGTGGCCTCTAGTCCGTTTTTGTGTGGTATTATGGTGTATAATGATTGAACATCGCTTGTAACCAGAAGGAGGTCATCCTCCCATGTTACATTGTTAAAATATTTAAAATTTCTGTAGTGTTTTTCAAGTGTGCTATAGTGTTAGTGACAAAAGGCTGAAGTTGGTGGTCTATATATTCTGATAATCTACTGGATACGGATCCTATCCCAGAGATAATGGGTCTCCCAGGCGGTTTGAGAAGGTCCTTGTGTATTTTGGGGAGGAAGTAAAATACTGGTGTTTTGGGGTGTTCGATTTTCAGATATTTGAATTCCTGATCGTTCAATATACCTAGTACGTGACCTTCTTCAAGATACTGGATAAATTTGTCCTGTATGTCCTTCCCCGGGTTTTTATTTAGTTTTCTATATGTGTTCTCATCGCTGAGGATTCTATTGGATTCGCTTCTATAATATTCAGTTGACATAATGACCGTGCCTCCACCTTTGTCTGCCGGTTTAATTTCAATTTTGTCATTGGATGCCAATTTCTTTAGTACATCTCTTTCCCTACTTGTTAAATTGTTCGATTTCGTTGATGTCTTAAGCTTGCCCAGGTCAGTCATTATCATCTCTTCAAAGGTATTGATTTCCTGTGAGATTAAAGATTTTGGGAAAAAAGTAGATTTTTCTTTCAAATTCGTATGATGATAGAATTGAAAGGTGCTCGGTCTGTTAATAGGGTTCTTTAAGAAATATTTTTTAAGACACAGATTTTTCTTGAATTTCTGTAGATCTATGTACATATCAAATAGGTTCATATGCTTAGTGGGGACATATTTCATACCTTTTCTTAGAACCTTTGTTTCCATATCTGTGAGTGGAGTGTCCGTTAGATTAAAGATCCCTCCATCCTGCTGTGTTTTTCCCTCCTCTTTCCTTCTTCTAGTTCGCCTTCCTCTGCATCCTCTTCTCGGTAGGGTCTTTTCCCCGGTGACCATCCTCTCCTCAGGGTGGTAAGATCCCTGTCTGTGGTTTGGGGGTGTTTGTGAAAATCCCCTTGTTGCTGGGGATTCCTATGTAAATCACCATCTTGTCTTAGTATGTCATATCGGTTCCTGGTAGGGATCGTGTATGTTGAGTGGTTGTCATAATTGTTCTCTCTTTTATTATGATTCCTGTTCCAAGGTCCTCTATAGGGGCCTGGATGTGCTCGATTAGGTGGGCGATAGATATTCAGGGATCTGTTGCTATCGTACCCTGTTTCGGTGTATTGAGGTGTTTCGTAGGTGAATTGTTCATTATAGGGCTGTTTGTGTTGGTTATAGCGCCTAATCGGTCTTTGTGGTAGTGGTGTCTTTATGTGTAGTTGACGCCCTTGTGTGGGTGTAGGGAGGTATTGTGTGGGTTTAGATGGTATATCCCACATAGGTGTTTTATTGACTCTGGAGTAGTGGTTTTCTGTTGATTCTGTTTGTTTCCACACATTACCATTTTTATAGTCCTGAATGTCACGTTGATACTTCTTCCTTTTCCTTTCCTTGACTTCTTCATTTAGTTTGTCAAGGTCCCTCTCTATTTTACCTAAGTAGTTCATCGTCTCTAAATCGGATGATAATAATATTAGTTCTTCATGATTCTTTTCAATACTTGTGTTAAGTTCTTTAAGGATTTCGTTTCTCCTCTCTATTATTATTTTCATGCTATGTAGTGAGAAGCCTTCTAACATTTTCTCCCATCTTTCTTGAAACACAATATCGTCAGTGTCTCCTGCTAGATTTTTGGAAAAGCGGAGGCCTCTGGGTACCATGTTATCTTTAGTGTATTTTTCAAGTGTTATGATGTCCCACTTTGTTCTGATCTCTTTTTTGAGATCTTTCTCTAGTTGTCTTTTAACTGTGTAGATATTGTTAGGTTTATGGTCTTCATTTTGGATACACAGATCTCCAAATATATCATCATTGTTGCATTTCCCGAATTTAGACCTAAAGTCCATTATGGTGTGAGCTGCCTCTACACTGGTCGAGTGTTTGGTTTTTGGAATGCAAGAGTGGGGGTTCAGTGGAGGCGCTGATAAATTATGTCAGGTTTTTTGTGATTTATGTTGTGCAGCCGACGAGGATTGTAACACAAAACCTCGACAAGAAGTGCAAAACGATAGAGCAGAGACGGGGGGGATCCAAGTGGCGCAAACTCTTATGTGAGTGGTCAATATAGCTGTTTAGTTCTGATGTGGTCAAAAAAGGACAGTGCAATAATAAGGAAAAACGGGTACTGATAGTGCCTTCTGCTAGAAGGTAAGAAAAAAACAGTACCTGCTCATGTGAAGAGTATACATGAATGTATTTAAAGTGCTAATATAAAGTGCAAATGGATTGCATAAAAAGTGCTAATATAAAGTGCATGTGCGAAAACCAGAGATGAATTCTTGACAGAGTTCTGGCCCAATATATGGAAAGTACAGAGGGAAGGTTCAATTCAGACCGTATTATAATACGGTGAGGATGTCCACTGGGGTAGTCCGGAGGGTATGGATGTCGTCCTAGGGTCCGGTCCTAGGGTCCTAGGGTCCTAGGGTCCGGTCCTCACCTAGGTCCTATATAACCACTTTGGCATACAGAAAGGTTTCCACCAGTGTGGAAACTGCCTCAACTGTCGTAATACTAGAAGCAAAAAACAGATTGTCACGCAAATAGATGGGAAAACAGGACCGATAAAGATAAAGGACGCTATTACCTGTTTTACCAAGAATGTAATCTACTTACTAACTTGCCCATGCGGCCTGAGATACGTAGGGAGAACCACTAGAGCATTGAGTGTACGCATCCAAGAACACATCAGGAGCATTCGGAACGGGAGTGAAAAACATAGTGTTCCGCTACACTTCAAGAACAAACACGATATGAACCCAGAGGGGTTAACCTTTATAGGGATCAAAAAAGTCGGGATACCCTGGAGAGGTGGCAATTTTGAGAAGACCATTGGTAAGGAGGAAATGAATTGGATCTTTAACCTGGGTACCCTCCAACCATATGGATTAAACGCTGACTTCGAATTATGCCACTTTCTCGACTAATTACTGACCGAATACCGACTACGTACCCGCTTCAGAAGACACTATCTATACGCACTTTACATTTCAACCGTAGTTTATATTTTTAATATATTTTATAAACTTGCATCACCTCCCATTTCATCCTTCCCAATCATCCCCTCCAGTATTATGAATTTATCTTTTTATTATTATTTTTAATTTTTAAATTTTTAATTTTTAAGTTTTAATCTTTTTAGTCATGCTTTTATTATTATGTCTCGTTTTTTACTTATTCCGTGACCATTATTTATGTTGCATCCGAATTGCGTTTTTACTCTGTCCTTGTATAAAATTAAGACCATTGCCTTATCGGCGTACCCACAGGTTTTAATATCAATTTATTGTCATACCTTGCATTTTACACTCTGTATTTTATCATTTATATCGTATTTCTGTGACCCTTTTATCTCTACCGTGTCCTTAAATTGTGCCTTTTACATTTTGTGTTTTTTTACCATCGCATAATGCCATTTATTCAAAATGTGTTTTACTCCGTTTTGTTTAACGGGCCCCTTACCCTTGTAAGTGCCAATCTGTGTTATTTCACCATTGTATAATGTGATTTATTCAAAATGCTCCTTCATTCCTTTTGTTTGGTGGGCTCTCTTGTCTATGTGGGTGCCAGCCTGTGATTTTCTGCTGCTGGTGCCCACGGGTGCTGCTCGCGGGATTGGAACTGTTTTGCTGCTGTGTTTTTTCCCCCGGGCACCACTTGCGCTGGACGTGCGATGTGTATGGAATGCAGACAACAGGCCAGTGGAACGCACGCCCAAAATGGCCGCTACGCAATGACGCGGCACGTACCACGTGACCGCATCCACCGCGGAACCCGGAAGTAACTCCGGGAATTCATTCATCCATATTTTCTATATAAACAGACACATGTGGAGTGTCCTATATCCCATTTTTTGCACCTTGAGCTGAAGAAGGCTACACTGGATAGCCAAAACGCGTACTCTGTGTAAACCCCTCACCTTTTATCTGTAATACCTTTTTATATGTAACCCCTTGCGTATTAAATATTGTTTTTTATTTGGACCATCATCTCCTTTATTTATTTATTTATTGCTGGTGACCTGGAGACTCAACAGCAGTTTCAGCTGCATGCGCCCAGCCTACCTCCCCTTTTTTACAAGGGAACCATCCACCAACGAAAAGAACACAGGAGAATATCCGCTGTGGAAAGAGGTGCAGGTACCCACCGTAGCAGTACCACATGCCCTAGAGTTGAGCCTGTATCTAAAGGCTCCATCATCGGTGAGTTTGCCTTCTCTACCTTTATTTTAATTCATCCCTGTAAACAGCTGCATATTGCGCTATGAGGACTTTTCCCCTTTTGTACCTGAGATAACCGGGCAACCAGCAAGGAAAAGAAACAAAGGGTCACCCAGGAACAACCGCAAAGAAGGGCAGAGGCCACCCTCATTTAGGCCAAGGCGTTTCACACCAGAGCCGGTACTAAGGCTCCACACACTGTAAGTGTCCCTTCGTCATCTTCTACTCGACCCATTACCAAGCAATACTGCGCAATCTTCTCTCCTTTTCTGTTTCCCCCTTCCTCCCTCCCTATTTTTGGGAATTGGAAGCACACATAGGACCTAGGTGAGGACCGGACCCTAGGACGACATCCATACCCTCCGGACTACCCCAGTGGACATCCTCACCGTATTATAATACGGTCTGAATTGAACCTTCCCTCTGTACTTTCCATATATTGGGCCAGAACTCTGTCAAGAATTCATCTCTGGTTTTCGCACATGCACTTTATATTAGCACTTTTTATGCAATCCATTTGCACTTTATATTAGCACTTTAAATACATTCATGTATACTCTTCACATGAGCAGGTACTGTTTTTTTCTTACCTTCTAGCAGAAGGCACTATCAGTACCCGTTTTTTCCTTATTATTGCACTTAGGTCCTTTTTTGACCACATCAGAACTAAACAGCTTATATTGACCACTCACATAAGAGTTTGCGCCACTTGGATCCCCCCCCCCCGTCTCTGCTCTATCGTTTTGCACATTCTTGTCGAGGTTTTGTGTTACAATCCTCGTCGGCTGCACAACATAAATCACAAAAAACCTGACATAATTTATCAGCGCCTCCACTGAACCCCCACTCTTGCAGTAGCAGCAGACTGGTCTGCGCTGTTTGGCTAAATTATTCTTCACCAAATCAATTCCAAGTTAATTTCTATGCCTTAGTACTATATCCTTAATGGAATTATAAGGTGTAGCATTGATGTGTTTTTTTCAATTAGCATATTTCTACCATTCATTTTTATTAATCTGCGATAATTCATCATTTCGCAATATTAGTGTAATTCGGTGGACGCACCGGTTACTTTAGATAATACATAATTTATGTGATATCAATTATCAATGCTGTTATACATTCAATGTGACAACAATTCTTTAATGTAAGAAGTGTATTTTAATTTATGTTTAATAAAACATATTTTTTTAATTTTTCAAGCAATAGGTAATTTTGTCCTCGCAAGGGGAACTGTTTCTGGGACGACTCCCGTTAACAAGGATTGGTTAAATAACTCTGTTAACGGTTTTGCTATTACACCACTGAGCTCTTTTAATAACTTAGGGTGGATCCCATCAGGCCCCATTGACTTATTTGTCTTTACTTTAGACAGCTGCTGTAGAACCTCCTCCTCTGTAAACCCATATGTAAATGTCTCTTTAGTGTTTCCTCCTAACTGAGGTCCCTTTCCTTCCTTTTCTTCTGCAAAGACTGAACAAAAATATTCATTGAGGCAGTCAGTGAGACTTTTATCCTCTTCTACATACCTTCCTTCCTTTGTTTACAACAACTAATCCTTGTTTTAATTTTCTTTTCTCGTTTATGTATCTAAAAAATGTTTTGTCCCCCTTTTTTACTGACTGAGCTATTTTCTCTTCTGCGTGTGCTTTGGAAGCTCTTATAAATTGCTTTGCCTCTTTCTGCCTAATCTTATAGGTTTGCCTATCTTCTTCACTCTGAGTTTTTTTATAATTATTGAATGATATCTTTTGGTTCTTCACTGTTTTGGCCTTTTCTGTAGAGAACCACAGTGGTTTCTTCTCTTTTTTGTTTTTGCTAACAAGCCGAATGCAATTGCCTGTGGCCTTCAATACTGCCTCCTTTAAATAATCCCATTTCTCCTGGACTCCCTTTAAACTCCTCCAGTCTGAAAATGACTCATTCACACAAAATCTCATTTTATAAAAATCCTTTTTTTTTTTTTTAAATTCTTTATTTTAGAATTGTAGCATAGTCAAACATATAGCCAACAGTCAGGAATGACCACACAGGGCCATATTATGTCATCGAAAGAGCCAAATACCAACATAACAATAAAAAACAAGATAATAAACTACGCTGGAAATTAGGTGTCCTCTTAAAATGTCAAATATACAGCCAATAGGCGGTGCTTTCGAAAATATATAGGAACTCGTCAGGAGGGCTGATCCAAAAAGAACAGAAGAGTGACGGAGTTCGACCAGGGGGGCACCAGGGAAGAAAAAAAGGAGGAGGGAGGTGAGGGTGGCAAGGGACTGCCAAGTAGGTCGTGGCGTTCCCAGCTCACCCCGGCAACCCTAAGGAAACCGAGGGCCATGGAAGAGGCCACGAGGCAGGGAGACCTGGGGCCAAGAGGATGGGCAGAGACTAGGTAGCCACCCTAGTGGCTCACCCAAGTTACTCCCCAATGTCCTCACACTACAGAAAAAAAAAAAGGGTGGGAGTCCTGGTGCCTTATCAGGTGAACAACCGCAAGCCCCAAAATTCAATAGGCTGCACCTTAAAATCAATCAGGGGTATATAAAAGGGGTGAGGCAGGAACATTGGGAAGAGTGTCAACAAAATGGTAAAGTCGTCCTCCAAAAATATCACAGCAAAAGTACGTCAAAAGAGGGGGAATAAAAATAAAAAGGAGAAGGGGTCTCAGAAAAAAAATCAGATGTGGGGGGACAGGTTACAAAAATAAACAAAACAAAAAACAACACAGTAGAGAGCCAGCAAGAAAAGACAAAAATGTCCTCAAAGACAAAAAGTGTCTCAGAATATCAGGGGGGTAGTCATCGGGGTGGGGGTGTCATCAATATAAAGGGGTCAGAAAAACTAGAATAGTCCTCAGCGAGTGTTTCAGTGGGGGGGTGTAAGGTAGCATAAAAGGGAGGGGGCACAGCAGCCCATGTATTCATCTACATCTTCAGCCTGTGTCCCAGAGTACAAGGAGAAACCGGGCCCCCAGCGCGACATGGGAGAGGCTCAGCAGAGGACGTGCCCGGTCAGCAAGGCAGGCCACCGCTGCAGAGAGTGAGTCCCGACTGAAGGGCACACCAGATATTAGGCCCACAACAGGGGCTGCAGCAGACCGGACCTCACACCTCCAGGAATCCAGGACCATCCTTCAGTCGCTAGACCGCCCCAGCACCACAGAGGACAGAGGAGTTTCAAAGGGCCCCACCAAACCACAGCAGGCAGCGATCTGGACAGCCTCCTCCACAGCAGGTAAGACCTCCGGGGGATCAAGAAGCTCAGCCGGGGCCCGTTCTTCCAGTAACAGGTCACTCCTGGTCAGGTCCTCAGGGCTGCCTCCGCATCCAGCAGGGTCACCGCAGGGCCACGTCTCCGTCGGGTTTGTCACCGGCTCATCACCAGACGCCGCAGCAGCAGGGATCGTCACACCACTCCACCCAGCTTCCTGACGGTCGAGGAGCCAAGACTCCCAGAATTCCCGCCACAGTTCCATCAGCATCCCTCTCGTGAGGGGCAGGGAATTTGGAGCAGCCATCAGGACGAAGAAACCCAGATGATCCGAAGGAGGAGGTGCGTGCGAGGCAAGCACCACTACCTGCGATGACAGCACAGGCAGCCTAGAGGGATCAGGAAATCCGAGGAGTCGCTGCAGGCTTCAGAAATGGCCACTGAGGTAGGCCTCATCCATAGGCCCGAAAATAAGGGAGGCTGCAATGGCAGGTAGGAACTCAGCAGATCAGCTCGGTACCCGGTTTATTCAACCCAGGGCAACAGTACTCTCTTGGGGGGCCTCAAAATAGACGGGGGAAGCAAAAATTCAAAGAAAAAGATAAGTCCACAGGAGATCTCAGCAGCATGCGTCCATACCCATCAGTAGTCAGCTCCGCCCCCCAATTTTTTTTTTTTTTTAAGTCTAAAACTTTTGTTTTTGTGTGGTGCGGTTCCATCCCTGTTCTTATATTAAACCACACGGACTGGTGATCACTAGATCCCAAATTTTCACCTACAACAACATTTGATACCAAACCTCCATTTGTGAGTATTAAATCCAATATGGCCTCTTTACGGGTCGGCTCCTCAGCTACTTGTGTTAGAGATAATCCCAGTAGGGAGTTTAGAATATTTGTACTCCTGGTGCACCCAGCTATTTTGGTTTTCCAGTTCACATCAGGAATGATTCCATGTCCAGTCAAGTCGGGTGGAGGTGCAGGGCCTCCCTTACCTCTGTTCCTTCCGCGCTTCCTAAAGATATTGTGGGGCTCCACTGCCCTCCTGAGTCCCCCGAGAACGATACTGCCATGTTAGAATCGCGGCCTTCTGAGGGTAGTGCAGCTGCGCCATGTAAGTAGTGCCGCTTTGGAAAGGCACCGCGGCATGCTGGAGTGCAAGGGTGAGTTGAGGCAGCCGCCAACCTCTAGTGCTCTAGGGCTGTAATTGCTGGGCCCAGGTGCATAGCTCATCAATTATGCAGCCATCTCCCGTGCCACGTAGCCACGCCCCCTTATTTTATGTTTATATAATTTAAGTTTAATGCAAGGCATTATATTGAATTTTATTTATATATATATTTTTTTTACTTTATAGTTCACACTGCAATGCATGTTTATTTATTTATTTGCAAAGGATTTTACCAGGAAGGATACATGGAGATATCTCTCGTTTTCAAGTATGTCCTGGGTTCACGAACATTGAATTGTTACAAAAATACAAAGTAATACATGCGAGATATTAAAAACAAAACACAAATACACAGATTAAGATTTCATGGGGTTAATTAGGGTGATTTGAAAAGTGGAAGCAGCTGGAAAGTAAGCTACAAATTTTAGACCAGCACTGGGTGGGAGGGTGATTTGGAGGGTGGGTGGGACTGCAGACTCCAGAAGCAAGCGCTGTTGCAGAGGGTGATGTGAGATTGAAGCTGTGTGTATAAAGAGGTTGCAGAGTTACAGAGTGTGGGCTGTATATGCCAGGTATTTATGACATAGGAAGGGGTTGAGGAGGCGGTGGGGAGGCAATATGAGAGCATGGGTTTAACAAAGCAGAGCAAAAATTTAACAAGAAAACAATCAGCCAAAGTATTAATAGATAGATGCAAGCATAAAATATGAACAGTAGGATTAAAGCCGAGATTGGGGAGCAGAATTGCAGAAGACATGTTGATCGGTGATACCTTAGGGTCTGAGTCCAGAAGCAAGCTCTGTTGCCGAGGGTGATGTGAGATTGAAACTTAGGTTGTGAGAGAAGCTAGCGCTGTTGCAGAGGGTGATGTGGGATTGAAGCTTAGGTTCTGAGTCCAGAAGCATGTTGAAGTTGATGTTTAAATTAAACCTTCAATAAACTTCCAATATCAGAGAAAAATTGCTTATGAAGTTATTGGGAGGAGCGGCAACCACAGTCCCATCAAAAAGTCCACATATGCACTCTTAAGAGGTCGGCTTCAGTTGACTTCAGTGTCCAATACTACTTGTCTGATGATCTTTAAACTATAAACACAAGGGACGGCATGTTGTGCTATGCGACATTTTTAATCTATTGACGTAGCACATGTAAAAACAAAAATACATGCAAGACTATATGGTGTGCTTTTACAGAGTAAAGTGTCTCAAAAAAAGCATATTGCTGCCATTGCAACACTCTCTGGGCTACATTACGATTATTGCACTAAAACGGGGACGCAAAGGAGAAAAACCTGCGCCTGCAGGTTTCTCCTTTGCGCCCCAGTTCTAGCGTGATATTTCAATGCAGGCGCTTAAAAAGCTGCCTGCATTGTTATGGGATGCTAAGCCCCGGGATGCGCGCGGCAGCGCTAAGCACCGTCGCACGCATCCTCTCCATGGAGTCCATAGGACTCCATTGAGGCAGACCCTGGCAGTCACATGACCTGCCAGATCTCGCCTCGCAAGATCCGGCAGGTCAGCATAGTGATTCGCAGGGGGAGACTGGGGGACTTTTCCCCCAGTCTTTCCCTGCTCCCGCCGGACAGAGGAGGCGGTTGGAGCCGCTGTCCTCGCCGTGGGATAGGAAGTAAGTATCTGATTAATTTTGGGGGGTTTCTGGCTGGTGCTGACAGATTCTGCAGCAGCATAATCCGTCAGCACCAAGTCCAGGCTGTGGGTAACTTTTTGCTAACCGCAGCCGGATGGTAATTACTGTTAGTACATTGTAATACTAACGCTAATTAACACTTTGTGCTCCCCATGTTAAGTATAGGGAGCGCAAAGTACAGTAACCTCACGTAGTACAGCGCAAGATTCCAAACAGTAATGGTTTTCTTAACCCGCTAGTGTTTGGATTGCAATATGGTGCGCCGGCGTTAGGGCCACCAGGGCTAACGTTGATGCTCACGCAGGTGAGCGCTAACGTTAGCAACAAGAATGTAATGTAGCCCATAGTCTGCAACACAGGCACAGACAAGTGCGTCTTAGGCATCCCTGTTGGTCAATGCTATCTGAAGGTCCGCCAGGAGGCAATGTATAAATATACTGTGTGTGTGCCATTCCTGCTTTCGAATCTCGCTTTGGGTGTGGGAGAACCTGTTAAAATTGCACTGAATGCCTATGCTGTAGCTGGAGCTGACTTGGAGAAACCTTGCTTGGATTTGTGTTCTGTCACAGAATTATTTTTCTATCTGTCTACTAGGCTTAGGTATTAAGTTTAGGTGTACTTTCTCCTAAATTCCGTGGACCACAACAAACAATGCAAGATATTTTTTTAAAAATGAAAATATGTAATTTATATGGTTTATAATATAAAGCACACTAGGCATTAAAGTGAACCCGTATTCAACACCGGATCACTTTCCTAGTGTTGTACCATCATCCCTCTGTCCAATAGATACATCATGTACACTTGCATGGTGGAAGCTAATATCTCAAGTGGTTCATTGAAAACCAGGAATAGCATGATAAGAGCCTCCCATAGGAGCCAATGTCCATCCCCCAAGCCTAAATCATGTCCATATACTTACTTCTTTCTACCCTCTACAATTCAGAGGACATATAAATTCTAGATCAATTCAATACCACAGCTATTTTGTTGCAAGTCATCCGGACCACAGCAAAAAATATCAGGTAAGGAATATATTATTAGTAGTAGTAGTTGTAGCAGGAGTAGTATGTATATAATATTAATATTATTGATAGTATTTTTTTCATAAAGTATTCCTTTAAAAAATGTACACAGTGACACTGTGGCCCATGCAGTTGCCAATAGTACTGCAGTAAATCGAGTAATCCCAAGAGCACAAACTTTTAAATTCATGAGACTTTTTAATTAACAAAATAAGAAACACACAGCATTAGGTTTATATAAAAGGTTACATTATGATGTTTAACTAACACTACATCTTATGTTAAAATAATTTAGTGAACTGTTGTTAAGGTTAATTAACTAACCTTACTTACGTTTTTCATATATGGTTTTAGACTGACAGGGTTATTCCCTAACCATTGTAGTTTACTGTTGTTGCAGTGATTAAAAACATTCAGGGCTATTCAGAGAGAGGTGAAAACCTTGAGAATTGGCAGGAGAAGAGAACAATCTAGACCAAATAGCCAATTTGGAAAGTAAGATAAATGGGATAATTTGTCTTGTTTGACTATTTTGACCTAGAATTTTCAATTCTCCAGTCATTCTCAAGGTTTTCACCTCTATCTGAATATCACTGTTTGTCAATTCCCAAAAGGTGAATTCAAACAGCAGTAGAAGATCTACAGGGTTATTCAGAGAGAGGTGAAAAGCAGGATAATGGCTGGAGAATGGAAAATTCTAGGTGAAAATAGCCAAACCAGAAAAATTCTCCCATTTATCTCACTTTCCAACTCGGCTATTTTGACCTCGAATTTTCCATTCTCCAGCCATTCGCCTGCTTTCCATCTCTCTCTGAATAGCCCTGTAAGTGATGAAACCTCGCCTGCCACTGTTTGAATTTCCCTTTGGGAAACCAGGAAATTTATCGTTTGGTAAATGGTAAAGTTGTTTGGGTCGCATTGTATGGAATTTGCTGCATATACTACTGTTATTTTAAAATACATAAGTCCCCATAAACATTCGTTTTTCTGACTGGTCTCCTATTTAATGCAACTATATTATACATTTAAGCTCCATAAAGAAGTTGATTTGAATGTTGTTAGGGTAACAGTTGCAATATCAAGCTATGTAGGATTTTGCCTGCTGAATGCTTGGAGTTATCTCGTGTAGTGAACAAAATTATTATGATTTCAGTTTCTTTTATTAATCACATATATATATATATTTTTTAAAAATGCATAAGTTTTATTGAAGAGGCAGCTAAAATCAGAGGGTTACAGAAGAGACCAAAAGGGTCATGGGGAAAAAAGTAAATCATCCATCTCTTAAATCTTTTTAAGGGAAAAAAAATTCTTTTCATGTCTGCATAAATGTCCCAAGAACTTTTTTCCTTAGAGTACTGAACAACATCATTACGTAATACAATAAAATTATGCTGATTAGAAATTCTAGTTCCAATATTCAAAACTATATTTTAATCAGTCTGCTTTATCAGATTGTCCCCTTCCAGAACAATAAAAATATATGACTAGAAATTACACTCAACTTTTAAAGAGAGCCGTACATTATACAAAATTCTGGTTTCAAAACGTGTGTGTTGCATAGTATGTTGAAGCAACATTTTGAAGTTGTAATACAATTTCATACTTTCTATGTATCTATGAATGTATGTATAAAATAACAATGGCAAATCTAAACCATTGTTGAGAAATGTTAAGCACTAAGATAAAAGAATGCCAGTCTTCAAATGCCTATAAAAGCAAATAACAGAGTTAAAGAGAACATTTTATCTTGACACAAATGGATCAAGAACAAAAGGAACAGGAATGGCACTTATCAGCACAGAGGTAGTACAAGGAAAGCCATACATGGTGATGCAGGGTGAAATACTTGTTAAGAGAGGTTGTTGATAAGACTGGTGAACATTCCTCTTAAGCCAGAAATAGAGCATTACATTCTAAAAGCAAACCATTAATCGTCTGATGATGGAATATAGGTTTATTTATCTGTAAACCAAATTTTAATTTTTCTTATTCTACATAAAACATGAATATTCTTTCAAATACTTTATTCCTAGTATCAACCTCAATAACGTTTACCTCTATAATATATAATAACATAAATTAAAAATTTTCATCTGATTTACTGTCTCAGTATTATGTATGCACAATAGTTTCAACATGCTTGTAAAGCATTCTTAGAAAAATAACAGGCATCTGCCATATTAATGAGAAGCTGTACCTGCTTGTTTATTAATCTAGATTCATTGTGACTTCTATTAATCTAGCTGGATAGAATATATCTAGACAAAAATGTACATATATGCAACCCTACCATGCATCCTTTTAACATGAATATAAGTTACTAAATTTACCATTATAAAAAGTGGCAGTAGTAATATAATTCTGATCATCAGAAGTATTAGGTTTGGCCATTAACTGTCATACAATATTATGCACAGTAAACATTAGAAATGATCTGAGTAAGCAAATTTAATATGGGGCTTGCCATGTTTGATGATTGTTGATGAAAGAAATAATCGAAAATAAATGGAACAAATACATTTTTTTCAATCACAACAATTACTGGAAAACAAGCATTGTAACTAAATATATCGAGACACTGTATAGCTTATACACTAATGGGAATGAAGGGGTTAACCCTATGAGAATAAAACTCAAACGACTAGCTACCTTTCCCTCGCCAACACCAGGGATGGCAATTACTGAATCCCATTGGGACATAACTTTTGTAAAAAAAGATAAAAAAAATTAGTTTTTAATAATACAAATATATAAAAGACCCCAACATCAACCAAAACAGTAGCCCAAATCAGTGAAACAAATGAAGGCCTTGATAAAGTGCATAAGGGTGCTTCTAACACCACCTGTTTTGCATATTTGGGTAGATGTGAGGGATTGAACAATTTTGAGGCTGCAGAATTAGTTAAACATTGCATTACATAGTTACTTAGTTAAATAGGCTGAAAAAAGACATGCGTCCATCAGGTCCATCACCTACTGCTGTTGATCCAAAAGGAGGCAAAAAACCCAGTCTGAAATGCTTGCCAAATATGCAACATACTGGCAAAAAAATTCCTTCTTGACCCCAGGATGGCAGTCAGATTTCTCCTTGGATCAAGAAGCTTTTACTCACATATTAAATATTATAATATTTAATATTATGTTTTTGCAGGAAGTCATCCAGCCGTTGCTTAAAAGTCTGTACAGTCTCTGACCCAACCACCTCAACAGGCAGAGAATTCCAAAGCTTTATTGTTCTCACCGGAAAATAACCCTTCCTATGCTTTAGGCCAAATTTCCTTTCATCCAGTCTAAATGGTTGACCTCGTGTCCTGTGTATAGTCCTATTTATGAATAGGTTTCCAGACAATGGTTTATAATGGCCCCGTATATATTTATGTAAAGTTATCAGATCCCCTCTAAGGCGCCGTTTCTCTAAACTAAACAGGTTTAAGCTTGTTAGTCTTTCCTCATAACTTAAATCTTCCATTCCCCTTATTAATTTGGTTGCCTGTCTCTGTACTTTGTCTAGTGCCATAATATCCTTTCTTAAGACAAGTGCCCAAAATTGCACAGTATATTCAAGGTGCGGTCTTTAACGATTTTTCTCCATATGTTACCGGCAACATTAAAATATGGCTCCAGATGTAAAACTAATGTTTGAGGTGTGGGTTACAGCTACTTTGATTTATAAAAAGCAAACATTTTGAATTTGCTGTTCAAAAAAAAACATCTGCTGATTTGAATCACGACTGACAAAATACAGCTCTCAGTAGAACTGCAAGCATGAATTGTTGCATAAAGCTGCCAAGGGTTACACAGCTATTTCAAAGAGCTTAGATATTCATCTGTCCACTGTTAGACAAATTGGCTATCAATGGAGACGATTTAGAACTGTGATTCATTTTAGCTGGATGGCCACTTGTAGGGAGAGTAGCCAAAGGACATAGCACAGAATTCTAAGTGAGGT
Organism: Leptobrachium leishanense; assembly: GCA_009667805.1. Classification (NCBI taxonomy): domain Eukaryota; kingdom Metazoa; phylum Chordata; class Amphibia; order Anura; family Megophryidae; genus Leptobrachium; species Leptobrachium leishanense. Next base: position 181,996,016 of record CM019064.1, on the reverse strand, counting down.
GAAAATAGAAGAGCAACAACTAAAGACGAAGAGAACTTTGGAGCTGATTAAGACCTCTGTTCATAGGTTTACCAAAGACTGCCACAGCGCTCTACATCATGAGTGGGAGAAGTGTTTTGTCAACTAATTAAGTTAAGTTGTTTGGGAGGAACATGTAGCACTATGTATGGTGTAAAAAGGGCACCATACCAGGATAAAACATCATCATAGTTGTTACATATAGTGGAGAGAGCATCATGATTTGGGGCTGCTTTGCTGGTACAGGGCCTGAACCACTTGTCATTAACCTTTTCGCTGCTGAGCCATTTCACCTCTGTGTGCTGAGCTCATTTTTACCGGTTTCACTCATGTTTAATCGCGATTTGAAGTCACATTTTATTATACAACCCAGACAAATTATATATTGTTCTTTCCGGCAGACTCGGCAGATTCATAATATATCATTATTATATGTATACATCATGTCCTCCCTGAATATTATAATGAAAAATGCAATAAAATCAGAATTTTCAATCATCTACAGTGTGTAAAGTGGGTTCTTTCCACATTTTATCATGCAAGCCTTTGCGGTTATATTTCCTATGGGGTGCGCTTGTTAAAAAAATTAGAAATGGGGACTCGTTAAAAAATCGTTAGTGCAGCATCATTGTTCACATTATAATTGAAATGGGAACAATATTGCTGCATTAATAAAACAAAAAAACACTTTTTTTTTAAATTTGTTTAATTTTTTTTAATTTAATTTTTATTTTTTACATTTTGCCTAGTCATGTTTGGTATCATTGGAAAGGCCATGTACATTAATCCCTAGCTGCCACGGATCGGGAGATGGGGCTTTCATTGACAGCTAGGGGTTAACTCCCGAACTGACATAGCATAGCGCAATGACGCCAGTACGCGGAGGGAGATCCCGGAAGCTTGGCCGACATCCAAGATGTTGTCCAGCTTCGGGGAGGAGATCGCGATCCAGCGCCTGTTGGCGCCGAATCACGATCCAGCCCCCAAGAGGTTAAAGACAGCCACCGCTTCAAAGGGCAGGCTGTGCCCTTCAAAGTGGTGCCTGCCTTTTTGCAGTGCCCCAAGCCGATCAGGAGGGAGAGAGGTCACCCCCTCCCCTTCAGGCACCTTCCCCGCACTGGCGGGGGGGTGCCTGGAATAGACATCATCGCACCCAGCACCATGAGTCTATTCCCAGATGTCAGCCCGCACCGGGGGGCCGCAGCCGTCGGCTGGAATCCCGGCCGATCGCGTCTGCAAAGGCTTTGATGATGATGAGGTGACACTTTATCACCAATTCATGCATTCAAATGGATTTACATAAAAGTGTTGATTCCCTAAACAACAATTTTATCTCCAAGAAAAATAAAAGTGGTTTGGTGGAAATTACCTTTTTGTGCATACTGTAGCAAAATACCATGTATAAAAATCAATAATTCATAGTTGAAATGCCACAGCATAGCAATTAGGGACTTTCAAAAACGAAATGAAATAGGTCACTTCGGGCTAAATTATTTTTGAGTAGAAAGAAATTAAACAATATTTTCCACCATTTACACAACTGGATTTCATCTTCACAGAATCCTACTGGGCTTTGTTACAAGTTTTGCAAAATTTAGCAGGACCATTGCATTTTAATAGGAAAAGGACACTAACAAATAAGTTTTAAAACTAACTCTGCATTTTTAACTTAAGGTTTGATTGCTGTTTTTAATTCCTTTAGACCCTGTCCACATAATGTCTGACACAGAGGAGATAACAGACGAGATAACAGCGGAATATGAGTGAGTGAAACCGAGATTCTGCTTTACACTGCTTACAGTATAGTGTAATAAGGTCAATGGGGCTTCATTATTACGAATTGAATTGATCATAATTTTCATTTGGTTTTAACCAGGAAGAATTTTATATGTTTATCGTAATTTAATTTATATCTACCTAGACATATTATGTTCAAGAAAACAATGATATTTCCTCTGGTCTATCAAATCTGTCACTTGAGTTTTCTATGCTCTTCTAGCATGTAATATTGTACTCCTTAAATTTATCTCTGGGATGCTCCTTACATTTGAAACCATGCGTTTCAATGTTAAAAGGCGTAGGGATAGATCACTGATTTTGCATTTTGAATTTATTGAGTTTAATTTGAGGAGAAGGAGGCTTATATAAAGAACATCATATTGAATATTCGAAAGATGTATACCTTTTTGGATACACTTAAATTTGTCAATAACCACACCCTATTATGATTTCTTCATCAACAAAATATGCCACATTATATTTTCTATTGTTAAATAATATTACATGCATCTTACTACCACATTGTGGTATTCATGTAGTCATTTTCAGTATTTAGAAATCTTATATAAATTATATTATATAAAATTGATTGACCTAATAATAATAATCATCGTTATCTGCTAAAGGCATAATATGCCATCCAAATGGACACTGTAGAAATGGTGGCCAATTAATGTATTTTAAATGGGCAAGGTAAATGTGTGTCCCAACCTACAATCCTCTGACAGGTGTCCCCTTAAACTGAGTAAGTAGTCTGAACGGAATCAACGTTCTTTTGCTCAGAAAGCAGGACAATCAGCCCATGCTGCATGTAGGCTGAGAATGTGCAGCTCTGTGCATCTCCAACCAGCCAGTGCCTCTCATTGCAGAAGCATTGAGATGGATCAGATGGTCTGGAGAAATCGAGTGATCTTCCAGACTCTGACAACCCTGCTTCTGGAGAACAGTTCTGAGGGAGAGCCCAGTGCTGGAGAAAAGTTGAATACTTAAAGTATATTTTAAGGAAAAAAGCTTGCCATGTTCTTTGCCTTAGCATATCCCTTTAATGAAAATGTATTTTTCGGTTTGTCTGCTCTATTTAAAAATTGTCTATTTTTTTTTCTCAATAAAGAGAGGAAGAGGAAGTGGAAGAAGGTAAGCAAATAACATACACCGAAGAATGATTTTTATCTAACCTCCTCACGCTTGTCAGAACTGGTCTCTAGAACCTTTATTTGGTAGGGTTAATTGGTTTAGTCCATTATAACAGCAACTGCTGGGAACAAACTGGAGAAAAGCTCCAATCTATCAACTTTCCAATTGGGTTGAAATACAGAGCCTATGCGAATTTAACTAGAAAATCCTAACCCTGCATTACTAAGTGAACACAAATGCATGCAAAGAGGAGTTTTATAGACAGGCCAATCCAGAGAGGAAGCATGCACCCCCCCCCCCGGCCGAAATCCCATTGTAAGAGATACAGGGGCCATTTGGACCCTTGTATCTCAGATTCCATACACACAACTGTCATGTTTTGGGTGAAGGAGTCCAATGTGCGATATCTGGGAAAAGGGAGCTGATTGATAAACCATTGATTTATAAAGAGGCAAAATGACGTTTTCATGGCGAGAGTGAATTCCCCTTACATACCTTGAAATACCTTGCTGGTCTTGGCAACTGCTGTTTGCCATCGGGCATTGTTGTTTGGAGTCTATGATTATTCCTAAATCCTTCTCCTGCTTTGATTTCCCTAACTCTGTACCATTTAGGGTATAGGTTGATTGTGTGTTCTTCACTCCAAAGTGCATAATTTTGCATTTATCTACATTAAACATCATCTGCCATTTAAGTGCCCAGTCCCTCAATCTATCTAAATCCCTCTGCATCGAAGTAATATCCTGCTCACATTGTATTACTTTTCCTAGATTTGTGTCATCTGCAAACACTGACACAAGACTTTCAATGTTTGTTTCAAGGTCATCTATAACATAAAGCAATAAGGCTTGGCGTGTCCGTCGCCAAGCCTGTACTGCGCATGCGCGCGCAAAGAGCAGCGGCGGTCCTGTAGAGCCGGACGCGCTCGCAGCCTCTACACGGCTACTGCGCGTGCATCCATCCGCTGCGGCGTGTGCCGCGGCGGTTACAGGATGCGCATGCAGCAGCCGGGTAGAGTCTGCGTGCGCATCCTGTAGAGCCGGATGCGCTCGCAGCAGATGGCTATGGGCTGCGCGCGCATCCAGTAGACCAGGTAAAGGCTGGGCGTGCATCCAGTGTTTGAGCTGGGGGCACTTATACCCATGTGAGCTGGGGCACTTATACCCATGTGAGGTGGGGGCACTTATACCCATGTGAGCTGGGGGCACTTTACCTATGGGAGCTGGGAGCACTTCTACACATGTGATCTGGGGGCAAATATACCCATGTGATCTGGGGGCACTTATACCCATGGGAGCTGGGGGCAAATATACCCATGTTTGCTGGGGGAAAAAAATATACCCATGTGAGCTGGGGTAAATATACCCATGTGAGCTGGGGCCAATAATACCCATGTGAGCTGGGGGCACTTATACCCATGTTTGCTGGGGGGCAAATATACCCATGTTTGCTGGGGGAAAATATACCCATGTGAGCTGGGGGCAATTATACCCATGTGAGCTGGGGCATTTATACCCATGTGAGCTGGGGGCACTTATACCCATGTTTTCTTGGGGGCAAATATACCCATGTGAGCTAGGGGCAAATATACCCATGTGAGCTGGGGAAAATATACCCATGTGAGCTGGGGCCAATAATACCCATGTGAGTTGGGGTCAATTTTACCCATGTGAGCTGGGGCAATTATACCCATGTGAGCTGGGGGCAATTATACCCATGTGAGCTGGGGCAATTATACCCATGTGAGCTGGGGGCAATTATACCCATGTGAGCTGGGGCACTTATACCCATGTTTGCTGGGGGCACTTATACCCATGTTTGCTGGGGGCACTTATACGCATTTTATTTATTAAACAGAACATGTAAGTGTCACAGCTGTTCTGTTGTAGAATATGTAAATACAATAGTACAAAATGGTTTAATGTACTGATCTATATATAATATACAATATAATCATGCTGGGCTCACATCCAAAGAAGGGGCAGAGCCTGTTGCCTTTTATCAAAAGGGAACAGAATGCTAAGATCAGGGTTAAGAGTTAAATCTAGCACTAACTTTAACTGTAACTCTAAAAGAAGCTCAAATGGTAACCTAATCCTTACCTTTCTATCAAACACCTAGAATTTTCACTTCTCCAGTCATTCGCCTGGGTTTCACCTCTCTCCGAATAACCCTGATACTGTTTTATTGTTCTTGTACATATTGAATATGTCAGAGTATAGGTAGGAAAAAGTATGTAAAACCCTAAACTATTGACATCAACCAAAGCTAATTAGAATTTAAAATTGGTAAACTTAGCCAGGGAGTCCCTAATGTATTCCTCCAGGATAAGGCTTTCTTGCTGTGATATGGGGTAAATCCTCTGAGGCTGGTTCAGGATATCTCTTAGGTGAATTACGTTTTAACCCGAGATGCAGTACCAGGTAGCCTTTCACCCAGGTTCTGTACCAGTCTATGAGGTGGCTGGGTTTTTCAATGGTAGAAGGTGGACCTATAAGGCAGGGACAGCAATAAGGAAGGGAAACACCAGTAAGAAGTAAGTAAAATTTTCAGTAAGCGACAGGAGAGGTACTGAAAAAGGTAATAGAAGACCAGAACCAGGCAAAGCCTGGAAGCCAGGGGCCCTGCAGAGCACGTAGATTAGTCGAGAGGCAAATCCGAGTCAAGGGGTTAATGAGGTACACCGGTCGATAGCCAAATCCGGGTCGAACACAGAAAATCTGTATATATTAGAGCGAGAAATAGCATAAACGGGCCCTTAAGGGTCAGTATAACTGGAACCATGAAAGGGCACTGAATCCAAAGCTGAGCAAGTTTAAATACAGTGCCTTTGAACGTAATTGGTCCGCTGGGTCACATGGTACCGGGAACAACTGCCACGAGTGCAACGACGTCATCTGTGCGACGGGCTGCCGGCGGGTAAAAGACACTGAAGCCTACAGCTCATGCGCAGAGGACACAGGAAGAGCCTGAAGATGAGCAGCCGCAAGGGAGCCAGCGAGGAGCAGCGCCGGGACCTGCCGGGGCCAGGTCTGAAAAATCCTTCACTTGGAGTATTGTGCCCGGTAGAAGCTCAATACACAATGCACAGTCATAAGGACTATGAACTGCTCCCTTAAGAGTGGAAACAAGCTTGTCGTAATTGTTCACAATGGGTTTATTTGCTTCCCGTAATGTAATAACCCACTTTAGCACCTCCTCAATTAAGAGGTTAATGATAAATCCTATTTTAATTCTATACGTGTTACACATTGTAGGATTCAGCTTATTCAATGGTTGCTGATTTGTTTATTGAAACCCTATAGGTATGCAGATGCTCCCTAACATGGACCTGAAATACAGTGTGTAGAGTAAACACCTGAGAAATTATTATTATTATTCTTTATTTATAAAGCGCCAGCATATTCCGCAGCGCTGTACAATAAGCACAGTATAGACAGGGTTACAATACATTGAACAACATTTGACAAACAGTACAGGAGGAGATGAGGGCCCTATTCCCGTAGGAACTCACAATCTAGGAGGGTTGGGGTTGGAAACAGGAGGAGAGGACTGTAAGGTGAGAGTGATTGATGGTTGTGTCAGTGAGTTGGGTGGTAGGCTTCCCTAAATAGGAACGTTTTAAGGGAGCGTTTGAAGGAAGAGAAGTTAGGGGAAAGTCTGACAGTACAAGGGAGAGCGTTCCAGAGAGTGGGGGCTGCGCGTGTGAAGTCCTGCAGTCTATCATGGGAAGAGGTGATGCGGGGAGAAGCTAGGCGCAGGTCACTGTTTGACCTTAGGGAGCGGGCTGGGGTGTATTTGGTGATTAGTGAGGACAGGTAGTGGGGAGCTGAGTTAGTGAGGGTTTTGTAGGTAAGGAAATAAGAGGAGAAGCTGTGGTGACTGTAGAAAAGCAGTACGTGCCTATATGATCTATAGAGCTTTGGCAAATTGGTCCATTCTATAATCCATCTTGTGTACTCTACAACAACAAGTCACTAATTGTTTGCGAACATCTGCAGGGTCTATGACCCTGTCGTATTATGAGGATCTAGGCGATAAAACACAGCATTCAGACAGAGATAGTGTTACATAGTTACATAGTTACATAGGCTGAAAAAAGACATGCGTCCATCAGGTTCAGCCTCTCCCTCATCACCTACTGCTGTTGATCCAAAAGAACGCAAAAAACCCAGTCTGAAATGCTTGCCAATATGCAACATACTGGGAAAAAATTCCTTCTTGACCCCAGAATGGCAGTCAGATTTATCCTTGGATCAAGAAGCTTTTACCCACATATTAAATATTATAACCCTTAATATTCTGTGTCTGCAGGAAGTCATCCATCGCTTTTTAAAAGTCTGTACGGTCTCTGACCCAACCACCTCAACAGGCAGAGAATTCCACAGCTTTATTGTTCGCACCCTAAAATAACCCTTCCTATGCTTTAGGCTGAATCTTCTTTCTTCCAGTCTAAATGGATGACCCCTTGTCCTGTGTATAGTCCTGTTAATGAATAGGTTATCAGACAATGGTTGATAATGGCCCGTATATATTTATATAAGGTTATCAGATCCCCTCTAAGGCGCCGTTTCTCTAAACTAAACAGGTTTAAGCTTGTTAGTCTTTCCTCATAACTTAACCCTTCCATTCCCCTTATTAATTTAGTTGCCCGTCTCTGCACTTTTTCTAGCGCTATAATATCTTTTTTTAAGACAGGTGCCCAAAATTGCACGGCATATTCAAGGTGCGGTCTGACCATTGATTTATACAGAGGCAAAATTATGTTTTCATCCCAAGAGTGAACTCCCCTTTTAATGCATGCCAATACTTTGCTGGCCTTGGTGGCTGCTGTTTGACATTGCACATTGTTACTTAGTTTGAAGTCTATGATTATTCCCAAATCCTTCTCCTGCTTGGATTTCCCTAACTCCATACCTTTTAGGGTATAAATTGCTTGTGTGTTCTTCACTCCAAAGTGCATAACTTTGCATTTATCTACATTAAATTTCATCTGCCATTTAAGTGCCCAGTCCCCCATTCTATCTAAATCCCTCTGCAGTGAAGTAACATCCTGCTCACATTATATTACTTTTCCTAGTTTTGTGTCATCTACAAACACTGATACATGGCTTTCAATGCCTATCTCAAGATCATTTATAAATAAATTGAATAGTATTGGTCCTATAACAGACCCCTGAGGGACACCGCTTACCACTGGTGTCCATCTTGAAAATGTACCATTTATGTCCACTCTCTGTACCCTATCTTTTATCCAGTTTTCTATCCAAGAACAAGTATTTTCATCTAGACCAATTTTTCTTAATTTAAATAGTAACCTTTTGTGTGGAACTGTGTTGAAAGCTTTGGCAAAATCTAAGTAAATCACATCCACTGCGACTTATTCACAGGTGATTTATTCTAGTGTTTAAAGGGACTGCTTTGAGTGTTTTATATGGACTAATTTATCTGCAAGCCAGTCTCTTATAACAGTTACATGGGCTGAATAAAGACATGCGTCCACCGAGTTCAGCTTTCACACATCAGCTACTGCTGTTGATCCAACAGAAGGCAAAAACCCAAGGCCAGAACACAGCCAGGACACAAAGCGGAACGCTCGAGCCTTACAGCATAATGGCTAGAGTGCTGTGCTTAACCTCTTGGCTGCTAAGTGTTAAGTGTTCCTCCTGTGCTACGGATACGCTGAGCATGTCCTAGCACAGGAGGCAGCAATCAGTCAGGATTCCGAGAGATAGATGTCATCGCGGCAGCGCGATGACATCTATTTCAGGTGCCCCCCCGCGAGTGCGGAGGAGGCGCCTGAAAGGGAGGGGGACTTTCTATCTCTCCCGATCGCCGGGGTCCTGCGGCTGAAGGCAGGCACGGTTTGGAAGGGCACAGTCTGCCCTTCCAAACCGTGCCTGTCTTTAACCCCTTGGGTGCTGATCACGATTCGGTGCCGAAAAGTGCCGAATCGTGATCCTCTCCTGAACTGGCCGACATCCTGGATGTCGGCCAAGCTTCCGGGAATGCCCCCTGATGACTGGCATCATCGTGCATAGCACGATGATGCCAGTCCGGGAGTTAACCCCTAACTGCCACCAATGGTGGAGATAGGGTGTTCCAACGAACCCCCTATCTCTCAATCCGTGGCAGCTAGGGGTTAAAGTTTGGTATTTCTGGATCGGACCTTTCCAAAGATACCAAACATGACCATGTAAACATTAAACAAAAAAATTAATTAAAAATAATAATAAATTTTTTTTTTTGTTTTGTTAATGCAGCAATTTTGTTCCCATTTCAATTATAATGTAAACAATGATGCTGCACTAACGATTTTTGTATGCGGTGCATTTGTTAAAAATAGCGAAATTTTCCCCCAAAAAAATGTAACGGGTCCCCATTTCTAATTTATTTAACAAGCGCACCCCATAGAAAATATAACCGCAAACGATTGCATGTTAAAATGTGAAAAAAAAACACTTTACACATTGTAAATTATTGAAAATTCTACTTTTATTGCATTTTTTGTTATAATATACAGACAGGACATGACGTATACATATAATAATGACATATTATGAATCTGCCGAGTCTGCCGGAAAGAACGATATATAATATGTCTGGGTCATATATTAAAATAAGGCTTCAAACCGCGGTTAAAGATGATGAGCGAAACCGGTAAAAATGACCTCAGCACAGAGGTGTGAAATGCCTCAGCAGCGAAAGGGTTAATTGCACAATATCCTATTACAGCCAAAAGGCAAGCTCAGCTCCTGTCTCGGATATAACAGCTTACTATACATTAACATCTCCTATACCTTTTCTGTGAGATGTTAATGTGCCCCTAGCAGATAGAGAAAAGGCTGTTTCAATCAGCTTATTCCCAGACTGCAGGTGATGTCATTCAGGTATGAATAAAGTCTTTCAGACCCTGGTGTTAAGTAATTGCACGTTTGCACAATGACTCAACACTTCAACCTAAACCCACCTAAAAATCCCTTGTGGGCAAGAGCAGCGTAAAGCTGCTTCCTTGCTCCATGGAAAGAAGAACACTGGGAACAAATAGTCCTATAGTAGGGATGTGCGTTTCGGGTTTCGGAATTTAGGAATTTTCACGAAATTTCCCGATTCGGGTCTTTCGATACGACCGAAATTCCGAAATTTTTTGGAGCCGAAAACGGCAAATCCGAAAAGTTTTCCGAGCCGAATCGAAAAATTTTCGGAATTTTCGAATGGACTTGAAATGTGTCAAATCGAAATTTATTTTCCCTCTGTTCATGATTTCGGTTCCATTCGGGATTTCGGTTCTATTTCGGTAATTCTGAACATCGTTTATTTAACTATTATCGGTTATATCGCTGATTCTGTAAATTTTGTCTATAAATGTGCTGGGGCAAATCAATGAGCTGGGGCAAATCCATGTGCTGGGGCAAATCCATGAGCTGGGGCAAATCCATGTGTGAGCTGGGGCAAATCCATGTGTGAGCTGGGGCAATATCCTATGAGCTGGGGCAAATCCATGTGCTGGGGCAAATCCATGAGCTGGGGCAAATCCATGTGTGAGCTGGGGCAATATCCTATGTGCTGGGGCAAATCCATGTGCTGGGGCAAATCCATGAGCTGGGGCAAATCCATGTGCTGGGGCAAATCCATGAGCTGGGGCAAATCCATGAGCTGGGGCAAATCCATGTGCTGGGGCAATATCCTATGAGCTGGGGCAAATCCATGTGTGAGCTGGGGCAATATCCTATGAGCTGGGGCCAATCCATGTGCTGGGGCAAATCCATGAGCTGGGGCAAATCCATGTGCTGGGGCAAATCAATGTGCTGGGGCAAATCCATGTGCTGGGGCAAATCCATGTGCTGGGGCAAATCCATGAGCTGGGGCAAATCCATGTGCTGGGGCAATATCCTATGAGCTGGGGCAAATCCATGTGTGAGCTGGGGCAATATCCTATGAGCTGGGGCAAATCCATGTGCTGGGGCAAATCCATGTGCTGGGGCAATATCCATGAGCTGGGGCAAATCCATGTGCTGGGGAAAATCCATGTGCTGGACTGCTGGGGCAATAGAGTTAGACAGCTTTGAAACGAGGAGAACAGATGTTCCGAAAAAAACGAAAATTTCCGAAATAGCGAAAAGCCGATAACTAAAAAACGAGCAAAGTGACACGAAAATACGAAAAATAGTCGATGTATACCGAAAACCATGTACAATTTCGAAAAACAAAAATTTTCGAAATAACGAAAAGTAGATACAGAAACCGAGTAAAGTGACCCGAAAATACGAAAAATGGTCGATATTCCTAAAAATAAATGTACCCGAAAAACGAATCGAGCTGAACCAAATCGAAACAGAAAGCAGTCGAAACGAGCCGAATCTAAAAGTTTAAAAATTCGAAAAATCGAATCGAACCGAAAAAAAAATCGGTGCACATCCCTATCCTATAGCTCCTGGAGCTGATAACAGAGAGGTGCTTAGTGCCGCTGGTGTTATCACCCTGCAAATCAGAAGTATTATGATTTGAGCTGTTGTCAGGGCCGGCCCAAGACGCGGTGCTGCCTGGAGCGATGGATGAAATGCTGCCCCCCCCGAAAAAAACCCACGTGCCATGTATGAGTGTATCACAGCAATAAAACTCATAGTAACGTGCGGTGTGTATATACACTATAGACACACATTACAACACCATATATACAGTACATACACACATTACCACACTATATACACACATTGCACATCATATATACACTTTATACACACATTTCCACATCTTATATTTACAGTTAATTCACAAATGGAAATGTGACAGAGACCAGCTGCAGGAAAATGGAGGGGGGGCAGGGGGTCCTACAAGCAGGCACTGCTACTTACTGCATCCTGCTGTAGTCTGTCTCAGACAGGGAAGGCAGAGCAGAGAGAGCACAGCACAGAATGCTTCCTGCCTTCTCCGAGCGGGGGAACTGCATGTTGAGAAGGGGAGGAGCCAAACACATGGATCTCTTCCTCACTTCCTCTCTGTGGTCGCCTGTGATCACGGAGGGAAGGCAGCCTGTGCTCTGCATTACCTGACACCTCAGCGGCAAGGAGGACTGAGGAGGAAGTAAATTCTCCTGCCCTCAGGCTCTGGGCCCCCCTTCCCCAGCGGGCCCTCGGGCAGTGCCCGAGAGCCCAACGGTTCAGTCTTCCCCTGGACAGGCAGTAGGCTGGCACAATCCTGGTGGGTAACTTGTTGGACCAGGGCCTGGCGGGAGCCGGAGGAGAAACAAGTTGCTGACTGCCGTGGCCGAGGATCCACCCACACGACATTCTTCTTGACACGTGCTGGCCCGTGTGGACACAAGTGTGTGTGGTGGGCACGGTCACGGTGAGCGCGGGTGTGGGGGGCAGCGGCATCACTCACTGCATCCGTGCACCGGCGGGTAATTTAGATGCTGCCGCGGTGCCAGCGCTCACAAAAAAAATAGTGCTGCGGCATCAGCGATGCAAAATTTGCCCACAAATTTTGGCAGCCCGGAGCAAGTGCTCCACAATGCTCCATGGTCGGGCCGGCCCTGGCTGTTGTGAAAGCGTCTCAGTTGTAATAATGACGTTAAGGGAAAGCCGCAAATGGAAAATGGCAGATACAAGGTTTCCATTTACATCTTACCTTTAACGTAAAAGTTGTGATCCAATCCCCAGTGTGAAGCATTATACAAAATATGCAACGAACTGGTAAAAAATCCTTCATGACCCAAAATGGCAGTCAGATTTCTCCTTGGATCAAGCGGCTTTTATCCACATATTAAATATAACCCTTACAGGTCTAGTCAAAGAAAGGTGAAACTCAGGAGAATGACTGGGGAAGTAAAAATTATAGGTCAAAACAGCCAAACCAGAAAAATTCTTCCATTTATCTCACTTTCCAAATAGGTTGTTTGGTCTAGATTGTTCTCTTCTCCTGCCAATTCTCCTTATTTTCACCTTTCTTTGAATAGACCTGTTAATATATTCTGGGCACTATTACATTCTCTGCGCAATTGCCCTCGCGCAGTGCAATTTTTTTTTGCGCACAAAAAAACGTTATTGTGTGAAAATTAAAGTGTTATTTCGATCAGAGCGCATTTTTTCTTCCTCCAAGATTTTTCGTGTGCAAATCCGACGCGCAAAGCCGTTCGCAAATGAACGTTGCGTGCAGGAATCGGTGGGCAGATTGTTTTAGTCACGGGATTTGTCACGGGATTCAGCCAACATCAATCACCCATTTCCAGTGGCGACTCTAGGAACAATATTTAGGGGGGAGACATAAAATTCAGCAGCCAAAACTGGGGAGGGGGGCACTAATAATTTTCACCACTAAATCATACCACTGAATAAAACTAAGCGCCCTATCACCTGGTGTGAGCTAAAACATCATCACTAAATGAAAAATTTAGCGCGAGTCGCTAAAACTTACAGGGTTATTCACAGAGAGGTGAAACTCTGGAGAATGGAAAATTCTTGGTCAAAATAGCCAAACCAGAAAAATTATCCCATTCATCTCACTTTCCAAATCGGCTATTTTGACCTAGAATTTTCCATTCTCCAGTCATTCTCCTGCTTTTCACTGCTTTCTGAATAACCCTGTTAGTGCCTGACGACCTACTAACAGATCACCTTGTCCACGGTAGTCCATGAACAAGGTCATTTGGTGTATTTCATTTCGGCCAGGACGATCAAATTTACAGTTACCACCTGCTTTTCAAAGACGTTACGAAAATTTGCGCAAACCTTTGTTTCGCGCAGATTGAAATACCATCTGCGTACCAGCGCACAAACGCATTTGCGCAGACAATGTTAAGTATGGGATGCGCGCACAAATTTTCGTTCGCGCAGGTTCACCCGCGGTAGACGCAAACGCGCGTTCGTTGCGCATAGATAGGAATACGACATTGCGCGCAAATGTTTTTTCCCCTCGCGCAAATGCGCAGAGAATGTAATAGGGCCCTATATGTTTGCAGAAAGTCATCCAGTGATTGTTTAAATGTCTCTACAGCCTCTGACCGAACCATGTCAACAGAATTCCACAGCTTCATTGTTGTCACTGTAAAAGAAAAAAAAAACACAAAAACCTTTCCTATGCTTTTATTTTATCCAGTCTAAATGGGTGACTTCATGTCTGGTTTATAGTATTATTAATGAATAAGTTTCCAGACAATGGTTTAGAATGACCCCAAATATATTTGTATAAATCTATCGGAGCCCAAGGTCCTATTTTTGTCATCTAAAAAGGGTTATGTTTGCTAGCCTTTTTTCCATAATAAAATCTTCTATTCCCCTTGTTAATTAAGTTGCCAGTCTCTGCACTTTTTCTAGTGCGACAATATCCTTTTATTAAAAACAGGTGTCCATAATTGCATGGCATTTCCAAGGTGTAGTTTTATTGTTGTATAAAGAGGCAAAATCCTGAGAATGAATTCCCCTTTTTATGCATGCCAATTCCTTGCTGGCCTTGGCAAATGATTGACGTTGGACATTACTGCTTAATTTGAAGTCTACCAGGGTTATTCGGAGAGGTCCGAAATGTCGCCAAAATGTAACAGACACTGAAATTCAGCGTACGGTGACAAATAGGGCCATTCGGCTATTCAGAGAGCAGGCAGTTTGCCAAATTTTGGCGAATTGCCTGCACGTATGGTGCCTGTTCAAAGGCAGTGAAAGCTCCCATAGAGAAGCAATGGTTCATCTATTCAGAGAACACTGAACAGCAGTGAAAAGTGGCTGAAATGCCCTGCTGTTCGGTGTTTTAATTCGGCAGGTTTATTCAGGTGAATCCCATAGGTTTCAATGTTAAAAATATTCCCATTTTAATTCAATATCTAATAAACCATTTATTATTTTAATCTGCAGTAAAAAGGTGTTTTTATTTATAGATTTTTTAGAATCTTTTAGGCATTTTTCAGGATTTTTTCGGCAAAATTTGTTTTCTGTTTTTTTTTTACAGCGTTTTTTCTTTTTGCTGACAGACCATTTTATTATCATTAATAGGATCTTACATGTAAATTCCAGACATTTTTGATAAATAGTTTTTTTGCAAACAGTGTTTAAATTTTGAAACTTTCAAGCGTACTGGTTTTTTTTTTACCCCATTCGTCAGCGTGTCGGCTTTTCCGGTGGCTGCTCTGTGCTGTGACCGACGGCTCGTCGGCTTTTCCTGTCGTGTTCGACGTGGTTTTTAAGGGTGTTTCTGTGGGTTTTCGGTGAGTGTTTGGTGAGTGTTCAGCGGGTTTGTGAAGGGTTTTCCCTGCACTCCGGGGACCCTGCGGTTGTACTTGAATACACCGCAGGGTCGGCGAACTAGAATCGCCCCGAAGTACGGGGAATGAAAAGGCTCCAAAATGTCGACGACATTTCGGTGCTCTAAGAATAACCCTGTATAATTCTTCCCAAATCCTCCTTCTGCATTGATTCCCTTAACCTGGAATCATTTGTGGTGCAAGTTGCTTGTGTGCTCTTCTCTGCAATTTTGTTTTTTCCTGCATTAAATTTAATTTGCCATTTGAGTTCCCAGTCTACCAATTCCTCTGCAGCAAAATAATTTACTGCTCACATTGTATTACCTGTATTACCTTTCCTAGCTATGTCATCTGCAAACACAAATTACTTTCAATGCCCATTTCAAAATCAATTATAAATAGATTGAATAGATGTGGTCCTGTAACCACTTTCTACTTTTGTCCATCAATATTTAATTTATGACCACTATCTTTTAGCTAATGTTCTATCCAAGAACAAGAATTCATAGAATGCAATTAAGTTAGTTACACTTGATCTGTGTTTCATAAAACCATACGGATTTCTGCTAATGACATTGTTCTTCCCTTTGAATTCCTGAATATTATTGGATAGTATCACTTCAAATACTTTTACAGCCACAGATGTTAAGCTCACAGGCCTTTAATTTCCAGGCAGAGATTTCATACTCTTTTTGAATATAGGAACCACAACTGCTTGTCTCCAATTGTCAGATACAAATCCTGAAAGAAAAGAGTCCTGAAAGATTAAAAACAGGTTTGCTATTTACATATTTAGTTCTTTAACTACTTGTGAGTGAATTTCATCTGGCCCCGGAGCTTTTTTTTTCATTTACATTTACTTTCTTTAGTTGCTGTAGCACCTTGGCTTGAGTCAATCAATAAATAATACAAACGGATTTGTTGGGAGCGCAATTGGTACGATATACTGTGACGTTACTTCCAAAAACGATCCCAGCTTGTGGCTGCAACCAGGAGAATGGACTACAATATAAAATAAAGGATAATAGTGCAATATTGTAACATTTGTATTACAAAATATGAGGATAATAGACATGATAACTTTTAACATCGTAGTAATAACACAATCCAAAAATATGTATAATCAAAAAAATTTGTATAATCAAAAAGAAATCACATCATTAATATTTTAATGAAGTATAGGGTTTACTATGATTACTATGATTAATATCCTATTTTTATATTTTATTAATTTTATAAAACAATTTTTTAGTCTTTAGTAAACCCTATACTTCATTAAAATATTAATGATGTGATTTCTTTTTGATTATACAAATTTTTTTGATTATACATATTTTTTGATTGGGTTATTACTACGATGTTAAAAGTTATCATGTCTATTATCCTAAAATTGTCTTAATATTTGGCGTAACAACGATAGAATGTTTCAATGTTTGCTGGATAAAATCGCTAAAATATGGCCCCTCACACGGTCATTCTTTTGAGCACATATATAGTATGAAGACTCTTAAGATCGGTGTATTGAGAGGCATATGGAAAGAAATCCAGGATTTCGCCAGTCGATCGCACTAATCCACGCATGCGCATTTGAAAAGGAACGCATACAATCCATTGACCGGAAAAGGAAATCTATCATCCGCAAGTATCCACAGACTGAATGGAACGCATACAGAGATTTGACACGCACGCAATCAGACAAGAACTTTCGATTGGTCTATAGACACGATAAATTGATATTCTGTATACATATGGGCATACCGACTGATGAAACTCGCAGGACGGCGAGAGAAACGCATCTCGGCTTAGCCCTTTTATTTATGATTTGTTTTTATTCATTTAATAAATTCCCTTTTTTAATTATATACCCATCTGCAAGATTTATTCCATCTCATCCTCGGATTTGAAATATCGAACAGGGGTAGGACCTCCCACGGAGATAAATTGGTCCAAAGCATATCTACTGAGCCACTTACATTAGAGGCTCAATAATTTGTGAGTACCTGAATCTAGAATTTAAAATTGTACATCTCACTGGTATTGTGCCATGTATATCTCTCTTTTTGTTTGAGATATATACATCACGAAAATAGACCATCACAGTACAGCTCTCAACATATGAAGAACCGATTGATGGGAGGAGTCCCCCAGAGAGACTCATCTGCTTAATCACTTGAGCCAGCTGGCTCTAATTTTGTGAGTGGATCCACTTACTCATATTTTGTAATACAAATGTTACAATATTGCACTATTATCCTTTATTTTATATTGTAGTCCATTCTCCTGGTTGCAGCCACAAGCTGGGATCGTTTTTGGAAGTAACATCACAGTATATCGTACCAATTGCGCTCCCAACAAATCCGTTTGTATTATTTATGCTTTATATGGGTGAGGGACACACCTTGTGGTGAGCTGCATGATTGTGGGATAATCACTAACAACAGATTTTATATGCGAATAATTTCAGTGCCAAACACATCAGCACTCACCTAGTGTTATTTATAATTATTGAGTCAATCAATGTTAGATAATAAAAAGATTGAACTTAATTTAATGGGAGGTATAATGTAATTGGCAAAAATCAGCATGGTTTCATGAAACACAGATCATGTCACACTAACCTAATTACGTTCTATGAGGAAGTAAGTAGAAGTATAGATCAGGGGGTCGCAGTGGATGTAATTTACTTGGATTTTGCCAAAGCTTTCGACACAGTTCCACACAAAAGGTTACTATTTAAATTAAGAAAAATTGGTCTAGATGAAAATACTTGATGGACATCAGTGGTAAGCGGTGTCCCTCAGGTGTCTGTTATAGGACCAATACTATTCAATTTATTTATAAATGATCTTGAGATAGGCATTGAAAGCCATGTATCAGTGTTTGCAGATGACACAAAACTAGGAAAAGTAATACAATGTGAGCAGGATATTACTTCACTGCAGAGGGATTTAGATAGATTGGGGGACTGGGCACTTAAATGGCAGATGAAATTTAATGTAGATAAATGCAAAGTTATGCACTTTGGAGTGAAGAACACACAAGCAACTTATACCCGTCCCTAAATGGTACGAAGTTAAGGAAATCCAAGCAGGAGAAGTATTTGGGAATAATCATAGACTTCAAACTAACAATGTGCAATGTCAAACAGCAGCCACCAAGGCCAGCAAAGTATTGGCATGCATTAAAAGGGGAGTTCACTCTCGGGATGAAAACATAACTTTGCCTCTGTATAAATCAATGGTCAGACTGCACCTTGAATATGCCGTGCAATTTTGGGCTATAACAAGTGGATATTATAGCGCTAGAGAAAGTGCAGAGACGGGCAACTAAATTAATAAGGGGAATGGAAGGGTTAAGTTATGAGGAAAGACTAACAAGCTTGAACCTGTTTAGTGTAGTGAAATGGCACCTTAGAGGGGATCTGATAACCTTATATAAATACAGTCAGGTCCAGAAATATTGGGACATCGACACAATTCTAACATCTTTGGCTCTATACACCACCACAATGGAGTTGGAATGAAACAAACACAATGTGCTTTAACTGCAGACTGTCAGCTTTAATTTGAGGGCATGTACATCCAACTCAGGTGAACGGTGTAGGACTTACAGCAGTTTGCAGATGTGCCTCCCACTTGTTAAGGGACCAAAGGTAATGGGACAGAATAATAATCATAAATCAAACTTTCCCTTCTTAATACTTGGATGAAAATCCTTTGCAGTCAATCACAGCCTGAAGTCTGGAACGCATAGACATCACCAGACGCTGGGTTTCATCCCTGGTGATGCTCTGCCAGGCCTCTACTGCAACTGTCTTCAGTTCCTGCTTGTTCTCAGGGCATTTTCCCTTCAGTTTTGTCTTCAGCAAGTGAAATGCATGCTCAATGGGATTCAGGTCAGGTGATTGACTTGGCCATTGCATAACATTCCACTTCTGTCCCTTCAAAAATTCTTTCAATCCATCAGCACATAAAAACTAGCTTCACAATATATGTATCTCCTGTTAGTAACTGCATATATGATTAATATCATTTACCTTATCAGTTAGTAAATAATACACAAATGGTTAATAAACATTTCTGCTTAATAAAACATGTATTTCCCAGCAATCAATGCTTAACCAGCTAGATCTTATAGAGATATATATATCTCTCTATACTACATGGATCAACAAAAGATGAGCTAATTTAGATAAGTAATAAAACTTATTTAGTGAATCCTCCCCTAATCTCGAGAATTAAACTTCTAATCTTTTGCTTTTTATGTTGTAGTTATATAATTCCTTGCTTATTAATATCAATCACAGTAATTTCCAAATTCAATATATATATATTGGTATATCAATCTTACAACAGTTTCTTTTAGGATAAATCCTTATGTCCACTTCTTCATATCTCTATCTGCAGAATAGAAATATTTAGATTGTGGAGCTAACAAAAATCAGAGAAATCTCAGTCTATCTGTTGCAAGAAATACTACAAATATATCTAATTACATTAATTCCTTAATTTAAATAGCTCTCATACATTACCTCTCCAATCTGGATTTTAATGAGTTACTGCCTTGGAATTCTTTATGTAATGTTTTTTTGGAATATGTGAACATTATCTATATTAGATAATCAATGCATGTGAGTTAGAGACTTGGTGAGAGTCTTGAGCGCATTGTCCTGGAATGGTCTGTTAGCGATGTGTGTAAGTCTCTGATTGCCTCATGTCCTGGACTCTGCTTCGATGGTCTGCGTGAATGCCGGAATGCCTCATTGTGTACTCCAATTATAGTCAATTTGACGTCACTGGTAACTTATTCATTATATCAAATATAATATTTACTATCCTCTAGAGGGGAGTATTGCACTACTTAATTAATTCCACCTTTTAATTTTTATTATTCTTATCTCGTGTCAGGAGGTTAATTTGCACACAAAGACTTTCTTCTCTCAGTGTAGACGTTTAGTCTCTCCTGTCAGAATCAAATTTATATTTCAACTCCTCTCAAAGTTTTACATTCCTCTCTAATTAACTCACAGAATCTCGTCTTCAGTAATTATCTATTTACCAATTATATACTTATACAATATTTATTGGAGCATATATTTTCTACTGTAAATATAATAAAATATACCTTGATTATAAAAATATATTTCGTGAATATATATTTTACATTACAAAGATTTTAACTCTCTATACTTATATTTATTTCTTTATACCCAAAGACAAAATATCTTTTTGTTTTAAAGACTTAAAACAGACCAATAAATTTAATTATAACAGGTCTAGCACTTAGCTTGGGCATTATATCACACAAAGACATTTTAAGGTTCCCTCATGTCTGGTATTTCTAAAAAAAAATTAGAATTCACCTAGCCGTGAACTCTGTAAAAAAAAATCTCGGTTCATTCCTAAAACTAGGGAAAATTGAAAAAGAAAAAACTGTCTTTAAAAACAAATGGCTACAGGCATCCATTTTAATTTTTCCCTTCCAATATACCTGACAAGGAGCAGGGGTATGGCAACCAACCACATCACGTTTTTATAATCAGTGATTTGCATATACTGGTCATAGGTTCCTCTTTGATATATACTGAAGAGAAATAAACATTTTAAATTTCTGCCTTTTCCTGATCTTCATTTACTAATACCATTGTCTTTTATTTCAGTGAACCTACACTTTCACTCTAAGTTTTTTTTTATATATATATAATTTATGTAGTAAAACATCTTTTGGAGTAGGTCTTGCTCTCTTTGGCTATCTCTTTTTCATTTTGAATTTTTCTGGCCTGGAGAAGGGACGGATGAAGCATTGGCTTGGGTCTGATCCTGGAGCTTCAGAAGCTTCAGACTGTCAGACACAACCTTGGTGTTCTTCCCTTACAGTACAGGTTTGGGGTTTATAATGAGTCTGATGTGTGGAGTAAGGGAGGTGTTGTTGAGTTGTAAGGAGACTGATGAGGAACGTGGATGTTTTAATGGGACTGACTAGGGTGTGCAGGATAATATATGTGGGGCCGTATCAACTCCTTAACGCTAGCGCTCACATGTGAGCGTTAGCACTAGATTAATTGAGGTGATAGCGTTACGACCATATCACCTCCTGATCGCTGACTGGTTAAAAAATCCTTTAGCACATCGATATTAGCACTTTTTGGCGTGAGCTTATTTATTATTATTTATTTATTGTCATCATTTATATAGCGACGACAGTTTCCACAGCGTTTACAATAACCAAAGGGAACGAGATAAACCGACACATGATGGAAACAAGAGGTGTATATGGCCCTGCTCATAGGATCTTTCAATCTAGAGGGATTGGGGTTGAGGAAGAAGGGGGGAATTTTTTTTTTTTTTGAGAAAGCATTTTACCAGGAAGAATACATTGAGATTTCTCTCGTTTTCAAGTATGTCCTGGGTGGCGAGTATGTACCGTTAGGTGTCTTGCCCAAGGGCACTTACTGGAGAGGTTGCTCATTGGGATCGAACCCAATGGCTCCACAGGCTCTCTCCATGCAGAGCAGTGATGTTACCTCTACTCCACCCAGCCGGTATGGATTTTGAGGGATTTCTTGAAGGCCTGAAGATTAGGGGAGAGTTTGATGGGGCGAGGCAAGTCACTCCACAGGACCGGTGCTGCCCGTGAGAAGTCTTGGAGACGAGAGTTGGCCATGCACGTGCAGACAGATAATAGGAGGAGCTCGCCTGCCGACCTAAGTTGTCTGGATTGGACATGCTTGCGAAGTAATGAAGAAATGTAGGAGTTGAGTTATTGAGCAATTTGAACATGAGCGTCAGTATTTTAAGCTGTATCCTGGAACGTACAGGAAGCCAATGGAGGGACTGGCAGAGTGGGGAGGTATGAGAGGTGCGTCTGGTGGGAAAAATAATCCTGGCGCCTGCATTCATTACAGATTGCAAAGGGGCAATACGAGAGTTGGGGAGGCCAATGAGGAGCGAGTTGCAGTAATCAAGTTGTGAAATGACAAGAGCATGAACCATCACCTTCGTGGTATTTTGTGTAAGAAAGGGGCGGAAATGGGCGATGTTCTTGAGTTGAAAGTAACAGGATATGGTCACTTTCTGGATGTGGGGAGAGAACGTTATGTCAGAATCAAAAGTGACACCAAGGCAGCGAGCTTGAGGCGACGGGCTAATGAGCGTTCCATTGAGATAGGTGGTATTGGGAGAAATGACGAGAATTTCAGTTTTGGCAAGACTGAGTTTAAGGAAGCAGGAAGACATCCAATTCGAGATGGCAGAGAGACAGTCAGTGACTTGATCCAGGAGAGCTGGAGAGATCAGGGGAGAAGTATATTTGAGTGTCATCGGCGTATAGGTGGTACTGGATTCCAAAGGAGCTGATCAGTTTGCCTAGCGAGGCAATGTAGAATGAAAAAAGGAGAGGGCCCAAAACTAAACCTAGGGGCACCTCAACAGAGACAGGCTGCCAGGAGGAGGTACTTCCTGCAGGTGAGACACTAAACGATCATTGGGACACCATGTGGAGGTGTTTTCAAGGTCAAACACCCTCTCATTGGCGTCCCCCATTATTATTCAAACAGTACTTGGTGGAGTTTTATTGCTGTGGAGCTCATATACACTGCGCATTACTGTGAGTTTCATTGCTGTGGAGCTCATACATACTCAGCAAAACTGTGAGTTTCATTGCTGTGGTGCTCACAAATGCTAGGGGATTATCCACTCAGTGCCAGCGTTGCAAAAAACAAACAAAAAACAGCTAACTGCACTGCAATACAGATTTTTCTTGCAACACAGGCACTTAGTGGATAACCCCCATAGGGTTACAACAATAGTTGTTACTCACAGTTTTGCTGAGTATGTATGAGTATGTATGAGCTCCACACCCCATAGGGTTACAACAAAAGTTGTCGCTGGGGGGCGTTGTATGTTTGCCGCCGGTGACGGGCCTGAAATGTAACTCTGCTAGGATCCGCAGCACACAACAGCATACATCGACCGAGTGGCCGCAAATTTACCTTGGCAAATTTACCTCGAACTGCTCTTTGTGGTATCATATTCCCTTAAAGTCACCACTCAGATGGGGAAACCTCGCGGGACTACTAACAACAGGAAGGCTCAGGAGGGACCACGTAGTGGTGCTCCATCGCTTCGCACATTCCTGCTTTCGACACAGCCGCACATGGAAGCGGCGAACACATCCCCACCAGACCAGCTCTCACGAGAAGCGCTGATTTCGCCCGGTTCATCAGAGGGAGCCTTACAGGGAGCCATACAGAGGCCCATACAGGGAGCTGCTCTGGGAGCTGTACAGGACGCCGCACCGGGAGCCGCAATGGGAGCCACACAGGGTGACTCACTGGAGCCAGAATGCGATACTGAACGCGATATCGACGCCATGGACTTGAGAGCTCTGTTAAGGGCTCTACCCACTAAAGCCGATTTACAGGCTGCGAATTCAGACCTCCGCACCTCTATCATGTCTGAACTGCAACACTTCCACTCGGATGTCCAAGGTCTGCATGGGACAGTCTCCTCACTGGAAGCTGAATATGACCTAATTCGCCAAGCTCAGACAACGCTATCTACGGTAACGGGCACCAAGACCACCCAGATGAGAGGTATGGTACAACATTTTATGGACTTTGACAATCGAGGGCAACAAAATAATTTACGCTTACGAGGCTTACATGAATCTGAAACTAACCAGACCCAGCTTCAATCCTCTCTTTGTGCCATCTTTAATTCATTGCTTGAACTTCCTGCAGACGATTACCGGTATATTGGTTTTGTTAGAATTCATAGGGCGCTTTGCCCACGTAGCCCCCCATGGAGCCCCTTGAAAGATTTTGGGTTCTATTACATTAACGCAAATTTTAACTCGTGCGCCAAAACGCATTAACGCGAGCGGCAAAACCCTTTGCGCTAAATGTCGTATTAAAACGTCTGCGCAAAAAATGCGCTTTAACGTCTAACGCTGGTGGACCTGCGCGAACCCTTTGCGAGCATACTGTACTGCGCGCGTCCTATACTTAACATTGTGAACGCAAATGCGGTTGTGCGCTGGTACGCGGATGGTATTACAAGCTATGCGCAAAATTTAACGCACAGCGTTTGCGTGCATAATTTTAACGTCTTTGAAAAGCTGGTGGTAAAGGCAAATCTGAACGTCCTGGCTGAACCCAAATACACTAGCCCAAAAAAAGCAATACAGCAAAGTATAGTTACACATTCTACGAATACCCAAACAATAAAATTGAGATGTTGTGCGTGTTTTTATTATTGCTGCAGCATATATACTCAGATTGATTTTGACAGGCGCAAAAATTTAACGGGAGACAATTGTGGCTCTTAATTCTGATTGGCTGAATCGCGTGAAAAAACAGTCCGCACACCGATTTCTGCGCGCAACATTAATGCGCACGCATTTTTGCGCATCTTTTTTACAGGCGTTATTTTTTGACGGATGAAGAAAATGCGCTCGGATTGTAATACCAGAGTTAATTCACGAGAGTTAACGTTTAACGTTTCGCGCACAAATTGATGCGTTGCGCAAGCGTTTTTGCGCAAAGAAAGTAATAGAGCCTGTTGTCTGCTGTTTGGAGAACTTTGAGCTTAAAGAAGATATCTTATGTATGGCGAGGTCTGCATCTCAGTTCTCTTATGAAGGCACCTCTTTACATTCATTTTCAGATCTCTCACCAGCCACACTGGTTTATAGGCGAGCTCTGAAACCTCTCACTATCGTCAGGGCCGGATTAACATAGGGGCAGATGGAGCAGCAGCTCCAAGCGAGCCCATGCCTCAGATTAGGCCCAGAGAAAGGATAACTATCAGGGTTATCCAAAGAGATTTGAAAAGTCACCGCACGTTCGGTGACTTTTCGTTCTCTTCAATTCGGTTCCTTTTGCCGATCCCATTTCGGTGACCCTGCGGTGTATTCAGCAAACACCACAGGTATTCAGCAAACACCACAGGGTCCCCGAATTGCAGGGAAAAGCTGCCGCAAACCTGACGAAAACAAACCGAATGCACGCTGAAAACAAGCAAAAACATCTGGATTAACCTTCGAAAAACCGGAACAGGAGCCGAACAGGAGCCGAATCACACAGAGCCGAAGCAGCTGTGACGCAGACAGAGGGAGGTGAATAAATTAGCAAAACCATTTGTATGAATCTGGGAAAATGAAACGCTGTTTGCAAAGAAACTACTGAGCGAAAATGTCTGAAATTTTCACAGGAGGTCCAGGGAATGATAATAAAGAGGGCTGTTACAAAAAAATAAGTAAACTGAAAAAAATAAATTTAAAAAAATCGGACTTTTAAAAAAAAATAAATTCAGAAAAATGCTTAAAGTATCCTAAAAAATCTATAAATAAAGAGACTCTTTACTGCAGAATTTTATAATGAACGGTTTATTAGATATTGAATTAAAACGGGAATATTTTTAACATTGAAGCCTATGGTATTCTCCTGAATAAACCTGCTGAATTAAACCACCGAATGGCAGGGCATTAGGGGAACCTTTCACTGCTGGTTTGTGTTCTCTGAATAGCCGAAGCAGTGCTTCTCTATGGGGATTTCACTGCCCTCGAACAGGCACCGAACAGGCACCGTATGTGCAGGCAATTCGCTAGGATTTGGCGAATTGCCTGCTCTCTGGATAGCCGAATGGTCAGGAAAGGTTACCTTTCACAAGCAATTCGGATCTCTTTGAATAACCCTGTATGTCTGAATTTGGACCCATGTATCTCCAACTCCATAGCATCTACAGGGTCAAGTGAGGTATCTCTGGAAAGGCCAAAGCATGACCTTTCCAATGATGCCAAACATGAAGAGGTTTTAAGTAAAAGAAAAAAACATTTACTTTTTCTTTTTCTTTCCAACAGTAATATTTTTCACTTTTCAATTATAAAGTAAACAATGATGCTGCACTAACTAACCATCACATTTCTCATGTCACCAACAAGTGTGGAGGTGATGGGTGATGGTACAATCCATTGTTCCAAATTCTTACATCAAAAACTTAAACCGCCGCACTGCAGCGAACTGCACTGCAGGGAACTTTGGACCCCTGCGTCACTAATCTTTACAACTCACAAGGTCAAGTGAGGTGTCATTGGACAGGGCAGAGTCTGGCCTTTGCATTAATACCAAACCTGACCATGGAAAATCTAAAAGAAAAGAAAACAAGTTTTTATTTATTTATTTTTAGTTCCAAAGCGATGGCATTGTCCATTTGTCACATATACAGCAATATGAGCAATACCACTGCCATTACTCACCTTCTCTTTTCCCACGCTGGGAGCAAGGTCAGTGTTTTAGGCCGGCATTAGACGAACGCAGTGATCACGTTCGTGCTGCCACACAGTTTAGGCTAGGGTCAGACTAACGCATTTTTCACGTTGTCCGTGAAAATGTGCGTTCGAAGAATGGACGTATTTTTTCACGGAATACGCAATAGCGGTCATACTATGCACAGTTTCATCCGTGATTTTGTACGGATCATCAATAAAACACTTCTTGCATCTGGACGTTATGTTGGCCGGACATTAGCAGCGTCTGATGTCTCCAATTCACGCACACACGCCGCTAGCGGACGCAGCGCACTCTGTACGTCAGTACTAGTGGTTTAACGTTCTCGAAAAAATGCGTTCATTTTCCACTTGCGTTGCGCAGCCGGACTTTTGTGCGACCGTACTTCGTATATTGGCCGTCATTGCCTGGCATCTGCTGCTAGCACGGCCGTGATTAAGTGCGCCAGAACGCGCGTTCGCACTGCCTCAGTCTGACCCTAGCCTTAACGTCCATCGTAGAATAGAATCATGAGCAATAGAGAGACCCACACACGAAGTACGTGCTCTTCGAACTGCGCACGCACAACGCATGTGGTAAGTTAGGCAAGAGAAACCGCTAGACGGACGCACAGAGTGCGCCACGTCCGCGTAGCATTCTGTGTGAGTGATGAGAGGTGAGACACAGCGCTTTTGCGACGTCCAGCACCTTGACGCACAAAATGGCCTTTTCAAATTTGTATAATTTTTTATATTTATTTTGTCTTAGAATTCGTCTTGGTATTTTTTATGGTTTTCGATATGCATATTTTTTTTCTTTTCTTCTCTTTTTTTTGTGCTTGAATATTATGATACTGTTTGTGCTATGTCCAATGATCAAATCAAATGACGGCGTATGAACTGGTCAGATTATGGTTGCAGTCTAGTGGTTCACTGGTCTTCTGTCATGTTAGTAATTTAGGGAATATTAGCAGTTCGGTTGTTATGTGGTCTCTCTTAGGGGGATTATGTGTGTTGGCTATTTTTCTGTACCATCCCGGACTTGTTTTCGGTTGTTGTGGTGACGTTCTATTGCCGAGCGATTATCCTGGGAGCCAGTGATATCTAGACTGCACATATTTGATGACCACACCGGACGTTTTCTAGTGGTGACACGCATACCGGAAGTCTATCGTAACACGCACACTAGCCGCAGATGAGTTTACAGGCAAATCACGGTGGCGTGATTATGGATTGTCGGCAGCTGGATTGCGGGCATGGACAGCATTTATATACCAAGAGGAACGGGGTGTCGAGGTACTTCTCCTGATGAAGATAGCGTGAAGCTATTGAAATGCATTGAGCGTGTCTTTCTCATGTTTTTAACTGTTGGGTGCCTTTCAAATCCCCTTACGTTGGTCTTTTGGTGGCTGTGTGGGTGGGCCCGCTATGGCATTTAGTGATGGGCCAAACACCCCCCCTGTTCGGTTTGAATTCGAACATCCGAAAAAGTTCGAATTCGAACACAATTCAAACACAATGCAAGTCTATGGGGCTCAAAAGTACGAAAATTAAAGTGCCCTCCATGAGGGCATATATGCAAGACAATGGCCATAAAAGGTGTATGGGGGCCTGGGTACTGCCCTGGGGGACAGGAAACAATGAAAAACAAATTTAAAAAAAAATTGTTTAAAAAAATAAATAAATGTGCACCGATTTGGATATCGACTAACTATCGAATTCGAATGGATATCGAATGGATATCGAATAACTTTCGAATTTGAAATGAACTATCAAATGGATATCCATTTGATAGTTCATTTCAAATTTGATAGTTAGTCGATATCCATTCGATATCCATTGGAATTCGATAGTTAGTCGATATCCATTCGATAGTTCATTTCGAATTCGATAGTCAGTCGATATCCATTTCATGAACTATCGAATGGATATCAACTATCGAATTCGAATGGATATCGAATGGATATCGACTAACTATCGAATTTGATATGAACTATCAAATGGATATCCCTTTGATAGTTCATTTCAAATTCGATAGGTAGTCGATATCCATTCGATATCCATTCGAATTCGATAGTTAGTCGATATCTATTCGATAGTTCGTTTCGAATTCAAAAGTCAGTCGATATCCATTCGATAGAGCC
Source organism: Leptobrachium leishanense (assembly GCA_009667805.1). Lineage (NCBI taxonomy): Eukaryota > Metazoa > Chordata > Amphibia > Anura > Megophryidae > Leptobrachium > Leptobrachium leishanense. The sequence continues at coordinate 181,967,441 of CM019064.1, read as the reverse complement.
TTTAACATTTGAAATGAACTATTACATTCTTCAAGCAAAAACGCATGCAGAACGCGTGAATTTTTGCACGCAGCGTTAAACGTTAATGCGCGTAAAACAACACTGGTATTACACTCCTTGTGCATTTTTCAATCCGTCAAAAAATAACGCACGGAAAACGGACGCAACGTTGTGAGCAGAAATCTGTGTGCAATCAGAATTAAGAACCACAATTGTCTCCTGTTAAGTTTTTGCGCCTGCCAAAGTCAATCTGCGCATATATGCTGCATAAAAAAAAAACACGGACAAATTCTTAGTTTTATTGTTTGGGTATGCGTAGAATGTGTAACTATACTTTGCTGTATTTCTTTTTGGGCTGTTTTTGGGTATTTGGGTTCGGACAGGACGTTCAGATTTGCCATTACCACCAGCTTTACAAAGACGTTAAAATTATGCGCGCAAACGCTGTGCGTTAAATTTTGCGCATAGATTGTAATACCATCCGCGTACCAGCGCACAAACGCATTTGCGCTCACAATGTTAAGTATAGGATGCGCGCAGTATAGTACGCTCGCACAGCGTTTGCGCAGGTTAACCAGTGGTAGACGTTAATGCGCATTTTTTTGCACTGACATTGTAATACGACGTTCAGCGCAAAGGGTTTTGCCCCTCGCGTTAAAGTGTTTTTGCGCACACGTTAATGTTTGTGCGAAGAATGTAATAGAGCCCTAATAAAGGTGAGGGAAATGTTGAATCCCATAGGCTTCAATGTTAAAAATGGTATGGAAAATGTTTTACCCCATAGTCTTCAATTTTAAAGGTGTGGGAAATGTTTTACCGCATAGGCTTCAATGTTAAAAATGGTGTGGAAAATGTTTTACCCCATAGGCTTCAATGTTAAAGGTATGGGAAAAGTTTTACCGCATAGGCTTCAATGTTAAAAATGGTGTGGAAAATGTTTTACACTATAGGTTTCAATGTTATAAATATTCCCGTTTTAATTCAATATCTACCAAACCATTGCTTATAATATTCTGCAGGTAAGAGTGTCTTTATTTTTAGATTATTTAGGATTTTTTAAAGTATTTTTAAAAAAATATTATTTTTTTTGGTCGAACTTGTTTCGAACGGCCCAAAAAGTTCGACGTTCGTGAACTTTCGAACAGCCGATGTTCGAATCGAGCTTAGAACAGATTCGAACTGGCAGCCCATCCCTAATGGCATTGCTATTGTTAATTAGGCATGCAATTTTTTGATATGATTCACTTGTTTATTTGGGTATTTATCTAGACCCTTTCAATTAGCCTCAGTTATGTTTGTTATTTTGAGATTGTTTTATGCTGACCCTTGAAGAAGCGTAATATGTAGTACAACATCAGTTACTTTTTTATTGTATCAGTTGAGTGAATACATTTATTAGTCCTGGGTCTGTATATCTTTTTTAAAAAGAAAACTCTCTTTTTTGATCACATAACTATGCGGCCTTTATACAGAGGCAAAACTATGTTTTCATCCCGAGAGTGAATTCCCCTTTTAACGCATGCCAATACCTCGCTGGCCTTGGCGGCTGCTGTTTGACATTGCGCATTGTTACTTAGTTTGAAGTCTATGATTAATCCCAAATCCTTCTCCTGCTTTGATTTCCCTAACTCCGTACCATTTAGGGTATAAGTTGCTTGTGTGTTCTCTTCACTCCAATGTGCGTAACTTTGCATTTATCTACATTAAATTTCATCTGCCATTTAAGTGCCCAGTCCCCCAATCTATCTAAATCCCTCTGCAGCATAGTAACATCCTGCTCACATTGTATCACTTTTCCTAGTTTTGTGTCCTCTGCAAACACTGATACATGAATTTCAATGACTATTTCAAGGTCATTTATAAATAAATTGAATATAATTAGTCCTATAACAGACCCCTGAGGGACACCACTTACCACTCATGTCCATGTTGAAAATGTACCATTTATGACCACTCTCTGTACCCTATCTTTTATCCAGTTTTCTATCCAAGAACATGTATTTTCATCTAAACCAATTTTTCTTAATTTAAATAGTAACCTCTTGGAACTGTGTCGAAACCTTTGGGAAAATCCAAGTAAATCACATCCACTGCAATCCCCTGATCTATACTTTTACTTACTTCCTCATAGAACGCAATTAGGTCAGTCGGACATGATCTGTGTTTCATGAAATGAAATATTGAAAGAGATCGGAATTGCTAGCGAAAGGTAATCAGATGTTGAAATTCAGTGTTCGGTTACCTTTCCTGGCCATACTGCTATCCAGAGAGCAGGCAGTTCGCCAAATCTTGGCAAATTGCCTGCATGTACGGTGCCTGTTCGAGGGCACTGAATTCCCCATAGAGAAGCAATGCTTCGTCTATCCAGAGAACAAAAACCAGCAGTGAAAGGTTGCCGAAATGCCCTGCCATTCGGTGGTTTCATTCGACAGGTTTATTCAGGAGAATCCCATAGGCTTCAATGTTAAAAAAATTCAGGTTTTAATTCAATATCTAATAAACTGTTGACTATTTTATTCTGCAATAAAAAGTCTCTTTATTTTCAGATTTGTTTAGGCTCTTTTAGCCATTTTTCGTTTTTTTTTTCAGAATTCTTTTTCATTTTTTTTAATCGCTTTTTCTTTTTCCTCTAACAGCCCTTTTTATTATCATTCATTGGACCTTATTTGTAAATTTCAGACATTTTCGTTCAGTAGTTTCTTTGCAAACAGCGTTTCACTTTGCAAACATTCAAGCGTACTGGGTTTTTTTTTCCACTCCATTTGTCTGCGGTGTCTGGTTTTTCCGGCCGCTGCTCGGGTTTCTCCGGCGTGTTCGGCGGGGTTAATCCAGATGTTTTTGCTGTGCATTCCCCAGGTTTTGCGGTGAGTGTTCGACGGGTTTGCGGCGGCTTTTCCCTGCACTACGACGGCCCTGTGGTGCTTGCTGAATACACCGCAGGGTCGCTGAAATAGGATCGCCAAATCGCACTTCTCTTTATTCCTGCTGTGTATATTCCTAGAATAAACCAATAGTTTATGCACCATATCTTGGCTTCCTCCAATATATCACTGCATCCTGGGCTCGCCCCTCGCAGACCGCTGACAGATGTGTACTTTCCTAGTGTGAGTTTAAAGATATTCCACTTATCCTCTGTGTTTTTCCCATGAAAGAGTTTCTGCCAGTCAATGACATTGAGAGCTTCCTTTATTTTAATGAAGTTGGCCTTTTTAAAATGATGTTTTAGCATGCCCCCTATGAATGTGTTTTTGTGAATGTGAGTTTATTTCAAAGACACAATTTTATGGTCACTGTTTCCCAACTGCTCCCTTACATGAATATTTGAGAAAAGATCTGCATTATTTGTTATAACCAGATCCAAACAGTTATCCTCTCTAGTTGGTGTTTCTACCAATTGTGTCATGAAGGTATCATTTAACAGGATCAGAAACCGGATTTCCTTCGCTGAATTACTAGTCCCATTATCCCAAATAATATCCGGGTAATTAAAATCTCCAATAATTAAAGTGCTACCCCGATGTGCAGCCTTCCTACTTTGCTCTAACAGTTGTTCTTCCTCATCTTTATCTATATTAGGTGGTCTATAGCATAGGCCAACCAATAGTTGAATTCCCTGTTTATTCCCCAAAGAAAGAAACCCATAAGGATTCCACATTTACCTCATCGCTTACCAGGTGTGTAATATTTGGCTTTAAATCCTGATTTACATACAAACATACTCCACCCCCTTTCTTTTGTTTCCTATCCATCCTAAACAATGCATAACATGCAAGTTGCCAGTCATGCGTTTCATCCCACCATGTTTCTGTTATGCCTATTATGTCGTATTGCTTAGTGTATGCTATTGCCTCTAGTTCCCTCATCTTGTTATTGAGGTTAGATTTTAGGAAGAGCTAACAATCGAGAATCTTCTCATTGGGAGCCCGAGTTTAAATGCCGAGTGGTGTAAGTAGCCCAGCCCCCTTTTGGGGAGGGACATGCCTCCTGTGCTCCCCGCCCACTGAGTACACACCACTGGGTCCCTGACTGAATCCCACAAGCCACGCCCCCGTTGACAATGCAGAAGTGGTCCATGCAAACAGAGTGGTTCTAGTGTATGGGGACGTCCAGGCATGATGAATGTTATGGTGTTTAGGTAACCATGGCAGAGCAGATGGGGTACCTCTACAAGGGCCTTTTCCACCTATTTCCACCTTTTCACTACATCAGGTTTAACCCACTTCATGATGCACAGTAACTGGCAGGTCTAAGGGTCTAAGGGATCTAAGGGTTGGAAAGAATGACTTTGGCAATCGAATGGGGATCGTCTGGAATAGATGTAGCAGTCATGGAAGCAAGTTCATTTTATAAGATCAACCACCCTCCCCAACCAGGAGATATAAGAGATATAGGAAAATAATGCCAGTTAGAGAGGTCCCTCTGAAATGTAGCAAGAATAGAGGAAAAGTTAACTCCAAGTCTGAGTGAGATTCGCATTCAACCATATCCCTAGATACTTCACTTTCGTCTGAGACCACGGGAAGGGAACGTGCAACAGCACCTGTGATGAGAGGGGTGCCGCCACTTTCAGGATGTGGGATTTACCAAAATTCATTTTAAGACTACAGAGAGCACCATAATCCCTAAAAGCCGACAATATCTTGGGTAAGGAGAGACTCAGATTCGTGACAAAAAAGAGTAAGTCATCCGCATATGCGCCGACTTTGTGTTGGGAGAAACCTAGGTCAACCCCCATGATATCTTGATATATCGCTGGATAGAACGTATCGTTGAGAGCAAGGGTTCCAATGATAGAAAGAACCAGGGGCGGACTGATAAGACTCAGGGCCCCCAGACCAAATAAAGCAAGGGTCCCCCTGACTCAACCCATGACCCACCTCTTTCCAACACTTAGTCCCACCCAAATCGCTCTTCCAGCCTCAACTCCACATTATGCAGAGGACAAACAAAAATGGAAGATCTTATAAACAAGTGCAGTACAAGTCATAGATACAGACCAAGTCCTGTTGTGAAACTTGGAGCCGTGGTCCTCGTCGCAGGATTGGGGAGTATCTGAATTTTTTTGGGGGTTCTTTGGCCGCAGCAAACGGATTATGCACCAGCAGAATCCGTTAGCACCAAGTCCTGGCTGTGGTTAACTTTCTGTTAACCGCAGCCAGACGTTAATCAGCGTTAGGATTACAAAGTCCTAATGCTGGTTAACACTTTGCGCTCCCCATGTTAAGTATAGGGAGTGCAAAGTACCAAACAGTAACAAGTTTCTTAACCCGTTAGCGTTTGGATTGTAATATGTTGCGCCCGCTTTAGGGCCACCGGGGCTAACGTTATTGGTCATGGAGGTGAGCACTAATTATGTAATGTAGCCCATAGCTGAGACTCATCGCTTTCTGGAAGGCCTCGAAGGCATCAGTTGTTGCACCTGCCCGGTTGTCCAAGTCCATTATATGTAAGGCCATGCTGTGCAGCTGCTCTGTGTGCGATTCAACTGCCGCCGCTGTCATGGTTTGGACCTTATGTGTGGTATCACATTCCTCCTCCAAACTGGCTACCCCGTGTAATGCCTTGAATGTTGGTATGCACGTTCAGCAGCTCTGCCACAATGGTTTGGTGAAAGTCTGCATTAGCCTGCTGCAGGTCTGACATTGTGGAGATCTCCTTCAGCAGCTGCATCCAGTCTTGAGTCTGTGCGTCGTGTGATATCGCATCCGACTGAGCCGGTGAGAAAGCTGGGGATTGGGCCTGGTACTGCACCACGTCTCGCTGATCGGCCCTCGGGAGCAAGACTTGCCGAAGTGACGGCGTAACCGCTTGCCGTTTCCCCTCCTGCAGCCTCTGAGAGTTCCCCCTGTCTGTGGGTTTTCCCCATCTCATGTGGTGAGTGCTGGTAAAGCTGACTAAAGGGACTGTTCTCCTTGGAGACTCCGAGCTAAGCAGCCATGTCTGTCGGCGGTCAGGTCACACCCCTATGTATTTTTTTACGTAACTGTTTCAAATATTTTTCCTATTTAGGCACTATCATCAGATGCACATCATGATGGTTTTCTCTAGACATGTGCACAGAACAAAAATTAGTTTTGAACTAATGTTTTAGTCCTAAAACACAATTTATTTAGTTGCTAAAAAAATTCGTTTTCAGTTCATTAGTATGAAAACTAATTTCATTCATCCGAAAACAGCGGATACAATTACTATTGTAGTGGCTTCTCAGAGGGCTGAGATCGCTGATCACTGCTTGTTACAGTATCTCTCACTCTCAGCACAATGTGTCAGCCAAAGCGGTTACAGTAACTGACTGCTGCTCATCACAGCGCTCAGAGTTTCAGTAAAACTAGTAAATAATATTTTTGTATATAAGAGCCACGCAACAATATTATTTCCTTGTTTTACTGAAACTCTGAGCGATGTGATGAGCAGCAGTCAGTTACTGTAACAGCTGAGCCTGATACATTGTACTGAGAGATAATATAACAAGCAGCCAATCACAGCGCTCACAGCCACTGGATTTAAAGGGCTCAAAAAATGTTCCTCTTTATAATGTAGATAACATCCTCCTGCTTTAATTAATACCCCTCTCTGTATAATGAACAGAACATCCTCCTGCATTAATTAATACTTCTCTCTGTATAATGTATAGAACATCCTCCTGAATTAATTAATGTCCCCCTCTGTATAGAACATCCTACTGCATTGGCATGTGGAGGGTGCAGAACTTCGGAATGCAATGCTTATCCAGCACAGGAGAGGGAACTTTTACTTAAACTTTGTATCTCTGTGGGGGAGACAGACAGGATTATAAAAGCAGGGGAGAGGGAAAATATTAACGTAAATCGGTCTGAAAGCTCAGAGAAGAGATGACTGGTGCAAATTTATTTTTATAATAAAATAAAGCACTTTAAATCCAGAGAAAACATTGAAATAAATCACACTGAAGGCTCATAATGACAGAGTAACTGTGAGTGCTGGATACTAAATGTATCAGACGTAAAAAGAACCTTTATAACAAGCAGCACTGGGAGAGGAGAGGGACTTTATATAAAACGTGTATTATAGATGAGGAAAGGGGGATAGTGCTCCTGGATAATATAAAATGTATCAGACCTAAGCCCCTATTATGCAGAGCGGGAGGGGAGATAACACACATTTTATAAAGTCCCTCTTTTCTCCCAGCGCTGCTTGTAATCAAGGGGTTTTACTATCCAACCCTCCTCTGTCATTAGCTTTCAGTGTGATTTATTTGAATGTTTTCCTTCTCCAGCTGCTTTTATCATCTTAGTACAAAAAATATTAGGGGCGCTGGAGCGGCGAGTGGTGGAGGGAGTGGTCACACGGGAGTGGAGCAGTACGGCAGCTATAATCTCGATGGGCCTTCCCCAAAAGCCCACAGAAGAAAATACTATGGAAAGAGAAAGAGAAAATCGCCTATACAAATCCCCACAACCGTAAAGGCAAACAGCACAGCAAGCACACCTTGTAGACTATTGCTGTGAGAACACAATGCATTTACCCTATATATATCCGTATATGGTGCTGGCTTGTATATCGTGGTTATACAGATTTGGGGTACATATGAAAAAAAGAGACACATATATATGACGTAGTATGTCTGTACATTTAGAAGGAATTTGTGGAATAAATGCACTCACATATAGTAGAGCCTATAAACTCAAGGCTCAATATAGACACAGTGGGTCCCTTCAGGGATGACCCCGTCCCGTCTTTGTGTAATATCAGGGATCATTCACATCAACCATATGGAGAAGAGAAGAACACAGACCATGGTATAATATTGTCAAACCACAGGTTTAAGAAAAGTTCGCAATATGGAGAACTCACGTGATGATGAGCCTGTGCAGATCCACTGACTCCGTATAAGCACTTAGGTGTAAAATGGGATACACCAATCCCCTTTAGAAGCAAAGGAATCCTTCACTCTCCATTGATCAGATAAAAAAGTATTTAATAAAACCATAAAAAGATAACCAAAACGCGTTTCGCTGCTACAGCAGCTTTATCAGTTGGTATAAAGAAAACAAATGGGCAGATAAACATGATCCATGCATATATAGTGCACATAATTAAGCATACAGGTGTTACACATAACGGCACGCTGAATTCTCCTCCTCGTGCGTTCCATCCTGGCTCCTGGTACTTCCGCCTGTCGCCTTCCTTTCAACGTCATAGGGTACTTCTCCCTTGCGCACGTATGAGCGCATGCACACAAAGTTCCGCTCGCGTTGTCTCCTCCCCTCATGAGTCCGCACTGGGTTTCTCCTATCCCATGTCCCAAGTCCGCCATTTTTGAGAGTCTCTTTGCCCATACACACATTCAACCGGGCTCCGTGGGCAAAATCGATCATGCCTGGTTCTCAAGGCGGTTACCTGTGGACAATAAGGGCTTATGTGTCCCTATAGGACACTCAGTCCACATACAGACAACATACAAGACAAAACAAAAGGAGGTTATAGTATCATCTCACTCTGATAACGAAAAGAGGGTCCTATCCAGAATTTAATATTACCAAACACCTTTTAGCAGCCACTGGCTATATAGTAGCAGTATACCCCAATACAAATGACCATGAATTATAAATTATAAATTATAAAATATATAGAATATATAAAATGGGGGGGGGCCGCGGGTACTTGGTACTCCCCATATTCCGAAACATATGCAATGTATATACACCGAACCTCACATACTTCCATCTTAATCCCCAGGGCATGTATTATATATAATATTAATAGTCCAGTTGTGTGCTAAAGCAAAACACAGTCCTCATGTCAAAATACATATATAAAGATGGGAGACGAGAGGCGTTCCTAAGCTGATGTGTGAATATACATACAAAAAACATTTCCCGAAAAGTGGACAGGATGGAACTTCGAGGATAATGCCAAGAAGAGCTATAGGAAATGACGCACCTCAAAATCACTATTCAGGCCAGCGGGAATCAGAGTGCCATATTCAAATATTAATCTCATCTCCTCCTTAGCCAAAATTAGATCCAAGTCACCCCACCTCCAGCTTTTCTTGACTTTTTTAAGAATACAGAACTCCAGGCCTGTCGTGTCCTGTGCATGTTGTTCTTTAAAATGCAGGGACAGGCTATGTAATTCATAACCCTTTCTTATGTTACGAAAATGTTCCCCCAATCTTATTGCCAAAGGTCTAGACGTCCTTCCAATGTAATGCAGTCCACACGGGCATGTGAGGCAATACACCACATATTTGGTTGCACAGTTGTACACACCCCCAATGTGCACAACCCTGCCGCCAATATTCAAATCGTGAACCTTTCTTACTCCACAATTATTCTTACATCCTTGGCATTTGCTACATTTGTAGAAGCCCTCCTGGACTCCCAGCATATTTGGTCTTTTCTTCCCCTTATCTGTAAAGGCACTATTTACTATAGTATCCTTAATATTTCTCGCCCCCATACAGATAAAGCGTGGTTTAGCTGGGTTAATCTTCCGGAACACCGGATTCTGTCTTAAGATCTCCCAGTACTGGTGGACTATACCCCTAATGCCTCTATTACCCACACTATAATCAAAAATGAACGGTACTCCATATTTATTATAGTCATTATCCCTTCTGCGAGGTTTATATTGAATCAGAGTCTGTCTATCCACCATTTGTACCTCTTCCACAATATTTCTAATGGTGTCCCCATCATAGCCTTTATAGACAAAGTCGCTAGACAGCCTATTCTCTTGTTGTAGGTAATCATTAGGCTCCGTGCAGTTGCATTTGATCCTCAACATTGCCCCCGTGGGACCCCCTCAAGCCAGCATGACAGGTGCCCACTTTTTATATCGATAAAGCTATTAACATCTGTAGCCTTAAAATGGGTGCGAGTTTGCAGCATCCCCTCTTTAACATATATTTCTAAATCCAAAAAATTTACAGTAACTGTAAATTTACAGTAACCCATTTTATATATTCTATATATTTTATAATTTATAATTTATAATTCATGGTCATTTGTATTGGGGTATTACTGTTACTATAGAGTGAGATGATACTATAACCTCCTTTTGTTTTGTCTTGTATGTTGTCTGTATGTGGACTGAGTGTCCTATAGGGACACATAAGCCCTTATTGTCCACAGGTAACCGCCTTGAGAACCAGGCACGATCGATTTTGCCCACGGAGTCCAGTTGAATGAATGTATGGGCAAGGAGACTCTCAAAAATGGCAGACTTGGGACATGGGTTAGGAGAAACCCAGTGCGGACGCTTGAGGGGAGGAGACAACGCGAGCGGAACTTTGTGCGCATGCGCTCATACGCGTGCAAGGGAGAAGGACCCTTTGACGTTGAAAGGAAGGCGACAGGCGGAAGTATCAGGAGCCTGGATGGAATGCACGAGGAGGAGAATTCAGCATGCCGTTATGTGTAACACCTGTATGCTTAATTATGTGCACTATATATGCATGGATCATGTTTATCTGCCCATTTGTTTTCTTTATACCAACTGATGAAGCTGCTATAGCAGCAAAACGCGTTTTGGTTATGTTTTTATGGTTTTATTAAATACTTTTTTATCTGATCAATGGAGAGTGAAGGATTCCTTTGCTTCTAAAGGGGATTGGTGTATCCCATTTTACACCTAAGTGCTTATACGGAGCCAGTGGATCTGTACAGGCTCATCATCACGTGAGTTCTCCATATTGCGAACTTTTCTTAAACCTGTGGTTTGACAATATTATACCATGGTCTGTGTTCTTCTCTTCTCCATATGGTTGATGTGAGTGATCCCTGATATTACACAAAGACGGGACGGGGTCATCCCTGAAGGGACCCACTGCGTCTATATTGAGCCTTGAGTTTATAGGCTCTACTATATGTGAGTGTATTTATTCCACGAATTCCTTCTAAATGTACAGACATACTACGCTATATATATGTGTCTCTTTTTTTCATATGTACCCCAAATCTGTATAACCACGATATACAAGCCAGCACCATATACGGATATATATAGGGTAAATGCATTGTGTTCTCACGGCAATAGTCTACAAGGTGTGCTTGCTGTGCTGTTTGCCTTTTTGGTTGTGGGGATTTGTATAGGTGCTTTTCTCTTGCTTTTATCATCTCGTCTGCCTCATAGACATGCAAGGGTTAAGTAAAGGTTTCCTCTCCTGTGCTGGCTGGCTGTGCTGCGAGTGAGTATTCTGGAGCTCTATCACTGTCAGATTTTCGGGTAGGGGTCGGGAAGGATTACGCATACAAACCTTTTCTGTAGCTTTGCGATGTTAAGCTCTTCATTGCTGGTCTCCTTCACTCATCAATGTAATATCACAAAAAGGACTGAAACTAAAATGTAGTGCATCTTATTTTAGTTTCTTTCGATTTTTGTACTGAGCAGTTTCGTATCTCTTGAGTCATATGAAAACTAAATTATCTGAAAATTCGGACTAAATCATTTTAGTACTAAAACGAATGCACATGTCTAGTTTTCTCTGTTGTTTTATGGACCAATGATCTCTCCTCTGTTTACCTTTCTTGATCATGTTATTTTGCTGTTCATGACTACCCATCCTAACCGTTTACCCTTCTGCTTTGTTCTTTAGCATTCAATTCTACAATTTTGCTCAGGTTTGCTTCCAGAGCTGAAGAAGAGTGTTATACTCTCGAAAGCTTGTCTTTTACATGTAATGTTAGTCCAGTAGAAACGATATCACTACTAGGGATGAGCCGAACACTCCTCGAGTTCGGTTCGAGCCCGAACCCGAACTTCCCATTTGTTCAAGACCGAACCCGAACCCGAACTCGAACCCCATGCAAGTCAATGGGGCTGAAAATTCGGTTTTTTAGAGTGCCCTCCAAGAGGGCATATATGCTACATATTTGCCATAAAAGGTGTATGGGGGTCCGGGTAGTGCCCTGGGGGACAGGAAACAAGGGCAAAAAGTTAATAAAAAACATTTTTAAAGGGAGTTTTCCATGAAATAAGGGTTAAAAATAAAAACGAAAAATTCCTTCAAATATCGTGCCTAGGAGGTCCCCATAACCTGCCCGTGAAGTGGCGGATTTCTAGGATGTATAGAAACAATTAAAAACAAAATAAATGACGTTTCATATGACGGTAAATGCTTTTCCTTTAATCTATCATAAACAATTGCTTGGGGCGGCAGCCTGTATGAAAAGACATTTTAGGACGCGCAGAAAAAGTTTAGTGATTTTTTTGGCTAAATTATTGTGAAACTTATGCAGGCTTTGGATGAAAGTAACAATAGGTGCTTTAAAATTGGGCTTTTAGTGTCGGCAACAGTGCCGTCACACCGTAACCCCTCTGAGGATATGAATCTGATACAGGCGTCAGTGGCAGTGCACCCAGATATTGTGCCTTTAGTGCCAGGCATGCAAGTACTATCATACAGTAACCCCTCTGTGGTATTGTGGAAGAATGGGGTGGACCATGCGGTCCTATATTAAAAAGATATGAATCTGGGAATGGGCGTCAGTGCTCCCAGATATTCTGCCTTTGGTGCAAGACTGCCAGGGCAGCAAGTATCATCATACAGTAACCCCTCTGTGGTATTGTGGAAGAGTGCAGGGGTGGACCATGCGGTCCTATATTAAAAAGATATGAATCTGGGAATGGGCGTCAGTGCAAGTACTATCATACAGTAACCCCTCTGTGGTATTGTGGAAGAGTGCAGGGGTGGACCATGCGGTCCTATATTAAAAGATATGAATCTGGGAATGGGCGTCAGTGCACCCAGATATTCTGCCTTTGGTGCATGACTGCCAGGGCAGCAAGTATCATCATACAGTAACCCCTCTGTGGTATTGTGGAAGAGTGCAGGGATGGACCATGTGGTCCTATATTGAAAAGTTTTTTATCTGTTAATGGGCGTCAGTGCACCCAGATATTGTGCCTAAAATGCCAGGCCAGCAAGTATCATCATACAGTAACCCCTCTGTAGTATTGTGGAAGAATGCAGGGGTGGACCATGTGGTCCTATATTGAAAAGTTTTTGATCTGGTAATGGGCGTCAGTGCACCCAGATATTGTGCCTTTAATGCCAGGCCAGCAGGTAAAATCATACAGTAACCCCTCTGTGGTATTGTGGAAGAGTGCAGGGGTGGACCATGTGGTCCTATATTAAAAAGATATGCATCTGGTTAATGCGTCAGTGCACCCAGATATTCTGCCTTTGGTGCAAGACTGCTAGGGCAGCAAGTATCATCATACAGTAACCCCTCTGTGGTATGGTGGAAGAGTGCAGTGGTGGACCATGTGGTCCTATATTGAAAAGTTTTTTATCTGTTAATGGGCGTCAGTGCACCCAGATATTGTGCCTTTAATGCCAGGCCAGCAAGTATCATCATACAGTAACCCCTCTGTAGTATTGTGGAAGAATGCAGGGGTGGACCATGTGGTCCTATATTGAAAAGTTTTTGATCTGGTAATGGGCGTCAGTGCACCCAGATATTGTGCCTTTAATGCCAGGCCAGCAGGTATCATCATACAGTAACCCTTCTGTGGTATTGTGGAAGAGTGCAGGGGTGGACCATGTGGTCCTATATTAAAAAGATATGCATCTGGTTAAGGCGTCAGTGCACCCAGATATTCTGCCTTTAATTCCAGGCCAGCAAGTATCATCATACAGTAACCTTTCTGTGTTATTGTGGAAGAGTTCAGGGGTGAACCTTGCGGTCCTATATTAAAAAGATATGCATCTGGTTAAGGCGTCAGTGCACCCAGATATTCTGCCTTTGATGCAAGACTGCCAGGGCAGCAAGTATCATCATACAGTAACCCCTCTGTGGTATGGTGGAAGAGTGCAGCGGTGGACCATGTGGTCCTATATTGAAAAGTTTTTGATCTGGTAATGGGCGTCAGTGCACCCAGATATTGTGCCTTTAATGCCAGGCCAGCAAGTATCATCATACAGTAACCCCTCTGTGGTATTGTGGAAGAGTGCAGGGTTGGACCCTGCGGTTCAAAAAAATAAAATGATATAAATCTGGCACAGGCGTCAGTGCAGCCAAATATTGTGCCTTTCATGGCAGCAAGTGCCTTCACACCGTAACCCTTTTGTGGTATTGTGGAAGAGTTCAGTGCTGGAGGTTTTGTGAATGCAGAAGAGGACATCCCCTATCTATTCCATTACTTAAGCATCAGGGGATTGATAGCTGCTGATCCAGGACTGATTCATTTTTATAAATGTCAGCCGGTCTACAGAGTCGGTGGACAGACGCACTCTTTTGTCTGTGACAAAACCTCCAGCGGCACTGAACGTCCTTTCGGAAAGCACGCTAGATGAAGGGCAACCTAGTAGCTGCATAGCATATTGGCAATGTTCTGGCCAGTGATCCAATCTCAACACCCAGTAAGCCAGTGGATCATCTGCTGGAAAGGTATCCAGGTCTGCCCTTGCCCCTAGGTAGTCCTGCACCATATGGTGAAGACGCTGGCAATGGGTGCCTACATTTGACATCCTTGGGTGTCGTTGACTAAAAAAATTTAAAAAAGCATCAGTCAAGCGGCCCTGGCCTTCACCGCTATTCCTCTGATCACCCGCAGCCTCAGAAGCACGTGTGTCAGCACTTGGTAACCTACCAGTGCCTGGAAAGGTGTTACACAAGTGTCGCTTTAGAGCGTCCTCAAGTTTTTTCATCCTGTGCTCCCTCTGTGTGGGCAGGATGAGCTCTGCAACTTTCCCCTTGTACCGTGGATCAAGAAGGGTTGCCAACCAGTAATGATCCCTCTCCTTGATAGCACGAATCCTGGGGTCCTTTAGCAGGCTTTGCATCATTAGGGAGCCCATGCAGCGTAGGTTGGAGTTGGCATTAGCTGCCGAGTCTTCCTGGTCAATGAGGATGACCGTATCGTGCACTTCCTCCTCCCAGCCACACACAAGCCCTTCTGTTTCTGGGCACTCAAAACCCTCCCTTGAGGAATCCCCACCTTCAATGCCCCCACTACTTAAATAGTCCTCCTCCTCCTCATCCTCCTCCTGTCTGATCTGAGTAGGACCCGCTGGAATGCTGTCTGCGGAAAGACTGGGGCCTTGAGAGCTATGGAAGGCCTCCTCTTCCTCCCGCTGCTCTGCCTCTAGAGCCACATCTATAATTCCCTGCAGAGTGTGCTCCAGCAGGAACACTAAAGGAATTGTGTCACTGATGCATGCACTCGTTGCCTCCTCAAATGGTGACAGTACAGTGCATGCATCCTTGATCATCAGCCACTGTGAGGGGGGAAAAAAACAAGTTGACCTGAACCTGTCCTTGTGCCATACTCACACAGGTACTCGTTGATGGCCCTCTGCTGCTTGTGCAGATGCTGCAGCATTGCTAATGTCGAGTTCCACCTGGTGGGCATGTCACAGATCAGACGGTTTGTGGGAATGTGGAATTCTCTTTGAATTTCTGCCAGGCGAACGCTTGCTGGGAATGACCGTCTGAAGTGGCTGCAGACTTTTCTGGCCTGGATGAGAAGCTCTGGCAGCCCTGGGTGCTTGGTTAGGAAACGCTGTACCATCAGATTTAGGATGTGTGCTAGGCATGGTACATGCGTCAATTTACCCTTGCGTAGGGCGGAGAGAAGGTTGCTGCCATTATCGCAGACGATCATTCCCAGCTCAAGCTGGCGTGGTGTAATCCATCTCTGCACCTGCCCCTGCAGAGCTGACAAAATTTCTGACCCGGTGTGGCTCCTGTCCCCTAAACAAACCAGCTCAAGCACAGTATGGCATCTTTTTGCTTGAGCCATTGCGTAGACCCTGTCAGGCGTCGGTTTAACTGCCACTTCACCAGAGACAGAGAAGGAGGAGGAACAGGTGGTGGTGGTGGAGCAGACAGACCTCATACAAGCAGCTTTCTGGACGCGTGGTGGATGAACAAGCTCCAGCACAGAGCCCCGTCTTGGATTCCTCCCAGCTGCAATCAGAGTTACCCAGTGTCCCGTGAAGGAAATGTAACGACCCTGTCCATGCTTGCTGGACCACGTGTCTAAAGTCACATGCACCTTGCTGCTGACTGCCTTTCCCAATGACTGGATAACATTGTCTTCCACATGCTGGTATAGTGCTGGAATGGCCTTGCGTGAAACGTAATGGCGTTTTGGAACCTGCCACTGTGGTACAGCACACTCAGCAAATTCACGGAAGGGAACAGAGTCCACCAGCTGGAAAGGCAGCAGCTGCAATGCGAGTAATTTTGCTAAGCTGGCATTTAGACGCTGTGCTTGGGGATGGTTGGGACTATATATTTTCTTTCGCTGGAGCAGCTGCAGCAACGTAATCTGACTGCGTAAATCTTCAGCTACTGGGATGATGTCACATTGTGAGGAAGGACCTGCTGGTACATCCATTACTGTAGCATCATCCCTGTCGGTGGAGGTTGTAGGCAATGACATGGCAGGACATACAGTGTGGGTAGAGACAGATGAGGAGGAGGAGGACCTACGCAAAGTTTTGCGCCAACGGGATGTGTGGCACTTGTTCATATGTCGCCTCAAGCACGTGGTACCCAAGTGTCCGGTGTCTATCCCACGCTTCAGCCTCATCTGACATAGATTACAAATAGCAACGGTGGGGTCTGCTGCACATTTCTTAAAGAACTCCCAGACAGCAGAGTTCCTGCATGTGTTCTTTGAGACAACAGCGCTCTGCACCGGAGCAGCTCTGACATCTGATGCCTTGGACTGGCTAGTGCTACGGTTGGTCACAGAGGATGTTGTGCCTCGTGTTTGCTGTGCCTCCTCCTCCCCCTCCTCCTCACTTGATTCCTCAGTTCGATCTGGCACCCAGGTGGAGTCAGTGACCTCATCATCAATGTCATCTTCACCCCCTATCTCCTCATCACCAACTAATTGATCATGTGATATCGCAGCAACCTAAACTATTTACTCTGGTACCTCTCTATTTCCTGTTTACTCACCTCCAACACCTTTCCCTATAATGTATATCCCACTATTGCTTCTCTCTTCTTTATCATCCCTTCTCTCTAAAACTACTCTCTCCTTCTATACACCTTTCCAATTGCCCCAGGATGGAAAACCAGTGCCAATACACCACAGCCTGCTCAGTTCTTTTAACCTTTCAGCTGAGTGTTGGTGGAGAGTGATAAAATCCAGCCCTCCCACCCCCACACAAAGATTTAAAACTCTGCAACCACATTATTATCAAAAGAAAACTCCTATTTATTCTGCTACTTTCCCTGGCAAACGATGTAGAAACTAACCCTGGTCCTATAGGTAACACAACCTTTAGTCTCCCCACTAAAAAAGGCCTCTTATTTGTGCACTGTAACATCCGAAGTTTACTCCCTAAATTGGATGAGCTTCAGGCTTGGTGTTGCTATTACAAGCCCAAAATCATTGTGCTCACAGAGTCAGGGTTAACCCCAAAAGTACCAGACTCTGCCATATCAATACAGGGGTATTCATGTTATAGAAAAGACAGAGCAAAGAGAGGAGGGGGAATTGTTATTTATGTTGAGGAGTCCATAAAGTTCACCCCCTTACAGACTTCTAGCTCTCCTGTCACCTTTGATTTCCTCTCTGGTATAATTGAGATCCCATTCAGTAAATCAATCATTGTTGCTGGGTTCTATCGTCCACCGAGCTCTCCAGTGCACTCCCTCTCTGACATATCTCAAATCCTTAATAACCTACTTGCCCAAAACCAAAAAAGTGAACTGCTGGTCCTCGGCGATTTTAATACAGATTGGCTAAATCCTAAAAAGAATAAACACTGCTCGCTGTTTAAAACTTTGCAGCTAATTCAATTAATCTCCTCCCCCACTCGCATTAATATGAAAAGCCCTAACCATACCATGCTGGACTGGATTCTCTCCTCCTCTCCTGATAGAATACAGGAGGCAGGCGTTATTGCTAATAGCTTTAGTGACCATTGTCTAGTGTACTGCGTGCGCAAAATTAAGGCCTTGAAATCTCCCCCAAAGGTAATAACCACCAGGTCTTTCAAGAAATTTATTCTTGAATCCTTCCTAAGTGATCTCAAACAGCTCCCCTGGTACAGGCTAAACCTAATCCCAGACCTAGACTGTGCAGTTGAATACTTTCAGTCTGAGCTCCTGCAAGTCTGGAATTCCCATGCCCCGCTGCGTAAAGTGCGAGTAAAAGGGACCCATCTCCCCTGGGTTACAGCTAATCTTACACTAATGTACCAGCTTAGAGATTCACTGTGGTCAAATTTCAAGAGTACTGGTTCCATGAACGATCACTACGAATACCGAAAATGTCGGAATGAATGCACAAAACAAACAAAAATGGCTAAAGCCCATTACTTCAATGAAAATCTAAACAATAACATATCAAACCCTAGAAACTTTTGGAGAACCATAAGTAACATACAAGCACCCCCAGTCCACTCCCAGCCAGCTGCTGTCAAAGTAAACAATCAAACCCTGCAACACCCCCTAGATGTAGCAAATGCCTTTAATGATTATTTTGTTGGATGCGCCACCACTTTGATTGTCAAGCTAGGAAATGACATGCAATCAGAGAGGCCTCATGCAGGTCAGGCCCCCCCAACGGTGCAAAGTCCCTGTATCAGACAGGAATTCAGTTTTAGACCAGTGCCTGTCAGTGTCGTTACTAAACTTCTCCGTAAGCAAAAAATGAAATACCAGTCTGGACCTGATCAAATACCAGCAATGCTGCTGAAAATCAGTGCGCCAGCAATTGCA
Organism: Leptobrachium leishanense; assembly: GCA_009667805.1. Lineage (NCBI taxonomy): Eukaryota > Metazoa > Chordata > Amphibia > Anura > Megophryidae > Leptobrachium > Leptobrachium leishanense. The sequence goes on along the minus strand of CM019064.1, from coordinate 181,948,770 downwards.
AATCCTGTCGCAACCCTAATAAATGAGTCACTGGTGACTGGATACATACCCAAGCTCTGGAAGACTGCAAGAGTGGTACCTATCCATAAAAGTGGTGACAGTACTTTGGTATCCAACTACCGTCCGATATTGTTGCTCCCTGTAATGTCAAAAGTCTTGTAAAAATGCGTCTACACACAATTACGTGATTATTATCAATATTGGAACTACTTAACCCCGGATCAATCAGACTTTCGTCCAAATCACTCAACTACAACTGCCCTTTTAAAAGTCTGCAATGATATCCAAGCTGGGATGGAACAAGGAAACCTAACTGGAGCCATCTTCCTTGATTTTGACACGGTAGACCATGGCATCTTGTTAGAAAAACGTAAAAACTCTGGCATTGGTGATCGCACGCTAACCTGGTTTCAATCATATGTATCCGACCGATCACAATATGTGTCAATTTCTGGCAGCTCCTCCCTCCCCCTCCCTGTCACTTGCGGTGTACCCCAAGGCTCAATACTAGGCCCCCTGCTATTCACAATATTCATAAATGATCTGCCCAACGTCTGCAAAGCCTCAACTATACATATGTACGCAGACGACACTGTAATCTATACCAGCAAACCAAATCTCCCGCAGCTGGAGGCCGTGCTGCAAGAACAATTCACAGAGGTAGAAAAGTGGATCAAAAACAACAAACTTTTTTAAAATATTGACAAAACTGTAACGATGCTCTTTGGAACAGCACCTAAACTACACAAATTGCAAAATCCCCATCTATGTGTTGGGACAAAATCAAATGGCATGCTGACCACAGTCACTTCTCTCAAATATCTAGGTATGTGGTTGGACCCTAATCTATCCTTTGGCCCCCACATCGAAAAACTCTCATCTAAACTTTAACCAAACTAGGTGCCCTGTACAGAAACAAATCCTGCCTGAGTCCCGCGGTAAGAAAGCAGATTGTACAGCAAATGCTTATGCCGGCTATTGATTACAGAGATGTAGTGTATGCAGCCGCCCCGCAAACACACCTTCATAAACTTACTACATTGTATAACTCATTCTGCCGCTTTGCGCTACAATGTAACTACATGACCCATCATTGTGACATGTTTAAAGAGCTAAACTGGCCATCGCTGGAATCCAGACGCACCCTTCACCTTTCCAGCCTGGTGTTTAAGAGCATTTCTGGGAAGCTGCCACCCTACCTGAATAGACTGCTTCCCCCAGCAGCTCCCTCATCCTATAACCTCCGATCCAGGACCAGCACCTTACTTGCAATACCACAATACAAAAAGACAGTGGCTTGGTCCTCATTTTCCTACAGAGCACCACAATTATGGAATAACCTCCCAGACACCATCAAATCTTCCCCCAGTCTTAAGTCACTCAAGAGCTCCTTACTAACATACCTCAATACAGAATGCACCTGTAAACATGTAACCTAGTGACTATATTTCCTACATATTTATTTTCTGTTAATCTGTATATTTGTGTTGGTTTTTTTTAATATCTTGCATTGTATTACTTTGTATTTCTGTAACTGTAACACTTCAATGTTCTTGAACCCAGGACATACTTGAAAACGAGAAAAATCTCAATGTATCCTTCCTGGTAAAATCCTTTATAAATAAATAAATCACTGGAGCCAACTTGGCAGTATGCTGCAGCTGCTGGGGCAACATGATTGCCAGTTATTTGTGTGTCATCACTGGCACCCCCTTCCTCTAGGTTGATTATACTCCCTTGCTCAACCTCAGAGATTGAATCAGAGCACTGTACTTGCTGCGCATCCTCAAGCAGCATGTCACTCTCATTGTAGTCAAACAATTCAGCTGACTCCTCCGTGTGTGATAGCGAGGCTACGGCAGGAGTAGCTGTGGACATGGAGGCTGCATTAGATGCTTTTGCAGCTGAGGTGGACTGTAAAGCACTAGAAGCCTGACTGGCAGAGGATGAGGAGGATGAGGATGGCCTGGTTAGCCAATCCACCAAGTCCTCTGTATGTTGCTGCTGCTTAAGAGGGCCAGCACCAGTTAGAAAGGACAAGCGTGCCCCTGCAGAGGATGCTCCACATCCACCACGACCAGAGACACAGCCTCCCGACACAGGGACTGCTTGCCCTCTTATCTGTGTCTGGGAGCATCTGCCTGTCCTTTTTGTTCTTTCAGACATGGTGAGTGATTTATAGATTAATATATACAGAACTCTGATTCAACTCTGGTATAAAGATTTAAAGAACTCTGGTATAACTCAGTGAGACACACTGATAGCTGGCAGCCAGTGACGAGACACAGATCACCTCAATTCACAAATGTTTTAAATAAATTAGTGAGCCCCAAAATACTGCGTGGTACTGGATGTGTGACGAGACACAGATCACCTTAATTCACAAATGTTTTAAAGAAATTAGTGAGCTCCAAAATACAGCGTGGTACTGGTTGTGTGACGAGACACAGATCACCTTAATTCACAAATGTTTTAAAGAAATTAGTGAGCCCCAAAATACTGCGTGGTACTAGTTGTGTGACGAGACACAGATCACCTTAATTCACAAATGTTTTAAAGAAATTAGTGAGCCCCAAAAAGATTTGCTGGCACAGTGACAAGACCCAGAAGGTCACCTTAATTCACAAATGTTTTAAAGAAAGTTGTAAACCCCAAAAAAATTTGCTGGCACAGTGACAAGACACACATCACCTAAATTCCCTGATATTTGGTAGAAATGAGCCCAAAAAAGACTTGCTGGCACAGAGACAAGACCCAGAAAATCCCCTCAATTCACAAATGTTTTAAAGAAAGTTGTAAACCCCAAAAAAACTTGCTGGCACAGTGACAAGACACACATCACTTAAATTCCCTGATATTTGGTAGAAATTAGACCCCCCAGACCCCCCCAGTAGCGTGGCAGACCAGCAGTAACAACACACAACTATCTCCTTTGAAATCTCCTCTGAAATGCGTGCAGAATCGGCGCGTGGAAACGTTATATAGTGTGCGGCGGGACTTAGCTCTGTGAGCCCATGATTGGGCAAAATTTGCCCAATCAGGACTCTGAGCGGTGATTGGCATAGTGTTGAACCAGTCTTGCACCAGACCTGTGGTCAGGTGCAAGGCTGTAGCCAATTACGAGCTTCAGGCCAGTGGGAAAATGCATTGTGGTCCATTGTGGTCGAACATGCGGCGAACACCTGGAAATGTTCGGTGTTCGCGATCTACTCGAACAGCTAAGTTCGGGTCGAACTCCGAACCCGAACAGCTCATCCCTGATCACTACGTACTGCTACACTCTGGTGATTTTGGCATTTGGACTAACACGTCTTATCCAATCTACATTGATAAATATTAATAATAATACAAATGTTATTAACCGTAATGGTTATAATTATGTTTTATGGTTGTAGCTTATTTACATGTTGGCAAATACCATATTTATAAATGAAGCTATCTATATTTAACAATATCATAATGCTGTATTTTCAGTACAAGAGACTGAAGAAGCAAAGGAACAGGCAGCTGAAGATGGTAAGTAAAGCAACTAACATATCGGATCCTATTTAAAGTAATTAGGTCTCCTAAAAAACAATATACAGTTAGATCATTTTCCAAAAGGTCAAATAAAACAAGAGGAAAAAAGTTACAAATTGTACTTGCCTTTTTTTGCCAGTATATCTACCTTGTGTCTTGTTGCTCTGCTCTGTCTTGCCATGGCGTATGACCTGTGACATGAAACTTTCTTCCACAACCTCACATTAGTAGCAAAGTTTGGCTGTCCGTCACCCAGTTTTAAGCCTTCTACACAGCTGTTTCTGTGTCATGTAATGACTGTGTTTCAAACTACCTATGATATTGATTATCATTAGCACCTGCGTGGAATAATTCATTAATCATACACCCGATTCTGACCCTACAAGATCTTGCAAGTATACAAAGTATGCAAGTGTAAGAATTGATGCTGGTTTGAAGCCAAAGGGTAGTCACACTAAATCCCAGGACATACAGTCAGGTCCAGAAATATTGGGACATCGACACAATTCTAACATCTTTGGCTCTATACACCACCACAATGGAATGAAATAAACACTGTGCTTTAACTGCAGACTGTCAGCTTTAATTTGAGGGTATGTACATCCAACTCAGGTGAACGGTGTAGGACTTACAGCAGTTTGCAGATGAGCCTCCCACTTGTTAAGGGACCAAAGGTAATGGGACAGAATAATAATCATAAATCAAATTTTCCCTTCTTAATACTTGATTGCAAATCCTTTGCAGACAATCACAGCCTGAAGTCTGGAATGCATAGACATCACCAGACGCTGGGTTTCATCCCTGGTGATGCTCTGCCAGGCCTCTACTGCAACTGTCTTCAGTTCCTGCTTGTTCTTAGGGCATTTTCCCTTCAGTTTTGTCTTCAGCAAGTGAAATGCATGCTCAATGGGATTCAGGTCAGGTGATTGACTTGGTCATTGCATAACATTCCACTTCTGTCCCTTCAAAAACTCTTTGGTTGCTTTTGCAGTATGCTTTGGGTCATTGTCCATCTGCACTGTGAAGCGCCGTCCGATGAGTTCTGCAGCATTTGGCTGAATGTGAGCAGATAATATTGCCCGAAACACTTCAGAATTCATCCTGCTGCTTTTGTCAGCAGTCACGTCATCAATAAATACAAGAGAACCAGTTCCATTGGCAGCCATACATGCCCACGCCATGACACTAGCACCAGGGCCGGCGCTAATGTAAGGCGGCACAGGCGGCCGCCTTACTGTCCTGGCCTGCTGCCAGTTTGAGGGGCGGAAAAATCAGATTTGCGGCGGCGCTGCAGTGTGTGTGCCTGTCTCAGTCCCATCCCACGTTCTTAACACGAGCAGGCACACTGTGTAATTTGGCGCCGCCCCCACACGTGATCCACATAGCCCAGGAAAACAACTGCAGGAGGAGCCACCAGCCTGCGTGCTTTCACTCTGCTGCGATGGAGGAGCGAGGCAGAGAGGAGATTTATTACCAGGTGTGAATAAACTAATGGGAGGGGGGTGTAGATTAATATACTGGGGGGGCTTTAAATTGCTGCACTGGGTCTGGGGGCTGTAAATTGCTATACTGGGGGGGCTGTAAATTGCTATACTGGTCTGGGGGCTGTAAATTGAAATACTGGGTCTGGGGCCTGTAAATAGATATACTGGGGGGGGGCTGTAAATAGATATACTGGGGGGGCTGTAAATGGATATACTGGGGGGGCTGTAAATGGATATACTGGGTCTGGGGGCTGTAAATAGATATACTGGGGGGGCTGTAAATTGCTATACTGGGTCTGGGGGCTGTAAATGGATATACTGGGTCTGGGGGCTGTAAATGGATATACTGGGTCTGGGGGCTGTAAATAGATATACTGGGGGGGCTGTAAATTGCTATACTGGGTCTGGGGGCTGTAAATGGATATACTGGGTCTGGGGGCTGTAAATAGATATACTGGGGGCTGTAAATTGAAATACTGGGTCTGGGGGCTGTAAATGGATATACTGGGTCTGGGGGCTGTAAATAGATATACTGGGGGCTGTAAATTGAAATACTGGGTATGGGGGCTGTAAATAGATATACTGGGGGGCTGTAAATTGAAATACTGGGTCTGGGGGCTGTAAATAGATTTACTGGGGGGGCTGTAAATAGATATACTGGGGGGCTGTAAATTGAAATACTGGGTCTGGGGGCTGTAAATAGATTTACTGGGGGGGCTGTAAATAGATATACTGGGGGGCTGTAAATTGAAATACTGGGTCTGGGGGCTGTAAATTGATATACTGGGTCTGGGGACTGTAAATAGATTTACTGGGGGGGCTGTAAATAGATATACTGGGGGCTGTAAATTGATATACTGGGTCTGGGGGCTGTAAATAGATTTACTGGGGGGGCTGTAAATAGATATACTGGGGGGCTGTAAATTGATATACTGGGTCTGGGGGCTGTAAATAGATATACTGGGTCTGGGGGCTGTAAATAGATATACTGGGTCTGGGGGCCGTAAATAGATATACTGGGGGGGCTGTAAATTGCTATATATACTGGGGGGCTGTAAATTGATATACTGGGTCTGGGGGCTGTAAATTCATATACTGGGTCTGGGGGCCGTAAATAGATATACTGGGGGGGCTGTAAATTGCTATACTGGGTCTGGGGGCTGTAAATTGATATACTGGGTCTGGGGGCTGTAAATTGAAATACTGGGTCTGGGGGCTGTAAATAGATATACTGGGGGGCTGTAAATAGATATACTGGGTCTGGGGGCTGTAAATGGATATACTGGGTCTGGGGGCTGTAAATGGATATACTGGGTCTGGGGGCTGTAAATTGATATACTGGGTCTGGGGGCTGTAAATTGCTATACTGGGTCTGGGGGCTGTAAATTGCTATACTGGGTCTGGGGGCTGTAAATGGATATACTGGGTCTGGGGGCTGAAAATGGATATACTGGGTCTGGGGGCTGTAAATAGATATACTGGGGGGCTGTAAATTGCTATACTGGGTCTGGGGGCTGTAAATAGATATACTGGGGGGGGCTGTAAATGGATATACTGGGTCTGGGGGCTGTAAATAGATATACTGGGGGGGCTGTAAATTGCTATACTGGGTCTGGGGGCTGTAAATGGATATACTGGGTCTGGGGGCTGTAAATGGATATACTGGGTCTGGGGGCTGTAAATAGATATACTGGGGGGCTGTAAATTGAAATACTGGGTCTGGGGGCTGTAAATAGATTTACTGGGGGGCTGTAAATAGATATACTGGGGGGCTGTAAATTGATATACTGGGTCTGGGGGCTGTACATAGATTTACTGGGGGGGCTGTAAATAGATATACTGGGGGGCTGTAAATTGATATACTGGGTCTGGGGGCTGTAAATTGATATACTGGGTCTGGGGCTGTAAATAGATAACTGGGTCTGGGGGCGTAAATAGATATACTGGGGGAGCTGTAAATTGCTATACTGGGTCTGGGGGCTGTAAATTGATATACTGGGTCTGGGGGCTGTAAATTGATATACTGGGTCTGGGGGCCGTAAATAGATATACTGGGGGGCTGTAAATTGATATACTGGGGTCTGGGGCTGTAAACTGATTTACTGGGGGTGTAAATTGCTATGCTGGTGGGTGTAAAATCATGTACTGGGGGTGTAAAATGATATGCAGGGGGTTTGAATAAACTGATATTGGTACATTACCTTTTTTTATTGCTGTGGAGCTCTGTTATACACTCATTCACACTGCACATTACTGTGAGTTTTATTGCTGTGGATTCTGTGATACGCTCATACACACTGCACATTACTATGAGTTTTATTGTTGTGGAGCTCTGTGATACGCTCATGCACACTGCACATTACTGTGAGTTTTATTGCTGTGGAGCTCTGTTATACACTAATTCACACTGCACATTACTGTGAGTTTTATTGCTGTGGATTCTGTGATACGCTCATACACACTGCACATTACTGTGAGTTTTATTACTGTGGAGCTCTGTGATACGCTTTTACACACTGCACATTACTATGAGTTTTATTGCTGTGGAGCTCTGTGATACGCTTTTACACACTGCACATTACTGGAAGGTTTATTGAAGTGAGCTCTGTAATTTGCAGTGTGTATAAGTACATCAATAAGGTAGACGTATCTTATAAACCTGAATTGCTCCTGGTGAGGGTATAAATAAAACCCACCAGTTTCTCTCATGGCTGAGAAGCCGCATGAGGACATGTGGTTGCTTAGAAAGCAGCTTTTGGTTTCATTAGGAAGGACTAGCCTGACCCAGAGGTGTAGTGATGCGGCAGAAGAGCTTACACTTTAATGACCATTCAAATAAACCAAAACCTCTGTGTTTTGTTTAACATGGAGCTACAGGGGTGAGCAGGGCTGGACTGGGACAGAAAATCAGCCCTGGATGTCATCCAGACCGGCCCATTTTAATTATGCAAATACGCACAAAAATAGTATATAATCCAACTGGATCGCTCAACCAATCGCTCTACAGATACTGGAGTTGCTGCAGAGCGATTGGGTAAAGCACCGCAGTGGCACTGAGGTCAAGTGTGCACCATGCCTTAAGGTGAGGCGGATGCGCAGAGGGTCTCACCGGCACGGTGGCCGCAATATGAGACTGCGTCTGTTTTGCAGTGTGGAAGTTCTCACCTCACCCATTAAGGGCAGCGCGAGCCACGCGGTGAACCAGCATTCACACTGGCCCACAGAGCCATCGGAATCTCCCTGTAGTCCCTATGGCCAGTACATGCCTGGGGGTGAGCGCAAATGACAACTTATTTTCTTGGTATGTTTTAGAGATTATTATGCATCTCAATGCTGATTGACATGGCATGGTAGGGATGGGGAGGGCACCAAAACGCACCTTCGCCTGAGTAGACAAAAATGCTTGCACCGGCCCTGACTACCACCACCATGCTTCACTGATGAGGTGGCATGCTTAGGATCATGAGCAGTTCCTTTTTTTCTCCATACACTTCTCTTCCCATCACTCTGGTACAAGTTGATCTTGGTCTCATCTGTCCATAGGATCTTGTTCCAGGACTGTGAAGGCTTTGTTAGGTGTTGTTTGGCAAACTCTAAACTGGCCTTCCTGTTTTTGAGGCTCACCAATGGTTTACATCTTGTGGTGAACCCTCTGTATTCACTCTGGTGAAGTCTAGGGATGAGCTGTTCAGTTCGATAAGGTCAGAGTTCGATTCGAACATCGGCAGTTCAAAAGTTTGCGAACTTCGAACTTTTTGGTGTGTTCGAATTTTTTTTTTAAAAAAAGGATCAAAAATGCTTAAAAAATACTAAAAAATCTAGAAATAAAGACTCTTTACTGCAGAATATTATAAGCAACTGTTTATTAGATATTGGCTAAAAAACTAATGTCTAGGTGCAAAGATTCTCACCTCTAAATGACCTGTGCTCTCAAACGGCGTTAACAACAGGTGTTTAATTAGTGTTTGGAAATAACATGTGCTTCTAATTAGTCCGGTCTCATGAATTTGATACATTATATGCAGACTGGGAGTGCTAGGTGTCGTGTGTGGGTCTGTGATGGCGATGTTTCCATACATCCTACATATCCGCCGCTTCACGGGCAGGTTATGGGGACCTCCTAGGCACGATATTTGAATGAATTTTTTGTTTTTATTTTTAACCCTTATTTTATGGAAAACTCATGTTCCTTTAACCCTTTCACTGCTGAGGCAGTGTTTCTATACATAGGGTGTGCTTGTCCAAAAACTAGAAATGGGGACTTATTGAATTTTTTGGGGGGAATTATGTGATTTTTTAGCAAACGCACACCATAGAAAAAAATCATTTAGTGCAGCATCATTGTTCACATTATAATTGAAATGTGAACAATATTGCTGCATTAATAAAATAAAAAAAATAAAAACATGTATTTTTTTGTGTGTTATTTTTATTTTTTACTCTATACCTGGTCATGTTGGGTATCATTCGAAAGGCCATGCTCAGGCCTTTCGATTTACACCCTCATATGAACCCCCTATCTCCACCAGGGGATTCTGGGCAGCTAGGGGTTCCCCGGATATCTGACATCATCACGCTATGCGTGAGGACGTCAGGCAGCGAGGGGGGACCCGGGGTGGAGCCGCCAAGATGGCAGCCCCCACCGGAGTTAGGCCGCACTTCGGCGCCGCAAGGCGCCGAAGTGCAACCCGGTGCCTAAGGGGTTAAAGCCAGGCACCGCTTAAACGGGTAGAGTCTCCCCTTTTAAGCGGTGCCTGGCTTTTTTTTTATTTATTATTATTCTTTATTTATAAAGCGCCAGCATATTCCCGCAGCGCTGTACAATAGGCACAGTATAGACAGGGTTACAATACAATACATTGAACAACATTTGACAAACAGTACAGGAGGAGATGAGGCCCTATTCCCGTAGGAACTCACAATCTAGGAGGGTTGACCTCCCGATCGGATCCCCCCTCCCTTCCAGGCGATCTCCCGGTATTGCCGGGGGTCGCCTGGAAATGACGTCATCGCGCATGGCGCGATGACGTCATTTACGTCGGGAGGAGCTTGACTTCAGCGTCTGAGGAAGAAAACACCCTTCCCAACAGTTGGCCAGATCAAGAACACTCTCCAGGAGGTAGGTGTATGTGTGTCAAAGTCAACAATCAAGAGAAGACTTCACTAGGGATGAGCTGAACACCCCCAAGTTCGGTTCGCATTCGAACTCGAACTTTTCAAAAGTTCGAATTCGAACTCGAACTCAATACAAGTCAATGGGACTCAAAATTCGATTTTTAGAGTGCCCTGCAAGAGGGCATATATGCTAGATATTTGCCATAAATGGTGTATGGGGGTCCGGGTAGTGCCCTGGGGGACAGGAAACAAGGACAAAAAGTTTTTAAAAAAACGTTTTTAAAGGGACAGTGAGTTTTCCATGAAATAAGGGTTAAAAATAAAAACGAAAAATTCCTTCAAATATCGTGCCTAGGAGGTCCCCATAACCTGCCCGTGAAGTGGCGGATTTGTAGGATGTATAGAAACATTTAAAAACAATGTCCGGGTCCGGGTAGTGCCCTGGGGGACAGGAAACACTGCTGACTGACGACGTGTGGGACACGTCATCAGTTACTCCCGCTGTATGCTGAGGAGGACGTGTCACGTCATCAGCTTTCGGGGACCCCCGGTGGAGATACTCACCTCTCTGTCCGGGGTCCCATAGCATTCTGACTTCAGCATCCTCAGACGCTAAGGTCAAGCTCCTCCCGACGTAAATGACGTCATCGCGCCATGCGCGATGAGGTCATTTCCAGGCGACCCCCCGGCAATGCCGGGATATCGCCTGGAATGTAGGGGGGGATCCGTTCGGATCCCTCTCCCTCCCGATCGGGAGGTCCCACAAAAAAGCCAGGCACCGCTTAAAAGGAGAGAGTCTCCCCTTTTAAGTGGTGCCTGGCTTTAACCCCCTAGGCACCGGGTCGCACGTCGTCACCTTGCGGCGCCGAAGTGTGGCCTAGCTCCGGTGGGGGCCGCCATCTTGGATTGCAGCTCCACCCCCGGGTCCCCCCTCACTGCCTGACGTCCTCACGCATAGCGTGATGATGTCAGATAGCCGGGGAACCCCTAGCTGCCCGGAATCCCCTGGTGGAGATAGGGGGTTCATTTGAGGGTTCACAGAGATGCTGTGAGGCTGTGTATAGAGATGCTGATAGGGGGTTCATTTGAACCCTGATATCTCCAGAACCATGGCAGTTAGGGGGTCATGGAGGGTGCCAATCGAAAGGCCTGAGCATGATGCCCAACATGACCAGGTATAAAGTAAAAAAATAAAAAAAATTTTTTATTTTTTTGTGTTATTTTTATTAATGCAGCAATATTGTTCACATTTCAATTATAATGTGAACAATGATGCTGCACTAATGATTTTTTTCTATGGGGTGCGTTTGCTATAAACCACGTAATTCCTACCACAAAATGTAACAAGTCCCCTTTTCTAATTTTTGTTCAAGCGCACCCCATAGAAAACATAACCGCAAACGCTCATGTGCTAAAATGTGGAAAAAAAAACTTTACACACTGCGGATGATTAAAAATTAAATTTTTATTGCATTTTTTGTCATAATATACAGGCAGGATATGACGCATACATATAAAAATGGTATATTCTGAATCTGCGGAGTCTGACGGAAAGAACGATATCTAATATGTCTGGGTCATTTAATAAAATGTGGCTTCAAATCGCGTTTAAACATGATGAGCGAAAGCGGTAAAAATTAGCTGAGCACACAGCAGTGAAATGCAGGGTTAAGGGGTTAAACAGCATATCAGAGGAAGATTTAGTAGAGAAATGAACACTTCTCAGAAGCACAGGTGTTGTTTGATACAGTCAGATCAGGAGACACCACACCCTCACTACAGACAATGTATCAAATTCATCAGACCAGACTAATTAAAAGCACATGTTATTTCCAAACACTAATTAAACACCTGTTGTTTACGCCATTTGAGAACACAGGTCATTTAGAGGTGAGAATCTTTGCACGTAGACATTATTTGTTAATTCAATATCTAATAAACCGTTGCTTATAATAGTCTGCTGTAAAGAGTCTCTTTATTTCTCGATTTTTTTTAGTATTTAAGCATTTTTTTAACTTTTTTAAAAAAAAAACAATTTTCGAACCGCACACGCCAAAAAGTTCGAAGTTCTCGAACTTGCGAATGGCCAAAGTTCGAATCGAACTCCGAACTGATCGAACCGAACAGCTCATCCCTAGTTAGCACTCACCTGAGTGAGCGTTAACGTTAGCCCTGGTGGCCACCGCATATTATAATGTAACCCGTTTGCGTTTGGTACCTTGCGCTTTTAAGCGCGAGGTTACTGCACTTTGTGCTCCCTAGACTTAACATGGGGAGCGCAAAGTCTTAATCAGTGTTAGGATTACAAAGACCTAATGCTGATTAACATCCGGCTGCGGTTAACAAAATGTTAACCACAACCTGGAACTAATGGATTCCGCTGCGGCAGAATCCGTTAACACCAGCAGAAATCCCACCCAAAAAATCAGATACTCACCTAGTATCCCAAAACGAGTCCTCCTCTGGGGGGAAAAGAGAAAAGAGAAAAAGAGGGGAAAAGAGGGAGAGACTGGGGGAAAAAGTCCCCCAGTCTCTCCCTGCAGATCACTACGCCGAACTGCCGGATCTCGCTGTAAGGATATAGAGTCACCCAGCACGCAGACAAAACGCAGAAAGGCAAGAAAAAAACATAGACTGAGAAGCTGGTCCTTAGAATGGCCAGGTACTAATCTAAAATACATAGAAGTACAAATCAGGGACAGGAGAGATATCATAGTAATAACAAGCCAGAAGTCGGTACACGAGATAAACATATGCCAAGGGATAAACACAGAAATCACAGTCAAATATACAAGCCAGAAGTCAAACCAGAAAACCAATATGCAGCAGCTATAGACACGCGCTGAGGGCTAGAATAAACCACGTCAGGGCCCAGAGCACAGTCAGTGACTGATATTTAAAGGCCTAGATCCCTGATCAGGTGCAGCAGTTAAAGTGGCCTGATTCAGAGACTGGCGCCCTCTCTGTTGGGAAGGCCGCACTGCAGGTGCACCAGCAGGCATGACACTCACGAGGCGAGATCCGGCAGGTCACGTGACCAGCAGGGGGAAACTCAGTCTTATGGACTCTATTGAGATGCCACGCGCATCCCGGGGCTAGCGCCTGCATTGTAATCTCACGTTAAAACAGGGGCAATAGGGAGATATCTGCGGGCGCAGTTTTTTCTCCCTAGGGTCCCCGTTTTAACGTTAGGAATATAATTTAGCCCCCATACTTTACACCATTTCTTCACACATACCTAAAACATTTGCACACTACTCTATATGCAGAAATACATACATGTACATATTCATACAACCCCCCCCCCAATGAAGAGCCAAGAACAAGCAGCTGAAGACTAGGGATGAGCTGTTTGGTTCGATCAGTTCGGAGTTCGATTCGAACTTTGGCCGTTCGCAAGTTCGCGAACTTCTAACTTTTTGGCGTGTTCGGTTCGACTTCGCAAACAATTTTTTTTTGGAAAAAAGTATAAAAAATGCTTAAAAAATCTAGAAATAAAGAGACTCTTTACTGCAGAATACTATAAGCATTGGTTTATTAGATATTGAATTAAAAACTAATGTGTACGTGCAAAGATTCTCACCTCTAAGGCTAGGGTCAGACGAACGCAGTTTTAACGTGCGTTTAGCCGCACGAAATCACGGCCGTGCTAGCAGCAAATGACGTCCAATGCCGGGCAGCATACGACGAACGGCCGCACAAATGTTCGTTCGCGCAACGCAAGTGGCAATCGAATGCATTTTTTCGAGAGCGTCAAACCGCTAGTACGGACGTACAGAGTGCGCTGCGGCCGTATAGCGGCGTGTTTGCGTGATTGGGAGACGTCAGACGCTGCTAATGTCCGGCCAACATAACGTCCAGACGCAAAAAGGGTTTTATTGATGATCCGTACAAAATCACGGACGAAAATGCGCATCGAATGACCGCTATCGCGTATTCCGTGAAAAAATACGTCCATTCGTTCGAACGCACTTTTTCACGGACAACGTGAAAAATGCGTTCGTCTGACCCTAGCCTTAATGACCTGTGTTCTCAAACAGTAAACAACAGGTGTTTTTAGTCTGGTCTAATGAATTTGATACATTGTATGTATGTAGACTATACTGAGGGTGTGGTGTCTGCTTCTGAGAAATGTTAATTTCTCTACTAAATCTTCCTCTAATATGCTGCATTTCACTGCTGTGTGCTCAGCTCATTTTTACCGCTTTCGCTCATCATGTTTAAACGCAACTTGAAGCCACATTTTATTAAATAACCCTGACATCATTCTTAGATTAGATATCGTTCTTTCCGGCAGACTCCGCAGATTCATAATATATCATTTTTATATGTATACGTCATGTCCTGCCTGTATAATATGACAAAAAATGCAATACAAATTGAATTTTTAATCATCTGCAGTGTGTAAAATGGTTTTTTCACATTTTAGCACATGAGCGTTTGCGGTTATGTTTTCTATGGGGTGCACTTGTACAAAAATTAGAAATGGGGACTTGTTAAATTTTTGGGCGGAATTACGTGATTTATAGCAAATGCACCTCATAAAAAAAATCATTAGGGCAGCATCATCGTTCACATTATAATTGAAATGTGAACGATATTTGAATGAATTTTTTGTTTTTATTTTTAACCCTTATTTTATGGAAAACTCATGTTCCTTTAACCCTTTCACTGCTGAGGCATTTCACCTCTGTGTGCTGAGCTAATTTTTACCGCTTTCGCTCATCATGTTTAAACACGATTTGAAGCCACATTTTATTATATGACCCAGACATATTATACATTGCTCTTTCCGGCAGACTCGGCAGATTCATAATATATCATTTTTAAATATATACGTCATGTTCTGCCTGTATATTATAACAAAAAATGCAATAAAACTTGAAATTTTAATCATCTGCAGCGTGTAAAGTGTTTTTTTTCACCTTTTATCACATGAACATTTGCGGTTATATTTTCTAACTTAATGTTACGGGTAGACAACCAGACTCTCTGGCCTGGAACATAGGCATAGGCGGATGGGTCCTTCCTATCTGCATAGGTCTTCTGTTGGACTGCAGCGTGACAGAGGTTGGAACGTACCAGATTCCACACTTTATGAAGAGACTGAACATAGGAGTCCAAGTCAGGAAGACCAGTGTCAGAACTAGGGGATGGCAAAAAGGTAGGCTGGAAACCATGGGCGACATAAAACAGGGAGTGACCAGATGAGGCATTCACATTACTGTTCAGAGCAAATTCAGCCCAAGGAAGTAAAGATACCCAATCATCCTGCCCTTGAGAAGAGAAGCTACGAATGTAGTTCTCACTAGACTGATTAGCACGTTCGGCAGCTCCATTAGACTGTGGGTGATAAGCAGAAGAAAAAGATACTTTAATGCCCAACTGTGAACAGAAATGTCGCCAAAATCTAGAGATGAACTGGGGACCTCGATCAGAGACAATTTCATGAGGCAAACCATGCAATCTGAATACCTCCTTGGCAAATATGTTGGCTAGACCTTTAGATGTTGGCAATTTCTTGAGAGGAACCAGATGAACCATTTAAGTAAAGCGATCAACAATGGTCAAAATCACTGTATGCCCTTCAGAAGGTGGCAAATCAACTATGAAATCCATAGAAATATGTGACCAAGGTTTATCAGGGATGGCTAGTGGTTGCAATAGCCCTGCAGGACATTGAGTAGAGGCTTTTGATTGTGCACATACCACACATGCCTGTACATATTCTCTCACATCTTTGGCGATGTCTGGCCACCAGAACATCAGTGTAAGGGCTGACAATGTCCTTTTTATACCAGGATGACCGGCTGGCCTGGAGGCATGATAACGTGAGAGTAGTTCCTTTCTTTCTGCGTCAGGAACAAACAACTTGTCAGAAGGAGTCTCAGGAGGAGCTGTGCTTTGCATAGCTTGGATACGAGTAAGGAGCGTAGAAGTAAGGGTGAGAGGAGTAGCTGCCACTACTCTCTCCAGAGGAACAATCGACTCAACTGGTCTATCTTGCTGTTCTGTGACCTCAAACTGCCTGGAAAGAGCGTCTGCCTTAGCATTTCTGTTACCGGGCCTATGGGTGATTATGTAATTGAAGTGAGTCAAAAACATAGACCACCAGGTTTGACGGGATGACAGTCTTTTGGCATCGGCAATAAAGGTCAGGTTTTTATGGTCAGTCAGAATCATAGTGGGAGTAGGAGCGCCTTCAAGTAGGTGTCTCCACTCCTTCAAAGCAGAAATGATAGCCAGGAGTTCTCGGTTACCGATATCCTAGTTCCTTTCAGCACTAGATAATTTTTTGGAAAAGACGCCACAAGACTTGAGTGGTTGGTCAGGGGATTCTCTTTGGGAGAGAACAGCTCCTACTCCTGTCTCAGAAGCATCAAGCTCTAAGATGAAAGGTTTCCTTGGATTAGGGTGGACAAGTATAGGAGCTGTAGAAAAAGCCTCTTTAAGAGTCTCAAAGGCTTTAACGGCTCAGGGGACCAAATACGGGTATTAGCTCCCTTCTTGGTCATATTGGTAATGGGTGCCAGTATTGTGGAGAAATTGAGTATGAACCTGTGGTAATAGTTGGCGAACCCTATGAATCTCTGAATAGCTTTTAGCCCTATAGGACATTGCCAGTCAGTAACAGCAGTAAGTTTAGCCGGGTCCATGGAAAATCCTTCTTTGGAAATGACATAACCTAAAAATGCTAACTTAGGTTGGTCAAAGAGACACTTCTCCAATTTACAGTAAAGGCCATTGTTCAACAACGTCTGAAGGACCTTTTTATCCTGCAAGTGGTGAGTAGCAAGATAAGGTGAGTAAATTAGTATATCATCCAAATACACGATGACACAGTCGTGTATAAAATCACGCAAAACATCATTTATAGAATCTTGGAAGACAGCTGGAGCGTACTCATAGTGACCAGATCTGGTATTGAAAACGGTTTTCCATTCATCACTAGACATGTGCATTCGTTTTAGTACTAAAACGATTTAGTCCGAATTTTGGGATAATTTAGTTTTCGTATGACTCAAGAGAAACAAAACTGCTCAGTACAAAAAACGAAAGAAACTAAAATAAAATGCACTATATTTTAGTGTCAGTCCTTTTTGTGATATTACATTGATGAGTGAAGGAGACCAGCAATGAAGAGAGCAACATCCGAAGTTCTGCACCCGCCACATGCCAATGCAGTAGGATGTTCTATACAGAGAGGGTCATTAATTAATGCAGGAGGATGTTCTATACATTATACAGAGAGGGGTATTAATGCAGGAGGATGTTATATACATTATGCAGAGAAAGGTATAAATTGAGGAGGATGTTCTATATAGAGAGGGACATTAATTAATTCAGGAGGATGTTCTATATATTATACAGAGAGGGGTATTAATTAATGCAGGTGGATGTTGTATACATAATACAGAGAGGGGTATTGTAACGTTGGGGGCTTCCAGCCCTACCTGTGTGCTTGAGGGCAGCATGTCTGATGCTGCTCGCTGACCAATGCCCGGTTTAAATGGAGACAGGCAGGGAGGTGGTTGCATGAGGCGCGGCTTGAGTGGGGGGCGTGGTCTGGTGAAGGTCTTTAAAAACCCTCAGTGTATTCTCAGCAGTTGCCAGATCGTGGTTATCCATACCTGAGCTCCTTGTACCTGACTGCTATATTGAATTAACCCGTTATTGACCTCTGCTTGTTTTCTGACTATTCTGCCTTCTGTTGCCCTAGACCATTTTCTTGTACTACGCTACTGCTCTGATATCGACCCGGCTATTCCATTTGACCATTCTGATCTCTGTATTCCTGATTCTGGCTCGGCTGACTACTCCTCGTGTTGTTAACCCGTTCTGTCTAGCTAGTTTACCTGGTCAATTCTAAGGACCAGACAGTTAGAGATCATTCACGGCTACTCTGTTGGTAGCTTCTGGGTTCTGTGGAGTGTTGGGCGTTAAGTACTGCGTGGTGGGATCTGGGAACCGTGACAGGTATTAATTAATGCAGGAGGATGTTCTAAACATTATACAGAGAGGATCCATTTTTTTTCAGCCCTTTAAATCCAGTGGCTGTGAGTGCGGAGATCGGCTGCTTGTTACATTATCTCTCAGTGCAATGTATCAGGCTCAGATGTTACAGTAACTGACTAACAGCGCTCAGAGTTTCAGTAAAACAAGGAAATAATATTGTTCTAACCTCTTATATATAAAAATATTATTTACTAGTTTTACTGAAACTCTGAGCGCTGTGATGAGCAGCAGTCAATTACTGTAACAGCTTTGCCTGACACGGGGCAGTATTACAATGTTGGTGCTAACTTAACCAGAGCTGTTGTAAACTGAAATCCTCCATAGGCTATAATGGCTCTGGGAAGTTTGCAACAGCTCTGGTTAAGTTAGCACCAACTATGTAATATGGCCCACATTGTGCTGAGAGTGAGAGATACTGTAACAAGCAGCGATCTCAGCCCTCTGAGGAGCCACTACAATAGTAATTGTATCCATTGGTTTTCGGATGATTGAAATTAGTTTTCATACTAAAGAACTGAAAACGAATTTCTTTAGCAACTAAATAAATTGCATTTTAGGACTAATCCATTAGTTCAAAACGAAATTTTGTGCTGTGCACATGTCTATTCATCACCATCTTTAATACGCACTAAGTTATAAGCACTTCTTAAGTCAAGCATGGTAAAGATCTGGGAACCTTTTAATCTGTCAAAGAGTTCAGCAATCAATGGAATGGGATAGGCATTTTTCACAGTTATTTTATTTAATCCCCTATAGTCTATGCAAGGTCTTAAGTCCCCCTCTTTCTTAGAGTCAAAAAAGAACCCAGCACCAGCAGGAGATGTGGATTTCCTTATGAAGCCCTTAGCAAGGGAATCCTTTATGTACTCCTCCAATATGAGGTTCTCATGTTGAGACAGAGGATACACTCGTCCCTTGGGAGGAAAAGTGCCAAGAAGAAGATTAATAGCACAATCATAGGGTCTATGATCAGGTAAAGTCTCAGCCCCTCCTTTGTTGAAAACCTCCCTGACCTCCTCATACTGAATAGGAACCAATACAGATAGAGGAGCAGCAGTGGGCACATTTATGGTGTGCACAGATTTGACAGGAATCATGCATGAATCAAAACAAGACTTGCTCCATGACAGAACAGTGTTTCTTCTCCAGTCTATGACTGGATTGTGTTTTTGTAACCAAGGATACCCCAAAACAACAGGACGTGAAGGAGATGATAGGAGCTGACATATCACAGTCTCTTTATGGAGAACTCCTACAGACATGGAAATAGGACTTTAGACCTTAGAAATATAAGGGTTGGAAAGGGCTCTGCCATCTATAGCATGAAAAGCAATAGGTGGGGTTTTTTCCACACAGGGAATCCCTTTCTCCAATGCAAAAATGGTGTCCATAAAATTGTCCTCTGCCCCTGAATCAAGAAGTGCATCTACCTGAATAATGGAGGAACCTACCTCAATCATAATAGGAAAGTAACAATGCTTCTTATAGACAGAAGGAGAAAAGAGAAAAGAGAAAAAGAGGGGAAAAGAGGGAGAGACTGGGGGGAAAAAGTCCCCCAGTCTCTCCCTGCAGATCACTACGCCGACCTGCCGGATCTCGCTGTAAGGATATAGAGTCACCCAGCACGCAGACAAAACGCAGAAAGGCAAGAAAAAAACATAGACTGAGAAGCTGGTCCTTAGAATGGCCAGGTACTAATCTAAAATACATAGAAGTACAAATCAGGGACAGGAGAGATATCATAGTAATAACAAGCCAGAAGTCGGTACACGAGATAAACATATGCCAAGGGATAAACACAGAAATCACAGTCAAATATACAAGCCAGAAGTCAAACCAGAAAACCAATATGCAGCAGCTATAGACACGCGCTGAGGGCTAGAATAAACCACGTCAGGGCCCAGAGCACAGTCAGTGACTGATATTTAAAGGCCTAGATCCCTGATCAGGTGCAGCAGTTAAAGTGGCCTGATTCAGAGACTGGCGCCCTCTCTGTTGGGAAGGCCGCACTGCAGGTGCACCAGCAGGCATGACACTCACGAGGCGAGATCCGGCAGGTCACGTGACCAGCAGGGGGAAACTCAGTCTTATGGACTCTATTGAGATGCCACGCGCATCCCGGGGCTAGCGCCTGCATTGTAATCTCACGTTAAAACAGGGGCAATAGGGAGATATCTGCGGGCGCAGTTTTTTCTCCCTAGGGTCCCCGTTTTAACGTTAGGAATATAATTTAGCCCCCATACTTTACACCATTTCTTCACACATACCTAAAACATTTGCACACTACTCTATATGCAGAAATACATACATGTACATATTCATACAACCCCCCCCCCAATGAAGAGCCAAGAACAAGCAGCTGAAGACTAGGGATGAGCTGTTTGGTTCGATCAGTTCGGAGTTCGATTCGAACTTTGGCCGTTCGCAAGTTCGCGAACTTCTAACTTTTTGGCGTGTTCGGTTCGACTTCGCAAACAATTTTTTTTTGGAAAAAAGTATAAAAAATGCTTAAAAAATCTAGAAATAAAGAGACTCTTTACTGCAGAATACTATAAGCATTGGTTTATTAGATATTGAATTAAAAACTAATGTGTACGTGCAAAGATTCTCACCTCTAAGGCTAGGGTCAGACGAACGCAGTTTTAACGTGCGTTTAGCCGCACGAAATCACGGCCGTGCTAGCAGCAAATGACGTCCAATGCCGGGCAGCATACGACGAACGGCCGCACAAATGTTCGTTCGCGCAACGCAAGTGGCAATCGAATGCATTTTTTCGAGAGCGTCAAACCGCTAGTACGGATGTACAGAGTGCGCTGCGGCCGTATAGCGGCGTGTTTGCGTGATTGGGAGACGTCAGACGCTGCTAATGTCCGGCCAACATAACGTCCAGACGCAAAAAGGGTTTTATTGATGATCCGTACAAAATCACGGACGAAAATGCGCATCGAATGACCGCTATCGCGTATTCCGTGAAAAAATACGTCCATTCGTTCGAACGCACTTTTTCACGGACAACGTGAAAAATGCGTTCGTCTGACCCTAGCCTTAATGACCTGTGTTCTCAAACAGTAAACAACAGGTGTTTTTAGTCTGGTCTAATGAATTTGATACATTGTATGTATGTAGACTATACTGAGGGTGTGGTGTCTGCTTCTGAGAAATGTTAATTTCTCTACTAAATCTTCCTCTAATATGCTGCATTTCACTGCTGTGTGCTCAGCTCATTTTTACCGCTTTCGCTCATCATGTTTAAACGCAACTTGAAGCCACATTTTATTAAATAACCCTGACATCATTCTTAGATTAGATATCGTTCTTTCCGGCAGACTCCGCAGATTCATAATATATCATTTTTATATGTATACGTCATGTCCTGCCTGTATAATATGACAAAAAATGCAATACAAATTGAATTTTTAATCATTTTAGCACATGAGCGTTTGCGGTTATGTTTTCTATGGGGTGCACTTGTACAAAAATTAGAAATGGGGACTTGTTACATTTTGTGGGCGGAATTACGTGATTTATAGCAAATGCACCTCATAAAAAAAATCATTAGGGCAGCATCATCGTTCACATTATAATTGAAATGTGAACAATATTGCTGCATTAATAAAAGTAACACACAAAAATATAAAGTTTTTTTACTTTATACCTGGTCATGTTGGGTATCATTTGAAAGGCCATGCTCAGGCCTTTCGATTGACACCCTCTATGACCCCCTAGATGCCTGGAGATATCGGGGTTCAAATGAACCCCCTATCTCCACCAGGGGATTGGCCTGGGCAATATATATACGCATGATGTGGGCTGGCCTGGGCAATATATATACGCATGATGTGGGCTGGCCTGGGCAATATACATATACGCATGATGTGAGCTGGCCTGGGCAATATATATATGCATGATGGCGCATCTGTGACTGTCTGTGAGCATGATGAGGGCAGGCCTGGGCAATATATATATACGCATGATGTGGGCTGGCCTGGGCAATATATATATATATACGCATGATGTGGGCTGGCCTGGGCAAAATATATATATACAGTTGTGTATATACAGAAAATTATTCAACCCCCAATGCTGTAAAGGGTTTTAGGGAATTTAGTGTACATTTGTTATTGTATTCAGAATGAAATCCTACGAGGACTTTTTAAAGAACCATATGCAACTAAAATGACATCAATTGGTTTTGTAATACAGTAGTAAATGTTTCTTTTGTGAATTCTTCATTGACACAATTATTCAACCCCTTAAAGACTACCACTCTGAAGAACAGAGGTTCATTCAAGTGTTTTCAATCAGGTATTGAAAACACCTGTGGATGTCACGGAGCAGCAATAAAGCATAATAAGCACCAATTAGGCAGCTTTAAAATGACTGTGATACTCAACTCCTTCTAGACATTTACTGGTGTGGTTACAAACATGGTGAAGTCAAGAGAATGGTCCAGGAAGACAAGAGAAGAGGTGATTACTCTTCACAGGAAGGGCAATGGCTATAAGAAGATTGCAAAGATGTTAAACATACCAAGAGAGACCATAGGAAGCATCATTCGCAAATTCAAGGCAAAGGGCACTGTTGAAACGCTACCTGGTCGTGGCAGAAAGAAGATGCTGACTTCGACTGCTGTGCGCTACCTTAAGCGTAGAGTGGAGAAAAGTCCCCGTGTGACTGCTGAGGAACTGAGAAACGATTTGTCAGATGTGGGTACTGAAGTTTCAGCTCAGACAATACGGCGCACACTGCGTAATGAAGTCCTCCATGCCAGAACTCCCAGGCCCACCCCCTTGCTGTCTCCAAAGAATAAGAAGAGTCAACTGCAGTATGCCAAAAGTCATGTGGACAAACCACAGAAGTTTTGGGATAGTGTTCTGTGGACTGATGAAACAAAATTAGAACTGTTTGGGCCCATGGATCAACGCTATGTTTGGAGGAGGAAGAACAAGGCCTATGAAGAAAAGAACACCTTGCCTACTGTGAAGCATGGCGGGGGGTCAATCATGCTTTGGGGCTGTTTTGCTTCTGCAGGTACAGGGAAGCTTCAGCGTGTGCAAGGTACCATGAATTCTCTTCAGTACCAGGAGATATTGGATGACAATGTGATGCAGTCCATCACAAACCTGAGGCTTGGGAGACGTTGGACCTTTCAACAGTACCAAGCAAACCTCCAAGTCCACTAGAGCATGGTTGCAGATTAAAGGCTGGAACATTTTGGAGTGGCCATCGCAGTCACCTGACTTAAATCCGATTGAGAACCTCTGGTGGGACTTAAAGAAAGCAGTTGCAGTGCGCAAGCCTAAGAATGTGGCTGAACTGGAGGCTTTTGCCCATGACGAATGAGCGAAGATACCCGTAGATCGCTGCAAGACACTTGTGTCAAGCTATGCTTCACGTTTAAAAGCTGTTAGTACAACATCCTTTTACAGTTATAAGTACTAAGATTGAATGTCACTTGGGAGTTGAATAAAACTGATAATGATGTGAGCACAGAAAAGACATTTGTGGTTATTTCATTATAAATGTTATGTTATATTTGTCTGACCTACACGTGCCTCTTTGATTTAATTGTAAGCAAGATGACTGAATGATCAAAATCAATGTCAAACTGGCCAAAACACTCAATTTCAGTGGGGGGTTGAATAATTTTGAACACAACTGTATGCATGATGTGAGCTGGCCTGGGCCTGGGCAATATATATTCGCATGATGTGAGCTGGCCTGGGCAATATATATATATACGCATGATGTGAGCTGGCCTGGGCCTGGGCAATATATATACGCATGATGTGAGCTGGCCTGGGCCTGGGCAATATATATACGCATGATGTGAGCTGGCCTGGGCCTGGGCAATATATATACGCATGATGTAGGCTGGCCTGGGCAATATATATATGCATGATGTGGGCTGGCATGGGCCTCGGCAATATACACATGATGTGGGCTGGCATGGGCAATATATATATGCATGATGTGGGCTGGCCTGGGCAATATATATACGCATGATGTGAGCTGGCTTGGGCAATATATATATACGCATGATGTGGGCTGGCCTGGGCAATATATATATATATATACGCATGATGTGAGCTAGCCTGGGCAATATATATACGCATGATGTGGGCTGGCCTGGGAAATATATATATATGCATGATGTGAGCTGGCCTGGGCCTCGGCAATATATATACGCATGATTTGGGCTTGCCTGGGCAATATATATATACGCATGATGTGAGCTGGCCTGGGCCT
The DNA here is from genome assembly GCA_009667805.1 of Leptobrachium leishanense. Taxonomy (NCBI): domain Eukaryota; kingdom Metazoa; phylum Chordata; class Amphibia; order Anura; family Megophryidae; genus Leptobrachium; species Leptobrachium leishanense. The sequence continues at coordinate 181,924,387 of CM019064.1, read as the reverse complement.
GGGCAATATATATGCGCATGATGTGAGCTGGCCTAGGCAATATATATACGCATGATGGCGCATCTGTGACTGTCTGTGAGCATGATGTGAGCTGGCCTGGGCAATATATATATACGCATGATGTGAGCTAGCCTGGGCAATATATATATACGCATGATGTGAGCTGGCCTGGGCAATATATATATACGCATGATGTGGGCTGGCCTGGGCATAATATATATATATGCATGATGTGAGCTGGCCTGGGCAATATATATATACGCATGATGTGAGCTGGCCTGGGCAATATATATATTGATGAAATGATGAAAATTTGCAAAGGATAAAGCACGCAAAGTGAAATTTTGATGTGTCTGAACTTGAAACTTTTCGGTTCGATTCGGTTCGATTTTTCGGATTTTTAAACTTTTCGATTCGGCTCGTTTCGACCGATTTCTGTTTCGATTCGGTTCGGCTCGATTAGTTTTTCGTGTACTCTTTTTTTTCGGAATATCGACCATTTTTTGGATTTTCGTGTCACTTAGCTCGTTTTTTGTATCGACTTTTCATAAGTTCGGAAATTTTCGTTTTTTCGGAAAGTCTTTTCTCCTCGTTTCAAAGCAATAAATTTCGATTTGACACATTTCAAGTCCATTCGAAAATTCCGAAAATATTTCGTTTCGGCTCGGAAAACTTTTCGGATCTGCCATTTTCGGATCTAAAAATTTTCGGAAATTCGGCCGCATCCGAAAACACGAATCGGGAAATTTCGTGAAAATTCCGAAATTCCGAAACCCGAAACGCACATCCCTACCAAGAAAACATTAATTAAGTATTTCTAATCAAGCCACGATTAGGCAAAACCCTCCATGGAGTCATATGGACTCTAGGAGGTGATACTCGAGGGGGCGCAGAAGCATCCTAGCAGTTAGCGCTGTGTTCTGGGGCAAGGTGCTGTGGTAGCGCCTTCCCCAGACTATCACACTAACATAGGGATGCTACAGAGAAATCTGCAGGAGCAGATTGTATCCGTTAGCATCTCCATGTTAGCGTGATATAGGAAACCTAGCCCTATATGTGGTTTTAGAAATTTACCTGATTCGCGTTAACATGAAAAAAATAAGCATTTTCTGCTATTTTATTGTGATCTAACACAGTCACAGGGCACCGTAGCATGGTCCTCTAAGGCAAACTTAGGCACCCTTAATTCGCTGAGTCCCCGATGTGCACCGATTTGATGCACCGCACAGTTTCCCTTTGCTCCCGGCGGCACGAAGAAGTGTATCGAGCCGCCGTTCTTGCCATGGGATGAGAGGTGAGTATTTGATTTTTGGTGGTTCACAGGAGATCTAGGAGCAGAGGAATAAATACAATAGAATAGTCAGAAAACCAGGCCAAAGTCTTACACAGGAGCACAGAGACACATATATCTGTAAATATGTGTGTGTGTGTTTTTTTATATATCTTGCATTGTATTACTTTGTATTTCTGTAACTGTAACACTTCAATGTTCTTGAACCCAGGACATACTTGAAAACGAGAGAAATCTCAATGTATCCTTCCTGGTAAAATCCTTTATAAATAAATAAATATATCAGAAATAACCCAATATAACAGACGCAACTCTAGGATAAGCAGATAAAGGAGACAAGAAACCAGTAATAAATTGAATACAAGAAAACAAGGCAAAAATAACAGAAATCATTACCAACACAGGAAACAGATAAACAGGCAAAACCTCAGGGACCAAAGCAACATGGAAACAGCTCACATGCAGGAGTCCTGGGCAATGGGGGAGGCTGCCTTATAAAGTCAGCAGATCAGGTGATGCCATATCATGCTGGCCACAGGGGAATCCAGGAATGAAGGGATATCCCAACATGGGTAAGAGCTGGCCTGGATGCTCTTACCACCAAGAGGTAGGGCTGGAATGAGTGGAAACGTGACAATAAGGAAGCACACAAAACTACTTGGGTTTTCTGAATGAATCAAATTACAGTGTCTATTTTGAATGTGATTTATTTAAAAGAACACTCTACACATACTGACCACTTTACATTTATAAAATGGTCAGGATGAGGAATGCCCCCCCCTCTCCCCTCGTTTTTGCTAAACAGCTGGGTGAAGTGGAGGAATTTCCTCCACCCCACACCCAACATCACCAGCACCCAGGAAATTTGAATTTCCCGACTGCCGGTTACCACTCGGTTACTAGTGACATTGGCATGCAAGGAGTGTGCTGACGTCACTATCTCAGAGAGGCTGTGATTGATCAGATCTATCATTCTGCGCAGGCGCTACAGGACTTGCATACGTAACGCTCGCAAGTCCCATTGCTGTGCACAATTTGCATTCTGTTTGCTACGCAAGTAGCGCAGGGAGCACAATTTGTACAGAAAAGACTCAGGGACTTCCGGGTTCGGGAGTACCTGAGCAGAAGAAGAGGAGCAGAGCGCAGTAAGGGATAAAAGGTGAGTAATTTACTGAAAGTAAGAAATATACATAAAAAATAATTGGGCAGAGTCTGTCAGTAGCCACTACAGATTTATTAAAGGGCCAAAAAGGGACAATCTACTGTAGCGCTCACTCCCGGAGGATCCGCTGAAATTGAACCTCGGGTCAGTCTCCCCGCACTAGGGAATAAATATACTCCAGCACCGTTGTGGATTTTATAAATTATATAGTTTACTAGAATAAATGGCATATAATGAATAACACGGTGTTCGTAGATATATTTACAGTACTTCGTAATGCGGGAAACGCGCAGCGGAAAAGAAATACGATGCTTCGTATTTCGAGGAAACGCGCAGCGGAAAAGAAATACAAGGTTTCGTAATTCGAGAAACGCGCAGCAGAAAATAAATACGATGTTTCGTAATTCGAGAAAACGCGCAGCGGAAAAAGCACCTGCGCTCCGGCCTGGACACTGTTACGTTCTGCAGCACTGTGTCTTGTCTCTCTCACTCCCTGGCGCGCTCTGCCAGCTCTCTCCATGAGGCTCAGGATGTAAGTCTCTCTGTCCCACCCACTTCCTGTGTCCGTTCCCAAAGCATGCCGGGAAATGTAGTCCCAATGTAATATTCAGTGTCTCACATTGCGCTTGTCTCCCTCCGGTGGCCAAAAATAGGTACTGCCACAATAAGGAATTAAACACAGCGCTACACTCTCCCCCTCCTAGAACTCTTGGGTCTCTCCAAGGAGGTGCAACAGTTACATTACATTTCAACACAGTTTAGGCAACATATACAGGCTCAGTAGTAAGCATACAGTGGGTTAGATACACTTCCTCAAGTTGACTCATGCTTTGGGCTACCTCAGCTAACATAGCAGACACTTCGGGCAACCTTCGCACTGTGGTGACGGCCTCTTCAGTGCTATGTCCTGGTGAGTCGTAGGTGAGTCGCTGGGGCGGTCGAACAGAGCGTTTTGGTTCTGGCTCAATCAGTTCCTCTTCAGGTGGAAGTACTATAGGCGCTGGCTCAGTCCTTCTTTCTACCACTGGAGCAGACACCTCTTCGGAGTATGATCCCTCCAGTGAAGGCATAGAACTGTAGTCATAAGATTCAGTCTCAGGAACTACAGGGATTGCAACAGTCTCAGGAACTTCCAACTGAAATTCAGGAGCTTCAGGCCTCAAATTACTTTCCCACCGTTCAGGAACCGCGATAACCTCTTCAGGTTCCGGTGAGCGCATCCAGTCCAGACAAAAACTCTCTTCCTCACTGTCCCTTTCGCTCTCTTCGACAGCCCGGGTCTGCTGAGACCGAGTAACGGGAGGCAAACGTGGAGCAGGCGGATTTGGCAGAGAAAGTTCGTCCCCAACTGGCATCCTCACAGCCTCTCTCAAAGGTAACAAATGATTGTGGTGCCAGTTCTTAAGAGGCCTGGCCTTTCCATCCGGCCGGATTTGATACACCGGCAGACCCGGCAGTTGCTTGCAGACAATGTAGACTTGAGAACTCCATCTATCCGCCAACTTTTGCCTCGCAGCAGCACCCAAGTTCTTCAACAAAACCCTATCACCGGGTTGCAGATCCTGTATCCGAACTTTCAAGTCATAGTTCCTCTTGTTCCTTTGCTCCCTGTTTCCTGAGGTCAAACCGGCCTGTTCAAACGCAGAGGCCAGATTCTTTCGAAGTCTATCCACGTAATTTTTATGGGAAGCTACCGACGTCTGGTCTAGAGATAACCCAAACGCCAAATCAACCGGCAGTCAAGCTTCTCTTCCGAACATAAGACGGTACGGTGAGTATCCAGTGGAGTCACTCTCCGTACTGTTATATGCATGCACCAGAGTAGCTATGTGACGACTCCAACTCTGCTTCTCTGTGTTTGACAATGTTCCCAGCATATTTAACAGCGTGCGATTAAACCTTTCAGGCTGAGCATCACCTTGAGGGTGATATGGTGTAGTTCGGGTCTTTTGGATTCCCAATAGTTCCAACAATTGCCCAACAAGTCGGCTTTCAAAGTCTCTACCCTGATCAGAGTGTATTCTCCTTGGTAGGCCGTAGTGAACAAAGAACTTCTCCATCAGAACCTTTGCTACTGTCGGAGCGCGTTGGTCTTTCGTGGAAAAGGCTTGGGCGTAACGTGTGAAGTGATCAGTCACTACTAAAATATTCCCTTGCCCACTAGCATCCGGCTCTAAGCACAGGAAGTCAATGCACACCAAATCCATGGGTCCCTGACTCTGCAGATGGCTCATTGGAGCGGTTCGGGTCGGTAGGGTCTTCCTCTGAATACACCTCAGACATGAATGGCAATAACTTTCCACTTCAGCTCTCATGCAAGGCCAATAGAACCTGTCTCGCACCAGCTTAACAGTCCTTTCAGCGCCCAAATGTCCATGCTCATCATGTAGCGATCACAGCACACTCTCCCTATGTTTAGTGGGAAGGAATAACTGTTGGGTCTCTTCAGCATTGCTTGAGGGGCCCCTTCGGTAGGCCACCCCATCCAACATCTTCAACCGTTCCCACTCTTTGTAGACCAATCTGGCTCCGTCTGGGGAATTGGTGAGTAGAATTTCACGCTGGTTCGCAGTTAGGGCCTTTATGGTTAATGCAATTAAAGGGTCTCTGGCCTGATCAGCTTTCAGGTCCTGTTTTGAAAAGGTAGGTAGACTTTCATCCCTCAATTGCGTAGGGTTGCAGTAGAACTCCGGAACAGCCGCAGCCATGACTCCTATGGCCTCCGCTTCAATCCCTCCCTTGACCCGGCACTCTGCTCCTTGACACAAAGCTTGGACCCCGTCTGGAGTTAACTGAGTCAATTCTGCAGCGTAGGGTCTTCTCGACAAAGCATCAGCATCTCGATTATTCACCCCAGGGCATGATATGCATAGGCGGACAGAACCATTCTTCTTCCGGACCATCACTATTGGAGATGCGTATGGACTCCTGGACTCTTGGATCACCTTGGTTCTTTGCAGTTCATTCAGCTGTTCTCGCAGATCATCCAAGTCTCCCAGCGGAACTCATCTTGACCTTTCACGAAACGGCTTGTCTTCTTGTAATCGAATGCGGTGCTCAGTACTTTTAGCTAGGCCTACGTCGAACTCATCTTTCGAGAACAATTCTCTCCACTTTAGAACTTGAGACTGAAGACGTTTCTTCCATTCAGGTGAAATGGGAGCGTCCTTGGGGTAGAATCTTTCATCTGGAATCTCTTTATCCACTCCCCCTCCTAAATCGTTAGGAGAGAGAGGCGTAGCAGACGCTACTTGTCCGATAGGCATTCGTGCTTTAAGGACTACTGGAGAAGCAGACACATTGCACACGCTGACTGAGACTCTTCCTCGTGTTCTTTTCAAAGCTTTAGTGGAGATTATTTCAGGAATCACTTTAACTCCGGCTTCACTCCCATGACTACAATCGGTTTCCAGTACCACATAGGGACCTGGTTGCGATCCGTTCAACTTGACTGAAGCCCGGAAGCTCGCTACTTCTCCTGCTTGCAGAACCTTCTCTGTTCCTTCTAATCTCCATAGGCGCCCCACTTCGGCAGGTGCCTTCTGTTCTTCGACCATTCTCTGATAGACTGGACGTAACATTGGGTGTACTCCTTGAGTAGAACCTTCTTCCAATATGATAGGTGTCAGGAGACGTCGCACCAAATCAGTATTCGTCCCCACTATCATGGAACTCCTGTTGGCCCCTGAAGGCGGAGGACACACAATGGCCAACGCATCACAACCTCTGGACTGTCTGATGACTTCGGATCCGATCTCCAACTTGACTTGTAAATACCCGTCATAGGGGAGTTTCTCAGTTCCAATACCCCAGATTTCCAGGTCCTTCAATTTCTGTAAAGGAATGTGCTTCAAGTGTTTCTCGTAGAAGTCTCGGTAGATCAATGTCACTTGAGCCCCTGAATCCAACAGGGCTTTAGTGTAGACTCCCTCCACTTGGATTGGCACAATAGAAGAAGGACCTATCAGCTGGTCAGGAAACTTGGTGGTGGCACCCGTACACTTAGACCCACTTTGTTGTACCCTGGCCTTCTTCTTGGACCGTGTAGGTTTTAGGTGTGCATTGCTTTCCCATGACGTAGGTCCGGATGCTAAGGGAGTGACTCTTTCAGTCCTGGCAGGCTCAGCAGTTGGCCAGACTTTGGGCCCTCTCGCCCCCTTAGTCCTTGCTTGATTTTTGGAGCGGGTTTCAACCTTCGGGCACCTAGGTTGCTCCTCACTTGTGCCCTCTGGCGTTTCCCGCCGGTGAGGTAGATAACAGTCCTTCTAAAGCTTTCAAAAGCTCCTCAACTCTATTCCCTTCAGGCGTTCGGCCTTTGCATTGTGCGCGGAAGTGGCCCATTTCTCCACAGCCGAAACATCTCTTCTTAGAAAGTGGAGACACAGTCGCCTGCTGTGATTCGGTTGAAGGACCCTGGCTAGATGCCACAGCAACTCCAGTTGTCTGCATGCCGGTAAGGAACTTCTGCATTTCTGCCTGCATCTCTGTCACCTTCAACAATACCCGGCACAGTTCCGCGTGCGCCCGTTGCAATTCAGCTTGAGCTTCTTGTACTTTCTTGACAGTTTTGTGCAACTCACCATGTTCGGAGAGGTTTAATTCTTTGACAGCCCTCTCTGTGGATTTAAAAGCGATCAGATGCTCTTGCTCGTCCACGTCGGATCCATAGGTATCTAATGAGTCGCTTTCAGGCTGCAAACAGTCGTTATGCCTCACAGGTTGCGCGTAAGCTCTTTCCCCTCGCCTGAAGGATTTTTCTTCCAATAAAGCCTCCTCCTCTCTGACAGCTCGGATCAGTTCCAGGTACTTCAGTTCTTGATTACCTGCTATGCTTCTCAGCTGCAGCATCACTGGATCAAGAGGTTGAGAGCCCCTCAGGATCTGTTTTATTCGGATCTTATCTACTTCGGCCAGTTCGGCCCCTTTCTTGAGGAGTATCTGGTGCAGAATCTTATCTAGGTGCCTCATGTATTCGGTCATTCTCTCACCTTTACGCTGATAGGTGTGTTCATACTGATATACAAGCTCTGCAGCCTTTTCCGTTCGCACAAAAACTTCCTCCAGAACGTTTAAATAATCTAAAGCAGTACAGTCTTTCTTACTCAGTTTTAGGTTTCTCATCGCTTCTGACGCAGGTCCCTTTAAGCTCTCGGTGATCCTTTGCTTTTTCTGGGCTTCAGGGACGTCCCACTCATCCAGAGCCTGCATCGCCTGTTCCACCCATTCTTCGAAGGTTTCTTCTCCCGCCGGAGTTGGTACGTTTCCTGTAAAATTTCTCAACCGTCGATAACCGAAGTTAGTGTGCGGAGGGCTTGTTCTCTGACACTTAGCCAGCAAATAGCCACTATAAATTCAGGCCCGATCATGGCCAACGGACTGGGCGCGGGAACACTTGCGGATTCGCCACGTGGCGCACTTGGCTGAATCAGTTGGACTTCCACCTCATCGGTCAGCTTCACGCTCGCGCCCTGAAAACACTCTGGAACACCCTTTCTCCACTCAAAAAGAACATACGTGTGAGAGGTATCTGGGTTCTCTTTAATGTCCAGGATTAACCCCCAATGATCTGGTGTCAGCGCGGCCACGGCCTGGCGAATCTGATCTTCGGCCCAAGTGTCTGCGGGAATATCCATGACTATACACATTTCTAACTGACTACTGTGCTCCTCACACCATTCGGCAACAGTATCTGGATCCATATTTAACCCTTTAGATGCGGTTTTTCCAGAGACTGGATCCCGGAAACGAGCCCCCACGTGTAGCGCTCACTCCCGGAGGAGCCGCTGAAATTGAACCTCGGGTCAGTCTCCCCGCACTAGGGAATAAATATACTCCAGCACCATTGTGGATTTTATAAATTATATAGTTTACTAGAATAAATGGCATATAATGAATAACACGGTGTTCGTAGATATATTTACAGTACTTCGTAATGCGGGAAACGCGCAGCGGAAAAGAAATACGATGCTTCATATTTCGAGGAAACGCGCAGCGGAAAATAAATACGATGTTTCGTAATTCGAGAAAACGCGCAGCGGAAAATAAATGGAAAATTATCTTTAACCCCTTTCTTCGTTGGGGAGTGAGTCCCGCACAGGTTGTGTCCCGGAATGTAAGTGTGTGTGTGTGTTATGGTACCCGGGTACAATATTCAACTGGCCAGTGAATTGCTTAAGAGGTATCTTCGACTAGTCAAGTTGGGGCCCTGTGGGTTTTGGAAACAAACAGCAGCGTGCTTTCTTGGTTACACAACGGCCTAGAAGGCCTCTCACCCATCCGCCAGATGCTTGAGGCTCCGCTGGACCCAGGACGTCTCTCCGCTCGATATTGACTGGGCTCTCTTGGCTTCTGGATCCGCTGTCTGGCTTTCTGCTCCTGCTGCGACTTGTCCAGCTTACCGCCTGCTCTCCCAGTCCGATCGACCTGCGGTACTCCTTACTCGGGGTCCTCTGGCTTCCTCAATAGCAGCTTGGGTAATCTTGTGGATCACTGGGTCTCCCTTTGGTAAGGCCGAGTAACCCGATCTGTAACTCCGTTAGGCCGCACCTGCGCTACGGCCTGGACACTGTTACGTTCTGCAGCACTGTGTCTTGTCTCTCTCACTCCCTGGCGCGCTCTGCCAGCTCTCTCCACGAGGCTCAGGATGTAAGTCTCTCTGTCCCACCCATTTCCTGTGTCCGTTCCCAAAGCATGCCGGGAAATGTAGTCCCAATGTAATTTTCAGTGTCTCACATTGCGCTTGTCTCCCTCTGGTGGCCAAAAATAGGTACTGCCACAATAAGTTATTAAACACAGCGCTACACTACTTTTCAGTAGAGTCTTCCTTTAAGGTGTACTGCTTTAGCTCAGCCATATTGAGGTCTTGTGTGAGCAGCTCTTTTGAGGTCATTCAACAGCATCTCTTAGTGTTAATGCCTAGGCTCTAACTGGGTTGCACCAAAGGGCAGATTATAATTTTTTGAAGTCATTTTGTAGTGAATTTACTTCAATGTTTAGGCTCATTGTACAGTGTTTAGGCTCACACAATTTTTACTGGGATTCAGCTGGTGCACAATCATCCCGGTTATTATTCTGTAGGGTATCTTCATAAACTTGAGAATTCATTTTTCACTCGATAATGGCACGGCCCAAATCATGATGCTCCAATATACATAGCCAATGGGATGATGTGTTCATATTGTTATGCCTGCCCTTTTTACGCCATACATGTTGCTGCATGTTCTTACCAAAAAACTCAACCTTAAATTCATCCACAATCTTTTTCCCTTTTTCATTGTGGATTGTCGCGGTAGTCTTTGGAAAGCAGCATTTTTTAAAATATTTTTTACAAAGCAGAAGCTTTCTTTGTGCAATGTCCTGCCCTTTGAGTTTCCTTGTCTGGATGGCCACCTGCTGTGGGAGTAGCCACAGTCTTATAACATCTTGGGCTATATTAAAATCCTCACGCTAAAATGGAGGCGCTAAGGAGGAAAACCTGTGCCTGCAGGTTTCTCTTTAGTGTCCTTGTTTTAACGTGATATTATGGTGCAGGCGCTGATCCAGCATCTGCAATGTGCTGTAACGTAACGCTGCGCTAAGCTTCGGGATGCTTGCGGCAGCACTATGCGCCACCACGAGCATCCCCTGCATGAAGTCCATAAGACTCCATTGAGGCTATCGCTGCTGGTCACATGACCTGCAGGAACTCGTCTCGCCAGATCCGGCAGGTCGGCTGAGGGATTCGCAAAGGAAGACTGGCGGACTTTTTTCGAGCCGCTGTTCTTGCCGTGGGATGAGAGGTGAGTATGTGGTGGTTGGTAGTTTTTTCAGCTGGTGCTGACTGATTCCGCAGAATCAGTTAGCACCAGGTCCGAGCTGTTGTTAACTTTTGAATTAACTGCAGCGGGATGATAATAAGTACTTTGAGATAACGCTGTAACCCTTTCTAGCTTTATGCAATTCAACAATTCTTGATCACAGTTCTTCTAAAAGATCTGCTTTCCAAAGCATGGTTCACATCAAGGTGCGACTAGCAAATAATAGCATCTCTAATCCACACCTCAAATCTCGTTTCATTAATTGGACACCAGGTTTAACAATTTACAAGTCTAATTAGGCATTGTTTAAGTCATTAGCTGTGAATACGTGAATGATACATTCTTTATGTACATGAATATTGCAATAATTTGTGTGTTATTAGTTAAAACCAGAGGCAGCTCTCCAATTAGGTTAGTTAGGCGGCCACCTAACTTGCCTCCCGGTTGGACAGTGTACACAATCAAATCCCTGTCAGTCGCTCAGATGGGGTTGGACGTTGTAATTTAGCCCATCCTGCGTGGCTGCCTGGCCTTAAATCCAGTAGGGACTTAAAGATGGCAATCGTCCAGCCTCCTTTGATGTCAGAGATTGAGCCCCACAATGTCTACAGTCCTAAACTCTGGACTCCCTGGCGGTTCGAGTGTGGACAGACCGTACCCTGGAAGAGGGAGAAGTCAGACCTGACCAGTGGACTACCTGTCATGTAAGATCACACCTGGTTCAGCTGCCCCCCCATAACTCATCCTCCAGTCATGTGATTACATACCACATCATCACGCCATCGCCATCTTACTTACATGGCTGGCTTGCATTCCACTGCTGCCATCTTGGGCATGTGTTCCAGCTTCCGATCTCGGTCAGAGCTGCCGTTTCATCCCCTAGCACAAATTATTATTAAGGCTATATTCACATATACAGTGGTACCTCGGTTCACAAACTTATGTCGCGAACCGAATTGGTTGTGAACCGAATCACATTTTCCCATAGGGTTCAATGTAAATCAGGTTAATCCGTTCTGAACCATATGGGAAAAAAATGTAAACAAAGTACAGTATAAAGAGAGTGAACACTTACCTTTCTTGGGGCGACTTCTGGCATGGAGGACGGAAAGGTGGGAGGGAAGAAGGTTATTGGTTGGAGGGAGAGTCCCCCTCCATAATGACATCGGGGAGATCTCCTTCAGGGATTTCCTCTCTTCGTCTCTTAGCTGCAGGGTCAATTTTGGTGACAAATCTGTCTAATCTCACTTGTTTTTTCCTAAGGTGCAGAAGACTCCGGAAATGCAAGACCACATTGTCGCTCATCATATTCAAGACTCTGTTTGTCATAGTTATGTTGGGGTGGTGCTTCTCAAAGAAATCCTGGCACTCATTCCATTTCTCCATTATGGATGTTATCACATCACTGCTAACCTCCTCCTTTTCTTCCTTTTCCTCGGTGGAATGCTCCTCAACAAGTGCCTTCTGCTGCTCATTCTGGAGTTCAGCAAGTTCTTGTGTCGTCAGCTCCTCAGCATGGTCCTCAACAAGCTCCTCTATGCACCATTGTCTTGCCCATGGACACAATATCTTCCACTACCTGTGCATCAGACTCTTCCATGTCACGTTGAGTGACAGATTCTGGCCACAGTTTCCCCCAGGTTGAGTTCAAGGTCCGGGACGTGACCTCTTCCCACGCTTTGTCAAAGAGGTTGATGCAGTGGAGGACATTGAAATGTTTCTTTCAGAGTCAAAGACGTCTCTTCAGTGACATTAAAACACCTGGTGATGAGCGCCTTTGTGTAGAGCTTCTTCAAGTTGGAGATCACTTGCTGGTCCATGGGCTGCAGAAGAGGTGTTGTGTTGGGGGGAGGAATTTGACCTTTTATGAAGTCATACTCAGCGTCCATATCATCCACCAAGGCTGGAGGGTGTGCCGGGGCATTGTCCATCAGAAGAAGGCACCTCTCAGGCAGTTGGTTGTCAGAAAGATATTTTTTCACGGTGGGTGCAAACACCTCGAGCAGCCATTCCATGAACAATTTTTGTATTGGCCCTCCACTTGACAGGCAGTCTGGCCTTGTTCACATTCTGTTCCTTGAATGCACGAGGAGTCTGGGAATGGTACACCAGTAGTGGCTTAATCTTCAGATCGGCGCTTGCGTTAGCACACAGCAAAAGGGTCAATCTGTCCTTCATTGGCTTGTGCCCTGGCAGTGCCTTTTCCTCCTGCATGATATAGGTTCTGTTCAGCAGCTTCTTCCAAAAGAGCCCTGTTTCATTGCAGTTGAAGACTTGTTGAGCGACGTATCCCTCTGCCTTCATGAATTCTGCAAAGTCTTTCTTGTAGGCTTCTGCAGCGGCCTTGTCAGAACTGGTTTCAATCATATGTATCCGACCGATCACAATATGTGTCAATTTCTGGCAACTCCTCACTCCCGCTCCCAGTCACTTGCGGTGTACCCCAAGGCTCAATACTAGGCCCCCTGCTATTCACAATATTCATAAATGATCTGCCCAACGTCTGCAAAGCCTCAACTGTACATATGTATGGAAACGACACTGTAATCTATACCAGCAAACCAAATCTCCCACAGCTGGAGGCCGTGCTGCAAGAACAATTCACAGAGGTAGAAAAGTGGATCAAACACAACAAACTTTTTTTAAATACTGACAAAACTGTTACAATGCTCTATGGAACAGCACCTAAACTACACAAATTGCAAAATCCCCATCTATGTGTTGGGACAAAATCAAATGGCACGCTGACCACAGTCACTTCTCTCAAATATCTAGGTATGTGGTTGGACCCTAATCTATCCTTTGGTCCCCACATCGAAAAACTCTCCTCTAAACTTTACCCCAAACTAGGTGCCCTGTACAGAAACAAATCCTGCCTGAGCCCCGTGGTAAGAAAGCAGATTGTACGACAAATGCTTATGCCGGCTATTGATTATGGAGATGTAGTGTATGCAGCGGCCCCGCAAACACACCTTCAGAAACTTACTACATTGTATAACTCCTTCTGCCGCTTTGCATTACAATGTAACTACATGACCCACCATTGTGACATGTTAAAAGAGCTAAACTGGCCATCGCTGGAGACTAAACGCACCCTTCACCTCTCCAGCCTGGTGTCTAAGAGCATTTCTGGGAAGCTGCCACCCTACCTGAATACACATGGTTTCTCCAAGCAGCTCCCTCATCCTATAACCTCCGATCCAGGACCAGCACCTTACTTGCAATACCACAATACAAAAAGAAAGCGGCTCGGTCCTCATTTTCCTACAGAGCACCACAATTATGGAATAACCTCCCAGACACCATCAAATCTTCCCCCAGTCTTAAGTCACTCAAGAGCTCCTTACTAACATACCTTAATACAGAATGCAACTGTAAACATGTAACCTAGTGACTATATTTCCTACGTATTTATTTTCTGTTAATCTGTATATTTGTGTTGTTTTTATAATATCTTGCATTGTATTACTTTGTATTTCTGTAACTGTAACACTTCAATGTTCTTGAACCCAGGACATACTTGAAAACGAGAGAAATCTCAAAGTATCCTTCCTGGTAAAATCCTTTATAAATAAATAAATAAATAAATAAACTGGAAGCCTCACCATGTCTTATCACACTGTGGATGCCACTTCTCTTGCGGAATTTTTCAAACCACCCTCTACTGGCTTTAAATTCATCACTTGAACTTGTGGAGGGGTTTTGCTGCAGCAAATCACTGTGTAATTTCCTGTTTTTTTCACTGATCATAGCTTCACTAACACTATCACCTGCCAGCTGTTTCTCATTCAACCACACTAACAGAAGCTTTCCACCTCTTCCAGTACTTGTGTCCTCTGCTTGGTTAAAATGGTTACTCCTTTTGCCTCATCAGCTGCTTTGATGGCATCTTTATTCTTCAAAATAGTCGACATGCTCGACTTCGCCATCTTGTACTCCGAGGCCAGATCAGTCACACGAATACCACAATCATGCTTTTCTACAATTTCCTTCTTCAATTCAATGGTTATTTTCTTTGAAACCTTCTTGTTACCATTCTTGCTCTGCACTTTCTTGTTACCCTCGTTATTGCGCTGCACTTTCTTTTTACCACCATTCTTGCTCTGCACATCCTCGTCACCTTCAATAATGCTCTGCACATCCTTGTCACCTTCAATATCGCTCTGCACATCCTCGTCATCTTCAATATCGCTCTGCACATCCTCGTCACCTTCAATATCGCTCTGCACATCCTCGTCACCTTCAATAACGCTCTGCACATCCTCGTCACCTTCAATAATGCTCTGCACTTTCTTTTCACCTTCAATAACGCTCTGCACTTTCTTGTCACCTTCAATAACGCTCTGCATTTTCTTTTGACCACCATTCTTGCTCTGCACTTTCTTGTCACCTTCAATAATGCTCTGCACATCCTTGTCACCTTCAATAACGCTCTTCACATCATCCTTGTCACCTTCAATAATGCTCTGCACTTTCTTGTCATCCCTCTGCGCTTTCTTTTTCCCACCACGCTTGTTCTGCACTTTCTTGGGCCATGCTGGATTTAAAACTTCACACCTTCAGCCCTCTGCGACCGCGATCTCAAGTACAGGAAGTACGTGTACATTACAGGAAGCCACATGGCTGCGGTCGTGTTCGTAACCCGAGGTGGAGTTCGTGAACGGAGGTAAAATGTTGATGAACTTCCTGGTCGCGAACCGAATTGTTCGTGAACTGGGGCGTTCGTGAACCGAGGTACCACTGTATTCTGGTGGATAGAAAATTCCTATGCCAACTGAACATTTATTTACTTATTTTTTTGAGAAAGTATTTTACCAGGAAGGATACATTGAGTATTCTCTTGATTTCAAGTATGTCCTGGGTGGAGAGTATGTACCGTTAGGTGTCTTGCCCAAGGACACTTACTGGAGAGGTGCCAGGATCCTTGGATCGAACCTGTGTCTCCACAGTCTCTCCCCACGGTTACAGAGCAGTGATGTTATCGCTACTCCACCCAGCCGGTACTATTTGATTTCTATCTTTGATTTCTAATAGTAAAAATACTATCAGGGTTATTCAGAGAGCGTGAAAAGCAGGAGAATGACTGGAGAATGAAAAATTGGAGATCAATATAGCCAAACCAGAAAAATTCTCCCTTTCATCTCACTTTCCAAATCGGCTATTTTCACCTAGAATTTTCCATTCTCCAGTCATTCTCCTGCTTTTCACGCTCTCTGAATAACCCTGTATATTTTTTTGGGGGGGGGTTGGTCATTTAAACTATAAACTGACTGCCATATGTCATATGGATCAGACAATATATATATATATATACAGTCAGGTCCAGAAATATTGGGACATCAACACAATTCTAATATCTTTGGCTCTGTACACCACCACAATGGAGTTGGAATGAAAAAAACACAATGTGCTTTAACTGCAGACTGTAAGCTTTAATTTGAGGGTATGTACATCCAACTCAGGTGAACGGTGTAGGACTTACAGCAGTTTGAAGATGTGCCTCCCACTTGTTAACCACTTGGATGCTGAGGACGCCCTCAACGCGTCCTCAGCATTCCCGCTGGTATGCGGAGGACGCGCTGAGCGCGTCCTCCCATTGGGGTCAGCGTTCGGCCGGGTTCCGGCCGATCGCTGGCCCCCCGGTGCGGGCTGATATCCTGGATGTCAGCCGCGCATCCGGGACCACAGCCGCCGGAATTAGGTGTCATCGCGGCAGCGCGATGACACCTAATTCAGGCGCCCCCCCCCCGCATGTGCGGAGGAGGCGCCTGAAAGGGAGGGGGGGAGGTCCTTCGGACCTCTCTCCCTCCCGATCGGCGGCTCTGCGGGGGTTAACCCAGGCATCATTTGGAAGGGCACAGCCTGCCCTTCCAAATGATGCCTGGCATTAACCCCTGGGGAGCTGGATCGCGAATCGGCGCTGAAAAGCGCCGGTTCGCGATCCTTTCCCGGAGCTGGCCGACATCTTGGATGTCGGCCAAGCCTCCGGGAACTCCCCCTGAGGACTGGCGTCATCGTGCGTAGCACGATGACGCCAGTCCTGGACTTAACCCTTAACTGCCACCAACAGTGGAGATAGGGAGTTCCAATGAACTCCCTATCTCCCGATCCGTGGCAGTTAGGGGTTAAATTTTGGTATGGTTGGATCGGCCAGAGCATGGCCGTTCCAACGATACCAAACATGAAAGTGAAAAAAGTTGTAAAAAAAAAAAAAATGAAAAAAAAAATAAACACTTTTTTTTATTTTTTTTGGTTTGTTAATGCAGCAATATTGTTCCCATTTCAATTATAATGTGAACAATGATGCTGCACTAACGATTTTTGTATGCGGTGCGTTTGTTAAAAATAGTGTAATTTTCCCCAAAAAAAAATGTAACGAGACCCCATCTCTAATTTTTTTAACAAGCGCACCCCATACAAAATATAACCGCAATTGCTCGCATGTTAAAATGTGAAAAAAAACACTTTACACATTGTAAATTATTGAAAATACATATTTTATTGCATTTTTTGTTATAATATACAGACATAACGTATACATATAATAATGACATATTATGAATCTACGGAGTCTGACGGAAAGAACGATATATAATATGTCTGGGTCATATACTAAAATAAGCCTTCAAAACACGTTTAAACATGATGAGCAAAACCGGTAAAAATGACCTCAGCACAGGGGCGGGAAAAGCCTCAGCAGCGAAAGGGTTAAGGGACCAAAAGTAATCGGACAATTGGCTTCTCAGCTGTTCCATGGCCAGGTGTGTGATATTCCCTCATTACCCCAATTACAATGTGCAGATAAAAGGCCCAGAGTTCATTTTAAGTGTGCAATTTGCATTTGGAATCTGTTGCTGTCAACTCTCAAGATGAGATCCAAAGAGCCTCCACTATCAGTGAAGCAAGCCATCATTAGGCTGAAGAAACAAAAAAAAAAACATCAGAGAGATAGCAAGAACATTAGGTGTGGCCAAAACAACTGTTTGGAACATTCTCAAAAAGAAGGAACGCACCGGTGAGCTCAGCAACACCAAAAGACCTGGGAGACCACAGAAAACAACTGTGGTGGATGACCAAAGAATTCTTTCCCTGGTGAAGAAAACACCCTTCACAACAGTTGGCCAGATTAAGAACACTCTCCAGGAGGTAGGTGTATGTGTGTCAAAGTCAACAATCAAGAGAAGACTTCACCAGAGTGAATACAGAGGGTTCACCACAAGATGTAAACCATTGGTGAGCCTCAAAAACAGGAAGGCCATATTAGAGTTTGCCAAACAACACATAACAAAGCCTTCACAGTTCTGGAACAATATCTTATGGACAGATGAGACCAAGATCAACTTGTACCAGAGTGATGGGAAGAGACGAGTATGGAGAAGGAAAGGAACTGCTCATGATCCTAAGCATACCAACTCATCAGTGAAGCATGGTGGTGGTAGTGTAATGGCGTGGGCATGTATGGCTGCCAATGGAACTGGTTCTCTTTTATTTATTCAACTTCAACTGTACACATGTATGCAGACGACACTGTAATCTATACCAGCAAACCAAATCTCCCACAACTGGAGGCTGTGCTGCAAGAACAATTCACAGGGGTAGAAAAGTGGATCGCAAATAACAAACTTTTTCTAAATACTGACAAAACTGTTACAATGCTCTTTGGAACAGCACCTAAACTACACAAATTGCAAACACCCCATCTATGTGTTGGGACAAAATCAAATAGCACGCTGACCACAGACACTTCTCTCAAATACCTAGGTATGTGATTAGACCCAAATCTATCTTTTGGCCCCCACATCGAAAAACTCTCATCTAAACTCTACCCCAAACTAGGTGCCCTGTACAGAAACAAATCCTGCCTGAGCCCCGCGGTAAGAAAGCAGATTGTGCAACAAATGCTTATGCCAGCCATTGAATACGGAGATGTAGTGTATGCAGCCGCCCCTCAAACACACCTCCAGAAACTTACTACATTGTATAACTCATTCTGTCGCTTTGTGCTACAATGTAACTACATGACACACCATTGTGACATGTTAAAAGAACTAAACTGGCCATCACTGGACTCTAGACGCACCCTTCACCTTTCCAACCTGGTGTTTAAGAGCTTTTCTGGGAAGCTACCGCCCTACCTGAATAGGCTGCTTGCCCCAGCAGTTCCCTCATCTTATAGCCTCAGATCCAGGACCAGCACCTTACTTGCAATACCGCAATACAAAAAGAAAATGGCTCGATCCTCATTTTCCTACAGAGCACCGCAAATATGGAATAACCTCCCAGACACCGTCAAATCTTCCCCCAGTCTAAAGTCCCTTAAGACTTCCCTATTAACATACCTCAATACAAAATGCACCTGTAAACATGTAACATAATGACTTTATTTCCTCCATATTTATTTTTCTGTTAATCTGTATATTTGGTCTTGTGTTAATTTCTTGCATTTTACTATTTTGTATTTCTGTAACCACTCAATGTTCTCGAACCCAGGACATACTTGAAAACGAGAGAAATCTCAATGTATCCTTCCTGGTAAAATCCTTTTATAAAAATAAAATAAATTTATTGATGATGTGACTGCTGACAAAAGCAGCAGGATGAATTCTGAAGTGTTTCGGGCAATATTATCTGCTCACATTCAGCCAAATGCTGCAGAACTCATTGGACGGCGCTTCACAGTGCAGATGGACAATGACCCAAAGCATACTGCAAAAGCAACCAAAGAGTTTTTGAAGGGACAGAAGTGGAATGTTATGCAATGGCCAAGTCAATCACCTGACCTGAATCCCATTGAGCATGCATTTCACTTGCTGAAGACAAAACTGAAGGGAAAATGCCCCAGAAACAAGCAGGAACTGAAGACAGTTGCAGTAGAGGCCTGGCAGAGTATCACCAGGGATGAAACCCAACGTCTGGGGATGTCTACGCATTCCAGACTTCAGGCTGTGATTGACTGCAAAGGATTTGCAACCAAGTATTAAGAAGGGAAAGTTTGATTTATGATTATTATTCTGTCCCATTACCTTTGGTCCCTTAACAAGTGGGAGGCACATCTGCAAACTGCTGTAAGTCCTACACCGTTCACCTGAGTTGGATGTACATACCCTCAAATTAAAGCTGACAGTCTGCAGTTAAAGCACATTGTGTTTGTTTCATTCCAACTCCATTGTGGTGGTGTATAGAGCCAAAGATGTTAGAATTGTGTCGATGTCCCAATATTTCTGGACCTGACTGTATATATATATATATATATACACCCTATCCTTATTAATAATAATATGCTAACGTATCCAGAGCTGTTGTAAACTTAGCAACGCCATAGACTACGTGTGCTATTACATTAACGGCGCTTGCAGGTTTCCCCTTAGCATCCCCATTTTAGATCCATATTATAAGGCAGGTGCTAATTCAGCAGCCTGCCCCGTAATGCAGCACAATCCTCCTGGATACTAACTGGAGCGCTTTCACGCTGCCATGAGTAACACCTTCTATAGTCCATAGGACTTCATGGAGGTTTGTGCTGCTGGGCTGCAAGCCCTGCACGATCTCGCTCTCGTGAGATCATGCAGGGTCATGGAGTGATTCACGGGGGGAAACGGGAGACTATTTGTCCCCAATAAAACGGAGGATTGGTGGAGGCGCTAATGGGTGTTATATGTGGTATATTAAGGTTATGCAGCCTACAAGGAAAACGCGCAAACTCTCGGAAATGTGCAATGTTACAATGGAATAAAGAGAGGGGGGGGTCCTAGTGGCGCAATAAATGATTATATGTCCAGCTATTCAAATGGCTGGAGAATTGATATATATCCTAATAGAAATCATTTAAGTTGCAGGACTATGCAAAATTTCAAACTGTGCAAATGCTGCTAAGTTAGTGCACAAATAATTGTTCTTAAAGTGCCAGTGCAATCATAAGTGCAAAATTATTTGCAGTGCCAAATACACAATTGATGCTTGATGACTACGATACAGTATATACATCCAGTGTAAACAATCCAATAAAGTGTAAACAGTGCAAATATGTCCAATTGTCCAATCTAAAAACCAAAAGCACATGCAAAAGTGCTGTAAAGGAGTTAGTATCAACCGTGGATCTCAAATAGGGGATTATTCACATCCTGGCATGGTCATTCCTCCTCAGTTCTTAAGGTGGTCCCAAATGGTCGGATTAAAAAGAGAAGAGAAAATATGGTGCAATATTGCCTGGATAAAAGTGTGTGATATAAATGGCATAAACCCACTTACACTCTCCAGAGCCTAATCGGCCTTGGGTCAGATAAAGGGTGGCCACTAGGGATGAGCTGTTCGGGTTCGGACGGTTCGGAGTTCGACCCGAACTTTGGCAGTTCGAAAGTTTGCGAATTTTGAACTTTTTGGGCGTGATCGGCTCGGGTTGGAAAAAAATTTGAAAAAAGTATAGAAAATGCTTAAAAAAATACTAAAAAATCTAGATATAAAGAGACTCTTTACTGCAGAATATTATAAGCAACGGTTTATTAGATATTGAATTAAAAACTAATGTGTACGTGGAAAGATTATCAACTCTAAAATACCTCTGTTCACAAACGGGCATAACACCAGGTGTTTTTAGTCTGGCAATCAATTTGATACATTGTACAATATACTGAGGGTGGGGTGGTGTCTGCTTCTGATTGAGATTTGAGAATTAATTTCCCTAAAACATCCTAATATGCTGCATTTAACTGGTGTTTGAAAATAATCTAAAGCAATGTTATTTTTCACCTCGGGATTAAACATCACAGGGTTATTCAGAGAGCGGTGAAAAGCAGGAGAATAACTAGAGAAGTGAAAATTCTAGGTCAAAATAGCCAAACCAGAAAAATTCTCCCATTTATCTCACTTTCCAAATCGGCTTTTTGGTCTAGATTGTTCTCTTCTCTTGCCAGTTCTCCTGGCTTTCACCTCTCTCTCAGGGTTGTTCAGAGAAAGGTGAAAACCAGGAGAATGGCAGGAAAAGCGAACAATCTGGACCAAATAGCCGATTTGGAAAGTGAGATAAGGCTAGGGTCAGACTAACGCATTTTTCGCAGCGACCGTCAAAAAGTGCGTCTGAACGCATTGCCGTATTTTTTCACGGATTGCGCGAAAACGGTCATACGATGCGCATTTTTGCACGTGATATTTTACAGATCCAAACCAGGAAACTTTGGGTGTCTGGACATTATGTTGGCCGGACATGAGCAGGGTCTGACGTCTCCAAATCACGCACACATGCTGCTAGTAGACGCAGCGCACTCTGTATGTCCGTACTAGCGGTTCTGCGTTCTCGAGAAAATGCGTTCATTTTCCACTTGCATTGCGCAGCCGAAGTTTCATGCGACCGTACTTCGTATATTGGCCGTCATTGCCCGTCATTTGCTGCTAGTGTGGCCGTGATTAAGTGCGCCTAAATGCACGTTAAAAATTCGCTAGTCTGACCCTAGCCTAAATGGGAGAATTTTTCTGGTTTGGCTATTTTGACCTAGAATTTTCCCTTCTCCAGTCATTCTCCTGCTCTTCACCGCTCTCTGAATAACCCTGACAGGGTTATTCAGAGAAAGGTGAAACTCAGGAGAATGACTGGAGAATGGAAAATTCTAGGTCAAAATAGCCAAACCAGAAAAATTCTCCCATTTATCTCACTTTCCAAATTACTGATCGTGTTCTCCATGCTAAGAGTCTCACTAAGAGACTAAAACACCAAGAAACATAAGATATACCCTTTATTAATTCAAATAAAAGATCGATCAACACTTTATAAAAAGATTTGTTGAATATTATAAACTAATCTATATTTCCAACCTAAATATTCAATAAATTAAATTAATTATTCAATCAGTGCATCCATGATTAGGTATAAATCACAATAATTTAATGCTATATTGGTATTGGTAACATATAAATGTTCGATTAAACTTGCTTATCAATTAATCCTTGTCTTAAATTTATTAAATACCATGAAGCGATTTAGGCAGAAAAAATCCTGTGATATTCATTCTATATATTTAATTCTGATGTATAGTGACTGAAAATAAGTTTATCACAAAGGTTAAATATCAATTATATCTGTATTCAAAGAATGCTCACAAATAAACACAATGTAAGCCTGCACAAAAAAAAGAATTGACAGATTTGTCCAAGTATTGATACAATTAGTTGTCCTCTACCAGCATCGAAAAAAATTATATTTTACAAATTTTGTCCAAATATTGTTCATTAGAGCAATGATTTAGCCCTTACCTACAATTTATGTTTTAAACAATAATTGATGACACCGAAGTTTTGGAAGAATTCCCAACCTATGCGTGCAGTAAGAGTCACTTCAATTGAATCGAAAAATATATCAAAGCAGCATTCACATTGCTGAATAGATATAGAGCCCTGTGATATTCACGGTTAAATTTTATGTGTAACATTTCTTTCAAATAGATATTGTTAGTTTAGTGTTCTGTATCAAGAAAAAAATTATCACATTAGCTAAATATCAATTACATTTATGTTCTAAAAAGCGAATTTATGGGTTAACTCAATGAATCGACCTTAACCGTCACCGAAGGAAATAGATTTGCATATTGGTCTAGATTGTTCTCTTCTCTTGCCAGTTCTCCTGGCTTTCACCTCTCTCTCAGGGTTGTTCAGAGAAAGGTGAAAACCAGGAGAATGGCAGGAAAAGAGAACAATCTGGACCAAATAGCCGATTTGGAAAGTGAGATAAGGCTAGGGTCAGACTAACGCATTTTTCGCAGCGACCGTCAAAAAGTGCGTCTGAACGCATTGCCGTATTTTTTCACGGATTGCGCGAAAACGGTCATACGATGCGCATTTTTGCACGTGATTTTTTACAGATCCAAACCAGGAAACTTTGGGTGTCTGGACGTTATGTTGGCCGGACATGAGCAGGGTCTGACGTCTCCAAATCACGCACACATGCTGCTAGTAGACGCAGTGCACTCTGTATGTCCGTACTAGCGGTTCTGCGTTCTCGAGAAAATGCGTTCATTTTCCACTTGCATTGCGCAGCCGGACTTTCATGCGACCGTACTTCGTATATTGGCCGTCATTGCCCGTCATTTGCTGCTAGTGTGGCCGTGATTAAGTGCGCCTAAATGCACGTTAAAAATTCGCTAGTCTGACCCTAGCCTAAATGGGAGAATTTTTCTGGTTTGGCTATTTTGACCTAGAATTTTCCCTTCTCCAGTCATTCTCCTGCTCTTCACCGCTCTCTGAATAACCCTGACAGGGTTATTCAGAGAAAGGTGAAACTCAGGAGAATGACTGGAGAATGGAAAATTCTAGGTCAAAATAGCCAAACCAGAAAAATTCTCCCATTTATCTCACTTTCCAAATCGGCTTTTTGGTCTAGAAGTTTCCATTCTTCTGCTTTTCACCGCCAAAAAATCAGTAAACTTTTTCTGCGTGTCCGAAAATGTCTCCTCTTTTCATACAGACTGCCGCCCCAAGCAGTTGTTTATGGATAGATTAAAGGAAAAGCATTTACCGTCATTTGAAATGTCATTTTTTGGTTTTAACATATTTCTATACATCCTAGAAATCCGCCACTTCACGGGCAGGTTCTGGGGACCTCCTAGGCACGATATTTGAAGGAATTATTCATTTTTATTTTTAACCCTTATTTCATGGAAAACTCACTGTCCCTTTAAAAACGTTTTTTTTAAAACTTTTTGTCCTTGTTTCCTGTCCCCCAGGGCACTACCCGGACCCCCATACACCTTTTATGGCAAATATGAAGCATATATGCCCTCTTGGAGGGCACTCCAAAAAACCAAATTTTCAGCCCCATTGACTTGCATGGGGGTTCGGGTTCGGGTTCGTGTTCGGTCCCGAACAAATGGGAAGTTCGGGTTCGGGCTCGAACCGAACTCGGGGAGTGTTCGGCTCATCCCTGGTGGCCACTACCCTTCGTTCATTTGCTTGGTACCCTCAAATGAAACAAATGCAGAGAGGCGGCAATCTCATGGCGTAACACAGTCTCGGTGGGTGTACAGTAGATACAGGAATTAGTCGCACTCACCAATTATGGAGCCTTGAATTCAGGCTCACCTCCTTGGCGTGCAGTGCCGTCTGAATTGGGAAAAAGATCCACATTATTTGTTATAACCAGATCCAGACAGTTATCCTCTCTAGTTGGTGTTTCTACCAGTTGTGTCATGAAGGTATCATTTAAAAGATTCAGAAACCGGATTCCCTTCACTGAATTACTAGTCCCACTATCCCAATTAATGTCTGGGTAATTAAAATCTTCAATAATTAAAGTGCTTCCACGATGTGCAGCCTTCCTAATTTGCTCTAACAGTTGTTCTTCCTCATCATCATTAGGTGGTTTATAGCATATGCCAACCAATAGTTGACTTCCCTGTTTATTCCCCAAAGAAATATTTACCCATATATTTCCCATATATTTCCCTCATCGCTTACAAGGTGTGTAATAATTGGCTTTAAATCTCGGTTTACATACAAACATACCCCTCCTCCTTTCTTATGTTTCCTATCCCTTCTAAACAATGCATAGCCATGTAAGTTTACAGCCCAGTCATGCGTTTCATCCCATCACGTTTCTGTTATTCCTATTATGTCGTATTGCTTAGTGTATGCTATTGCCTCTACTTCCCCAATCTTGTTATTGAGGCTCCTTGCATTAGCAAGCATACATATAATGTTGTCACTACCCACACATGCTGAATACAACTTTAAATTGCATGCCTCCACTGTTCTGACATTACCCATCCCCCCGGCTCCACCCCCCCCCCTTAGTCTGACCTGAAACCCTTCCGCTATCTGCTCTGTCTCCATTTTGTAAGCTACTGTATCCCTCCCCCTTCCACTAGTTTAAAATCTACTCCAACCTTTTAACCATCCTGTCCCCCAGCACAGCAGACCCTTTTCCATTCAGATGCAATCCATCATGACTATACAGATCTACTGTATCTACTGTACACCCAATGAGACTGTGTTACGCTATGAGAGCGCCGCCTCTCTGCATTTGTTTCATTTGAGGGTACCAAGCGGATGAACGAAGGGAAGTGGCCACCCTTTATCGAGCCAAGGCTAGGGCTTTGTAATCCTAACGCTAATTACTGATCGTGTTCTCCATGCTAAGAGTCTCACTAAGAGACTAAAACACCAAGAAACATAAGATATACCTTTTATTAATTCAAATAAAAGATCGATCAACACTTTATAAAAAGATTTGTTGAATATTATAAACTAATCTATATTTCCAACCTAAATATTCAATAAATTAAATTAATTATTCAATCAGTGCATCCATGATTAGGTATAAATCACAATAATTTAATGCTATATTGGTATTGGTAACATATAAATGTTCGATTAAACTTGCTTATCAATTAATCCTTGTCTTAAATTTATTAAATACCATGAAGCGATTTAGGCAGAAAAAATCCTGTGATATTCATTCTATATATTTAAATTCTGATGTATAGTGACTGAAAATAAGTTTATCACAAAGGTTAAATATCAATTATATCTGTATTCAAAGAATGCTCACAAATAAACACAATGTAAGCCTGCACAAAAAAAAAGAATTGACAGATTTGTCCAAGTATTGATACAATTAGTTGTCCTCTACCAGCATCGAAAAAAATTATATTTTACAAATTTTGTCCAAATATTGTTCATTAGAGCAATGATTTAGCCCTTACCTACAATTTATGTTTTAAACAATAATTGATGACACCGAAGTTTTGGAAGAATTCCCAACCTATGCGTGCAGTAAGAGTCACTTCAATTGAATCGAAAAATATATCAAAGCAGCATTCACATTGCTGAATAGATATAGAGCCCTGTGATATTCACGGTTAAATTTTATGTGTAACATTTCTTTCAAATAGATATTGTTAGTTTAGTGTTCTGTATCAAGAAAAAAATTATCACATTAGCTAAATATCAATTACATTTATGTTCTAAAAAGCGCATTTATGGGTTAACTCAATGAATCGACCTTAACCGTCACCGAAGGAAATAGATTTGCATATTGGTCAACACTCAGACACAAAAAAATTATCCTTCACCAACATCAAAATAATTAATTCATCAGGTTTATCCACGTATCATTCGTTAGATAAGTGATTAGGCTCATTCATATGATTTATATTTTTTCATTCATTACACTTTGTACGCATGAATCAGGACACCAAAAAATTTGTGTAAATTCCCAACTTGGGCTTGCAGTAACAATCACTCTCAATAGATTCAGACAAGATATCAAAACAGCATTCCACATTTCAAAAACAAAATACAGCATATAAAGATAATTATTTCTAGCATTCCTGAGGAGCGTACATGCGAAACGCGCGTCAAATGCTTTTTTCTCTTAACCAAAGAACCGTTAGACAAAGCAATCAAAAAGAACAGAAAGGTGAAGCGCCCACCGGAATAGTGCCCTAAACACGATCGCTAAACATTGTACATGAAGGTTCCTCTAAAAACCAAGAACAATGTGTACATATAGAAAACAACGTAGCGCCAGTATGCAACCGGATAACGTGTTTAGACCCCATACATGTCCACAATATTGTTTTTTGTTCTTTCTTCTCTTCAAGAATAAACCCCTTTTCCTATGGAGGTCTTTACTGTATTTCTACAAGAGAAGACAAAGACCAAAATTGCGCAGCACATCAGTCCAATATTGGCGGAAATAGCAGATGTCAAAATCACATTCTTTTGAGCCGTACTCCGGCTCTGGGATGGAATTCTTTATGGGTCTTATTAACTTTTTCAGGCACCCATTCACCCCTTTATGAACCTTTATCCTCCGTCAGTCTCCCCTGTAGTAAATTGTAAGAAGAAAACACCAGGCACTCCCCTAGTATAATACCGTAAGGTACAACCAGAGAAAAGTACCGCAACTGCGCATGTGTCACAATGGCATAGGGGAGTGCCTGGTGTTTTCTTCTTACAATTTACTACAGGGGAGACTGACGGAGGATAAAGGTTCATAAAGGGGTGAATGGGTGCCTGAAAAAGTTAATAAAACCCATAAAGAATTCCATCCCAGAGCCGGAGCAAGGCTCAAAAGAATGTGAGTTTGACATCTGTTATTTCCCCCAATATTGGACTGATGTGCTGCGCAGTTTTGGTCTTTGTCTTCTCTTGTAGAAATACAGTAAAGACCTCCATAGGAAAAGGGGTTTATTCTTGAAGAGAAGAAAGAACAAAAAACAATATTGTGGACATGTATGGTGTCTAAACACGTTATCCGGTTGTATACTGGCGCTACGTTGTTTTCTATATGTACACAAGGAATTGTTAGACTTAGACTGTTTTTTGGCATTACAGTCTCTTAGTGAGACTCTTTTCTTGTCATTTGAGTAGGGTTATCCCCTGTGGGTTTCAGTCTTGAAACTTAGTAATTGAAGCTCAATTACCCTTATAGATCTCCAAATATTTGGATTCCTATATAAATTAAATCGCTCTCTATGTTAGGTATAGGGAGCCCAAAGTACAATAAGCAAGTGGAAGCAAGCACAATCTTTGATGCACTAATGGATTTTTTAACCCGTTAGCGCTAGGGTTGTAATATGGGGGGCATGCGCTAAAGTCTCTTAACCTGGCGCTAACGCTCACATATCTGAGCGCTAACACTAGCGTTATGTAATAGTGCCCTATAATGGCTCTGGCAAGTTTACAGCATCTCTAGTTAAGTTAGTACCGACTATGGAAGAGAGTTCTGAGAATGTAAAAGTATTTAAAACACAAGGGAAGCTACTATCGGTATTGTTTATATTTAAAACTAAATTATTGATCTTATTTTCTACCCCACTTAAACTTATTAATTGTTTAGAAAGTGACACAGCTCAAAATCTGCACTAAGACCTTGCTGTTGCAATGTTCCTAACTTATAGATCCAACTCCTTTGTTCTTTACCTATTCATTTGTCAAAATTGCCACCTCTCCATGGGGGTTCCACTTTCTTAACATTTACAGATTCAAGTCCCTCTGGATTCTTTGATCTTAAAGTACAATGAAACACTATGATTTTCGAATCCATTCTTAATATTCTGGATTTGTGCTTGAATACTTTGATTGTGAGGCCTTATTGTTCACCCTATGTATTTATAGACACATGGGCAAGTCAGGAGATATATCACATTTTTAGAAAAGCATGTAATGGTTTCTTTAATTCTAATATCATTTACCCCTGGTACTTCTGTGATTACTTGTTTCTTATGGCAACTAACTCTCTCTACAAAACAATCTCCAATGGCCTTCTGGAGTGCAAGAACATCTTTGGAGATACCTGGTTAGTTCGGTATGCTAGGGTTGCATGTTTTAATGCCTCATTGACCAATGGTTTAGATGGTGCTAGCTTATCGAGGGTGGAGGAAAGAATAGAGTTGTAGTGGGTGATTGCTTCATTAGGACAGGAGAAGGATAGGGTGATGGGAGCAGTATGGACATATCAGCAGTGAACTGCTGCGGATCAAAAGGGTGGTATTTAAAAGCTAAGGTTCGGGTTCAGATGGAGAAATGCAGGGAGAACTGTCACAAGTCAGAAGATGATGACCAGAGTGAATGAGAGGTGTAATAGTGAGAGTAGGGAATCCCCATTGTATGTCTACTATCTCTAAAGATCTCGGGATTTATTAACTGCTTCGCGCAAAAGCAATTTTTTTGGCGAGCTGCGTTAAATGTTAACACGCGTAAATTAATGCTGGTATTAAAATCCGAGTGCTTTTTTACATCCGTCAAAAAGTAACGCGCACATTAACCCCTTAACGCCGCAGGACGTTCTATGCCGTCCTGCATTTGGCGTGCTTTAACGCCGCAGGACAGTATGGAACGTAATCGGCATTAGGAGCCCAGCCGGAGGTTCTACTCACCTCTCCGGCGGCTCCCATGCAGTTCTGGCTTCTATGAAGCCTGATTTGCGTTTTTTGTAGCCTCCCGCGCACTGACGTCATCGCGCTGGCGCGATGATGTCAGTTTCAGGCGCACCCCCCGCCGGAGCATGGGGGAATGCCTGGAGGGGAGGGATCCTTCAGATCCCTCTATCTCCCCTTCGCCGGGGGCTAGAAGACTGTGGCCAGCATCGCTGGAACGGTCACAGCCTGACCTTTCCAGCGATGTTAACCCCTTAGTTGCCAGGTCGCGACGGGCACTAATTTGTGCCCGATCGCGGCCTATTTCCGGTGGGGGTCGCCATCTTGGATGGCAGCCCCCACCTCTGGGTCCCCCTGCGTCAACTGACTCATCGCGCCATGCGCGATGATGTCAGTTAACTGGGGAAGCCCCTGGCTGCATAGAGGAGATAGGGGGTTATTTGAACCTCTTTATCTCCTGATCGGTGGCAGCTAGGGGGTCGTGCCTGATATCGTTGGAAAGGTCTGAGCATGGCCTTTCCAACGATATCAAACATGACAATGATAAAAGTAAAATAAAAGTGTTAAAAATAAAAATAATAAAACAATTAATTAATTAATTAAAAAATAAAAACGTGCTTTTATTTAAAATTTTTTATGCAGCATTATTGTTCACATTTCAATTATAATGTGAACAATGATACTTCACCAATGATTTTTTTGGGGGGGTTTAGCTAAGGTCACGTAATTTCTTTCCCCCCCCCCAAAAAAAAAGGGTTCCCAAGTCTACCCCATAGAATATAACCGCAAAGGATCGGATTATAAGATGTGAAAAAAAAATACTTTACACACTGTTGATGATTGAAATTTTATTGAAAATTCAATTTATTTTTACATTTATTGTTATAGCATTCTGGCAGGACATGACGTATATTTATAATTATGATATATTATTAATCTGCCGAGTCTGCCGGAAAGAACGATATATAATTTGTCTGGGTGGTATAATAATACGTGACTTAAAACCGCGTTTAAACATGATGAGCAAAAACTTCAGCAAACTTCACTTCCGAAAAAGCGCCGAAGTTGTAAAATTACTCCCGTCCTTAAGGGGTTAATGCTGCGTGCAGAAATCTGTGCGCGGACTGTTTTTTAACACGATTCTGCCAATCTGAATTAAGAACCACAATTGTCTCCCGTTAAGTTTTTGCGCCTGTTAAAATCAATCTGAGTATATATGTTGCAGCAATGATAAAAACACGTATAACTTATCAATTTTATTGTTTGGGTATGTGTAGAATGTGTAACTATACTTTGCTGTATTTTTTTTCGGGCTGGTGTATTTGGTTTCGGCTAGGACGTTCAGATTTGCCATTAACACCAGCGTTTCAAAGACGTTAAAATTATGCGCAAACGTTGTCCGTTAAAATTTGCGCATAGATTTTAATCCCATCCGAGTACCAGCGCACAAACGCATTTGCGCTCACAATGTTAAGTATAGGACGTGCAACGTACATTACGCTCGTGCAGCGATCGCGCAGGTTCACCCGAGGTAGACGTCAACGTGCATTTTTTGCGCTGACCTTATTATACGACGTTCTGAGCAAAGGGTTTTTCCCCTCGCGTTAATGCGTTTTTGCGCACGCGTTAACGTTTGCACGAAGAAGTTATTAGAGCCCCTCATCTTTAAAAGTGCGTTAGTTGGTATATACTGTATATTGCAGGTACATCTCCATGAGAAAATTCTCTAAAATGTTTAAGCCCACTCAATGTAGAAGCCATATAGCGCCCATTAGGTATGGGAACTCACACAGTCAGAATGTGTGAGCTCATATACCTGGTGGCCAAAATGGCTCCGCGGGGATCTACTTTCTTGCATGAAAAAGCTTTGTGCTGGAAAACTAAATGTTCAAAAATTCAAACCTTCCCCTCCCAATTTGCCCCGGACCCTTTTGGCAAAACGAACAATATAATTTTTTTTAGTTACAGAATTACAATGTTTATGCAAAATTGTTGCTATCTTAACTGACATTTAACTGTTAATGATGTATCCCTTGTTTCAATTAAATGTTTTATTTTCTTAAACAAAAGGCATTTGATAGTGACAGTGTCAATATAGCTAACAATTATTAAACATTGAAGCAAATTCTACTGTGTTTATTATTACTGTTACTTCACTCAGCATAAAATAGGTATGAACCATCTAAAGGTAATAGAAATTAACTATTTGGTTTTGGCTTTATCTATAGGTGGAGATGAAGAATATGGTGGAGGTAAGGGTTCCCCAAAGATAAAACATCTTCATTTGTGACACACTGTAGTGCCATCTGCAGTATTTAGAATTCATAATCTGAAGCAAGGAAACTAACAGGGTTATTCAGAGAGAGGTGAAAACCAGGATAATTGCCAGGGGAATGAACAATCTAGAGTCTAGATGCTAGACCAAATAGCCGATTTGGAAAGTGAGATAAATGGGAGAATTTTTCTGGTTTGGCTATTTTGACCTTGAATTTTCTCATCTCCAGTCATTCTCCTGGTTTTTACCTCTCTCTCAATAACCCTGATAATGTGATTTCCATCCAGCAGCATATGAATTCTGCAGGGAGATACTTTCATGTGATGCCTGTTATCATGATTATAGAACGTTTATGTGATCAGGAAAATATGGCTGATTTGGCAACACTACTCTGACTGTACACTTTGATAAGGGAAAAATGTCAGATTCACTTCTACTACTGTTGTTTTAGCTGCATGGGTAATTTATTTGAAATTATTTCTAGATTTCCTGACCGTCAGCAGCTCTAAATCTAATGACAAGCTGTTTTTAAAGTGTTGTGACAGATTTGGGGTTCCAGTTGCTTTTAGTTTTATCAGCTCTGGACTTCTCAGACTATTTGTACTTACAAACACTCACCGGCCACTTTTTTAAGTACACCTTGCTAGTACTGATTTGGACCTCCTTATGCCTTCAGAATTGCCTTAATTCTTCGTGGTGTAGATTCAACAAAGTGTTGGAAACATTTCTCAGAGATTTTGGTCCATATTAACACAATAGCATCACGCAGTTGCTGCACATCCATGATGCTAAGCTCACCTTCCACCACATCCCAAATTTGCTCTTTTGCATTGAGATCTGGTGACTGTGGAGGCCATTGGAGTACAGTGAACTCATTGTCCAAGTAGATCAGCAGTTTTTGAAATACTCAAGACTAACCCATCTGGCACACACAACCATGTCACATTCAAAGTCACTTAAATCCCTTTTCTTCCCCATTCTGATGATCGGTTTGAACTTCAGCAGGTTCTCTTCACCACGTTTATTTGCCTAAATGCAATGAGTTGCTGCCATATGATTGGCTGATTAGCAATTCGTGTTAACAAGCCATTGAACTGATATACCTAATAAAGTGGTGATTGCATAAGGCAATAGTTACATAGTTACATAGGCTGAAAAAAGACATGCGTCCATCGGGTTCAGCCTCTCACACATCACCTACTGCTGTTGATCTAAAAGAAGGCAAAAACCCAGTCTGAAGCGCTCGCCAATATGCAACAGACTGGGAAAAAATTCCTACTTGACCCCAGAATGGCTGTCAGATTTCTCCTTGGATCAAGAAGCTTACCCACATATTAAATTTTATAGCCCTTAATAATCTGTGTCTGCAGGAAGTAATCCACTCATTTTTTAAAAGTCTGTACAGTCTCTTATCCAACCACCTCAACAGGCAGAGAATTCCACAGCTTCATTGTTCTCACCATAAAATAACCCTTTCTATGCTTTAGGCTGAATTTCCTTTCGTCCAGTCTAAATGGGTGACCTCGTGTCCTGTGTATAGTCCTGTTAATGAATAGGTTTCCAGACAATGGTTTATAATGGCCCCGTATATATTTATATAAGGTTATCAGATCCCCTCTAAGGTGCCGTTTCTCTAAACTAAACAGGTTTAAGCTTGTTAGTATTTCCTCATAATTTAAATCTTCCATTCCCCTTATTAATTTAGTTGCCCGTCTCTGCACTTTTTCTAGCACTATAGTATCCTTTCTTAAGACAGGTGCCCAAAATTGCACGGCATATTCAAGGTGCGGTCTTATCATTGATTTATACAGAGGCAAAATTATGTTTTCATCCCGAGAGTGAACTCCCCTCTTAATGTATGCCAATACCTTGTTGGCCTTGGCTACTGCTGTTTGATATTGCACATTGTTACTTAGTTTGAAGTCTATGATTAATCCCAAGTCCTTCTCCTACTTTGATTTCCCTAACTCCGTACCATTTAGGGTATAAATTGCTTGTGTGTTCTCTTCACTCCAATGTGCGTAACTTTGCAATTATCTACATTAAATTTCATCTATCTAAATCCCTCTGCAGTGAAGTAACATCCTGTTCACATTGTATTACTTTTCCTAGTTTTGTGTCATCTGCAAACACTGATACATGACTTTCAATGCCTATCTCAAGGTCATTTATAAATAAATTGAATAGAATTGGTCCTATAACAGACCCCTGAGGGACACCACTTACCACTGATGTCCATCTTGAAAATGTACCATTAATGACCACTCTCTCTACCCTGTTTTCTAACCAAGAACAAGTACTTTCATCTAGACCAATTTTTCTTAATTTAAATAGTAACCTCTTGTGTGGAACTGTGTCGAAAGCTTTGGCAAAATCCAAGTAAATCACATCCACTGCGACCCCCTGATCTATATTTCTACTTCCTTCATCATAAAATGTAATTAGGTTAGTCTGTCATGATCTGTGTTTCATAAAACCATGCTGATTTTCGCCAGTTACATTATACTAGACTTGTGCACCGATTTTTTTTCGGTTCGATTCGGTTCGATTCGTTCGGATGTTTAAAATTTCGATTCGGCTCGTTTCGGACGATTTCTGTTTCGATTCGGTTCGGTTCGGCTCGTTTTTCGTATACATTTTTTTTCGGAAACATTTTTCGTATTTTCGGGTCACTCTGCTCGTTTTTTGTATCGACTTTTCATGATTTCGGAAAATGTTCAGGGAGGATTCTCTTTTATTGACAGACAGGCAGAAGGGTGTGGTGTGTGTTTGGTGTTACACTTTGGTTTTACCCCCTATCAGTGCTGGACAGGTCTGAGGCAGCACTTTTCATGGATAGCACTGATTTGTTGCGCACATGGGTGCTGAACCCTGACACTCCTCCCACAAACAGCTCCAAACCCCGCCCAAATGTCAACCCCCTTACTCTGCCCAGTGCCCTCCTAATCCCACCCCCATAGGACGCGCATGCTCAGTCAACGCCAGACATGTCCAAGCATGCCCTAAGTGTTGTTCCTGGAACATGGGCAATGCTGGACATGCCCGAGCATGTCCTAAGTTGTGTTCCTGTACAGTGGCGTCGCTGGGTGGGGGCGGAGGGGTGGCCCGCACCAGGTGACACCCGCGGCGGGGTGACACTGTCACCAGCTGTTTGAGGAGGATTTTTTTTTTTTTGGAGGTTTTTTTTTTTCGTCCGCGGGGCCGCACGTGCAGGTTACTGCCCCCCCCTCATGGAGGAGGTGATCGGATGTGGAGGATCATGGATCATCATGCTGCCGCCCGCGGCCCGCGACCATCTTTGATTCGCCAGTCACCGTGATCGGATGGAGCCTGGAGCCGGAGGATCATGCTGCCAGTGCCGCCCGCGGCCATCTTTGATTCGTCACGTGCAGCGTGGCGACGGCGTGCAGCTCGAGTGTCTGTGCTGCGCAGATAGAGATTAATGCGGCACAGCACGGCAGCATGATCCTCCACATCCATCCAGGATGGATGTGGAGGATCATGCTGCCGCGCTGCACCGCATTAATCTCTATCTGCACACAGCGACACTCGAACACGCCGTCGCCATGCTGCACGTGACGCATCAAAGATGGCCACGCAGATCCCACCCCCTCTGATGTGTGACGCCGCCCAAGGGAAATCAGAGGCTGAACTGTGCCTGCGCCTGCACGCTGACGCCTCTCATCGGCGGCAGTCCGCCCACCGCCCTAACAGCCCCTAACAGCTCTCTCGTGGCACATTTTCTTTAGAAGCGCGCGGGAGCTGAGGCGTGTACGGTGCGTGGTGCCTCCTGCTCGGCTGCTCCGAGTCCCTCACCTGACCTGCTGCCTGGCTGTCTTCTTGAGGACTCGAGTCGGGAGAGACAGAGTGTGACTAGACTGTGAGTCTGTGTGAAACAGCTGAGCTGACAATTGTAATATTTAACACAGTAAAAAATAGTGTTTTTTGCCTGTGTTCTCAAATTCTAAGATTTTAGAATATATGGGGTTATTATTTTGAAATCTTGAGAACACAGGCAAAAAACAGTCTGTTGTTACCACATTGCCAAACCCAAACACTGGCATTTTATCCATGAATATCCATGAGAGCTCCTGGGGCATATCCATGAGAGCTCCTGGGGCATATCCATGAGAGCTGGGGCATATCCATGTGAGCTGGGGCAGTATCCATATGTGCTGGGGGCATATGCATGAGAGCTGGGACAATATCCATGTGTGAGCTGGTCTGGGAGCAATATATCCATGTGTGAGCTGGTCTGGGGCAATATCCATGTGTGAGCTGGTCTGGGGCAATATATCCATGTGTGAGCTGGTCTGGGGCAATATATCCCATATGCTGGGGCAATATATATCCATGGGTGAGCTGCTGGGGGCAATATATAATTGTGAGCTGGGGCAATCTATCCATATGTGAGCTGGGGGCAATATATACCCATGGGTGAGCTGCTAGGGGCAGTATATCCAGAGCTGCTGGGGCAATATATATCCATGTGTGCTTTCACTGCCTTCGAACAGGCAATGCACCGTACTTGCTGGCAGTTGGCAAAAATTTGTCTGAGCATATGAGAGAGCTCCACAGCAATAAACCTCACAGTAATGTGCGCTGTGTGTATGAGCATTCAGTGTTATATGGGAGTACTGATTTAGGAGTAAGAGTAGTTAAAAAAAATCCGTAAACTCGGGGAGGGGGGTGACACCATAAGTTACCGCACCGGGTGACACCAACCTTAGTGACACCACTGTTCCTGTAACCTGTTTCTATTCCTAGGATTTAGCCTTAGTATGATAGGGCAGCGAAGAGTCCTTTGTGGTCGGCGCTGGGGTTTATAATCCACCCCCCGACAAAGAAATACACAAAGCCACACAAATAAAAGCTTGAAAGGTTTATTTAAACACCGCAAGAAAATACAATCATGAAGATGTATGTCGACAGCAATAAAAAACAACATTATATTTTTTATTTACAAAGACAGCCAGTTGCTCATGTGTAATACGGACTTTGTTCTTTTCCTGGGTAGTAAAGATCCATGCGACGTGTTATAGTCAATAACGGGTAAAGTTTTGGTTTGGAAAGGTGTATCGGGTGGCGTACCTGTGTTAGCAGCTGCCTGTTTTTTTAAGTGTTCCAGGTGATCTGTTTGTAGTATCATCGACCACCGTCGATGGAACATTTGATTCAGCCATAGCCTGTAGAAACGTATCCCAGTCCGAAGGGGCTTTACGTTGTGACACAGTGTTATTTTGTGTCACACATCGTACCAGATCTAATATGTTAGAACTGGTTATAATTTGTGTTTTGTAAACAAATTCACCTTTTTCATTCCAAGTTGCGATACGATTAGGCTGAACCATTTTACGGAGGAGTAAACCGGCATTCTTTTTAAAACATTCATTTACATGGTCAAGAAGTTCATGCGTTACATTATTCACAGGCGTGTTATTAACAGGTTGACTTACAGGTTCGCTTCCTTCGGAGAGTTAAAACGTCACAGGTGTTTTTTCCTGCGCCCACTGTTTATACAAAACCAAATACTTTTGCAAAGCGGCTGTGTACATCTTAATCTTATCATCCTCAGATATGTTATTTCTTTGCAGTATGTCTGCTATTTCTGCATCTAGGCGTTATGTAGCTGTCTGTCGTATGAAGTATTCGCGCTACGGTGCTTGACGTAAGCGTTCAAAATCATGCTTAGGCACCAAGTAAATTTTTTCAGCGTGTTCCATTATCTGTTAGTCAAGAGACCCGTCAATAATGTTATAGCTATGCCTAAAAGGGAGCCGATGAAGCCTCCCGACTGTTACACCAGTCGCTTCTTGTAAGGTCCTGGTGGCCCTGACCCCCTGGCGCCCCCTTCTGTTCCGCATCCTGCAGGCCCCCTGCAGGTTCCAGGAGTTTTGTATTGACTTTTTCACTTCATGAACTCTAACGTTCTGGCCAGGGAGACTCACCTGCCCTTCATCTTACCTAATGAGTCCATCATATAAGGGAGTCCCACCCTTTCCTCTGGACTTCCACATTGAAGTTGCTGACTGCAAAACCTATCTGCCAAGCTCCCTGAAACCTCCTGATCATCTCCTGAATTCTTCAACCAAAGACTCCAAGGACCCTCTGTTATTTTCTGGACATTCATCTGCTTCATATACTGGTACCCTCCCATCCTGCTCCCCTTCTGCCCCCCATCTAGGACCCCCGTGTACCAGACCCTTTGCTTAACCCTGACCATTCCATTGCCTGTTCCTTGTCTGATTCTATGCTACCGTGTTTATATACAATAAACACCCTTTGTGATCCTGAACCTGCCTCCATCACTGCATCCTGGGCTCACAACCCCATCCTACTACACCCACCGCAGTTAAACCCTTACACTTCTTGTTTGTAATGGGCACTTTTCTATTGCTTAGTGTCTTTATAATTTTTTTCCACTTTCTCAGATAGCCTTTCTGGTGGGTATTCGGCCTTTGAGCACATTAAGTGCTATTTCACATATGGTTTGCAATAGGTCATTCTTTGCGTTACAGAGAATAACTTTTCTCTCATGAGGTTTAGCTCTCACCAAAGTTTTCAAAAGCTCCCAATTGCGGTGAAGTCTCTGACATGTTTACAGTGACTGTTACACACTAGGAATAAATAGATACATGTCTAGACACGTTTTTTAGAGGTTAATTTCTTAAAGATATACACAGCCGGCCCTTCCATAGTATTAGTAGTAGTAGTAGTATTGGACTGTATATAACGTCAAACTCATTTTGACAGGTGCCCCGCCCAGCCACGCCCAAACCATGCCCACTCCCTGCCCACCCAGACCATGCCCAAACCCTCCCAAACCACACCCGGACTCTGCCCACTCCCTGTCCAGACCACGCCCCAAACATCCATTTCTCTGCCTAGAAACGTCCCTTACCCCACCCAGACTCCTTCCACAAACAGTTCCAAACCCCGTCCAAATGTCAACCCCCTTACTTCGCAGGTATCGCTGTTGCAAAAGCTTTTGAGACAATTTTACAGGAGGGCCGTGTACCTAAAAAGATAAAGACGGATCGCGGTAAAGAGTTTTTGAATGGCTCCGTTAAAAAAGTGTTTAAAAAATACAGCATATATCACTTTGTAACCAACAACAACGTAAAAGCATCCATCGTTGAACGATTTAATAGAACCCTCAAGTCTAGAATGTGGTGATACTTTCATCACCGTAGTACTTTCAGGTACATAGAAGTTTTACAGGATATGATCCATAGCTACAATCACACTTATCACAGGACTATACATTGTGAACCTGTAGATGTGAAGGGTTAAAAATTCTCTGAAGGTGTGGAAGACTACGGCGCTTACACAAATACTAAAAAAATCAAACCAAAATTAAACATCGGTGATAACGTCAGAATATCAAAATATAAAAATACTTTTAGGAAAGGTTACGAGCAGACATACACCAACAAGATATTTATAGTCATTGATATAAATACAAAAGGTAGTAAGCCGCACTATAAATTGAAAGACTACGCGGGTGACCCCATTGAAGGCTCGTTCTACGAGGAAGAAGTACAGAAAGTGCCGCAAGACTATCAGCGTCTCTACAGGATCGAAAAAAAATTAAGGAAAAAGACAAAGGGAAAAAACATTACTACGTTAAATGGTTAGGTTACCCCCAAAAGTTTAACGAACGTTTGACTTATGGAGGATTCACCGTTCTACATTACTCTGCCCAGTAATGCGTCCTTTCACACCTTCCCGCAAAACGAAATATCAAATTATACTACAAAGTTAGCAAAACCGATCAATCTCAAGGGCGTATGGGAAGTGGCGTTGACTGAAATACAATATCCCACACATGGAATACGTTTAAAATGACAGACGGTAAGAGTCGAGGGCCCCGTTAAAATGTTGTACGTCAAAGCAGGCTTTTATAGCAGCGTCGATGAATTGATTGATGCGATCAATGTTAAAATTGAGGGTATGAGACACCCGCCGATTGAACTAAAACTATCGTACGATCCTTTTGAGAGAATTGTAAAGGTATCAAAAAGCACAACGCATACCTTTTCACCGAGTGATAGAATCGCAAAAATACTGGGTCTCGATAGCAACGAGACGTCCGGAAGTAATGCCGCGAGGTTCTGCGCCGACATCCAAGCCGGTTTTTATAATCATTTTGTTTATATGGATAGTATAGAACATCAACGTGTAGGCGATAGTTTTGTACCTTTACTGAGGTCTGTGGAAATCACAGGTAACAACAACGAAATGGTTGCACAGCGCTATGTTAAACTTGATTACATACCCGTCAGTAAAAAACATTTTGACCGTATTACTATAGAGTAGGGATGTGCGTTTCGGGTTTCGTAATTTCGGAATTTTCACGAAATTTCCCGATTCGTGTTTTCGGATGCGGCCGAATTTCCGAAAATTTTTAGATCCGAAAATGGCAGATCCGAAAAGTTTTCCGAGCAGAAACGAAATATTTTCAGAATTTTCGAATGGACTTGAAATGTGTCAAATCGAAATTTATTGCTATGAAACGAGAACAGACTTTCCGAAAAAACAAAAATTTCCGAACTTACGAAAAGTCGATACAAAAAACGAGCTGACACGAAAATACGAAAAATGGTCGAAATTCCGAAAACATGTACAATTCCGAAAAACGAAAATTTCCGAAATCACGAAAAGTCGATACAAAAAACGAGCTAAGTGACACGAAAATCCGAAAAATGGTCGATATTCTGAAAAAAAGAGTACACGAAAAACGAATCGAGCCGAACCGAATCGAAACAGAAATCGGTCGAAACGAGCCGAATCGAAAAGTTTAAAAATCCGAAAAATCGAACCGAATCGAACCGAAAAAAAAATCGGTGCACAAGCCTACTATAGAGATAAAGAGCGATCAGAATAGAAACGTGTCATTCAAGTACGGGAAGTCGATCGTTAAGCTGCACTTCAGACAGCGCAGATCTAATTTTTCGAAACACTATGTACCCTATTAGGACATATGGAGATCCCAGCGTATACATACAGTATTACAAGACACAAGCTGGAAATGGTCTTCCCGGTTTTCACGAATCTGAGTTTATGTACGGTCGCGGTCTAGGAGGTGTATTTAGAAGTTTGTTTTAGAAAAGTAGTGCCACTTTTTAGATGAGGAGTAGAAATGGCAAAACCAGTTGTTTTGTCAAAACCAGGATGTAGTGAGTAATGTATTGTCAGCCGTTATGAATAAAATAGCCGCGTATAAGCAAGAAGGTTCCGGCATTGTATACATACAGAAAATAGATACCAAAAGGAAGAGGAAATAGGCCACAGCGTTTCCACCCACAACGCAGCCCTATCTGAACAAAAAGTTGCGACGTACCGCACAGTGGAAGCAGAGGAAACAGAGCAGCTTCACAGATGACATATTCTAAAGCGCATACGAGATACACACCGTCAAGATCATATGGTATTCTGTGTGGATTTTTGCTTACGCCTCTTCAAAACATTATGGGCAGTATTACAATGTTGGTGCTAATTTAACAAGAGCTGTTGTTATCTTAAAACCTCCATAGGCTATAATGGCTCTGGTAAGTTTACAACAGCTCTGGTTAAGTTAGCACCAACTATGTAATATGGCCCTATGTCTTTCATACATCAAGGATCTGTAGAATGCGCTAAAACTGAACTCGACATCTTTCAAATACATCCGACACCAGTATAGAAAAATGCTTGTTCGTGGAAGTGAAACTGTTGGCGGCCATATCCGAAACGTCACCTCTACGTAGAGTTTTTCATAACCAGCAGTGGCGAACACTATTATGATCTCAACAATACGTTGCTCTATCTGACGTGTAAAATTGTGAAACAGGATAATATGACACCAGCAGAGGGAGCCCGTGTAAGCCTCATAAATTACCCCATAGCGTCCCTCTTCAATCAAGTGGATGTCACTTTGGGTGATCGGCTCATATCGCAATCGAACAACCTGTACACGTACAGAGCCTACATCGAGACCATTCTCAATTACAGCTCCGATGCGTTATCAACGCAGTACACAGAGGGTCCCTTTTACAAAGATACAGCGGGATATCCATGTTCCAGGAACAACACTTAGGACATGCTTGGACATGTCCAGCGTTTACTGAGCATGCGTAACCTATGGGGGTGGGATTAGGAGGGCATTGGGCGGAGTAAGGGGGTTGACATTTGGGCGGGGATTGGAGCTGTTTGTGGGAGGGTTCTGGGCAGGGTAAGGGGTGTTTCTAGGCAGAGAAATTATTTTTTTTGGGGGGCGTGGTCTGGGCAGGGAGTGGTCAGAGTCTGGGCATAGTTTGGGAGGAGAGGTCTGGGCAGGGAGCGGGTGGGGAGTGGGCGGGGTTTGGGCATGGCTGGGCGGGCACCTGTCAAAATGAGTTTGACGTTATATACAGTCTTATACTACTGAAAAGCATAGGGTGTAAAGAGACATGGGTAGACAGAGAGGGTGCCTTTCTCTGTAATAAATAAGTTGTGTAAAATAAAAACATATTGTTTTATTCACATTTTTTTTGAGAAAGTTGCATACGCTATGTGGTGTCTTTCTCTGCAAAACTAAGTTAAATGTTTTATTATTTTGTAGCCCTATTGTTTATTCCTTCTCCTTTAAAGCTGAAGCTGTTACAACCAAAGGTGGAGCCAGAGAGCACAGTTTTGTGGGCTATGTGTGCGCAGCATAGGAGAGATGCTATGAGGGTACGGACAAATGAACTACATCTTCCAGAATGCTACAGGTAGGAGGGGAAGTGGATGTCTGGCAACAGGAAACATGTGGCAAGGAGAATCCAGCATGAGGAGACAGGGATGGCAGCCTGTCAGAGTGTTCCCTGAGCTGTGCAGCTGGAGTGGGGAGGATCCAGCATGAGAAGACAGAGAAGGTAGCCTGTCAGAGTGTTCCCTGAGTTGTGCAGCTAGAGTGTGGAGAATCCAGCGTGAAGGGACAAGGAAGGCAGCCTGTGATGGTGGTTCCCTGAGTTGTGCATGCTGGAGTGCGGAGAGACTGTGGTCAATCTGTCACGGATGCTGTCCGTGAGTGTCATCTGCTGCACGGAGTGGATCGCTGGTTTGTTCCGGTCTGGAAGGTGATCTGGCAAGGCAGTGGGTGAGGTGACAGCCTGCGGAGAGGAGATCGCTGGCGGCAATTCAGCACAGACGGACGGAAGTAGGATTTGAGGACCCAAACCCCTGGTGATATCGGGCTCCAACCTGAGAGAGCTTCTTCGCAAGGGATATTAATCGATGCACCTGCCGGCTACAGACAGACATCCTCCCTGGCGTATGGGTGAGAGGCCTCAGGCCTATTGTTGTTCATATGAGTGCACACCGATTGTCCACCATTTGCATTTGGGCCCCAATGTTTGGCTAGCTGAAGAAACCCCCACTGGCCAGTGGTTTCGGTACCCAGGTACATTAGGACCAAATTGTATATATATTTTGATTACAATGCAGTAAATTCACAGTTAGAATAACTTTAATTGTCGATTACTACTGTTATGCTTGTGTCTTAGGCTAGGGTCAGACTAACGCATTTTTCGCGTTGTCCGTGAAAAAGTGCGTTCGAACGAATGGACGCATCTTTTCACAGAATACGCGATAGTGGTCATACGATGCGCATTTTCGTCCGTGATTTTGTACGGATCATCAATTAAACACTTTTTGCATCTGGATGTTATGTTGGCCAGACATTAGCAGCGTCTGACGTCTCCTAATCACGCACACATGCCACTAGTGGACGCAGCGCACTCTGTACGTCAGTACTAGCGGGTTTGACGTTCTCGAAAAAATGCGTTCGTTTGCGTTGCGCGGCCGCACTTTTGTGCGGCCGTTCTTCGTATGCTGCCCGGCATTGGATGTTATTTGCTGCTAGCACGGCCGTGATTTAGTGCAGCAAAACGCACGTTAATACTGCGTTAGTCTGACCTTAGCCTTACCTGCAGGTCTGGTATCATACTGTGCAGAGTTAAAGCTTCAATTTATATGTATTGTTATCCAGATTTCTTACACTCAGTAAATTATCATTTAAAATCTATCAAGGCGTGCTGGTGTGCTGTGGATTTTCCTTTGCGGCCTATCACAGAGGTGAGACAGAAGTACCCGGTTATACAGTGGCTCGGGGTGAGCGCTACAATTTTTAAATTTGTTATTATATATTTATCCCCTGTGGTAAACAGTTTGTCTGTAAAAGAAAAATGGGAAAAAAATTAAATAGATATTTTTCTTTTTACAGAAAAAGACACC
The DNA here is from genome assembly GCA_009667805.1 of Leptobrachium leishanense. Lineage (NCBI taxonomy): Eukaryota > Metazoa > Chordata > Amphibia > Anura > Megophryidae > Leptobrachium > Leptobrachium leishanense. Next base: position 181,880,760 of record CM019064.1, on the reverse strand, counting down.
TCCCTGTGGTGAGCACCCTTGGGCACATGACTACTTTGCCCAACTGCAAATCCAGCCCTCTGCCTGGGCACATGTTGCTCACCTGACATACCCCTTTCACATGCTTATTATACCTTCATAGCAGCTAGAGATGTGCACCGATTTATTTTTTTTCAGTTCGTTTCGGGTCGTTCGGATTTTTGAAATTTTTGTTTTGGATCCTTTTGGACGATTTTCTTTTCGGCTCCTTAGTTTCGGCTCGTTTTTCGCATCTACTTTTTTCCCGTGAAATCGGCCATTTTCGTGTTTTCAGATCGGCTCGTCTTTCGTGTTTTTCGGAACGTCTGTTCTCCTCGTTTCAAAGTGTCTATTTTGTCTATTTTGACTTAAACTAATGGTTTTTCGGATCTGATATTTCTGTCGATACGGTAATTCTGCCGATTCTATCATTTTTTATTAAATAAAGATCCTTTTACTTAAGAATATGCATTGTACAACTTTATTTAATCATATTAAAATGGTATGAAAGGAACAAAATTGAACAAAACGATTTTAATAAAAACTAAAATAAAATACTGACCCAAGTGGTCTGACTTAAAAAAAAAAAACAGAACAAAAGGTTTTAAAATGGAAAAAAAGCTGAACAAAATTATCAGAAACGAAAAAAAAAAAACAGAACAAATAAAATGCTTTAAAACGAAAAAAGAAAAAAAAATGCAGCATATGAATCCGCACACTGCTGGGAAGCGCCTCTCTGCGGTATAATTAATGCAGCATATGTATACGCACACTGTGGGGAAGCGCCTCTCGGCGGTATAATTAATTTATACGTCTCTGTTATATGTATATGTATCCTGTCTGTATATTATAACTTAAAATGCAATAAAATTGTAATTTTCAATAATTTACAAGGTGTAAAGTGTTTTTTTCTCACATTTTAACATGCGAGCATTTACGGTTATATTTTCTATGAGTTGCGCTTGTTAAAAAAATTAGAGATGGGGGACTTTTCATACATTTTTTTGGGGGAAAATTACACGATTTTTAACAAACGCAACCCATACAAAAATCGTTCGTGCAGAATCATTGTTCACATTATAATTGAAATGGGAACAATATTGCTGCATTGGCAAAACAAACAAAAAAAACCTTTTTTTTTAAACTATTTATTTTTTAATATTTTTTTATTATTTTTTTAAATATTTTTTCTAAACTTCTAACATGGCCATGTTTGGTATGGTTGGAAAGGCCATGCTCCGGCCGATCCAACGATACCAAACATTAACAACGCTGCTATAAAAGCCCGCTTTGACGTACAATGTTTTAACGGGGCCCTCGACTCTCCCCACAAAGAATTTACCCTCTGTCATTTCAAACGTATTCCATGTGTGGGATATTGTATTTCGACAATTTTTTTTTCACTTCGGATAGTCGAAATCTATCCAAAGTCCCGATGTTTCACATCGGGACTAGGGATGAACTGTTTGGTTCCATCTGTTCGGTGTTCGATTCGAACATCGCCCGTTCGGCTGTTCGTCGAACTCCAAACATTTCCACGTGTTCGCCCACAATGCACCACAATGCACTTTTCCACTGGCCTGAAGCTTGTAATTGGCAACAGCCTTGCACCTGACCACAGGTCAGGTGCAAGACAGGTGCAAGACTATGCCAATCACGGCTCAGAGTCCTGTTTGGGCAAATTTTACCCAATCATGGACTCACAAAGCAAAAGTCCCACAGCACACTATATAAGGCTTCACACAGCCTCAGCATGTGTTTTTTGAGAGGAGATTGTTCTGTTAGTGTGTCTTCTCAGTGCCAGCAGCTATTGGGGGATCTCACTTCTAGCAGATATCTGGGAATTGTTATAATCTGTGTCTTGTCAATGCCAGCAGCTATTGGGGGGTCTCACTTCTAGCAGATATCTGGGAATTGTAATCTGTGTCTTGTCACTGTTGCCAGCTATCAGGGGGTCTCACAGACTTGTAGCAGATTTCTGCTAATTTTAATCCGTGTCTTGTCACTGCCACCCATCAGGGGGACTCACTGATTTATAGGCGGTTTCTGGGAATTTTAATCTGTGTTTTGTTACTGCCACCCATCAGAGGGTCTCACTGATTTATAGGTGGTTTCTGGAAATTTTAATATGTGTCTTGTCACTGCCACCCATCAGGGGGTCTCACTGATTTATAGGTGGTTTCTGGGAATTTTAATCTGTGTCTTGACACTGCCACCCATCAGGGGGTCTCACTGATTTATAGGAGGTTTCTGGGAATTGTAATTTGTGTCTTGTCACTGCCACCCATCAGGGGGTCTCACAGATTTGTAGCAAATATCTGGGAATTATAATCTGTGTCTTGTCACTGCCACCCATCAGGAGGTCTCACAGACTTGTATCAGATATCTGGGAATTATAATCTGTGTCTTGTCACTGCCACCGATCAGGGGATCTCACTGATTTATAGGAGGATCCTGGGAATTGTAATTTGTGTCTTGTCACTGCCACCCATCAGGGGGTCTCAAAGACTTGTAGCAGATTTCGGCAAATTTTTAATCTGTGTCTTGTCACTGCCACCCATCAGGAGGTCTCACAGACTTGTAGCAGATGTCTGGGAATTGTAATCTGTGTCTTGTCACTGCCACCCATCAGGGGGTCTCACTGTTTATAGGAGGTTTCTGGGAATTGTAATTTGTGTCTTGTCACTGCCACCCATCAGGGGGTCTCACAGACTTGTAGCAGATATCTGGAAATTATAATCTGTGTCTTGTCACTGCCACCCATCAGTGCGTCTCACTGATTTATAGGAGGTTTCTGGGAATTGTAATTTGTGTCTTGTCACTGCCACCCATCAGCGGGTCTCACAGACTTGTAGCAGATATCTGGGAATTTTAATCTGTCTTGACACTGGCTGCCAGCTATCAGGGTGTCTCACGTAGTTATACCAGAGTTCTGGAAATCTTTAATCTTTATACCAGAGTTGAATCAGAGTTCTGCATATCTTTAATCTATATATCACTCACCATGTTAGAAATACCAAAAAGGACAGGCAGACGCTCCCAGACACAGTTAAGAGGGCAAGCAGCCTCTGTGTCGGGAGGCTGTGCCTCTGGTCGTCGTGGACGTGGTGCATCCTCTGCAGAGGCACGCTTGTCCTTTCTAACTGGTGCTGGCCATCTTAAGCAGCAGCAACATACAGAGGATTTGGTGGATTGGCTAAACAGGTCATCCTCATCCTCAGAGTCCTCTGCCAGCTAGGCTTGTAGTGGTTTACAGTTAACCTCAGCTGCCAAAGCATCTAATGCAGCCTACATGTCCACAGCTACTCCTGCCGTAGCCTCACCAACATACACAGAGGAGTCAGCTGAATTGTTTGACTACAATGACAGTGACATGCTGCTTAAGGATGCACAGCAACTACATTGCTCTGATTCAAACTCTGAGGTTGAGGAAGGGAGTATAATCAACCTAGAGGAAGGGGGTGCCAGTGACACACAAATAACTGGCACTCATGTTGTCCCAGCAGCTGCAGCATACTGCCAAGTTGGCTCCAGTGACGAGGAGATAGGGGGTGATGACGATGATGAGGTCACTGTCTCCACCTGGGTGCCTGATCGATCAGAGGAGTCAAGTGAGGAGGAGGCAAAACAAACACGAGGCACAACGTCCTCTATGAGCAACCGTAGCCAGTCCAAGGCATCAGATATCACAGCTGCTCAGGTGCAGAGTGCTCAAAGCACATGTACAGGAAGTCTGCTGTCTGGGAGTTTGTTAAGAAATGTGCAGCAGACCGCACCATTGCTATTTGTAATCTATGTCAGATGAGGATCAAGTGTGGGAAAGACATCCCACGCTTGGGTACCACATGCTTGAGGTGACATATGACCAGCTGCCACGCATCCCGTTGGCACAACACTTTGCATAGGTCCTCCTTCTCCTCTTCATCTGTCTCTACCCCCACTATATGTCCTGCCATGTCATTGCCTACAACCTCCACTGACAGGGATGATGCTACAGTAATGGGTGTACCAGGTCCTTCCTCAGAATGTGACAGCATCCCATCAGCTGAAGATTTACTCAGTCGGATTACGTTGCCCCAGCTGCTGCTGCGTAAGAAAAAATATAGTCCTAACCATCTCCAAGCACAGCGTCTAGATGCCAGCTTAGCAAAATTACTCGCATTACAGCTGCTGCCTTTCCAGCTGGTGGACTCTGCTTCCTTCCGTGAATTTGCTGAATGTGCTGTACCACAGTGGCAGGTTTCAAAACGCCATTTCTTTTCACGGAAGGCCATTCCAGCACTATACCAGCATGTGGAACACAATGTTATGGAGTCATTGGGAAAGGCAGTCAGCAGCAAGGTGCACATGACTTTAGATACGTGGTCCAGCAAGCATGGACAGAGCCGTTACATTTCCTTCACGGCACACTGGGTAACTCTGCTTGCAGCTGGGAGGGATCCAGGACGGGGCTCTGTGCTGGAGCTTGTTCATCCACCACGCCTCCAGAAAGCTGCTGATATGAGATCTGTCTGCTCCACCACCTCTTCCTCCTCCTCCTCCTTCTCTGTCTATGGCGAAGTGGCAGTTAAACTTTGCAATGGCTCAAGCAAAAAGATGCCATACTGTGCTTGAGCTGGTTTGTTTAGGGGACAGGAGCCACACCGGGCCAGAAATTCTGTCAGCTATGCAGGGGCAGCTGCAGAGATGGTTAACACCATGCTAGCTTCAACTTGGAATGCTCGTCTGTGATAATGGCAGCAACCTTCTCTCCGCCCTATGCCAGGGTAAATTGACGCATGTACCATGCCTAGCACACGTCCTAAATCTGGTGATACAGCGTTTCCTAACCAGGTACCCAGGGCTGGCACAGCTTCTCAGCCAGCCCAGAAAAGTCTGCAGCCACTTCAGACGGTCATTCCCAGCACGTGTTCGCCTGGCAGAAATTCAAAGAGAATTCCACCTTCCCACAAACTGTCTGTTCTGTGACATGCCCACCAGGTGGAACTCGACATTAGCAATGCTGCAGCATCTGCACAAGCAGCAGAGGGCCATCAATGAGTAGCTGTGTTAGTATGGCACAAGGACAGGTTCAGGTCAACTTGGTTTCCCCCCCGCAGTGGCTGATGATCAAGGATGCATGCACTGTACTGTCACCATTTGAGGAGGCAACGAGGATGGTGAGCAGGGACAGTGCATGCATCAGTGACACAATTCCTTTAGTTTTCCTGCTGGAGCGCACTCTGCAGGGAATTATAGATGAGGCACTAGAGGCAGAGCAGCAGGAGGTAGAGAAGGCCTTCCCTAGCTCTCAAGGCCCCAGTCTTTACGCAGACAGCATTCCTGCAGGTCCTCAGATCAGACAGGAGGAGGATGAGGAGGAAGATTTAAGCAGTGGGGGCATTGAAGGTGGGGATTCCTCAAGGGAGGGTTTTGTGTGCCCAGAAACCCAAGGACTAGTACGTGCCTGGGAGGAGGAAGTGCACGATGGGGTCATCCTCATTGACCAGGAAGACTCGGAAGCTAATGCCACCTCCAACCTACGCTGCATGGGCTCCCTTATCCTGCAAAGCCTGCTAAAGGACCCCAGGATTCGTGCTATCAAGGAGAGGGATCATTACTGGTTGGCAAGCCTTCTCGATCCACGATACAAGGGTAAAGTTGCAGAGCTCATCCTGCCCGCACAGAGGGAGGACAGGATGAAACAACTTGAGGACGCTCTAAAGCGACACTTGTGTAACACCTTTCCAGGCACTGGTAGGTTACCAAGTGATGACACAGGTGCTTCTGAGTCTGCGGACGATCAGAGGAAGAACGGTGAAGGCCGGGGCCGCTTGACTGATGCCTTTTTAATTTTTTTTAGTCCACGACACCCAGGGACGTCAAATGTAGGCACCCATTGGCAGCGTCTTCACCGTATGGTGCAGGACTACCTAGGGGCAAGGGCAGACCTGGATACCTTTACAGCAGATGATCCATTCGCTTACTGGGTGTTGAGATTGGATCACTGGCCAGAACTTAGTCAATATGCTATGCAGCTACTAGGTTGCCCTTCATCCAGTGTGCTTTCCTAAAGGACATTCAGTGCCGCTGGATGTTTTGTCACAGACAAAAGAGTGCGTTTGTCCACCGACTCTGTAGACCGGCTGACATTTATAAAAATGAATCAGTCCTGGATCAGCAGCTATCAATCCCCTGATGCTGACGTAACTGAATAGATCGGGGATCTCTTCTGCATTCCCAAAACCTCCACCACTGCACTCTTCCACAATACCACAAAGGGGTTACTTACGGTGTGAAGGCACTTGCTGCTACCAAAGGCACAATATTTGGGTGCACTGCCACTGACGCCTATACCAGATTCATATCATTTTAATATTGGACCGCAGGGTCCAACCCTGCACTCTTCCACAATACCACAGAGGGGTCACGGTGTGATGGCACTGTTGCCGACACTAAAGGCCAAATTTTAACCTCCCTGGCAGTCTAATTTTTTAGAAATTTCGTGTCTAAAAGCTTTTCAATTTTTTTTTAAAGGAAACGTGCTTTTGTACATAGTTAGCCTGTAATAATTAGGAATCACTCACTGAAATCAGTGCAATCAGGAGTTCTTACTGGTAAAATCCTTTATAAATGAATAAATAAAAAAATAGTAAATACACTAAGTCCGATAAAGTTTGAAACACGAAATAATAAATTATTATCCCAAAAATAACTATCCAAAATAATGCAAATAAATGATATTCAATAAAATAAAAAAGAAGAAACACTGAAATCGGTCTGAAAACAAGAGTAAGAGGATGTATGGTCTATTTCTTATCCTGTAGTGCCACCCAGTGGCCGTTCATAAACATTGCACTTTTGGATTACAGTATTTTATGAATTGTTTTTATAAGTTTGCTGATGGTTCCCGCCCACCCTGCACCATGTGACTCGCAGGGAGCCTTCCAGGAAGCAGCTCCCCGCGATCACACTGCGGGGGACAGCGAGGGAGCCAGGAGGAGGTGAGTAAACATCCAGCCCGAGTGTGGCTCGGGGTTACCGTTTGCAGTAGAGGGAATACCGCCAGGGAGGTTAAAGCACCTATTGTTACTTTCATCCAAAGCCTGCATAAGTTTTACCATAATTTAGCCAGAAAATCACTAAACTTGTTCTGCGTGTCCTAAAATGTCTCCTCTTTTCATACAGGCTGCCGCCCCAAGCAGTTGTTTATGAATAGATTAAAGGAAAAACATTTACCGTCATTTGAAATGTCATGTTTTTTTTAGATATATTTAATAAAAGGTTCAATTGCTCTACATAAACATAATGAACAGTGTCATAGCAATACAAAATCTGAAACCAAACCAAGTTAATTGAACTATGTGGCAACACACCGGACATGGGGGATATCCATTCCTCTGGGAATCGAAGGGAGATAGGAAGTAAACGTTCAGTACATCAGTGTCAAAACGGATCACATGGTACCGTGCCCTACGGGAGTAGAAAGAGTTTCATCAGGGGTAGGGTCAGTGTGGAGGCCAGGAAATGTGACAGCGCAGGATCAGAAGGTGTGTGGGGGATAGGTGGGGAACCTTTTAACATTTGCAGAGAATACCATGAGTTGCAGTAAAAAGTGCGACGCAACGAAGATTTGGTATCTTCGGGGAGGGTCGCAATTAAGGGTGACCAGATCTGGAAAAAAGCCATAGTCCGGTCCTCCAGGTGTGAGAAGGCTTCTATCCAATCAATAAAAAACAGTGAATAAACCCTGTCATATACCATACGAAAGGAGGGTCTAGTCGAGAAAATCCATTGTGAGAGAATGGCCTTTTTACCTGTGGCCACCAGCAAAGTGAGCCAGAACCTATGACTTTTAGGTTGGGGATGGGCAGGGGCAGGAGGGAGAAAGTTGAAAATGGCCCATTCCGGAGTGTTGGGAGCAGTGATTCGAAGGACTGTCGATCAAAATCTAAGGATAGAGTCCCAGAACAACTGGATGTTAGGACATGACCATAAGCAATGCCAGAGGTTGGCGGGAGAGTGACCGCATTTGAGATATGCAGCAGTAGGTGTGAGCCCGGCTCTGGCCATCCTATTGGGCGCCATGTAATCGCGGTGGAGGATTCTGTATAGCATATCCCAATAATTAGCCGAAGGAATGAGGCGCTGAGATTGTAAAGTAGATTAGATGAGGTCCTGCTGGGTGAGTGTCGGGAAATGAGTGGTCCATTTCGAAATTGCCGTCCAAGGGATAGATGTAGGTGAGGAAGCATTCAAGTGGGTATAAATACTAGAAGTTGACCGGGGGAGTATTTAGGTCATAAACAGTAGGGAATCCAGAGGATTTGTCCAATCTGCAGGGGTGAAATCAGCAAATTGAGCAAGAAGAAATTGTCGCAGTTGCAGATAAAAGACAGGGTGAAGAGAAAGAGGGGCAATTATGTTACCTAAAGTTGTCAAGGAGAAGGGCAGTCTCGATATCGCATCCACACAGTGGTGTAGTTGTGTCAGGCCTCGCTGGGCTAGCGTGTTGAAAATGGGAGCAGGGGATGCGTACCGAATATTAGGATTGCGTAAAATGGGGGACCACAAAGACATCTGCCAGGATAAATGCAAACGTTTATGGATGCGGATCCAGGCACGTTTGGTACTGTACAATAAGGGATTGGATCAAAGGGCCGGGGGGACTGCCGGGGAGTGTTGGTGAAGAAAAGTCAATAAGGAGTAGGCGGGTAGTAACGCCTGCTCCACCTCATGGTCAATATAATGGGGGAGATGCCCCGTATCCAGTCTGAGGCGTATCGATAAAGGGCAGCCAAATTGTAATCCGAGCAGTTTGGAAAATTGAGCCCTCCACTGGAGAGCGGCTGTTGGAGGCTGGAGAGGGAAATTCGGGCCCGTCTATCCTGCCAAATAAATGAATCGTACAATTTGTGAAATGAAAGAACGTCAGAGGGTCATAAAAGTATAGGTAGGACTTGTAAGGGGTAGAGGAGTTTGGGGAACAATGTCTTTTTAACAAGAAATGCCCGGCCTAGATATGAGAGCGGGAGGGAGCCCCATGCCGTCAGTAAAGTTTTGGAGTTAAATAAAATGGGATTAGTATTTAAGCTGTATAATTGAGAAAGGTCGCGTGGTAAAAAAAATACTGAGGTACTTAATATAAGGGGTTGGGGCCCATTGAAAAGGAAAGTCCATCAGCCAGTCTCCGCTCGGAATAGGACCTAAGGGAAGTGCTACAGTCTTATTGTAGTTAATCTTAAACCCTGAGGCGGTTTGAAAGGAGTGTAATAAGGTTAGTAAAGGAGTGTCTGTCGCAGGGTTAGAAAGGAAAAGTAGCAAGTCGTACAATTTTAATGCACCTGTTGTTACTTTCATCCAAAGCCTACATAAATTTCACCATAATTTAGCCAAAAAAATCACTAAACTTGTTCTGCGTGTCCTAAAACGTCTCCTCTTTTCATACAGGCTGCCGCCCCAAGCAGTTGTTAATGAATAGATTAAAGGAAAACCATTTACCGTCATTTGAAATGTCATTTTTTTTTAAATGTTTTATTTTTAACCCTTATTTCATGGAAAACTCACTGTTCCTTTAAAAACCTTTTTTTTAAAAACTTTTTGTCCCTGTTTCCTGTCCCCCAGGGCACTACCCGAACCCCCATACACCTTTTATGGCAAATATCTTGCATATGTGCCCTCTTGGAGGGCACTCTAAAAAGAGCTACTCAGTGTTAATTATGTGTTGATATCAAATTATCCGTATAAATATAAATTAATCTAATAATTAACATGCTAATATAGGTGCTACATTTATATATACCATACATGTGGGGCTAATAGCTCTAAAAATTACAATGTCGCATATAAAATAAATATAAGGATTACAATCTAGAGAAAATGTACCAATTCAAAATCACTGTTTAAGCCCCCCAGCGCTAGAGTCCCTAAGTCAAAAATAAATTCAATCTCTTCTCTCCCTAGTACCGTGGTTTCACTCATACCTTTATTTGTACATTTAACCTTTTTTATAGCAGAAAATTTGAGGCCTTTTGGGCATCCATCATGTTCTAATTTAAAATGTTGGGATACAGAGTGTTTTTCATATAATATATTAATATTTCTAACATGCTCCAAGTTTCTAACATTCAGGGCTCGACTGGTGCGACCTATATATTGAAGTCCACACGGACATTCCAAAAGATATATCACATTTTTTGAGTAACAAGTTAGAGGTTTTTTTTTTCGGAATTCAAGTTTTTTTTATTGTGAAGTAAAGCCAGCATGACACACATAAAGAAAAGGCCTTGCAGGGCCAAAACGAGTCATTGAAGAAAATAGCCGCGCAGGGCCATAGCCTGTCATCTTATGAGGTCACAGAAAGAGACATCTAAAATTCTAACAAGGCATATAGAAACCACAGCTGGAAAGAAATAAGAAAAATAGTTTTGGGAATAAATCATGAGTCCTCAGGAATTAAAACAAAATCGAAGACATAAAATATAAACTCAGAGAAATTCAGCAGGCGTACAAAAAAAGTCTTCAGAAAATAGTACGAACATGAACAGCAAGGGGTATTGAGAAAATAAAAAAATAATAGGGAAGAGAGGGGGTGCTATACACATCACCGGTTAAAAGATGGTGACCCAGAAAAAAAAAGGGGGGGTGAGGGGAGTGGCAAAGGCCATCACCGTGACGCTCCTGGCGCACTCCCAAAAGAGGCCATGGAGGGATAGTGTCATGAGGCCCGGAAGCCAGAGGGCCAAACATGACAGTCAGATCCATGGTGGCGCACCTCAGGACTGCCCGGTAGATGCCAAAAAATGTAACAGGGGGGAGGGCCAGCAGGAAAAAGCAAAAGTGCAAGAAAGGTAGCAAATAAAAATTAAACAAGAGTCCCCAAAAAGGTCAATAAACTCGTCAAGCAAGGGGGGGGAGAGAAAAAACACTTTTACAGAAGTCAGGGAACTATAAAACGTCATCAAGAATAAAACTCTCAATGTAGGGGGATGCTCAGCAAAAACTGGAACTCAGCCTGGGGAAGCAGTCGCCAGGGCCGACTACAAACCAATGTCGGAAAGCATAGGCCAGGCCTCAGCCAGGTCAGAAACAGTATAAGGCACGTCTTCATGCGTCACCATGAGGGAGCAAGCCAAGCCCCAGCGATAAGTGACCCCCCGAAGATGGAGGAATGCCGTCACCTCACGGTACCGACGCCGAGCCAGCAGGGTCACAAATGGTAAATCATTGTATAACATCAGCGATGCTCCATCAAATTTCACCACAGACCGTGCCCCGGGTGCTGACATGATTCGTTTCTTGGCAGCAGCAGTCTTGGTAACCGCGATGAAATCCTTTGGAGAATCCTGGGGGGCCTTTGCTGGCATGCGGATCCAGAACACTGTGTCAAACAGCACTGTTGCGTCAGGTGACGATCCAGAGGTATGGTGCTCCTGGCGAGTGGCATAATGGAGCAGGTCCGATGTAGATACCGATTCAGGGATACCTCATATACGTATGTTCCGCCTGCGGTGTCGGGACTCAAGAACCTCTACTGAGCGTGTCAAAAGGTCAACCTGGGACTGCAAGGCGCTCACCTGGGACGAAAGAATCACCTGCTCCGCAGCCACTTCAGCATTCTGCGCTTGCACCGCTGCCACCTGAGTTCCTATCAAGTCCACCTCAGCCCGTACCCCAGACACCGCAGCTGACCACATACTCTTAATTTCTGAGATGAATCTGCGGTAATACCCTATCGTGGTGGGGCGGGCATCATCTTCCACCTCAGGGGCAGCTTCAGCGCCTTGTCTTGGGGAGGGTGAACAAACCCATTGAAGACACCTGCCGTAGTCTGCGCCACGGTCTTCAGGAGTACAGGGCTCTGGGGTCATGATACCCGAGTACCCCCTCAGAGAGCAGCAGGGCATTGTCTTGCGAGCAGTGGCGCGAGGTATCAGAGGTAAGCTCCTGGGACCTGCTGGATGTCGCTTCCTGCTCTTTACGTTTTTTCTGAGCCTGCTTCTTCGCGGCTGTGCCCACAGCTGCACCCCTTCTGTCTTGGGACGTTGGGGCAAGCCAGTCAATGCCAGCCCCATTACCAAGGGGCCAGGAGCAAAAATCTAGGGGGAGTGTTAAAGAGGGACTAGGCTGCCTGTGAGTCATCTACCCCCCAATGACTCTCGAATGTCCCTTTGACGGGGGCCTCCTGATCCTTCCTGCCATTGTTGCGATTTTTTGCTCATCATCCGGGCCCAGGTAAGCCTCGCGCGACCCGAAATCACTTCCACGGCAATCCGTAGGAAACTCCCTGGCTCCGCCACGCAGACTAGGCCGCACTAGGCCCGAAACTCACCGGGCTGCGTAATACACAGGCAGCCGCACAGCGAACTCCACCGTGGGCACCTCAAGTGGAGGGAAGGCACCAGCACCACCAGACAGTCCAGATAGGGCACAAAAACCTTGCTTTAGTAAGCTTTAAGTACAAATTGCTGGTGGAGCTCCAGGAAATGCATCTGCTCGTTAGAGTTTGTTTTATCTTTGTCATTTTCCCTGTCTTCTTATTTTTAAAACTATCAATATACCGTTTCTTATTTCCTGTAGACCTAAAGGCTAGACTCTGGCCACAACCATAATAGCCTTCTTTCACATTAAAATGATTGGTCTCCTTCTTGTTAACAAATTTACTTTTAACCAGTCTCGTTTTTATATTTTTAGCTCCCGGAAAAATGATTTTAGGATTATCTCCAATGATGTAATCAAGATCTTTGTCCTTTTTTAAAAAATGCTAATGTTTTTAAAAACTTTTTTAATTAAAAAATCTTTATCGCGGCCAAGCGTTCATAGCGACGTCGCTTTTTGATCCTTCGATGTCGGCTCTTCCTATCATTGTGAAGCAGAATTCACCAAGCGTTGGATTGTTCACCCACTAATAGGGAACGTGAGCTGGGTTTAGACCGTCGTGAGACAGGTTAGTTTTACCCTACTGATGATGGCGTCGTCGCGATAGTAATCCTGCTCAGTACGAGAGGAACCGCAGGTTCAGACATTTGGTGTACGTGCTTGGCTGAGGAGCCAATGGGGCGAAGCTACCATCTGTGGGATTATGACTGAACGCCTCTAAGTCAGAATCCCCCCTAAAGGCGACGATACCGCAGCGCCGAGGAGCCTCGGTTGGCCTGGGATAGCCGGCCGCTTTTTCGGCGGCCGGCGGGCAGAGCCGCTCGCCTCGGGACCGGAGCGCGGACAGAAGGGGGCCGCCTCTCTCCCGTAGCGCACCGCACGTTCGTGGGGAACCCGGTGCTAAATCATTCGTAGACGACCTGATTCTGGGTCAGGGTTTCGTGCGTAGCAGAGCAGCTACCTCGCTGCGATCTATTGAAAGTCATCCTTTGAGCCAAGCTTTTGTCTCTCGCTAACGCCGCCGCTGCCACCGCAGCCGTGGTGGGTGGCAGCAGCAGCAGCAGCGGCGCGGGAGCGTTCCCGCGTCGTCCCCTCAAAAAAAAAAAAAAAAAAAAAAAAAAATCTTTATCATTAAAATCACATATAAAGGGAACTTCCGTTATCATCTCTTTCGCAGTTTTATATTGCATAAGGTTATTTTGATCTACTTCTTTTAGGTCTCCTATCAGTTTATCTATGAACTCTTGTTTAAGGGTTTTGGCCTGTTCCTCAAAGATTATGACATCAGAGCAGTTCCTCCGTATCCTAGTGAACTGCCCTTTTGGAATCTCCTTTAACCATACCATAATATTAAAACTCGTTTTGTCAATATATGTATTGACGGTTATTCAGAGAGATTCGAAATGACGGCGCAAGTACAGTGCCCTTTCATTTCCCGCACTTCGGGGTGATTCTAGTTTGCTGACCCTTCGTGTATGCAGCATGCACCGCAGGGTCCCCATAGTGCAGAGAAAACTCACCGCAAACCCGCCGAACACTCACCACGGCGCAAACCCTGCTGAAAACTCACCGAACACTCACCGAAAACCCTCAGACACCGCCGCAAAATTCATACCGAACACGCCGGAAAAATCCAAGGAGCTGCCAATCACTGAGCAGAGCAGCTGCTAGAAAACCCGGCAGGCAGACGAATGGGGTTAAAAAAAATAAAAGACAGTACACTTGAAAGTTTCAAAATTGAAATACTGTTTGCAAAAAAACTGCTGAACGAAAATGTCTGGAATTTACATACAAGGTCCTATGAATGATAATAAAAAGGTATGTTACAGAAAGAAGAAAAAACTATTTTAAAAAAAGGATAAAAAAGTTTGCCAAAAAAATGCCTAAAACATCCAAAAAAATCAATAAATAAAGAGACTTTTTACTGCAGAATAAAATAATATACGGTTTATTATATATTAAATTATAATGGGAATATTTTTAACATTGAAGACTATGGGATTCGCCTGAATAAACCTGTTAAATGAAACCACTGAACAGCAGGGCATTTCGGCAACTTTTCACTGATGTTCGGTGTTCTCTGAATAGATGAATGTTCTCTATGGGGGATTTCATTGCCCTCGAACAGGCACCGTACGTGTAGGCAATTCGCCAAAATTTGGCAAACTGCCTGCTCTCTGAATAGCCAAATGGCCTCAAAATAGCCAGATCGGCCTCTCTGAATAACCCTGTTAGAGTATAATTAATTAAAAATGATTTTTCAAAAAACCACTGGTTCCTGACAATGTTTTTTTGGAAAATCACTTGTTAGTGAAGGGGTTAAATATTTCACTTTTGCAACCATAATATGGTAGTGCTCCAGCAAGGACATGACTGACATTTCTGCTCAGACAGGTTGAGTCACAGCTTGGTGACTCATCTAAGGTTATTCTGTGTAATTGGATAATTAAACTTTTAGACAAGCTGTGGTGAGAAAATATTAGGTGGGGCATATAAAATAGTTTGACAACTATTACTCATAGCATTCAAAGGAGATGAAGAATGTTAGGCAGGTTGGACAATATATCGAAAACTAGATAAGCAAGAAAGGCAATATTTAGAGACAATGATGTTGCAAGCAAATTGTGTTGATAATCGGATTACAGGAGAATCATTCATTCATTTAGTTTTTAGAGAAAGGGTAAACACTGGTAAGGACAGAATTACTTTGCAGAAAAAAGGAGCCTACCAAATCCTACAAATATCTGCCTACAAGAACACATACGGGATTATTCACTAACCACTGTTCCTTCACTGAAAGAACCATGGTTTAACTTCATCGAACTAAAGTGTAGGATGTAGGAGCAAGTTACTGTGAAATCACTATTTAGGGAACTTCCGCTGTAGCTTTCAATGTTCTTTCCATCATAGTTCCTGATTAAGTAAACAATGTTCTCTAACGGTGCTCTTTGGAACAGCACCTAAACTTCATAAATAGCAAAATCCCCATCTACGTGTCAGGACAAAATCCAGAGCTCGAGTCCTGCGGGAACGGTGTTCCCGCACTTCTCCCACAGCGGGAACACTGTGGGAACGCAGGTTCCCGCTGTGGCCCGAGCCTGAAACAATTTAGCCAGCTGCCGCGTGTTTTCGTCCTACGAGCTGGAATTAAGCACGGCCGCTCACCTGGGATCCAACAGACAGCCACAATTTCGCGAGATCCGCGATCTCACGAGATCGCGACTGGCTGTTGGATACATCCCAGGCGAGCCGCCGGCTAAATTGTTTCCGGCCTGGCGGAGAGGTGAGTGGGGGGCAATATGTCCATATGAACTGGGGGCAATATGTCCACAATGCTGGGTATATTATTCTAGGGGTCCAGTGCTGGGTATATTATTCTGGGGGTGCAGTGCTGTGCATATTATTCTGGGGGCTCAGTGCTGTGTATATTATTCTGGGGGCTCAGTGCTGTGTATATTATTCTGGGGGCTCAGTGCTGTGCATATTATTCTGGGGGCTCAATGCTGTGCATATTATTCTGGGTACTCAGTGCTGTGTATATTATTCTGGGGGTCCAGTGCTGTTCATACTATTCTGGGGGCTCAGTCAGTGCTGTGTATATTATTCTGGGGGCTCAGTGCTGTGCATATTATTCTGGGGACTCAGTGCTGTGTATATTATTCTGGGGGTCCAGTGCTGTTCATATTATTCTGGGGGCTCAGTGCTGTGTATATTATTCTGGGGGTCCAGTGCTGGGTATATTATTCTGGTGGCTCAGTGCTTTGTATATTATTCTGGGGGGGTCTGTGCCTGGATTTATATATATGTATGTAAGCGATATATACATATTATTTATAACGTGTTAGTCCAGTTGCCAAAATCACAAGTATACTTGTACGTACTTGTGATACCTTTCACTGATCAGTATAGTTTCCAGACCTGAAGAAGAGCGTTACACTCTTGAAAGCTTGTCTTTTAAATGTAATGTTAATCCAATAAAAATGGTATCACCACATACTGCTATACTCGTGATATATATATTTTTTCTTCAGGTAATAGAGGTTGTGGAATTCGTGGGTGAGTTCCCTCACTTTTTCCCCAAGACTTGACCACTGACAAAATCAAATGGCACACTGACCACAGTCACTTCTCTCAAATATCTAGGTATGTGGTTAGACCCAAATCTATCCTTTGGCCCCCACATCGAAAAACTCTCATCTAAACTTTACCCTAAACTAGGTGCCGTGTACAGAAACAAATCCTGCCTGAGCCGCGCAGTAAGAAAGCAGATTGTACAACAAATGCTTATGCCGGCTATTGAATACGGAGATGTAGTGTATGCAGCTGCCCCGCAAATGCACCCTCAGAATCTTACTACATTGTATAACTCATTCTGCCGCTTTGTGCAACAATGTAACTACATGACCCACCATTCCCCTGTCTCTTTCACTTCCCCTGGAAGCCTGCTCTAGGACCCTTAATGTTGCTACAGCTGTGGCATGCACACACTGTTTCTCTAGGGCTTCTATTTCCGCTCTTTTGCAAGCTTCCTCCATTTCCATTTCTGCTTTATTGCGAGTGGCGTCTATTTCCATTTCTGCTTTTTTGCTAGTGGCGTCCATTTCCATTTCTGCTATTCTTTTTGCAAAGGCCGCCTGTATCTTGGCAGTCTCTGCTTTTGCTCGGGCTTGGATAAGCTGCAGATTAATTGATGAACTCTTTGAATATTGTGAGGATTTTGGCCATGAGAGATGTGAGCTATTTGAATGCTTACTAGATGCTGAAATGTGAGAAGCAGTCTCTTGGAGCTGGCAATTCTCGCTTCCGCCTTTACTTTGGACTGATGTACTAAATTGTCTCTTTCTGAATTAAGACATTTTAATTCATCTATTTCTTGTAAAGACTGTTTAGAATTTATCTTCTCTAAATTAGAGACATAAATGTGACAGTGGGCAAGATATTGAGCATGAGCTGTAGAAAGCTGTCCTAAAACTTATTTTATTTTGGATGGCGGAGACATAACTCATCACCTGTTCCCAAAGCCATGACATTTGCTGTGATTTCTCATAGTTTATGTCCATAAGTGTTTCAATAATCTTCCATGTAGGTTTTGTATTGCGTTTTCTTCTGAGTTGATTTATATTCATTACTTCCACAACTGAATCAAGTTGTCTGTCCTGTGTTGTTAGAGGGCTTCTTCTGTCTGCCATGTTTACACAGATGAGAAGAATAAAAAGGGGCAGTAGAATAGCAGGCACTGTGTGGCAAAGTTTTACTCAACCCGCACGCTGCAGCTGTAGGCAGACTCTGTCTGTAGAATGCAGTAAAATCTGCTCTCTGTTCACTGAAGGCTGTATACTAGTGTTGCAAGCTGCTGTAATAGTAGGCAAACTCTGTCCTTGGAATGAAGTAGAATCTTCTCTCTGTTCACTGAAGGCTGTATTCTAGTGCTGCAAGCTGCTGTAATAGCCTTTTACTACTGGTTCACTGAAAGCTGCATACTTCTGCTGCAAGCTGCTGATAATGTCTTTTTACTACTGGTTCACTACAAGCTACATACTTCTGCTGAAAGCTGCTGTTAATGTCTTTTTACTATTCTGCTTCCCTAAGGAAAGCTGTGAGGCGTGGATGCTTTAGACTAGCTAAGTCTGTATTTGACCAGTACTCACACGATGAAGTTCGACAGATGTCAGCCTTCAGTTCCTACTGCAGTGGAACTCTAAGGAAGAAACTATTAAAGGGCAGCCTTGTTGCTCCCTATAATTTAGTGGATTTACTTATATTCCAAGACTGCTGTGTTTGGACATTTAAGGATAGTATTTGTCCCTATTAGAGATGGGCTGCCGGTTCGAATTGGTTCGAAGTTCGATTCGAACATCAGCTGTTTGGAAGTTCGAGAAAATAAGTTTTCCAAAAAATGCTTAAAAGATAAACATTTCCCACTCATTGTTGGTCAAACATTTCCCACTCCTTGTTGGTCAAACATTTACATAATTACATAGTTACATAGGCTGAAAAAAGACATGCGTCCATCGGGTTCAACCTCACACATTACCTACTGCTGTTGATTCAAAAGAAGGCAAAAAACCCAGTCTGAAGCGCTCGCCAAAATGCAACACACTGGGAATAAATTCCTTCTTGACCCCAGAATAGCAGTCAGATTTCTCCTTGGATCAAGAAGCTTACCCACATATTAAATATTATAACCCTTAATTTTCCGTGTCTGCAGGAAGTCATCCAGTCGTTTTTTTAAAAGTCTGTACAGTCTCTGACCTAACCACCTCAACAGGCAGAGAATTCCACAACTTTATTGTTCTCACCGTAAAATAACCCTTCCTATGCTTTAGGCTGAATTTCCTTTCATCCACTCTAAATGGGTGACCTCATGTCCTGTGTATAGTCCTGTTAATGAATAGGTTTCCAGACAATGGTTTATAATGGCCCCGTGTATATTTATATAAGGTTATCAGATCCCCTCTAAGGTGCCGTTTCACTACACTAAACAGGTTTAAGCTTGTTAGTCTTTCCTCATAACTTAAACCTTCCATTCCCCTTATTAATTTAGTCGCCTGTCTCTGCACTTTTTCTAGCCCTATAATATCCTTTTTTAAGACCGGTGCCCAAAATTGCACGGCATATTCAAGGTGCGGCCTGACCATTGATTTATACAGAGGCAAAATTATGTTTTCATCCCGAGAGTGAACTCCCCCTTTAATGCATGCCAATACCTTGCTGGCCTTGGTGGCTGCTGTTTGACATTGCACATTGTTACTTAGTTTGAAGTCTATGATTATTCCCAAATCCTTCTCCTGCTTGGATTTCCCTAACTACGTACCATTTAGGGTATAAGTTGCTTGCGTGTTCTTCACTCCAAAGTGCATAACTTTGCAATTATCTACATTAAATTTCATCTGCCATTTAAGTGTCCAGTCCCCCAATCTATCTAAATCCCTCTGCAGCGAAGTAGCATCCTGTTCACATTGTACTACTTTTCCTAGTTTTGTGTCCTCTGCAAACACTGATACATGACTTTCAATGCCTATCTCAATGTCATTTATAAATAAATGGAATAGAATTGGTCCTATAACAGACCCCTGAGGGACACCGCTTACCAATGATGTTGATCTTGAAAATGTACCATTTATGACCACTCTCTGTACCCTATCTTTCAGCCAGTTTTCTATCCAAGAACAAGTATTTTCATCTAGACCAATTTTTCTTAATTTAAATAGTAACCTCTGGTGTGGAACTGTGTCGAAAGCTTTGGCAAAATCCAAGTAAATCACATCCACTGCGACCCCCTGATCTATACTTCTACTTACTACCTCATAGAACGTAATTAGGTTAGTCTGACACGATCTGTGTTTCATAAAACCATGCTGATTTTTTCCAATTACATTATACCTCCCAATAAATTCCTGAATATTATCCCTTAGTAACCCCTCAAATACTTTCCCAGCAACAGGTGTTAAGCTCACATGTCTATACTTCCCAGGCCCAAATTTTAAACCTTTCTTAAATATAGGGACCACGTCAGCTTTTCTCCAATCCTCTGGTACGATTCCTGAAAGAAAAGAATCTTGAAAGATTAAGAACAGAGGTTTACATATTTCAACACATAGCTCCCTCAGTACTCGCGGGTGAATTCCATTTGGCCCTGGGGCTTTATTCACATTCTCATTGTTTAATTGCTGCAAAACCTTGTCCTGAGTAGTGATGGGCTGCCGGTTCGATTCGAACATGAGTTTGAATCGAACATTGGCTGTTTGGCCGTTCGCCGAACGGCAAACTTTTCCGCGTGTTCGCTGTATGTTCGCCCATAATGCACCACAGTGGACCACATTGCACTGTGCCCTGGCCTGAAGCTGTAATTGTCTATAGCCTTGCACCTGACCACAGGTCAGTGCAAGACTATGCAAATCAGGGCTCAGTACACATGCAGAGTCCTGATTGGGCACATTTTGCCCAATCATGGGCTCACAGAGCTAAGTCTCGCAGCACACTATATAAGGCTTCTGACAAACAGCCCTAGTGTGTTGCAGGAGTGAATCAGAGAGGAGAGATTGTTGTATTTGCAGGGAAATAGCAGGCAAATATCTGGCAAATAGCAGTGAACTGGCAGTGGAAGCCTGGGAAGTGGCAGGGAAATAGCAGTGAAATCGCTGACTTATAGCAGAGTTCTGCTGCAGGAGTGAATCAGAGAGGAGATATTGTTGTATTTGCAGGGAAATATCTGGCAAATAGCAGTGAACTGGCAGTGGCAACCTTGGAAGTGACTGGCAGGGAAATAGCAGTGAAATCGCTGACTTATAGCAGAGTTCTGTTGCGGGAGTGAATCAGAGAGGAGAGATTGTTGTATTTGCAGGGAAATACCTGTCAAATAGCAGTGAACTGGCGGTGGCAGCCTGGGAAGTGACTGACAGGTAAATAGCAGTGAAATCGCTGACTTATAGCAGAGTTCTGTATATCTTGAATCTAGATACCATATAGTACCAGAGTTGTTTCAGAGTTAATCTGTATCTTTAATCTATATAACAGAGTTGAATCAAAATTCTGTATATCTCAAATATATATAACAGAGTTGAATCAGAGTTCTGTACTTCTTTAATCTATATACCAGAGTTGTGTCAGAGTTAATCTGTATATCTTTAATCCATATATTACTCACCATGTCAGAAAGACCAAAAAGGACAAGCAGACGCTCCCATACACAGATAAGAGGGCACGCAGCCTCTGTGTTGGCAGGTCGTGGACGTGGTGCATCCTCTGCAGGGGCACGCTTGTCCTTTCTAACTGGTGCTGGCTGTCTTATGCAGCAACAACATACAGAGGATTTGGTGGATTGGATAACTAGGCCATCCTCATCCTCAAAGTCCTCTGCCAGCCAGGCTTGTATGGTTTACAGTCCACCTCAGCTGCCAAAGCATCTAATTCAACCTCCATGTCCACAGTTACTCCTGCCGTAGCTTCACCATCGTGCACAGAGGAGTCACCTGAATTGTTTGACCACAATGACATGGACATGCTGCTTGAGGATGCGCAGCAACTCCAGTGCTCTCATGTTGACTCTGAGGTTGAGGAAGGGAGTAAAATCAGCCTAGAGGGAGGGGGTGCCAGTGACACACAAAGAGCTGGCACTCATGTTCCCCCAGCAGCTGCAGCTTACTGCCAGGTTGGCTCTAGTGACGAGGAGATAGGGGGTGATGACGATGATGAGGTCACTGTCTCCACCTGGGTGCCTGATCCAACAGAGGAGTCAAGTGAGGAGGAGGAGGCACTACAACAACGAGGCACAACGTCCTCTATGAGCAACCGTAGCCAGTCCAAGGCATCAAAAAGGCATGAAAAAAGTATAAAAAATGCTTAAAAAAATACTAAAAAAATCTAGAAATAAAGAGACTCTTTACTGCAGAATATTATAAAGCAACGGTTTATTAGATATTGAATTAAATGGGAATATTTTTAACATTGAAGCCTATGGGATAAAACATTCTTGTTACTAAAACATCAGGCAGACACGGCCCTGTAATCAGGCACTGTAGAGGGCAGCCTGCCGGGGCCTCCCAACGATCCCCTTGAGGAGAATGGATGACAGAGCTGGATGACAGAGCTGCGACTGTGCGGGCTATCCGCCCAGGTGCATGTGACAGAGACAGGCAGCGCAGGAAGGAAGCCACTGCACCTGCGGCCACAGCAAACCCCCCCCCCCCCACAACCAGGAGGTGGGGCACAATACACAAAATCTCTGTATTTTATGTTAAATATCTTTGTATTTATGTGTGATCTAACGTTAAGACCACTTGATCTTACCTGATCTAACAAATATCTATAAGCCTGAATGGTTTCTGACCAGAAAATTCAATGTGTGGGGGGGGGGCTAACCCGTCTTTATTAATCACTTAATAAGTCAGTAATTATGTGTGATCTAACGTTAAAACCACTTGATCTTACCTGATCTAATGTAAAGCTTCCAAAATAGCTAAGTGTTTGGTTCATTTTTTGATAAGGGTGGGCCGATGACGGGTTAGCCCCCCCTTACAATAATTGTTAATATTTATTTTTCTATGTGTGATCTAACGCAAACAACTATTGATCTAACCTGATCTAACAAAGTTCTAACCAACTGCATGAGTTTTGTTCAAAAATTTTGATAATGGGGGGCTAACCCAGCTGAGGTTATATGGTCTGAGGTCTGTGGGTGAGTGTGTATATATATATATATATATATATCTGCATGTTGATATATACGTGTATACAGTCAGGTCCAGAAATATTGGGACATCGACACAATTCTAACATCTTTGGCTCTATACACCACCACAATGGAGTTGAAATGAAACTAACACAATGTGCTGTAACTGCAGACTGTCAGCTTTAATTTGAGGGTATGTACATCCAACTCAGGTGAGCGGTGTAGGACTTACAGCAGTTTGCAGATGAGCCTCCCACTTGTTAAGGGACCAAAGGTAATGGGACAGAATAATAATCATAAATCAAACTTTCCCTTCTTAATATTTGGTTGCAAATCCTTTGCAGTCAATCACAGCCTGAAGTCTGGAACGCATAGACATCACCAGATGCTGAGTTTCATCCCTGGTGATGCTCTGCCAGGCCTCTACTGCAACTGTCTTCAGTTCCTGCTTGTTCTTGGGGCATTTTCCCTTCAGTTTTGTCTTCAGCAAGTGAAATGCATGCTCAATGGGATTCAGGTCAGGTGATTGATTTGGCCATTGCATAACATTCTACTTCTGTCCCTTCGAAAACTCTTTGGTTGCTTTCGCTGTATGCTTTGAGTCATTGTCCATCTGCACTGTGAAGCGCTGTCCAATGAGTTCTGCAGCATTTGGCTGAATGTGAGAAGATAATATTGCCCAAAACACTTCAGAATTCATCCTGCTGCTTTTGTCAGCAGTCACATCATCAATAAATACAAGAGAACCAGTTCCATTGGCAGCCCACGCCATGACACTACCACCACCATGCTTCACTGATGAGTTAGTATGCTTAGGATCATGAGCAGTTCCTTTCCTTCTCCATACTCTTCTCTTCCCATCACTCTGGTACAAGTTGATCTTGGTCTCGTCTGTCCATAGGATCTTGTTCCAGAACTGTGAAGGCTTTGATAGGTGTTGTTTGGCAAACTCTAATCTGGCATTCCTGTTTTTGAGGCTCACCAATAGTTTACATCTTGTGGTGAACCCTCTGTATTCACTCTGGTGAAATCTTCTCTTGATTGTTGACTTTGACACACATACACCTACCTCCTGCAGAGTGTTCTTGATCTGGCCAACTGTTGTGTAGGATGTTTTCTTCACCAGGGAAAGAATTCTTCGGTCATCCACCACAGTTGCTTTCCGTGGTCTCCCGGGTCTTTTGGTCTTGCTGAGCTCACCAGTGTGTTCCTTCTTTTTGAGAATGTTCCAAACAGTTGTTTTGGCCACGCTAATGTTCTTGCTATCTCTCTGATGGGTTTGTTTTGTTTTTTCAGCTCAATGATGGCTTGCTTCACTGATAGTGACAGCTCTTTGGATCTCATCTTGAGAGTTGACAGCAACAGATTTCAAATGCAAATAGCACACTTGAAATGAACTCTGGGCCTTTTATCTGCACATTGTAATTGGGGTAATGAGGGAATATCACTGTCAGGGATCTGTACCGGTGTGTGCACAAGAACTGTATCTGCATGTGTGCAGACATGAAAAGTGCTGCCTCAGACCTGTCCAGCACTGATAGGGGTTAAAACCAAAGTGAAACACCAAACACACACCACATCCTCCTGTCTGTCTGTCAATAAAAGAGAAACTCCCACTCCTGCAACTTGGCTTTGCATTGACATGTCAACCCTGTGCTATTCAAACCTGCTTATGTTCCTGCTGATAACCGTATACCAGACCCTGCTTAACCCACTGACATTGCCTCTTTGCTGCCAGCCCTTTGATCCACGGACCGTCCCTGTCTACGCATTCTCTTCACCCCTTTGTACCTCGCCAATGACTCCTACCTGCCTCAGTCAGCTTACTCCCAGGTACCTCCAGAATATTCCTGCCTAAAGGGCTCTAACCACCTGAACTTGGGTCCCACCACGGCGTATGCCAGGTGCCACCCTGACAATCACACACCTGGCCATGGAACAGCTGAGAAGCCAATTGTCCCATTACTTTTGGTCCCTTAACAAGTGAGAGGCACATCTGCAAACTGCTGTAAATCCTACACCATTCACCTGAGTTGGATGTACATACCCTCAAATTAAAGCTGGCAGTCTGCAGTTAAAGCACATTGTATTTGTTTCATTCCAACTCCATTGTGGTGGTGTATAGAGCCAAAGGTGTTAGAATTGTGTCGCTGTCCCAATATTTCTGGACCTGAATGTATATTCCCATCACGTAGCGCTCAGGACCGAGAACATTGGCTCCTCTCACCCCCCGCAAAACCCAGCTGTTGTGCCACATCAATAAAATAAAAGAGTTACCTATTTTTTTATCTATAATAAGAATTTTAGGGAGAGCTTAGGCGAGAGTTGGCGCTCCTCGCGGCTCCAAGATGGCTGACTTTGCTTCAAGTTGGTGTCACGTTTACTCCGAGTACTCGAGATGCGATTGGGTGCATAGCGTCACGTGACTTGAGTTTAACGCCCGCCCATTTCTCGTACGTTCGGAGGCCAGTGGTTTCTGTAAAGGCGAGGGCTGCGGGCACATGACAGTGGAGGCCCTGTGACGCTTGGCGGCGGGGTTTCAGAAACTGCCGGCCGCTGGCGGTGGGTCCCACTGGACAGCGCGTCGGCGGGTCCCAGGGGGCGGGGGGTCCCACTGAGCGGCGGGGCTGCCGCCCCGTGGAAATTGCCGCCATCCAACCGCTGCGGCACGCGCACAGCCAGCCTGTGCCGCAGCGGTTTGATGCACGTGCGGCCAGCAGTACGCTGGTACGGACACGCTGGCCGTTACTGTTTTATTATATAGGATTGTATTTATTTTGTAAATGCCTAAATAAAGTCTAAAAAAAGTGTACAATCAGAGTAGTGATGCCAGATAAGCCATATTTTCCTGTTCACATAAACGTTCTATAATCTTAATAATCATCCGTTGCCCTGCTTCCACATCTGAGCCCACCCCTTCCACACCTCCATCACACAGATGGTGGGTGCCATTCAAAGCCCCTCTACCGAACTGCTGTAGGGCTTCATTAAATGAGCCATGGGTCAGAGAGCTTTAACAGTTGTTGAAATTTCCAAGTTTGAATTTATGCATTTCTATTTTTTATTACATGCAAATTCTGGAACCAGAGGAATCGAAACCTAAACCCAAGTAAGTAAAAAAAAATCCTAAAGGAGAGAAACAAATAGTAATAAAAACCAAGAACTGTATTCATCATAGAATCGAATTTTCAGTCTATTGCAATATAGAAACATAGAAAAATGTCGGCAGATAAGAACCTTTCGGCCCATCTAGTCTGCCCAATTACATGGATACTTTACCTGGATTTATCTTTTGTTTAGGATAGCCTTATGCCTATTCCATGCTTGCTTAAATTCAATTACTGTTTTGGCCTCTACCACTTCTACTGGAAGACTGTTCCATGTATCCACCACCCTCTCAGTAAAATAATGCTTTCTGTTGTTACTTTTAAACCTTTGCCCCTCTAATCTAAGACTATGTCCTCTTGTTTTGCTACATGGTTTCCTTTTAAATATACTCCCTTTCTCTACCTTGTGGATTCCCTTTACGTATTTAAATGTTTCTATCATATCTCCTCTGTCTCGTCTTTTTTCCAAGCTGTACATGTTAAGATCATTAAGCCTTTCCTGGTAACTTTTCTCCTTCAAGCCGTACACCATTTTAGTAGCCCTTCTCTGAACTCTCTCTAAGATGTCTATATCCTTCTGGAGATACGATCTCCAGTACTGCACACAGTACTCGAAGTGAGGTCTCACCAGTGCTCTGTACAGTGGCATGAGCACTTCCCTTTTCCTACTGCTAATACCTCTCCCTACACAACCAAGCATTATGCTAGCATTTCCTGCTGCTCTATTACATTGACTACTTACCCTTAGATCCTCTGAAATAATAACCCCTAAATCCCTTACCTCAGATGTTGAGGTTAGGACTGTATCAAATATTCTATATTCAGCCCTTGGGTTTTTACGTCCCAGGTGCATTATCTTGCACTTATCCACGTTAAAACTCAATTGCCACAGCTCCGACCATTTTTTTAGTTTACCTAAATCATCATTTGGCTGATCCCTCCAGGAACGTCAACCCTGTTCCAAATCTTTGTGTCATCAACAAAAAGACCTACTTTTCCATTAATACCTTCTGCAATATCACTAATAAAAATATTAAATAGAATGGGTCCAAGTACTGACCCCTGAGGTACCCCACTGGTAACAAAACCTTGCGCCGAAAAACTCCATTTACCACAACCCTCTGTTGCCTGTCACTCAGCCACTGCCTAATCCATTCAACAATATTGGAATCCAAGCTCAAAGATTGCAATTTATTGATAAGCCTTCTATGCGGAACAGTATCAAAAGCCTTACTGAAATCTAAATAAGCAATGTCTACTGCACCACCTGTGTCTATTATTTTTGTTACCCAATCAAAAAAATCAATAAGATTAGTTTGGCATGATCTCCCTGAGGTAAACCCATGTTGTTTCTGATCCTGTATACAGGTGCATCTCAATAAATTAGAATGTCGTGGAAAAGTTAATTTATTTCATTAATTCAACTCAAATTGTGAAACTTGTATTAAATAAATTGAATACACACAGACTGAAGTAGTTTAAGTCTTTGGTTCTTTAAATTGTGATGATTTGGCTCACATTTAACAAAAACTCACCAATTCACTATCTCAACAAATTACAATATGTTGACATGCCAATCAGCTAATCAACTCAAAACACCTGCATAGGTTTTCTGAGCCTTCAAAATGGTTTGTCATTTTGGTTCACTAGGCTACACAATGATGGGGAAGACTGCTGATCTGAGTTGTCCAGAAGACAATCATTGACACCCTTCACAAGGAGGGTAAGCCACAAACATTCATTGCCAAAGAAAATGGCTGTCACAGAGTGCTGTATCCAAGCATGTTAACAGAAAGTTGAATGGAAGGAAAAAGTGTGGAAGAAAAAGATGCACAACCAACCAACCTTGAGAGACTTGTCAAGAAAACTCGATTCAAGAATTTGGGTGAACTTCACAAGGAATGGACTGAGGCTGGGATCAAGGCATCAAGAGCCACCACACAGAGATGTTTCAAAGAATTTGGCTACAGTTGTCGTATTCCTCTTGTTAAGTCACTTCTGAACCACAAACAATATCAGAGGCTTCTTACCTGGGCTAAGGAGAAGAAGAACTGGACTGTTGCCCAGTGGTCCAAAGTCCTCTTTTCAGATGAGAGCAAGTTTTGTATTTCATTTGGAAACCAAAGTTCTAGAGTCTGGAGAAAGGGTGGAGAAGCTCATAGCCCAAGTTGCTTGAGTGTTAAGTTTCCACAGCCTGTGATGATTTGGGTTGCAATGGCATCTGCTGGTGTTGGTCCACTGTGTTTTTTGAAAACCAAAGTCACTTCACTCGTTTATCAAGAACTTTTAGAGCACTTAATGCTTCCTTCTGCTGACCAGCTTTTTTAAGATGCTAGTTTCATTTTCCAGCAGGATTTGGCACCTGCTCACACTGCCAAAAGCTGCAAAGGTTGGTTAAATGACCATTCTGTTGGTGTGCTTAACTGGCCAGAAAACTCACCAGACCTGAACCCCATAGAGAATCTATGGGTTATTGTCAAGAGGAAAATGAGAAACAAGAGACCAAAAAATGCAGATGAGCTGAAGGCCACTGTCAAAGAAACCTAGGTTTCCATAGCACCTCATTGCTACAGACTGATCAACTAAATGCCACGCCGAATTGAGGCAGTAATTAAAGCAAAAGGATCCCATACCAAGTATTGAGTATATTTACAGTAAATGAACACACTTTCCAGAAGGCCAATAATTCACTAAAAAATGATTTTTTTTATTGGTCTTATGAAGTATTCTAATTTACTGAGATAGTGAATTGGTGGGTTTTTGTTGAATGTGAACCATATAATCGCAATTAAAAGAACCAAAGACTTAAACTACTTCAGTCTGTGTGCATATAATTTATTTAATACACCAGTTTCACAATTTGAGTTGAATTATAAGTATAAGAACGTCTATTTGCAGGGGCGGACTGACAACTAATGGGGCCCCCAGACAATTGGAGATCATGGGGCCCCCTTGTGCCACACCCACACACAAAACCCCACCCATACAACGCAACATCCCCATGTACATTATTGTACTAAAGAATTAATTTTTTAATTCATTAATATATTCTTTTTGAAAATTGTGTAAAAAAAAAAAATCCATTTGGACCCAGCAGCACATTGGGGGATCCATTGCGCCCCCTCCAGACTTACAGATGGCCAGCGCTCTGCCACAGCATCCATCACTCACTCATTACAGCTAAGCCTGCACCCCAGCGCAGAATGTTGCTGTGGCAAACGAGGGAAACTGCCGATTAATTTAAAAGATACTGCACATTACTGATAAACTGCACATTACAGCGCTCCACAGCAATATAACTCACAGTAAAGTGCAGCCTGAATGAGCGTATAAGAGCTCCACAGGTCTTGAGAAAAGTCCAGATGGACTGAAACGTCGACTTGTTTAAATAAATATTTACTCTTTATTATCAAGTCTCCAGAGTGCGCTATTCATCCTCCATGATTCCTGTTTATACGGTATAGCAGCACCGTTGGATTGCTATATATATATATATATATATATATGTATATGTATATATAAAAAATAGGGAGCACTCAACAGACTTTAATAAATACCAAGAGATATTTCCGTTTATTACGGTCTGTTGATAATATGCTGTATTCCAATTTTATATATATTACAACTAAATACTGTCAGTTGAAATTATTGTTTATATTTCTTATTTTCAATATATATATTCTGCATTGCATTAAACTGTATAGAAACCCATATATTTTTCCCTATTTATATACAGCACATGTATGCTACCCACACAATCCTCTTTCTGGCATTGCATTAGTTAGTAGGGTTCTTACAAACAGTATATACTGATTCCTTAACACATTCAGCGCTGAGGAATAGAGGTTTATTGTACCATAAATGATAGTCACAGTGCCAGAATAGGTGAGGTCTAACACACCCTCACGCCACTGATTGGGATCTGATCATCTTGCTTGAGTCTTAACATTTGAGATTAACCATTGTGATTAACTCATGGAGCAGCCAGTGGTAATTCAGAATATTTCAAATGGGACCTACAGCTGATCAGACTGATAAAAGTCTGCAGTTCCAATTTCCACACAGTCCATAAACCCTGGTAAAAGAGAGATACAGACAAGAGAAACTCGAGATTACAATTCAAGAGAGTGCTCTCCGTGCAATCTCTAGGTGACATATACACCTATTAAATAGATAACAGAGCAAAGGTCACACATTTGGGACAAGGCTGCCTTTCAAACCAAACTGTTTACAAATATTGAAAAGAGACGCTGATTTATCATCAAGCCATTGTGTCATCAATAGGACTGAATAAGAATAACTGTGTGTATCATGGTAATGGGGTGGGTGAGGTGGCACAGGTAACCATACCCTAACTTACCATGATCACCAGTTCCATGTATTAGAGTTCATCAGGAAAATGATACAGTGTAAAGCCTGTGTTAAGGTCACCTCTTTATGATGTCACATACAAACATTTTAATGTAGAGCAGCATCACACTGACTGGCCAGCTTGAGACTTCCCCTTATCTGGACACCAGGAGACACATTGAAGAACTGGACCTTGTTGGATGCCATCTCATTGTCCCTTGCATGGACTATGAATCCAAATATATATGTATAAATAAATATATTTACCAAATAACCGACAGACACCAATTAACTTTGGAATAGTTGGCCGTAGCTTTTATTTAAGGGTAATTTGGAGGCATAAACACTTAAACCATAATACCGAACTTAATAACCTGTTAAACCTTATAAACAATATTGTAACAATTCCCAAACCACCCCTGTTCTCAGCCAGCTTGGGAACCCTTCTACCTCCATCCACCCCAATAAGGGGCGACCTTTACCCTTATTAAACAACTACGACAATATGAATAAAAAAGGGAGGGGGGGAAACGCTGCTACAGGATCCAATCTTCTAAAACAGCAGAGGTAATTGCCAAAGCTACCTCAGAACTCTTAATTTATAAAACCCTGGAACTTGCCTCGAGCTCTCAAACAGCTGATATCCAATCAGCTGTTTGAAATTTCCCGCCCTTGATTGCACGTGCAACGGCTCGTGCTGCTGAACAGCTGATTAACCAATCAGCTGTTCAGATTTTCCCGCCGCAACAAACCAGCTCAGAAGCAGTTTCAGCTGGCTGAAACCACCTCTGAGCTACCAAACTTGACCTCTAAATAACCTCAGCTTATCAATTGTCCAGCAATGGACACTTGCAGCGCCTCCTATGCGGTTGTCGCTTTAAAGGCTTCTCAGACAGTCTGTGAGGTGGGCGGGCCCGTGTTGTGTATTGATTATGCTTCTACTTCCTGTTTCCTGTTCTGACCTCTGACCTGGAGGCAGTTCTATGATCCAACATGATTCCTCACACAATCAGTTTGCAGTGTCTTCATTTCTATACATGAAACATGGTGTCAGAAGTAACTAAAATCAGGACTGAGCCTCTTGTCTGGAGCACAGCAGCTTTGGGAAACTACACAGGTTTGTGAACTGTGCACTAAGACTGTTCCTTGTGGATTTTTTTTTCTATTTGAGAGCTCAGAGGCTTCCTGGCAATATGGCTGCAATGAATTGCATACCTCCCCCAGAGGAGATGAGAATGAGTGGAGATTGGAGCAGCAACTGGGAATCTTTCAGAGCTGAATTGGAAAAGATTATTCCCTGGCTACAGGCTTGAATGAGAAATCTGCAGCAGTGCAGGCAGCAACTCTGAGGAGAGTGATGGGCAGTGAATGCAGACATGTGTATAAACACAATGTGAACCTCACAGCAGAGCAGCAAGAAAATGTTACAGCAATTCTACAAGCACTGGAAGCTTATTTCAAACCTGCTAAAAACATAATTTACGAAAGGTATGTGTTTGGGTGCTGCAAACAAGAAGAGGGAGAATCTTTTAATAACTTTGTTACACGTTTGAGAGAAAAGGCAGCAACTTGTGAATATGGAGCTCTCAAAGATGAATTAATAGGAGACAACATTTTTTGGGCATAGCTAGTGAGAGCGCACGCAGGCGCCTCCTAAGAGAACAGGACTTAACTCTAAACATAGCCATTGAAACGTGCCGTACAGCAGAGCTCACTGACAGACGTCTGAAAGTCATGGAACAGGACAGACAGAGGACTGACAGCATAAACATTGCAATGCAGCGTCATGACATTAGCAAACCGTAGCAACGCCGCCTGATTAGCGCAAACGCTGCCAGCCTTACAGCATGCAAATACTGTGGGACTGTGCATCAAAGAATTAAAGAGCGGTGTCCAGCTTATGGGAAGTCTTGTAGGTCTTGTGGAAGAACAAACCATTTTGCTAATGTTTGTCTGTCAAGTAGATGACAGCCATCGATAGGAAAATTACACACCGTGGAGAACGCATCTGCATATGAGGAAGAGACAGACACCACTGAAGTTCTATACAGCAGTGAATTGATCGGTGCTGTGCAATCCAAAGGAAAGAAAAGGTTTGTCACTTTATGTTTACATAATAGGCCCCAATTCTGTCAGCTCGATTCAGGAGCAACGTGTGATGTAATGTGTTTAAAAGACAAAATGATGTTAGCACCGGAAGCACATCTACTGCCAAGTGACACCAAACTAAAGCTATACTCTGGTGAGCTTATGAAATCTCTAGGACTCTTCAGGACTGAATGTGTCTTACGTGGACAGAGACACAAGCTAGAGTTTGAAATTGTGGAGGCCTGCCAAAAGCCACTGTTATCCGGCTCAACTTGTGAGCGTCTAGGGCTGATACATTTCTCCGTCCCTGCAGAGCTCATCGTGACGGACAATCAATCCAAAGGGCCCTTGACAAAACAAAGGCAGTTACAAGAATTTAGTGATGTGTTTACTGGGCCAGTAGAATCCGTACCAGGGGAAGTTCATTTCGATCTTGATTTGAGTGTCCCTCCAGTCCAATGTGCACCACGCACTGTGCCAGGCAGTCAAGGCGCAGCTTGACCAATATGAGGCCGATGGACACCTAGCTCCAGTGACTGATCCAACTGACTGGATAAGTAACATGGTTATTGTAAAGAAGCCTGATAAGCTAAGAATATGCATAGATCACAAATTCTTGAATCTGTCACTGAGGCGGTCTCACTACATCTTACCAATGCTCGAGGATGTTTTGTACAAGCTGCCTAAAGCGCGTCTGTTCACGCTTGTTGATGCCCGGGATGCATTTTTACAGTGTAAACTGGATACTGCAAGTAGTTAGTTGCATGACAACCTTCTGGACTCTTTGGGGCAGGAAAAGATGGCTCAAATTGCCTTTTGGAGTATCAGTTGCACCAGAGGTGTATCAACGTAAACAACATGAACTATTGACTGGACTCAGTGGTGTTGAACCAATAGCTGATGACATCCTTGTGGTTGGCTGTGGGGACACAGATGAGGAAGCAGAGCAAGATCATGATGGCAAACTGCTGGAACTGATGGATCGATGTAGGCAGGTAAAATTAAGACTTGGCATAAAAAAGCTGCAATTCAAGGTCAAAGAGGTCTGTTTCCATGGACACATCCTATCCTGGGAGGGTTTGAAGGCTGACCCAGACAAACTCAGAGCCGTACTGGATATGCCACAGCCGGAAAATGTGAAATCCCTGCAGCGCTTCATTGGGTTTGTTACCTACCTGGCAAAATTCCTACCTCACCTCTCAGAGGTCTGTGAGCCATTGAGAAGGCTTCTGGACAAGGATGCTGCTTGGCATTGGCTTCCTAAGCATGATAATGCAGTGCAGGACATCAAACGTTTGGTCACAAGTACTATGACGTTACTACTCCTGTAACTATTCAAAGTGATGCAAGCAAAACTGGACTCGGGTGTTGTTTATTGCAAGCTGGTCAGCCTATCGCTTTTGCTTCAAGAGCACTGACCTTTACTGAACAAAACTACGCTCAAATAGAAAAGGAATGTCTGAGTATAGTGTTTGCCTGCCAGCGCTTTCACCACTACCTCTATGGCCGCGATGAGATCACGGTGGAAACTGAACATAAGCCTTTGATTTTTATTTTCAAGAAACCTCTTTTGTGTGCGCCCAAACGCCTACAGAGCATGTTGCTCACACTACAAAACTATTGCCTAAATGTTGTCTACAAGCCTGGCCCAGAAATGTACAGTCAGGTCCAGAAATATTGGGACAGCGACACAATTCTAACATCTTTGGCTCTATACACCACCACAATGGAGTTGGAATGAAACATACACAATGTGCTTTAACTGCAGACTGTCAGCTTTAATTTGAGGGTATGTACATCCAATTTAGGTGAATGGTGTAAAGCGAAAAGTTAACCAGAGCCAGAACCTGGTGTTAACGGATTCCGCTTCTGCAGAATCCGTTAACACCAGGCTAAAAAATAATAAAAAGCAGCACATACTCACCCTCTGTCCCGCGGCGTGGACCGCAGTGCTCCCAAAGTGCCTCTGTCCGCCTCCTCTGTCCGGCGGGAGCAGGGAAAGACTGCAGGAAAAAGTCCCCCCAGTCTCTCCCTGCGTATCACTACGCCGACCGGCCGGATCTCGCGAGGCGAGATCCGGTTGGTCAGGTGACCACCAGCGTCTGCTTCAATGGAGAGGATGCGCGAGGTTGCGCTTAGCGCTGTCGCAAACAATGCAGGTGGCATTTTTTGCACCTGCATTGTAATCCCCCGTTAAAACGGGGGCGGTAGGGGGAAAACTGCGTGCAGTTTTTTCTCCTTACCGCCCCCGTTTTAGCATGGGGATTGTAATAGTGCCCGTAATGTGTTAATGCTAGTTTAGGTTAAGGATCTATTTGTACACACATTAAGATGTGTGTGTATATATCAGGGATGTGCAGTCAGGGGCGGCAGGGCTTCACCTGCCATTCCATTAAGTCAGTGGGGTCAGGTCTCAGGATGTATAATATTAAATCTGTAAAATAAAATGTGAAATTTTAAAAAAAGCTCTCATACTCACCTGCTCCACTCTCCCTCGTCGTCCTTCTCTGTCCTCCGCTTTTATTTTATTTTTCTTTCAGTTTGCCGGCTGCTGTGTGTGTGATTCATCACACAGACACACAGACAGCAGGGGCAGCACTGAGCCAGCCTAGCCAATGCAATATGCGTAGCTGAACACTGCGCTAATTGCGCAGCTCAAGCTGGCAGAGTGATTGAGACTGAAGTCTGCAGCATGCCTCCAGCGCGCTGCCTACTTCCTAAATCAACGCTCTTTAGTTGAGAGGCACTGAGAGCAAGAGAATGGCTTGAGCTAATGGGAAACCTCCATTGCTTCAAGTCATTTACTTTTTATAAAAAAAAATATAAAGCCACATGGGAGGCAGAGCTCCCCATGGATTGAGTGACACAGGACAGTCATGTGACTGTCCTTGCCAATCATGGGGGCGTTGCCGCGGGGGGGGGCAATACTGACCCACACTGCCAGTCTGCCACTCTCAGAAGCCTCCGCGCGATCTACTCCGAGTGTGTTTCCACTGCTGCCTGTCTGCTCTCAGTAGCTGTGGTGGCTGGGCTGGGTGCTGGAGGCTTCCTGGGAAATTTGTTACCCAGCACTTTGGGAGCACTGCCTGCTGCTCCAGGAAGGAACCACCTCCTACCGGCTCTTCAGACTGGACCATGTGCAAG
Source organism: Leptobrachium leishanense (assembly GCA_009667805.1). NCBI lineage: Eukaryota > Metazoa > Chordata > Amphibia > Anura > Megophryidae > Leptobrachium > Leptobrachium leishanense. Next base: position 181,845,546 of record CM019064.1, on the reverse strand, counting down.
GAGTTGGTGCTGCACATGATCTTGCTCCACCCCACCTTCTCCTTCCTTCTCAGCGTGAGCTCCAGCAGCACCTCCTGCACACTTCTGCCAGTGCATAACAGCTCACCTCAATGCCTTGGTTATGTATGTGACCCCCGACTCTTTGTGTGTATGACCCCCCTCTCTTTGTGTGTGTGTGTGTGACCACCCCTCTCTTTGTGTGTGTGTGACCCCCCTCTCTTTGTGTGTGTGTGACCCCCCTCTCTGTGTGTGTGTTTGACCCCCTCTCTGTGTGTGTGTTTGACCCCCCTCTGTGTGTGTGTTTGACCCCCCTCTCTTTGTGTGTGTGTGTTTGACCCCCTCTGTGTGTGTTCGACTCCCCCTCTTTGTGTGTGTGTGTGACCCCCTGTGTGTGTGTGTGTGACCCCCTCTGTGTGTGACCCCCTCTCTTGGTGTATGTGACCCTCCTCAGTGCTGTGACCCCCCTTAGTGCTCTGTGTGTGCGTGTGAGTGTGTGTGACCCTCCTCAGTGCTGTGTGCGTGTGTGACCCTCCTCAGTGCTGTGTGTGACCCCCTCAGTGCTCTTTGTGTGTGTGTGTGACCCCCACTCTGTGTGTATGTGTGTGTGTGTGTGACCCCTCTTTGTGTGTGTGCACTGCACATACACACACTGACTCTGAAACAGAAACACTGCACATACATGCACTGCACATAAACACACACTGACTCTGAAAAAGAAACACTGCACATACACACACTGAGACACTGCACATACGCACACACTGCAAACACACTGAAACGCTGCACATACACACTCTGACTCTGAAACAGAAACACTGCACATACACACACTGAGACACTGCACACACACACTGCAAACACACACACTGAAACGCTGCAAACACATACACACTGACACTGCACATACACAGACACTGCACATACACACTGAAACACTGCACACAAAAACACTGCACACAAAATCACTGCACACAAAATCACTGCACACAAAATCACTGCACACAATGTACATACACACACTGCACACCATGCAGAAACATACTACACATCATACACACTGCACACAGTGGACATACACACACGTAGAAACTGCACATGCACATTCCTAATGGTGTGCAGTGAATGGGGGGGGCTGCAGATCAGATCTGGGACTGCTTCACATAGAGATGCACATGTCCTTTACATGCCAGTGCCTCACCAGCCACTGACCTCACCACACGTCCCTGGTATATATATATATACCGTATTTTTCGCTCCATAAGACGCACTTTTCTCCCCCCAAAAAGTGGGGGGGAAAGTGGGTGCGTCTTATGGAGTGAAAACTGCGCCGGTGCAGTGTTCGCTCCCTGCGAGTGTCCGAAGCTATGGAGCTTCGGCGCTTGCCTGGGGGAACCACGTCACCAGCCGAGTTCTCGCGAGATCGCGGCTGGTCACGTGGCTCCCCCAGGCGAGTGCCCAAGCTCCATGCCGCCGGACGCACGCTTAGAGGGAGCCGAACACGCGGCGGCAGCGGCAGGAGGTGAGCTGGGGACATTATCCATGAGCTGCTGGGACATATCCATGAGCTGGGGCATATCCATAAACTGGGGCATATCCATGAGCTGCTGGGGCATATCAATGAGCTGGGGCAAATCCATGAGCTGGGGCATATCCATGTGTGAGCTGGGGCATATCCATGTGCTGGGGCATTATCCATGAGCTGGGGCATATCCATGAGCTGCTGGACATATCCATGAGCTGGGGCATATCCATGTGTGAGCTCGGGCATATCCATGTGCTGGGGCATTATCCATGAGCTGGGGCATATCCATGAGCTGGGGCATATCCATGTGTGAGCTGGGGCATATCCATGTGCTGGGGCATTATCCATGAGCTGGGGCATATCCATGAGCTGGGGGCATAGCCATGAGCTGGGGGCATAGCCATGAGCTGGGGGTATATCCATGAGAGGAGCTGGGGCAAAATCCATGAGAGGAGCTGGGGCAAAATCCATGAGAGGAGCTGGGGCAAAATCCATGAGAGGAGCTGGGGCAATATCCATGAGAGGAGCTGGGGCAGTATATCCATGAGAGCAGCTGGGGCAGTATATCCATTAGAGCAGCTGGGGCAGTATATCCATGAGAGAAGATGGGGCAGTATATCCATGAGAGGAGCTGGGGCAGTATATCCATGAGAGGAGCTGGGGCATTATCCATTATTACACTATTTGATTCAGAATATTTTTTTCCCTGTTCTCCTCCTCTAAAAACTAGGTGCGTTTTATGGTCAGGTGCGTCTTATGGAGCGAAAAATACGGAATTTTATATATTTATAAAATCACCAGAGTATAGCAGTAGTAGTGATCCTTTTTTTATTGGACTGAATAAAAAAAGTATCACTACTACTGCTATACTCTGGTGATTTTGGCATCTGGACTAAAACGGTATATATATATATACTGTATATATTACATTACATTTCAGACTACTGAGCTAATTCATGAAGACCCTGATGTGGTAGTATCTTTAGGACATCGCCGACGCGCTGGATGGCAATTCTATTCTACACTGGGATTTTATTTAAATTTAGGGGGTTTAGTTATGAATTCTACACTTTATTTCGGTTAAAGGAAGGAGGTGGGGGATTAAGTATATATTATACGGTTAAGGGGGAGAATTGGTATTTATATTTATGGGTTAATGCTTGCAGTGTTACTTGGGCATGGGGGGGGGCTGGTGTTAACCCCTTAGGTAAATTTTTTAGATGGGAATTAGATGGATTGGGCTCCATCCTACATGCCATTTATACTAACCCCTCACTCAGCAGTTTATTTTTGTTATGGGACTGGGGTCCCCCTAATGCTATCGACCCAACGTACCATTCTCACGGCTGGGCAGATTCTGGCTTTCCAGGCTAAAACACCCCAAAGTAGTAGATGCTGGAATAATAATTGCATTTTGCTTCCCACTTTCTTTAGGTTGTTCATGCCCAATTTGATACCATTGAAAATCCCTGATGGAGAAAAAGTGGATTTTGATGTAAGTACAATTATTCAAAATTTATTTTGAGTAGGAACTGCAGCCTTTTATGATCTCTTGTATACACATGGTATGGCCTGATCTGAAAACAATCTAGTAAAAAGAAATATTAACACACAAATAAAAATATGAGGAGCATATGAAGGAACAATACTCTCTGACAACAGAATGTAAGCTATAAAGAATTAAACTATTAAAAGATTTTTTTCTCATACCTACAAATGTCCCTAGGATGTGCTTATAGCATGCATTGGGTATATTCAGATCTTACCCAGAATTACTCAATGAATGGAGATTGAAGCTCAATTCCTTAGTTTATTGTTTAAGACTATCATGATTGGGTAACAGGTGAATCTGTGTGAGTCTCACAGTAGACCATAAACGACACAATCTCAGGAGAAGGCAGACACGCAAGAAAGTTCACGTGGTGCAGTTTCTCTGAAAGGAAGTGTGGTCTTAGAGGGCTAATTCAGCCATCTGAATGTGGCGTAGGGGGCGTTCTCAAGTTCCTTGCTTTCAGGATCCTAATCAATGGCTTTCAATGCACTTAGCATTGAGAGCAACTAAAATTGTTGCTTTATTCGAGTAATATGACAGATGCAGCTTACAGCAGTGAGTTACTCTACATGAAGTTTGGAGTCCTACAGCACACCTTGCACAACCTCAACGCAAAAATGGATTTTACAGCATCTTTTTTTTAAACAAGACACATCTGCATTTAACAAACTGTAGTTGCCTGAAAAAATACAGTAAATAGAAACTACGGGCCCTATCACCTGGCCTTCGCTAAACCTGGGATGCTAAGGGTAAAATTTTGCATTTGCAATTTTCCCCTTAGCACCCCTGTTTTACCATTAGATTACAAGGCAGGTGCTGAGTACAGCAGCCTGCCCCGTAGCAGCCGCTAGCCTCCTGGATGCTTGGGGTGGCATTAATGCGCCGCTCCGAGCATTCCCTCCATATAAGACTCCATGGAGGTTTCTGCTGCCAGGTCACATGACCGGCAGGATCTCCTGGTAGCCAGAAGCAGCGGATCGTGCTGCCGTCTGCGCCACTGGTTGAGAGGTGAATATTAGATTTTTTTTGGGGGGGTTCTCAGCTACTGCTAACTGTTTCTGTAGCTGCTGAATCAATTAGCACCAGCTCTGACCTGTAGCAAACTGTTTTAGTTAGCGATAGACATGTGCACAGCACAAAATTTCATTTTGGACGAATGGATTCATCCTAAAATGCAATTTATTTAGTTGCTAAAGAAATTCGTTTTCAGTTCTTTAGTATGAAAACGAATTTCATTCATCCAAAAACCAGCGGATACAATAATATTGTAGTGGTGGCACCTCAGACGGCTGAGATCGGCTGCTTCTTACAGTATCTCTCACTCTCAGCACAATGTGTCAGCAAAGCTGTTACAGTAACTGACTGCTTCTCATCACAGCGCTCAGAGTTTCAGTAAAGCTAGTAAATAATATTTTTATATATAAGAGTTTATAACAATATTATTTCCGTGTTTTACTGAAACTCTGAGCGCTGTGATGAGCAGCACTCAGTTACTGTAACAGCTAAGCCTGATACATTGTACTGAGATAATATAACAAGCAGCCGATCTCAGCGCTCACAGCCACTGGATTTAAAGGGCTCAAAAAAAGGCTCCTCTTTGTATAATGTATAGAACATCCTCCTGCATTAATTAATACCCCTCTCTGTATAATGTATATAACATCCTCTTGCATTAATTAATACCCCTCTCTGTATAAAGTATAGAACATCCTCCTGCATTAATTAATACCACTCTCTTTATAATGTATATAACATCCACCTGCATTAATACCCCTCTCTGTATAATATGTATAACATCCTCCTGCATTAATACCCCTCCATGTATAATGTATAGAACATCCTCCTGAATTAATTAATGTCCCTCTCTGTATAGAACATCCTCCTCAATTTATACCCCTCTCTGTACATATTAATGCAGTAGGGTGTTCTATACAGAGAGGGACATCCTCCTGCATTAATTAATAACCCTCTCTGTATAATGTATATAACATACTCCTGCATTAATTAATACCCTTCTCTTTATAATGTATATAACATCCATCTGCATTAATACCCCCTCTGTAAAATGTGTATAACATCCTCCTGCATTAATACCCCTCTCTGTATAATGTATAGAACATCCTCCTGAATTAATTAATGTCCCTCTCTGTATAGAACATCCTCCTCAATTTATACCCCTTTCTGTACATATTAATGCAGTAGGGTGTTCTATACAGAGAGGGACATCCTCCTGCATTAATTAATACCCCTCTCTGTATAATGTATACAACATCCTCTTGCATTAATTAATACCCCCTCTGTATAAAGTATAGAACATCCTCCTGCATTAATTAATACCCCTCTCTTTATAATGTATATAACATCCACCTGCATTAATACCCCTCTCTGTATAATGTGTATAACATCCTCCTGCATTAATACCCCTCCATGTATAATGTATAGAACATCCTCCTCAATTAATTAATGTTCCTCTCTGTATAGAACATCCTCCTCAATTTATACCCCTTTCTGTACATATTAATGCAGTAGGGTGTTCTATACAGAGAGGGACATCCTCCTGCATTAATTAATACCCCTCTCTGTATAAAGTATAGAACATCCTCCTGCATTAATTAATGCCCCTCTCTTTATAGAACATCTTTCTCAATTTATACCCCTTTCTGTACATATTAATGCAGTAGGGTGTTCTATACAGAGAGCGACATCCTCTTGCATTAATTAATCCTCCTCTCTGTATAGAACATCCTACTGTATTGGCATGTGGAGGGTGCAGAACTTCGGAATGCAATGCTTATCCAGCACAGAAGAGAGATCTTTTATTTAAACTCTGTATCTCTGTGGGGGAGACAGACAGGAGTATAAAAGCAGGGGAGAGGGAAAATATTAACGTGAATCGGTATGAAAGCTCAGAGAAGAGATGACTGGCGCAATTTATTTATTTTTATAAAATAAAGCATTTTAAATCCAGGGAAAAAATTCAAATAATTCACACTGAAGGCTCATAATGACAGAGTAATTGGGAGAGCTGGATACTAAATGTATCAGACGTAAAAAAAACTTTAAAACAAGCAGCACTGGGAGAGTACAAGGGGCTTTATATAAAACGTGTATTATAGATGAGGAAAGGGGGATAGTTATCCTTTATGACCTAAGCCCCTATTATGCAGAGCAGGAGGGGAGATAATACACATTTTGTAAATTCACGCTCTTCTCCCAGTGCTGCTTGTTATTAAGGGTTTTTTACTATCCAGCCCTCCCTGTTGAACTCTGTCATTAGTTTTCAGTGTGATTTATTTGAATGTTTTCCCTCTCCAGCTGCTTTTATCATCTCATCTGTCTCATAGACATGTAACGGTTAAGTAAAGATTTCCTCTCCTGTGCTGGCTGGCTGCGCAGCGAGTAAGTATTCTGGAGCTCTATCACTGTCAGATTTTCAGGTAGGGGTCGGGAAGGATTACACATACAAACTTTTTCTGTAGCTTTGCGATGTTGCGCTCCTCATTGCTGGTCTCCTTCACTCATCAATGTTCTATTACAAAAAGTACTGAAACTAAAATGTAATGCATTTTCCTTTTGTTTCTTTCGTTTTTTGGACCGGGCAGTTTCGTATCTCATACGAAAACTAAATTATCCCAAAATTCGGACAAAATCATTTTAGTACTAAAATGAATGCACATGTCTAGTTAGCGACAGCTGTTTGTAATTAGCGTTAGGGCCTTGTGATCCTAACACTAGTTACTCTGTGCTTACACTTTGCGCTCCCCATGTTAAGCATAGGGGGCCCAAAGTACAGTAAACTCCCACTAAAAAAGGGTACGATACGTTAATGTTTTTTTTAACCCGTTAGCGATTCAGAGGGGATTCAGGCCCAATGCTATCACCTCTTTTAAGCTAGCGCTAATGCTCATTTATGTGAGCACTAGCGCTAGCGTTAATGAGGTGATAGAGCCCTACATGTCTGCCGCATCGAATGAGGAATTACTTGTTTTTCTATTAGAAAATTAGAGGTGTACGATGATTTATAGAATGTGGCCCTTGGATTATTAAACACACGTTGTTTACATTTCCAGTACTTGAAAAGCAGAATTTTTTTTAACTCGTTCCACAACTCTGGTCCTTCAGAGGAAACAAAATAGATACTGCTTTCTTGGACTGAGTCACTGTATATAGCAATATGAACCCTAAATTGCACTCTGAACAACCTCAAATTTAACAACTACTGGTATTGTATTACGTACCCTACCAGGGAACTAAGGGTTTAACCCAGTGGTGTATTTAGGTTTTGTGCTGCCCTAGGCCTGACTAAACTCGTGCACCTCCGAATTTAAATTTGACACGTCCCTTCCTGTCAAGGTCACACCTCTTCCTGGTTAAACCCCCCTTCCTCTTTAGGCTCCACCTTTTCTTTGAGCTCCGCCTCTTCCTCTCTGTACATTAAAAGTGGATACCAAGTTCCTACTTGTATATTTTGTATACCATTTCAAATGTATCTATTGATAAATAAAATTATGAAATGTTTAAATTCAACCATTTTTACAAAGATCAGACATGCATGTCAAGTATACTGGATCACAGTCGCTCTAGTTGGTTGAATAATAAAACCCACAGAAATGTGCACTGTGTATGAGCGTATCACAGAGCTGCACAGCAATAAAACCCACAGAAATGTGAACTGTGTATGGGCGTATCACAGAGCTGCACAGCAATAGAACTCACAGAAATGTGCAGTGTGTATGAGCGTGTCACAGAGCTTCACAGCAATAAAACCCACAGAAATGTGCACTGTGTATGAGCGTATCACAGAGCTGCACAGCAATAAAACACAGAAATGTGCACTGTGTGTGAGCGTATCACAGAGCTGCACAGCATTAAAACCCACAGAAATCTGCACTGTGTATGAGAGTATCACAGAGCTGCACAGCAATAAAACACACAGAAATGTGCAGTGTGTATGACCTTATCACAGAGCTCTACAGCTATAAAACTCACAGTAACGTACTGATAATTGATATACTGGGGGTTGAATAAACTGTCATCTTATTACCCCCCAGTATATCAATTGTATTTCACCCCTCAGTATATCAATTGTATTTCACCCCCTCCAGTATATCAATTGTATGTTATCCCCTTCCCTCCCCAGAGCAAAATCAATTGTTTTCCCCCTCCCCAGCAAAATCAATTGTATTCCCCCTCCCTTCCCCCCCAGCAAAATCAATTGGATTCCCCCCTCCCTTCCCCCAGCAAAATCAATTGGATTCCCCCCTCCCTTCCCCCAGAAAAATCAATTGGGTTCCCCCTCCCTTCCCCCAAGCAAAATCAATTGGATTCCCCCCAGCAAAGTCAATTGGATCCCCCCTCCCTTCCCCCAGCAAAATCAATTGGACTCCCCCCCTCCCTTCCCCCAGAAAAATCAATGGGTTCCCCCTCCCTTCCCCCAAGCAAAATCAATTGGATTCCCCCCAGCAAAGTCAATTGGATTCCCCCCTCCCTTCCCCCAGCAAAATCAATTGGACTCCCCCCCTCCCTTCCCCCAGCTAAATCAATTGGATTCCCCCTCCCTTCCCCCCGCTAAATCAATTGGATTCCCCCTCCCATCCCCTCCAGCAAAACCAATCAGATTCCCCCCTCCCTTCCCCCCCAGCAAAATCAATCAGATTCACCCCCCCCCCCCGGCAAAATCAAATGGATTCCCGCCTACCTTCCCCCCCCCCAGCAAAATCAATTGGATCCCCCCCCCCGGGATGCTCATCTCACAAGCATTCACGATCTTCAGCTGGACTCCGCAGACAGGATGGAGTCCAGCCAGCCTCTCTTCCTCTGCCCTGCGCACATCAGTGAGGGAGCGGAGCCAAAGCAACATACCTGCTGGAGTAAACATTGTGGGAAGCAGGCACGCTGCAGCACCGCCGCTGGGAGATAACTGCCCGGAGCTAAGGGAAACAGGTGGTCCAGCCTGGGAGTAAGTGACGTTATATGTTCAGCGCACAGTAGCAGGCTGCCGCTGCAGCAAGGAGGAGGTTGAAGGAGGCAGCGCTCGGCGGCCGGTCACCGGCGGCTGAGGACAGCGCGTCCCGGCATTGTGTTTTCGGATTTCCCCCTGCTTCACATCTATTTGTTTTATACACGTTTAAGTGTGCGGTGCCTACAACCAAGCCTTTGCCCAGACCCAGAAATAAACTACCCTCCATACTTGCTGACCCTGGACGTTTTGAATTCAAGTCTACCAGGGCAAGTGAGGAGGAAGATCCTGTCATACCAATGGAGGCTGAGGACACCGCGCCTATAGAGCCTGATCCAATAGACTATGAACCCCCTCTGCTCCTGGAACCTGAGTTTATGGAGATCATGGCTACCCAGGCTCCAGACCCTGTACCACCTGGCTGCGTGTATGCCTCTAACGGGACTCTGGTTCGCCTAGAAGACCTAGTGAGATTTGAAGAGGCATTGAAGATCAGGGAAGCTCCACACCAATCCAAGAACACCACTATGGTGGCGACAGCTACTCCCATCACCCTCAGCCAGCCTGTAATACCATTGTCACCTTGCCACTCCACGCATGGCTCAGAGTCAGAGGACTGGGAATCCCTTGAGTCTGACAGTTGGATACAGTCAGCGCAAGATTTATGCCAGCCCAGCAAAGTCAATTGGATTCCCCCTCCCTTCCCCCAGCAAAATCAATTGGACTCCCCCCCTCCCTTCCCCCAGCTAAATCAATTGGATTCCCCCTCCCTCTCCCCCAGCAAAATCAATTGGATTCCCCCTCCCTTCCCCCCGCTAAATCAAGTTGGATTCCCCCTCCCATCCCCTCCAGCAAAACCAATTGCATTCCCCCCTCCCTTCCCCCCCAGCAAAATCAATCGGATTCACCCTCCCCCCGGCAAAATCAAATGGATTCCCACCTACCTCCCCCCCCCAGCAAAATCAATTGGATCCCCCCGGGATGCTCATCTCACAAGCATTCACGATCTTCAGCTGGACTCCGCAGACAGGATGGAGTCCAGCCAGCCTCTCTTCCTCTGCCCTGCGTGCATCAGTGAGGGAGCGGAGCCAAAGCAACATACCTGCTGGAGTAAACATTGTGGGAAGCAGGCACGCTGCAGCACCGCCGCTGGGAGATAACTGCCCGGAGCTAAGGGAAACAGGTGGTCCAGCCTGAGAGTACATAGTTACATAGTTACATAGTTATATAGGCTGAAAAAAGACATGCGTCCATCGGGTTCAGCCTCTCCCACATAACCTACTGCTGTTGATCCAAAAGAAGGCAAAAAACCCAGTCTGAAATGCTTGCCAATATGCAACATACTGGGAAAAAATTCCTTCTTGACCCCAGAATGGCGTCAGATTTCTCCTTGGATCAAGAAGCTTTTACCCACATATTAAATATTATAACCCTTAATATTCTGTGTCTGCAGGAAGTCATCCAGTCGTTTTTTTAAAAGTCTGTACAGACTCTGACCCAACCACCTCAACAGGCAGAGAATTCCACAGCTTTATTGTTCTCACCGTAAAATAACCCTTCCTATGCTTTAAGCTAAATTTTCTTTCTTCCAGTCTAAATGGATGACCCCTTGTCCTGTGTATAGTCCTGTTAATGAATAGGTTATCAGACAATGGTTGATAATGGCCCCGTATATATTTATATAAGGTTATCAGATCCCCTCTAAGGCGCCGTTTCTCTAAACTAAACAGGTTTAAGCTTGTTAGTCTTTCCTCATATCTTAACCCTTCCATTCCCCTTATTAATTTAGTTGCCCGTCTCTGCACTTTTTCTAGCGCTATAATATCTTTTTTTAAGACAGGTGCCCAAAATTGCACGGCATATTCAAGGTGCGGTCTGACCATTGATTTATACAGAGGCAAAATTATGTTTTCATCCCGTGAGTGAACTCCCCTTTTAATGCATGCCAATACTTTGCTGGCCTTGGCGGCTGCTGTTTGACATTGCACATTGTTACTTAGTTTGAAGTCTATGATTATTCCCAAATCCTTCTCCTGCTTGGATTTCCCTAACTCCGTACCATTTAGGGTATAAATTACTTGTGTGTTCTTCACTCCAAAGTGCATAACTTTGCATTTATCTACATTAAATTTCATCTGCCATTTAAGTGCCCAGTCCCCCAATCTATCTAAATCCCTCTGCAGCGAAGTAACATCCTGCTCACATTGTATTACTTTTCCTAGTTTTGTGTCATCTGCAAACACTGATACATGACTTTCAATGCCTATTTCAAGGTCATTTATAAATAAATTGAATAGTATTGGTCTTATAACAGACCCCTGAGGGACACCGCTTACCACTGGTGTCCATTTTGAAAATGTACCATTTATGACCACTCTCTGTACCCTATCTTTTAGCCAGTTTTCTATCCAAGAACAAGTATTTTCATCTAGACCAATTTTTCTTAATTTAAATAGTAACCTTTTGTGTGGAACTGTGTCGAAAGCTTTGGCAAAATCTAAGTAAATCACATCCACTGCGACCCCCTGATCTATACTTCTACTTACTTCCTCATAGAACGTAATTAGGTTAGTCTGACATGATCTGTGTTTCATGAAACCATGTTGATTTTTGCCAATTACATTATACCTCCCAATAAATTCCTGAATATTATCCCTTAGTAACCCCTCAAATACTTTCCCAGCCACAGATGTTAAGCTCACAGGTCTATAATTCCCAGGCACAAATTTTAAACCTTTCTTAAATATAGGGACCACGTCAGCTTTTCTCCAATCCTCTGGTACTATTCCTGAAAGAAAAGAATCTTGAAAGATTAAGAACAGAGGTTTACATATTTCAACACATAGCTCTCTCAGTACTCGCGGGTGAATTCCATCTGGCCCTGGGGCTTTATTCACATTCACATTGTTTAATTTCTGCAAAACCTTGTCCTGAGTCAACCAGTCACTTTGTATTAGTAAGTTTTTATTAATGAATTTCATGTCTCCTGTTATAGGTTTCTCTTTGATAAATACTGAAGAAAAATAATCATTTAAAATTTCTGCCTTATCCTGATCTTCAGTTAACAATAACCCTGACTCAGATTTTAGAGAACCTACATTTTCACTCTTGGTTTTTTTAGAATTTATGTACCTAAAGAATCTTTTAGGGTTGGTCTTGCTCTCTTTGGCTATTTCTTTTTCATTTTCTAGTTTAGCCCATCTAATCGCATTTTTACATGCTTTATTGGTAAGTGACGTTATATGTGCTAGCTAATATAATGACATCCTAGCTGGCCAACTACGCTAAAACAGAGAATGATTTTCATTTGCTATTTCAGCTAGCGCATGGAGAAAGGTGGCCATTTTACATGATGCCTGTGTCACTGGAACATAGCTAGGTTCTCCTATATGATCATAAACCAAGGCTGTAGGAAGCTGCCGTACCCTGGTGCTGAGTCTCGGAAGTCGCTGGGGAAGAGAACTTTCTGACCGTGCCTGGGAAGCTTTGGCTCCTGCCCTGTAGTTGGGGAGGTCACCAGTGGCTTAAGGCCCTGGCTCTCCCATAGATCGAGAGTCTCTGACGGTGGTCCCAGGCACAAAGCACGGGCTTTCTGGGTTCAAAGATGAAGGACTGTTTGACATAAGAGGGGTTTTAACTCTCTGAGGTGCCACAGGGGTAGGAGACAAATTCTGTGTTCTCTCAGTATGGGGAGACCACCACTGGTCATCAGCTGTGGGAGTCTCTGAGGTCTCCTCTGTCCCATTTTAAGGACTCACTGCTGTGCTTTCCTCCAATTCACTACTATGCTCTTCCTCATCATCTGTTTAGGCTACCGGTAGTAGATGGTTCCTATGCCAAGCCTTTATCCGGCCTTCGGGCCCTTTTATGTTGTACACTGGCAGTCCTTTTAGATTAGACACAACTTCGAACAGGGTATCCTTCCATCTATCTGCCAATTTGTGTTTTCCAAGCACCACTAGATTCCGCAGTAGAACCTTATCGCCTGCTTGGATTTCCCGATACTTGACTTTGGTATCGTATCTTCTCTTGTTTCACTCCTCCATTCTTGCTGTAGCTTGAGTAACCAACTCATAGGCCCTGTGGAGGTTTTGCTTGAGAGTCCTCACATAATGGGAGTGTGAGCTTGAAGTTGTCCCATCAGGGGACCCCCCCCATCCGGACATCTATTGGTGTAAGTAGGGTGAAAATCCTGTAGACTCATTTCTTGTGCAATTACATGTGGACCATGGTTTCCACGTGCTTACTCCAAGACCGCTTCTCCACTGTTTTCAGAGTCCCAAGCATGTCTAGGAGGGTCCTATTAAAACGCTCAGGCTGAGCATCACCCTCTGGGTGGTAGGGTGCTGTACTGGACTTCTGAACCTGCAACATATCCAGCAGCTCTTTGTTCAACTTGCTCTCAAAGTCTCTACCTTGATCAGAATGTATTAGATTGGGTAGACCATAGTGAATGAAATACTTCTGCCACAGGACTTTAGTGGGAAAGGCCTGAGCGTATCTGGTAAAATGATCTGTAACCACCAGAACATTCCTGATTCCAGTAGTATCATTCTTAATACATAGATAGTCCATACACACAAGATCCAGGGGCCCTGTGCTTTTAAGGTGGCCCATAGGTGCAGCTCTCACAGGTAGGGTCTTTCTCTGAATACATCTTCTGCAGGTTTTCACATAATGTTCAACAAATTCCCTCATACGAGGCCAATAGAACCGGTCTTGTATCAGTCCGTAGGTTTTGTCAACTCCAAGATGACCATGTTGTTCATGGAGAGCTCTCATGACTATCCCCTGTACCTATGAGGTAGTACAAGCTGCTTTCGACCTGGGTGGTCGTGGTATTTCAAAATTATATAAAAGGATCCCATCTTCCAGATGTAGCTTACTCCACTCTCTCCAGTACATGTCTCTTTGTCCTACTGGAAGGGAGCTCAGTAATTTAGGATTCTTAACTCTCATCGCCTTGAGGACTGTCCCTATATACCAATCCTGTGACTGGGCTTTCTTTTTTTCTTCATTGGTTATTTGATACCAGTGTTGAAGGATGATGGAGCACAAAATATCTCTGGTACTGTTTCTGAGGAGTAACTGATGGAATCTATTCCTCTAAGGTCAGAGAACTCCTGTTTTTGGCCACTACAGGTGTGGAAAAAAGCCCCTACCCCTGGCCCAGGAATTTCTTCCCATTCTTCCTTTTCTTCATGAGAAAGCAGTCCAGGTCTGCGAGACAGAGCATCTGCACTGACATTCTTGGGGCCTGGCTTGTATTTAAGGCTGAAATTATGTGTGTCCTGTGGCATCTAGCTTAGCCGTAGTTTGAATATATGTAAGTGGATTATTATCTGTCCCTACTTCAAATGTTGTACCATATAAATAGTCATGCAATTTGCCTACAATTGTCCACTTAAGAGCCAAGAATTCTAGCTTGTGGACCGGATAGTTTTTCTCTGCACCAGTTAGACTTCTGCTTATGTAAGCTTATGTAAGTCTTAACCCTTCTGGGTAACTTTGATGTAATACACCCCCTAGGGGCTCTATACTGGCATCGACATGGAGCACATACTGCTTCTCGGGGTCTGCATACTCTAAGACTGGGGCTTTTGTAAGTCTTTCCTTCAAGGTTAAAAAGGCTTTTTCACATCCTGAAGTCCATTTGTTTCCGAAGGAGTCTTTAGTACTGGGTACCTTAGCACCTTCTATATCAGAGGTAACCTTTAACAAATTATGTAACTCTCAAGCAATCTTCGAGTAGTCCTTCACAAACCTTTTGTAATAACCACAGAACCCTAGGAATGAATGTAGCTCACTGATGGTATCTGGCCTAGGCCAATTCACCACTGCTTCAATTTTGGCCGGGTCCGTTGCCACTCCTTCTGCAGAAATGATATGACCTATATATGTGACAGAGTCCCATTCAAATCCACATTTGTCTAATGATAATTTCAGACCCTCTGCTTGGAGTCGATCCAGCACTTTCAGTAATCGCTGTTCGTGTTCTTCAGGGGTCCTTCCAAACACTATGAGGTCATCCAGATACACTAGGCACTCCTTGGGATTCATATCCCCCACAGTCGTTTCCATTAGCCTTTGGAATGTGGCAGGAGCTCCTGTGACTCTTTGAGGCATCCTAGTAAACTCATAGAACCCCAAAGGTCAGATGAAGGCTGTCTTTTCCTGATCCTCCTCATTCAGCGGAACTTGATAATACCCAGATCTCAAGTCAAGAACACTAAACCACTGGCTTCCAGAAAGGGCATTTAACAGATCTTCTATCCGTGGTAGTGTGTACTGATCTGGCACTGTTCTCTTATTCAGAGTGCGATAGTCTATGCAGAGCCAAACTGTGCCATTCTTTTTCCTAACTATCACTATGGGTGAGGCATATGGGCTTCTGGACTCTTTAATAATACCAGATTCTTCCATCTGTTGTAATATATCACGGACATCTTCCACATCTCGCGGGGTATTCTCCTTGATCTCTCCCTGAAAGGAGTTGAGTTAGAAAGTCTAATAGCATGTGTGGCACTTCTTGCGCATCCCACATCCAATTCTTCCCTGGGGAAGACTTCCTCTCGTGTAATTAGTTTGTATCGAAGTCTATCTTTCCATTCTTGTGGTAAAGGAGAATCTTCCAGATCAAAATCTATACATCCTTCAAGGTTACTCCCCAGTTCTGCTTTCATAGACATTACTGAAGATACCTGCTCTATCAAGTGAATTACGCCAATCTTCTGGTGAAGATCAATTCTAACCTCTCTAGTTGTGAAATATCATTACGGGGAAATCTTTACGCCAGTGATTCCGCCAATCTTTCACTTCAGGTATGAGGGTCCATCCATTTTTTGTATCCTCCTCAGTCAAGGACTCAACTAGGTATAGCCTGGTTCCGCCTGATATTTCATGATGCATAGAAGCTATGGCATGACCCAGATTTAGCTTGTAGGGCTAGTCGACGACACTCCTTTCCTAAAGCAGGGCTGACCTCCATTAGTCGTGCTAGAGATACATCTCCTACTTCAGAATGATAGGTCCTGAACATGTCCTGCACAATTCTTGCATTGGTACCCGGAATAATTGGAGCACACGGTTTTCTTTCCACTGGGCATATAAGAGCTTCCAATTCCATAGGACAAATCATTCCTGTGTTTAATTGTGGGATGGAACCCTTATGCATCTCTGTACAGATTGGGCCTCAGATCCCACTCCCCACAACTGCAACTCTCCCGCAGGCTCCAGAGGAATATGGCTTAAATGATGATCATAGAAGTCTCTATAAATGATGGTGACCTGAGATCCAGTATCTAGCAAGGCAGATGCGTGAATACTCTCTATTTGCAGGTGTATTATTGATTTGGGCCCGATCTTGGCTCCCATAGATATATGATCTTTCTTACTTTTCTTAGAAACACTGGAAGCGGAGGCCTTCTCTAGCCCGATAGCTAACACTTCGACATCTGTCTCTGATGAATTGGTGGGACACTACCGCTTGAAGTGCCCTAATTTTCCACATTTAAAACAGCTTCCTTGGGGGGACGAATCCTCAGGTAACAATCTTCTCATTGTCCCCCTGTGGATTTGTCTACGAGGAGAAGAAGCTGTCCTTTTTGCCGCTGGCTTGGACAATAATTTTAGTTCAGCTATCTTCTTTTTAAGAATTGCCAGATCCATATCCTCTTTCTCTGCTGCTTTAAATGTATTCCCTTTGCGTAAAGGAGATGAGGACATTTGATCCTCCAATCTTTTTGCTTTGTCGATCAGTGTGGAATAGGACAAAACTTGGTCATCCAGCTTAACTCTTAACATAATCATTACTGGGTCATTACTAAGGCTCCCCTCTGAATTTGCTTGGATAGTCGTGTATCCAACTCAGATGCCGTGACTGCTCCTTTTTTAAATAGTTTTCCTAGTAGCAGTTGTAATCGATTAATATAGGCAGAAGAGTTTTCATGTTCCTTCTGCTTGGTGGCTAGGAACTTGACTAACAGATCATCAGAGTCCTCTGATTTTTCATAAGCATCTTGCAAAGCTTGAATGTAATCCTGTGCGGTAGTTTGTGCATTCACTCCCTTGTAATGCCTTATTATTTCTGTAGCTGGGGATCGGAGACTCTCCATTAACCGTTGTTTCTTTATAATATCAGTACAAGACCATTCTTCCAGTAATTGTAAAGCATTATCCTTCCAGGCTTCAAAGGTTTCTTCTCCTACAGGCACAGGCTGGTTCCCAGAAAACACCTTCAGCTTGCGGTAGCTGTGGATGTGTGTAGCCGTTACTATGGCCTCTGAGAGTTTTTGTAGTATTTCGGCCATGTTACTTTCCCCTGAATTTGTGGTACTCAAGAAGGGGCTGTCTGGCTGTGGCAATATTGAAGATGAGACCACTACAAGACCTGTGGTCTTAGGGTTGATTTCCCCTTGCTCTTTGGAAAATCGTACAGTCTGTTTTGGAATGGCTCCAACTTCTAATGGTGTAACCGGTAATCTCCAGGTGGTTTTCTCTAACATAGGGGTCAGAGGCTGGGAATGGCTTGATACATCAAAATCCCTTAGGTTTATACTGAGGGGTTGCTGTGGAGTATGTCCCTCATCTTTGTCCAAAAGAGCGTACACTAAGGGGCATCCTTCGGGGGCTGCTCCAAGAAGGTGTAGGCTTGTGGCCCTCTGGCGGCCTCTCAAATCTGTATGGGCATATATTAACATATAAATTTGACCATTTAAATCCTGCAAGATATCCCTGATGGTAACAATCTCTATTCCCAGTAAAATCTCCAAACACTTGGTGACATGTTTCAGCTCGCTGTAGGGAGGTACTTGACATATCATCACTGCATGGTGTAACGGTATCTTCTGTTGCTGGGCCCATTCTGTCGAAAATAAGAGCGTGGGCTGTGGGATTAATATATCCTTGCTGCTTGTACCCCAATTCATCTCGGCAGTGCCTCCATTTGTAACGGGTTTTTGTGTAGTCCCACAAATATCCCTGTGGTCTTTTATCTCAGTTACCTTCAAGCGCTCTGCAAGCCGATCCTGAGCCTCCGCTACCTGGGAGTTGGGGTACATGACTGCGGCAGTACCTCCACCCAACTGGACATCCAGGCTTTGGATGTGAGATCCAGTTGGGAACATCTTTAAACAAGCAATAAAATCAACACAGAGCTGTCTTTTATAGAACTTTGTATTGCACAGCAAAACTCTATGCAAAAATAAATGTAACGGTCTAAATAAACATAATGCAGTGGAATAAGTAAATAACGCAAGAGTCAGTATGAGTTTACCCACCCACAAACACTACTGCGGCCCACCCTAGTCTTTTCCTTAATGGTACCATAGGTAGGTGGTGCACATAGTTGGGGCCCAGAATGATTGTAATCCACCTTGTTTGTAATATGCTGGGATGGTGCAGGAATCAGAGAAGTCATAGACTGCTGCTTTAGTAACCAGTGTCAGAATGCCCTGTTGTAAAACCAAGGGGAGAGGTCTCCGCTTACCACTCCACAGTCTATAATCAGATTTGTCCAGGAAGGGGAGAAGCTGCTCCACTGGGATTCCTTCACTCTGCAGAACAATCACTGCCAGGAACAGTTCTGTGCTTTGATCTGGACACAAAGTCTGCTGGGAGCCTTTATGCAGGATGCTTCAGCACTGGACACAATACCACAAATCTCAGCCACCATCTTCTTCCAGCTTCCTCTCTTGCACCCCTGCCTCCACACACAAACCATAGAGAGCCACACAGTGTTGAATCTCCAGAGCAAACAGAAGGTCGCCATCTGCTGGTTACTACATAGAAACTGCAGGGTAGTAGAATTACTGTACTCCAGGGGTTACACAGGATTAATTAAGATGCCATAAAACACATTTCAAAAATCTCTATAAACAGACTGTGGGTTCACTTTAACCCTATAGAAAAAACATCGAAACATAGAAAAATGTCGGCAGATAAGAACCTTTCGGCCCATCTAGTCTGCCCAATTACATGGGTATTGCATACACCCTGCAATACATACCTGCAATTACATGCGGCCGCTACGGTACAGGCTGATGGACTCAGCGACTGCCCTGTAATCTACTGGTGGAACCGGGGCGCAAAGGGGGAAATTAGTAATGCGGTTTCAGCGAGGGGAACCCAATAGGGCCCTGGATATTTCTAAACTCAGGACAAAATTTAGAAACTATTTAGCAAGGGTCTTTTTTTTTTACATTTTGGGCAGTGTTTCTCAACTCCGGTCCTCGGGACCCAATAAGAAGACAGGTTTTAAGGATTACTTTGGGGAAATGCAGATTGAATACTGCACTCACTGAGCAGCAAATCATATCACCTGTGCTGTGCTTCAGATATCTGGCAAACCTGTCCTATTAGTGGGTCATGAGGACCGGAGTTGAGAAACACTGATTTTGGGGATCACAGTTTGTAATAGTGTTTCTTTATATTTCATGATTTTTTTTATAGTAAATGATAAGATATGTTGAAAATAATGCCGAGAAAACCAGTCCATAATATGTGTAAACGAGTAAGAGGAAAATTAGAGCTAAACACAAACCGTGCAGAAATGTAAAAGCAGCATTGGGTACTTACGGACTTACAATGGTAAAACTGCCTGGTCCCTAATGGATTAAGGACATACCACAGAAAACATCTTTGGGGGAAATTAAAGGCTTTTTTAGATGCAGAATTTGTCTTAAATCTGTGGAAACTAACAGGTTTATTCAGAGAAAGGTGAAAACCAGGAGACTTTCACCTTTCTTTGAATAGACCTGCAGAAGTAAGAAAAGACAAATAAGAGAATTTCAAGGGAATAAGAAAAAAACAGAAATTTGAAATCCATGATTGTATTTCATGCAGAACCAACAAGTAGTATATATCAGTGGTTCTCAACCTGTGGACCCTCAGGATCCACAATTGTCCTTGGTCATTAAGTCGTGACCCAAAAATAATTAATAGAATTTCTGAAACATAATTTATTCCACAAAACAAAGTGCGCAATATTTTACAATGTATGCACTTTTTAAACAATTTTGTAAACAAAACAGTGATTCTTTCCAAAAAGGATAGTGCAGTAATCACAGAACTAGTGTAAACGAAAGTGCTGTTGAGGCAAAAACCCAATAGAATAAACTGTGAAACATATGAAATAAATTAGAACTTCAGGGAAAACTGGGGTGCTTTTGCTCTTAAGTGTCAAAGTCTGGGGTGATGGCAGACAAAGCAACTCTAATTTCAATTACTACTGAATAAATAATAAAATATTCTAAAAAACTTAAACTCATCTGCTCCGCGCTCCCCTGCCGTCCGTCTCTGCCGCTGCACACATTATTTCTTCACAGTAGCCTGCCCTCCCTGAGCCTATGCAATTTGTGTAGCTGAACGCTACGCTAATCGCATAAACTCAAGCTGGCCAAGAGATTGAGAAGTCTGCAGCGAGCGTCTGGCACTGCCTACTTCCTGAACCTACGCTTTTCGGTGCCTCAGAGACCCTGAAGAGCAATGGAATAGCTTGGACCAATGGGAAAGCACAATTGGTCCAAGCCAGTCAAAAAACACCTCCATTGGAGGCTGGCCTATATAAATATACTTTGCTTCACTGAGATGTGCATTGTGCACAGTGGCTCCTGGTTTTGGGAGTACAGAGCGTGCCACCAGTCACTGAGTCCCACCCCACACCTTCCCATTACAAATTATTTCCCCTTCCCACCTTGCCATTACAGAGTATCTTGCCTGATGCAGTGGGTCCCAGGTGGCGCCTGGGAACATTCAGAGGTAGCCGCACCACCTGGGACCCACGGCCACAGGTAAAATGCATCAGCGGGTCCCAGGCATTAGAGAGGCCTGGGGCACTTGCCCCGCGACCCAGTCCGACCCTTGTCGCGACCCACTTTTGGGTCACGACCCACCACTTGAGAAACACTGGTATATATGATAGTGTGTCCATGTGGTTACGTATATATAGGAAAAACCAAAAGAACATTCTATATGCGGATTAGAAAAAATATAAATAATATAAAAAGGGAGTTTGAAAAACATAGTTTGTCACTCCATTTAAAAAAAAATTCATCTGTGTAACCCAGGTGGATTCAGATGTAATGGGATTAAAAAGGTGAAGGTATATTGGAGAGGTGAAGATGTCGATAGAAAATTAACTCAGGAGGAAATGAGGTGGATATTTCAATTGGATACTATAGTACCACAAGGACTGAATGAAGGATTTGAAATGGTTAATTTTTTGTGAGTTATAGAGAGGTGGTAGTTTATTGTAAGGAAAGAGAGGTGTAAACATGTAAATTGGGATTTATGTTGCAGTCGTTGTTACTATCAAGTGACGATTGTTGGAAGTGAAACAGGATACGATGGATGAAATTGATATGCGTCTCAAAATAGAACACAAGAAAGCAACGAAATTGCGGCACGCATGCGCAAGAGAAAATTGGATGTGTGCAATGCGCATGTGGGAAGCTCCAGGAATGAACGCATGTGCATTACTGATAGGAACACGGAAGTGACGATGAAGAGAGTCGGGAAGAAAATGGAGACACCAACAGCAGATATAACTAATTAAAACGGACTATATGATGATATACTGAAGGAGGTGAAGATTATTTTAGCCAAGCCAAATGAGGTAGTCAGTCGGAGCATCGACAAAACTCATCTTGGCAGCTAACAGATTTTAAATAAGATAAGAAATATACAAACGAGATATATTTCCTGATGCTACAAAGAGATGGTGCGGGATGGGTGGTGAGATCTGTGCCCTGCTTGATCGCATAATTTAAGAATGAATCATCCAGAAAGACCCAGCCCACAGATAATATAGAATGCATGGCGAAATCAGTGTTCATTCAAGTAACCCAATAGTATTTGTACACGACTTCTCACAGAAAGAGGACTCTGACTAATTTAACCCAACTGTTCTTATGTTCAGCCACACCTTAATATGTATGTGTAGCTATGGGAATATGTAGAATAGGAAAATATGAAAAGATATACATGTGTTTATTTTCTCATTTTGAACATACCATTTGACTCTCACTTTTTACAACATCAAATCCCCCACTCATTTGACCCTTAATGTCTAAATGTTCAATTCTAGGATACTGAGCAGTATAGCGTCCAGACCTGAAGAAGAGAGCTATACTCTTGAAAGCTTGTCTTTTAAATGTACCGTTAGTCCAATAAAAAAAAGGTATCACTGCGTACGGCTATACTTGTGATTTTGGCATCTGGACTATCACGGTCTAATTATATACAGTATACATAATTTACCAGGGGACCAACAGCCAGTATTTCTACTTCTATATCTACTTACATATTTATATATATTCACACACACCTTAAGAAGACAGTGTATTTGTGCCTCTTGGTGATTTTATGACTTGATTTTCAGTATACCGATTTCTACAGATATTTATAGAAGCAATAATTTAAATGTGAAATTATTTATTGAGAATTCTATGTTATTCTCTTAAAAACCAACAGGACATCCACAGGAAACGAATGGAGAAGGATCTCACAGAACTGCAGACGCTTATTGAAGCTCATTTTGTGAGTCGGAAGAAGGAGGAGGAGGAGTTGCTGTCATTGGCAGACCGTATGGTATGGTACCAGTTTTTAACATAAGGGCTCCACAGCATCTGCATTTTCTGGTGCATTAGTTGCTTTTTCGGGTTCATCAGGGTCCTCCGCTCATTCAGAAGTGGGAGTTACTCCAGTGGCGCAAAGGGAGGTAATTTGCGTTAAAATCCGGGTAAGTGCGAAACAGAAATGTTCTAAAAAACCGGTATAAGAGCACAGTCTAGGAACAGACCAATTAGTAAAGTGCTATCTTGAGTAAACACTAGAAAAGTGCAATGCAATCAAAAGTGCATATGGTGTAAACAGCTAGAAAAGTGCTGACTAAGAGCACAGTCTAGGAGGAGACCAATGATAAAGTGCTATTTTAAGTAGTGCAAATGCAATCAAAAGTGCATATGGAGCAAATAACAGCTAAAAACGTTGTGCACGTTATAAAGTGTAGATATATGAATAGGTCATAAAAACATAAAAAGGGCATAAAAAAACAACACACACTTCTTGTGCAAATTGCAAATATAAAGTGCAATTGAAATAGCACAAACAAGGTAATAAAAATAGTCCAAAGATAGTGCAGAAAAGTCTAAAACGACTAAAAAGCAGTCTTATACGTGAATAAATGGAAGGCGGGCTTGTTGATAACTGTGTAGGCCTCTCACTTATAGCGTCCGTATACGGGGATCCTCCAAATGGGGGAGAGATGGATCTTATCCTTGTTGTCCTAGTGGATTCTGCGTTTTAGTAGATTCCACGTTCTCGTAATGCGGGGAAGGGGAAAAAAGAGAGAGAAAGAAAAATAGTGCAATATTGTCTAGATAAATTAGTCGTGGAAGGATGCAAGAAAATGCACACTTACACTTTCCAGAGCCTATATGGTCCAGGCTCTGGTTCGAAATGCACTGGGCCAAATATAGAGTGGCCTCTTCCCTTCTTTTGAAATTATTATTCACCTCGGATATGGAAAGACAAAGTATTCATAGCGCAACTTGAATGGTGACTGGGTACATTGGTAGAAATAGGGTTAGTCTCACTCACCGATGGTGGAGCCTTGTTCCAGGCTCAACTTGATGGCATGCAGTGCTCCTTTGCTCGGTGGGCACCGTCACCTCTTTAGCTGCACCTCTTTAGTGGTCTTCTACTGGCTCAGAAGGGCAAATAAAGTAAATAGACCAAAAACACAGCAGCAAAACCACGAATTGGTAAGTTAAAATAACGTGGTTTATTGAAAAAATCTAAAATACTCAAAGAACATTACTGAAAAAAGCATGAAATTCGCTCCTACCACTAATATGAATACATTCGAATGTTTATATCGATTTACAGAAGTTTAAGAAAAACCTCTGCTTGAAAAAATATTTTCTGAAGAACCCAATTGATAGACCAAACAGCATTCAGGTGTATCAACACACTAACCTCAAAGAAAAATCCAATTTTTTTCCAAAGTCAGTCATTTCCCAAGAAATGAATACTTTCGAACAAATGGTGTTGAACGACATTAGTAAAATCAAGATACCAACTAAGTCTAACAACCTGACCAACAAAGAGAGAGCAGCTTTAAAAGAACTCCCATCAAACGATGAAATCGAAATAAAACCAGCCGACAAGGGTGGCGGCACAGTAGTTATGTCTGCGACCTATTATAAAGAAGAAGCTATTAGAATATTGGGTGACGAAACGACATACAAGAAACTTACGAAGAACCCTACAAAAGAGATCCAGCAAAAATTTGATGACTATTTTGATGAAGGATATGCTTTAGGCATCCTGAACAACCAAGAATACCAATACTTAAAAATCAAACACCCAAGAATACCAGTGTTTTATTTCCTACCAAAAATCCATAAGGATATTAATAAACCCCCAGGGAGACCTATCGTCTCTGGAGTGGGATCAATTTCAAGCAGACTATCAGAATATATCGATCACATACTTCAACCTTTCGTTACTAATACCACTACTCATTTGAAAGACACAATGGCTTTTCTGAACACACTGACAAACATTCAGTGGGATGATGACCTACTTTTAGTAACAAGTGATGTTCAATCACTTTATACAATTATACCACACCAACTGGGTATTGAAGCAACCGAACACTTCTTGAAAAAGAATGATACATTACAACCTGAACAGATTGTTTTTATACTTGAGGGCATACGTTTGATTTTAGAAAATAACTTTTTTTTATTTCCAAGAAAAATTTTATTTACAACTTAATGGAACTACTATGGGGACTAAGTTTGCCCCATCTTATGCTAATTTATTTATGGCACTTTGGGAGACATCCTTTCTACCAACATATCAAGATAACTTGATATGTTATAAACGCTATATTGACGACATCTTTTTTATTTGGAAGGGCGGAACAGATCAACTACAACTTTTTTTACAAATATTAGATCAGAATAATAGAGGAATTAAACTTTCCACCATCTGGAGTAAAGAGCGAATAAACTTCTTGGACTTAAGTATTTTTATCCAAGATAACATGATCAAGACAGAAACTTATTTTAAAAAAGTAGATGTCAATAGTTACATTGAAACAACCAGTTGCCATCTACCTCAGTGGCTGGAAGGAATCCCCAAGGGACAATTTCTATGAATCAGAAGAAACTGTACGGACGTGGCTACATATGAAACACATTCTGAAAAAATTAAAACAGATTTCGTAGAAAAAGGATACGACCCAGATAAACTCGAAGCCAGCAGACTAGAGGTGAAAAACGTAGAACGGGCAACTCTACTCCAGAAGAACCAGAGAACTAAAATAGAGTACGCAACAGATGTACCATTTATTTTTCCATACAGTGCGCAGAATAAACAAATTAGGAAAGTGATAAGAAAATACTGGCCGATCCTAAGAAAGGACCCACTACTAAAAGATATACTGCCTGATAACCCCAGGATGATATGCAGAGGAGCCAACAACCTTAAAATGACATTGGCCCAAAAGCATACTAAAAAACAAAAGCCAACATCCCATTTCCATAACATTAAGAAAGGATTTCATCAATGCGGCAACTGTCTTAATTGTCGGAATACGAGAAGCCCAAAACAGATAATTACACAAATTGACAGAATCACCGGACCAATTAAAATTAGAGACATTATCACTTGTTTTACGAAAAACGTTATATATTTGCTTATATGTCCCTGCGGTCTGAAATATGTGGGCAGGACCACCAGACCCCTTAATATACGGATACAGGAACACGTCCGGAACATCAGGAATGGAAACGACAATCACAGTGTCCCGTTACATTTTAAACTTAAACACGCCATGAATCCAGCCGGGCTGATTTTCATCGGAATAAAAAAAGTTGAAGCTCCATGGCGAGGTGGCAATTTTGACAAACTGATCGGGAAAGCGTAAATGAGCTGGATCTTTAATTTAGGTTCATTACACCCACAAGGTTTAAATGCCGACTTCGAGCTGTGCCATTTCCTTAGTTAGTTTCCAACACTATTTTCCTCTTTTTATTCACATATGCAATATCTATTTTATACACACTCCCCCTTCTGCAATTCTTTTATACAGTTTTTATTCTTTTTATTTATCTATTATATTTTAGACATTACACGATGTCCTTTTATATTTCCTGTACATCATATTTTAAGTATGCCCTCATCAATGTATTTTACGTTCAATATTCGATTCGTTTTATTTTATTTTCTTATCGTACATACGACTATTCGTATCGTTTTTAAAACATTTTCAAGAAGTGACAAATCCCACCTCAAAATTATTTTATTACTTTTGTGGTATTGGTAATTCGAAGTTTGATTGTAACATCGAATCGTACATGCTAAGTATCATAATGTTAGATGGAACACAACCATACGTTTTCTTATTCTTGTTTATATTCTTTCGTACAGAGTTCTTTTTCGTTTTATCACCACCCATTTCTTATATATTTTTTCGTATAATTTTTCGTATGTTTATTCACTTGTAAAGTTTGATCAAAATACCGAACTTTGCACGCCAATCGTATCATATAGATGGAACGCAAGCGCTAGGCGCTGGAACGCAACGCCATGTTCTTAATTTGACCCGGAGAACAGGAGACCTACGAACCCGGAAGTCCTTCTGATTTACGAAAATAGACCTACAAATTCGGAAATAATCGAAGGAAAGATTAAAAATACGAAACTTGTTTTATGCATCGTACCATACGATCGGAAAGCATATCTTATTTTTTCGTATGTTCATTCACTTGTGAAGTTTGATCGAAATACCGAACTCTGCACACTAATTGTATCATACAGATGGAACGCAAGCGCTAGGCGCTGGAACGCAACGCCATGTTCTTAATTCGACCGGGAAAATAGGAGACCTACGAACCCGGAAGTCCTTCTGATTTACGAAAATAGACTTACGAATTCGGAAACAACCGAACGAAAAAACGAAATTTATCTATTTTATACATTGTAACATACGATCGGAAAGTATATCTTATTCGTTTAAATACATTACCACATTGGATATACTCATTATGTGATTAGGGTACCTTTGAACCCGGAAGTAAACAATTAGACACACCCTAATTGAAAACCTTTTGTATCTATATAAAGAAAGACTTGTGGAATGCCTCTGATTGCCCCTTTTTCTCTTATGGACTGATGAAGGCACGTGAGTTGCCGAAACGTCTATCCTCCACCATTATCATTTTTCCCTTCCTCCCCACCCTTTATTTTAGATTTTTTCAATAAACCACGTTATTTTAACTTACCAATTCGTGGTTTTGCTCCTGTTTTTTTGGTCTATTTACTTTATTTGCCCTTCTGAGCCAGTAGAAGACCACTAAAGAGGTGCAGCTAAAGAGGTGACGGTGCCCACCGAGCAAAGGAGCACTGCATGCCATAATTTCAAAAGAAGGGAAGAGGCCACTCTATATTTGGCCCAGTGCATTTTGAACCAGAGCCTGGACCATATAGGCTCTGGAAAGTGTAAGTGTGCATTTTCTTGCATCCTTCCACGACTAATTTATCTATACAATATTGCACTATTTTTCTTTCTCTCTCTTTTTTCCCCCTTCCCCGCATTACGAGAACGTGGAATCTACTAGAACGCAGAATCCACTAGGACAACAAGGATAAGATCCATCTCTCCCCCATTTGGAGGATCCCCGTATACGGACGCTATAAGTGAGAGGCCTACACAGTTATCAACAAGCCCTCCTTCCATTTATTCACGTATAAGACTGCTTTTTAGCTGTTTTAGACTTTTCTGCACTATCTTTGGACTATTTTTATTACCTTTTTTGTGCTATTTCAATTGCACTTTATATTTGCAATTTGCACAAGAAGTGTGTGTTGTTTTTTATGCCCTTTTTATGTTTTTATGACCTATTCATATATCTACACTTTATAACGTGCACAAAGTTTTTAGCTGTTATTTGCTCCATATGCACTTTTGATTGCATTTGCACTACTTAAAATAGCACTTTATCATTGGTCTCCTCCTAGACTGTGCTCTTAGTCAGCACTTTTCTAGCTGTTTACACCATATGCACTTTTGATTGCATTGCACTTTTCTAGTGTTTACTCAAGATAGCACTTTACTAATCGGTCTGTTCCTAGACTGTGCTCTTATACCGGTTTTTTAGAACATTTCTGTTTCGCACTTACCCGGATTTTAACGCAAATTACCTCCCTTTGCGCCACTGGAGTAACTCCCACTTCTTTTCGTATCTCAAACACATTTCTGTCGAGGTTTTGTGTTCCTCTTCCAGTAGGCTGCATACATATTCATATTAATATCCTATCCACTTTAGCGCCTCCTCCGTACCACATTCCTTCGTTTCCTCCTCTCATTCATCCTTCATAGAGCATTATCAGGGTTATTCATATTTCAGGGGTTACCATCTTGTAATAAGGATTTCATGGAGAACCATCAAAATATTTTAGTGATACATTTGTTTTTGTAGGATACAATATTATTTTGGACTAATCATGGGAAAAACAAGAAACCCCCACAAGGGAGGAAAACAATCACCCCACCCCAAAGTAACAGTTCACTCCGGGCATGGACACTCCCACATAATATTTATCAGGTTTAATCCTATGAAAAAAAGGAAAGAGGGATAAACCCTCAAAGGAGCGCTAACTTAAAACATAACTTTTATTAATTACAATGTATCACACAGTTGAACCGACAATAATTAAAAAACATAAACACAAACGCGATGAGAGACGCGCGGTGAGGTGCATATATAATTGCCAAATGGCAGCCCTAGGGTACAGATTGGTAGATATATATTTGCCACAAATAGGTTACCGAATATACAATTGGGTATCGAGACTGAAAATTGTCAATGGCTAGATACTGCATTGGAGTGCAGCATTGGCAGAAAGGAGATGGCGCAATTGAGTTTGGCGATTTCCCAAATTGCTGCTAAGAACGTATATATAAGCATACAATGTGTAGATTGCTGATTGCAGATAGAAACACAGGGAGCAGCAGATTAATATTGCAAGGTAATATACTGCCAGAATATGGAAACAATATAAAGTATTCATTGAGCCTGGCTACCTTGTACTGGAGAAAATTGATATCTGCAAACTAGCAGTGCCGCGGCAAAACAGCCAATCAACGTAAGAACGCCACCGCACCCCAAAGTCAGAGGGGATCAGCCACCGAAGCATATAATGCAAAATTGATAACACGTATTGGTAACCAAAAGGCAAAACTCATGACATTCACCTGTCCCTAAAAGGCTGGATAGATTCTGACATCACCCTACCGAGTCACATCACATAACAATTTAAAAGTATACAGGACTCAAGGATTCCTTTTTTTACAATATTATTTTCCAGTGATATACTGTAAATGTTACTATGTTTAGGAGTTTGGTTTTTATATATATATATAATCAAAGGAATGGACACACTCCAGGACTTCAAAAAAATGTAAAAAGTGATGTTTTATTAAATGTCCATTAAAAAGGTGCCCATAAGCACTATAAGCCTTTATCAAGGTAATGGACAACAGAGACATACTACATATTTATACATAAAATACAAATCAATAAACCACTTACCAAGCTTGTGGCGTGCTGCCGTGTGAATTGCCAGATCCCCGTGGGGCGTGGTGTCCAACTATGGTCTGCACGTGTGGTGACTATGTCAATGGTCTCCAACGGAGGCGTTCGCTAGCAACAGTTGCTAGGGAGACATGTCCATGCTGACAGAAAAGATAAAACAACATGGAAGAACGATGGTAGCGAGAAAAGCTGTCAAAGGACAAAATAGCGCATAGCATGTCCAACCAGCTTATATGATAATGAGGCGTAGCAAAACAACCAGACCCTATCCACAGGGATTGTATACATGGTATTGAAAATTTAAAAAAAAAAAATTAAAAAATATTATATAGTTAGAAAAAAAATTACTTATATAATGATATCTAAAAAATTAAAAAGGCTTAGGAAAGTATGAAAAAATGAAGAGTATGAAATGAAAAAAATAAAAAAAGAGAAAAATGAAAAAAATGAATAAACAATAATGAAATCTCTGAGGGGTCAAACGATCAATGAATATAGAAAAACAGCAACGTGAATGACAGATGTGTGAATGTTTAAATATACTATATATATAATATATAAATAGAATGTTTACCACTCCCCATTGTGGAAAGCAACCTAGCAGCCCGACTTTTTTCTTTATACAGGGTAATTTAAAGAGAATCGAAAAGCCACCGCACGTTCGGTGACTTTTCGTTCTCTTCAATTCGGTTAGATTTGGCGATCCCATTTCGGTGACCCTGCGGTGTATTCAGCAAGCACCACAGGGTCCCTGAATTGCAGGGAATTGCTGCAAACCCACCAAAAACTCACCGCAAAACGAAGGCGAATGCACACCGAAACCCGCAAAAACATCTGGATTAACCCGCCGAAAATGCCGGAAAAATCCGAGCAGCAGCCAATCACATGCAGCACAGCCCCCAGAAAAAGCCAAAACCGCAGACGAATGGAGTGAATAATTAAGAAAACAGTTTGCTTGAATGTTTGAAAAGTGAAACGCTGTTTGCAAAGAAACTACTGAGTGAAAATGTCTGAAATTTACATGTGAGGTCCAAGGAATGATGATAAAAAGGGCTGTTACAGAAAAAAGAAGTAAAGTTAGAAAAAGAAAAAAAAATAAAAAAAATAGGAATTATTTTGAATTACTATGAATAAAGAGACTCTTTACTGTATAATATTATAATCAACGGTTTATTAGACATTGGATTAAAACGGCGATATTTTTAACATCGAAGCCTATGGGATTCGCCTGAATAAACCTGCCGAATTAAACCACCGAATGGCAGGGCATTTAGGGAACCTGTCATTGCTGTTTTTTGTTCTCTGAATAGCTGAAGCATTGCTTTTTTATGGGAATTCACTGCCCTCGAACAGGCACCGTATGTGCAGGCAATTCCCCAAGATTTGTCTAATTGCCTGCTCTCTGAATAGCCGAATGGCCAAGAAAGGTAACCGAACGCTGATTTTCAGCGTTCGGGTCCTTTTCGGCAGCCATTCGGATCTCTTTGAATAACCCTGATAGTCTTGATTTTTATATTCATTGTCTCTCCCTCCTAACGGCTTTTCTACCATGGAAGACTTTTTGCAGCGAGCTAGAGCATACAATAATTTTGCCGAAACCTTACAAATCTCAAAGGAACAAGCGTCTAAGGTTCTCTGGCCCCAAACACCAGCACTACTTGAACATCAACTTACCTCGAAGGATTTATATTTTGATTTGTTAAAACTTAAGTGTTGAGAGATCGATTTAGATCTCCACGGGGTGTTCCTGTCTGACTACTACAGAGCAATACGGATTCCACGAGGTTTCAGAGTTACTAATGAACCCACCATCGGCAGAAACAAACCCAAATCCTACAAAAAAATGGATCGTCGTCGCTAATCGAAGTTCTCTCGATTGGATGGTGTTGGTCGTGGAAGAATTCTCCCAGGAAATCGTCTTTGTACAGGAGTCAATTTCAAAGTTTGAAGAAGACCATAAGACAGCCCTTATGTCCAACACTTTTGAAAATCTAATTAATAAACTTAAAGATGACATTACTGGTAATCGTTACCATGCTGATCTCATTCACTTTAAAAAACAGAAATTAGACAAAGTAAATTTAGACTACGCTTCTCAACACGTATACAGATGGTTATCCTCGGATCAACCCAGACAATTTAGGACGTACGGGCCCTAGAATTCTTAAACCAAGATTCAATCACCACCATTGACATTACATCTGGAGAATCTGGGTCTGAAACTGAGACCCCCGTGAGCACCTCCATCTCTCAGGACCAACAGCCTTTTTTTAGAGGATGGCACGGCCCGTCAGAACAAGGGACCAGGTGGGGGCGTGGCTAGCGACGGACGGGAGTAGACGCATGCTAGAGGAGCTCCGCTGTTTACCCTATTCCGGGTCACAATTACAGTGTCTGTACCGTCCGATTTTGATCTTCTGAGGGCCCCCAGGACGAGTGGACTTTGTGGTGCTCGCGGCGCTGCTGATTTCCGAGCGTTTTATCGCTCCCTCCTGGCTTCCTGGACCTTCGGGCCTGGTGCGGTGGCCATCTTGTGGAGCCTGGGGTGTTTCCTGGAGGCCATATCGGACCTGATTCCCGGCTGGAGAGACTTTGCTGTCGCCTGAGCATGGGGAATAAGCTGAAAACGCTTCCACAGCGCAGGTTGGCTGACACCAGACAGGCGGACATTAGAGATTCCCTGAATTATAGACGCTCTGCAACAGTTATACCCCCCTCTTCCCTCCTGCCCATGGGGTATGACTCCTCTGAGGAGGAAGACTGCTCCTGGCACCACGGACGGGGGCCCGATTGGCCCGCCGAGACGTCCCGGGAAAAGAATCCTACGACTATGAGTGCCGCTGCATGGAAAAGAGCGCAGAAAAAGAGGAAAAAGGCCTTGGCAGCGGAGTTACCTGAGGCCACGGCTACGGAGCCCTCCGCAGGTGGTTCAGATGCTGATACGCTAATGTCGGATGAAGAGGACCTGACACGACGGAC
Organism: Leptobrachium leishanense; assembly: GCA_009667805.1. Lineage (NCBI taxonomy): Eukaryota > Metazoa > Chordata > Amphibia > Anura > Megophryidae > Leptobrachium > Leptobrachium leishanense. The sequence goes on along the minus strand of CM019064.1, from coordinate 181,812,928 downwards.
GGACGGCCCGCAACAAGAGGGAGACCTACTACCTCAGCGGATAGCGGATACCCCAGGGGAGACTGGCTCTCCATTGGGTGCAAAAACGCCTCCACGCTCTGCCAGGACCCCTGCGGCCCCAGATGACATGCGCCCCACCACGATGCAGGACTATAGAAACTTCATAGCGGAGATCAAATCAATATGGCTGACCGAATTATCTCAACGTGCGCTCTGAGGTGAAGGAGATGCGCTCACAGATGGTGGCGGTTCCGGCTCAGACTGTGGAGTTGGCTGAAGAACAGACGGTATTGTCGGCACAGGTGACTGCTCTCAGGTCTCAGGTGGACGTTTTGACGCGCTCAGTGGAGGCACTGGAGTCCTGGCACCGTCGGCGTAATGTCCGTGTCCGGGGAGTTCCCGAGTCGGTTACCCCAGCGGACTTACTCCCGTACACTAATCGTCTGGCACGCCAAGTTTTGGAGGATCCGCCTGACACCCCGGAGGTGTTTAGCACGGTTTACCGCATTCGCAAGGCTGCTAAGGCCCCCCGAGATGTGATCGCGGTCACAGCAGATGTGGCAGCCAAAACACGAATCATGACAGCCCCGGGGGCGCGAGCTGATGTCCTATTCGATGGAGTAACCCTGAAATTATTCCACGATCTGCCCTTCGCAACGCTGAGGGCGCGCCGCAGATACCGCGAGGTGACAACTTTCCTCAGGCATAAAGGGGTCCGGTGCCGCTGGGGTCCAGCTGGCTCATTAGTGGTTACCCATAAAAAAATGTCGTATGTAATCTCGGACCCGGCCGAGGCCTGACCTGTTCTACTGGGGGCGGGTTTTTCACTGGATGGAGCGCTCGTCTCCCCGGGCTGAGAACTTAGACGATGGGAATCTCTGACTTGTTTGCGCAACGCCTCTACGAGAAGCCGCCTCTTTTTCAATACATTCTTTTTAATTCGTGGTTTTGCATTTTGACTCTTGTTTCGTTGTTTATCTGACGTCTTTTGCTGCTCGGAATGTTGTAGGAAGTCCCCCTCTTTTTCTCCCTGTTTTCTATAGTTTAAGGAGATGTTCAGATGGATTCAGGGATTGTGTTGTTAGCCCCTTCGATAACCCCCCCCCCCTCTCCCTTACTGCCTGTATTGCCATATGGGACTTTGGAAGTGTCTTATGCTCCCCTTTTCCCTTTTGGTTTATGGCCTTTTTTCCCCTCCCCCCCCCTTATGATGGCACTGCCTTTTGGCTCCTGCAGATGTTCTCAATTCGCCTCTTTATTTATTTATTTTTTATCTATATAATGCTATATGACCGTTGAAATCACAGCCCTGTGTGGCTGCATTCTTGTTGGTCGACATGTGGCCCTATTTGAAATTTCTAAATAAAGAATTTAAAAACAAAAAACAAAAACAAGGGACCACATATCCCGGCACTTTTTACTCGCAACACTATACACGATCCTGCCAATTCATGCTTCCCCGTAGGGGCCAAAAAGGGAAGACCCACAAAAAAAAATCAAATCGAGGTTGACTACCCTTACCGAAGAACTAACTCCTGTATTTAACCTATCCAACAAACAACTTTCGCCGGATCATTTGGCCGTCTTGGCAAGAGGTCTGACATCTGTTCCCAAACAGTATTTATCTCCATTCAATATGGAAGTTGAAGCGTATAAAGATACACCGGACCCTTGCTATTCAGGAACAAATTGGTGATATACCATATACTGACAAAGAACCAAAACTTCGCAGTACCCATGATGTGAAAACCCGGAATCATACCATACACACATTTTCTCAACAATTACAAAATGTTATTGAGAATACATTTACCAAATGCTCTACATACTCCAACCTCAATCTGAGACCTTTCTACTGATTCATCAATTGTGATACGTCCAGCTGATAAAGGTGGAGGCATCGTGATATTGAATTATTCTGATTACAGACAAGAGATTCTGCACCAACTATCAGACGCCACCACATTTAAAATCTTGAGATCAGACCCTACATACACAGTACAAGCACGCATCTCAGCCGTATTAGACATGGGTCTACAGGCGGGTTTCATTGACACCAAGACACATCACTATTGTATGGTGTCACATCCAATCATGCCTATTTTATATACCCTGCCTAAAGACTTCAACCCCCCCCCCCAGGGAGACCTATTGTCTCGGCCAGAGGCAGTCTTCTAGAACCACTGGGTAAACTCATTGACCTTCATTGTAAAGACTCCATCTTATCCTTGCCAACGTGTCTTAAAGACACACAAGATTTTCTACATAAAATACAACAAGTGTCTCTACCAACAAGTGATGTCCTTTTAGTCACCTTAGATGTTAAGAGTCTTTATACTGTAATCTCACCAACAAGGCATTGAAGCATTGACCAAGGTATTATGTAACTCCACCTGCTACAAGGGCCCACCCATTCAGTTCATTGAGGAATTGTTAAGAATCACACTTGAATGTAATTTTTTTCGTTTTGCGAAGAATGTATATCTCAGATCCCCCGTTTTTTACCCGATTATGGACTGATGAAGGCACGATAAGTGCTGAAACGCGTATCAACTTATTCCTTTTGATCCTTCCCCCCTATTTGGATTATCTTGTCCATCTTTTTATGATTAAAATACCCCCTTTTTTAAACACTACCTAATTTGTAGCTGTTGCTTCTATGGATTGTCCCACACTAGCTACAGTTGTGTTCAAAATTATTCAACCCCCAATGCTGTAAAGGGTTTTAGGGAATTTAGTGTACATTTGTAATTGTATGCAGAATGAAATCCTACAAGGACTTTTTAAAGAACCATATGCAGCTAAAATGACATCAATTGGTTTTGTAATACAGTAGTAAATGTTTCTTTTGTGAATTCTTCATTGACACAATTATTCAACCCCTTAAAGACTACCACTCTGAAGAACAGAGGTTCATTCAAGTGTTTTCAATCAGGTATTGAAAACACCTGTGGATGTCACGGAGCAGCAATAAAGCATAATAAGCACCAATTAGGCAGCTTTAAAATGACTGTGATACTCAGCTCCTTCTAGACATTTACTGGTGTGGTTACAAACATGGTGAAGTCAAGAGAATGGTCCAGGAAGACAAGAGAAGAGGTGATTACTCTTCAAAAGGAAGGGCAATGGCTATAAGAAGATTGCAAAGATGTTAAACATACCTAAAGAGACCATAGGAAGCATCATTCGCAAATGCAAGGCAAAGGGCACTGTTGAAACGCTACCTGGTCGTGGCAGAAAGAAGATGCTGACTTCGACTGCTGTGCGCTACCTGAAGCGTAGAGTGGAGAAAAGTCCCCGTGTGACTGCTGAGCAACTGAGAAAAAAGATTTGTCAGATGTGGGTACTGAAGTTTCAGCTCAGACAATACGGCGCACACTGTGTAATGAAGACCTCCATGCCAGAACTCCCAGGCGCACCCCCTTGCTGTCTCCAAAGAATAAGAAGAGTCGAGTGCAGTATGCCAAAAGTCATGTGGACAAACCACAGAAGTTTTGGGATAGTGTTCTGTGCACTGATGAAACAAAATTAGAACTGTTTGGGCCCATGGATCAACGCTATGTTTGGAGGAGGAAGAACAAGGCCTATGAAGAAAAGAACACCTTGCCTACTGTGAAGCATGGCGGGGGGTCAATCATGCTTTGGGGCTGTTTTGCTTCTGCAGGTACAGGGAAGCTTCAGCGTGTGCAAGGTACCATGAATTCTCTTCAGTACCAGGAGATATTGGATGACAATGTGATGCAGTCCGTCACAAACCTGAGGCTTGGGAGACGTTGGACCTTTCAACAGGACAATGATCCCAAGCATACCTCCAAGTCCACTAGAGCATGGTTGCAGATTAAAGGCTGGAACATTTTGGAGTGGCCATCGCAGTCACCTGACTTAAATCCGATTGAGAACCTCTGGTGGGACTTAAAGAAAGCAGTTGCAGTGCGCAAGCCTAAGAATGTGACTGAACTGGAGGCTTTTGCCCATGACGAATGGGCGAAGATACCCGTAGATCACTGCAAGACACTTGTTGTCAAGCTATGCTTCACGTTTAAAAGCTGTTATAACTGTAAAAGGATGTTGTACTAAGTACTAAGATTGAATGTCACTTGGGGGTTGAATAAAACTGATAATGATGTGAGCACAGAAAAGACATTTGTGGTTATTTCATTATAAATGTTATATTTGTCTGACCTACACGTGCCTCTTTGATTTAAATTGTAAGCAAGATGACTGAATGATCAAAATCAATGTCAAACTGGCCAAAACACTCAATTTCAGTGGGGGGGGGGGGTTGAATAATTTTGAACACAACTGTATTTAGCCCATCTAGCGTGTGACACTAACAATTCTTTTCCCACCTGTCCGAGACAACTTAAGCTGCTAAAGAGCTGAAGGTGCCCACTGTTTAAGGCGTACCGTATGCCATAAAGCTGAGCCTGGATTAATAGGGCTCCACCATCGGTGAGTGAGACCATTTTTTACCTTGTATCTATTCAGCTGTCTTATCAAGTTACGCTATGGGAGCACTGCTTCTCCCCTTCTTTTGCATTTGAGGTGAACAAGGAAACCAAAGAAGGGAAGAGGCCACTCTTTATTTGGCCCAGCGTACTTCGAACCAGAGCCTGGACATTGTAGGCTCTGGAAAGTCTAAGTGCCCCCTTTTCTGTGCAAAACCTTAGCCAGCGTGTTCAGACAGTATGGTACTATCATTCTCAGTCTTCTTTTTTCCTTTTTCCCACTATTGAGGACCAGGAACATATTAGGACCTCAAGGAGAAGATATCCTACTTGGATCCCCACATAAGCCTGGACGCTATAAGTGAGGGGCTTATATAGACTTACACATTTTTTTCACGAAGAGCACACGTTCTTCTGCGTGCACCTTGTAGCTGCGGTTATATATTCCGAAAGACTGTTTCTCTTTTCTATGGATTTTTATGAACTGTTTAGAGGATTTATCATATAGACACTGTTGCACCTTTTTTTCTCTGCTACTGTTATTATTGTTAACACCAGCATTTTAGTTATTACTGCAATATATGCACTTTGTTTGCACTTTGCACATCATTAGCATTTTAATCCACGGTAGCACTTTATCACCGGTCATCTAGACTGTGCACATATCCCTTGCTGAATATTGGGATTTACCGTTCACTTAGGAAATATTTTCCTACGTTTTTTTGTACAAACTTTACCATTGCATTTATTTTTTATTTTCATTTTTCTTTGCATCTGTTCGTATCAGCATCGTATCATTGCGAGTCCATATTTTATAATTTAAAGTACATTTAATATTTCTTGCGCCACTGGAGTACCCTCTATCTCTCTATTGTTCGGCAGATGGCTGAGAGTCCAGGAACATAGAAATGCGGTTCTAGTTGTTGCTCCATAGCGGTCTTCCTCCATGGGTGCTGGCATGCGAGGCTCTGACAATTTCTGGTGCCAATGTGACAGTTAGGACTATTTGTCTGTTGGCTAGCTGGAACTATCCGTTAACTCTGAATTTCCCTGGTTCCTCACTCAGAGAACCATTTCTTCTCCTTTTCAGAGTAGGCCGGAGCCCATTGGTCAAGCGGGGGTGGCAGTATTGGGACAATCACGGAAAGAAGCTTCTTGTAACTCTTGAGCTTCTCCTTGGGTCCCCAGATGAACTCTCTTCTTGGTTCGTACTTCTCCCATGCAAAGTGTATCAGATCTCGCCGTTCCTGTTTGTTCTTCATGGTGAACATGAAGTAGTTCAAGACATTATCTTTCATATTCAGTAAATGTTTTTTAACTAACATTTCTGTCAAGAAGAATTTCACCAGAGGGCCCTGGTAATGTTCGGCTCCTAATTCTCCCAAACACTTCAGAATTCGGGTAATTCGCAGATTATTATGACTGTTGGAATTCAAGTTGTCAAATCTTTTGGAAAAAATTTCAGCCCATTCAACTTCTCCTGTATCCTCCCCCATTCGTTTTACGCCGAAGAAATTCAGCACCTGTCTATAGGCCTCAAGAAGCCTTTGCTGGACTTCTTCGATGTTCTTCATGACTTCAATCTCCAGTTTTGTCAATGTTTTTACAAATTCATTTCTTCCTTGCTCCCGCAGAGGGAACAGCCACTGGATGTTGGAGTGATTTTGTTTCAGTAAGTCATAACGTTCTCTCCAACTGTGAAGTAAAACTGCAATGAATTCACCATATGCTTAAATGGTCGTTTGTTCATGTAGAACTCCAAATTCAGCATGTCTAGCAGATTTTCATTTGGACTTCGGAGACTTCAGTATAATCCAAATAACCGTTCCAGTATCTTTTCAGGTCCATGGCAATTTCGTGTTGCCGTACCTGCTGATAACTCTTGACCTTGACCTTCTGCCATTCTCTATCTTTATCCCAAGAATCTGTTTCTTCACCTTTTGAAGAGGGTGTTTCTTGGATATCCTCTTGCACAGGCCTAGAAAGGGCCAGGCAGGAGAGCACATTGCTTGAAGAAGGACTGTTATGGCTAGGTTTGGTGTCAAGAGTTCTTCTTGCTGCTTCTTTTGCTGCTTGATCAGATTTTCTGTTGCCTCTGGGGACTTCTTCTTTTCCTTTTTGATGTCCCCAGCAGTGTACAACACTGATAGTCTTGGGCTACAGTATCCAGAGGCTTGAGTATCTCTAAAGCATATTTCACTTGCCTTCCTGCTGAAGTCAGAAGGCCCCTTTCTTTGTAAAGAGTTCCATGGACATTAACTGTCATGAAGGCATTCTTAGAATCTGTAAATATATTTATTCTTTTGTCTTCAGATAGCTCTAGACCACGGGTGAGGGCAATAATTTCTGCAAGCTGAGCAGACGTTCTAGGAGCCAGTGGCTCCACTTCCAAGACTTCATTGATACTACGGCGTATCCGGCGTATCCAGCGTAGCTCTTCCCATTCTCTACTGAGCTGTTCCCATCAGTAAACAGTTGCATATCGTATTTTTCTAGGGGTATATCTTTCAGATCAGCTCTGCTGCTGAATACTTCTTCCATCACTTGCAGACATTCATGACTCCGTTCTTCTGAGGATTCTAGAAACAGAGTTGCTGGATTCAGTGTAGAGATAAGTTCCAGGTAGGGATGAGCGTTCGGTTCGGATCTGTTCGAATCGAACATCGGCTGTTCGAAAGTTTGCGAACTCTGAACTTTTTTGGGACGTTCGCTAACAGTTCGAAAAAATTGTTTTTTTAAAAAAGTATAAAAAAAAAATACTAAAAAAATCTAGAAATAAAGAGACTCTTTACTGCAGAATATTATAAGCAACAGTTTATTAGATATTGAATTTAAACGGGAATATTTTTAACATTGAAGCCTATGGGATAAAACATTCTTGTTACTAAAACATCAGGCAGACATGGCCCTCTAATCAGGCACTGTAGAGGGCAGCCTGCCGGGGCCTCCCAAGGATCCCCTTGAGGAGCATGTGGCCGCTGGATGACAGAGCTGCGACTGTGCGGGCTAGCCACCCGGGTGCATGTGGCAGAGACAGTGTCAGGGTGGCACCAGGCGTGAGCCGAGGTGGGACCCAAAGTTCAGTATATATCCCAGGCGCTGGGGTTGAACAGGTTAATAAAGGCACTGGATACAATGAAGCAGGTAAATAAGGATATATTGAAACTGTGGCAGATGAAGAACACACAGAGCTTGATAACAGCAGGTAGGAAACCAATAAGCACAACGGTGATCTGCGGCAATATGAAAATCCAGATACTGTAATATGCAGTACACAGTGATGAATAGGTACAGCGGAATAATACACAGTCTCTGGTACAGCAGATATGGTGATAGTAGTAGCACAATAATCCAGTGGTCTCTCCAGGTACTGCAGAATGGAGTGCACAGCAATAGAGGAAAAAGCACAGTCTCTGGTAGCAGAATGGTACCTGGAACCAGCACAGTGGTTACATCAGAAACTGGATACTAGAAGGAACAGTCCAGGAAATAAACAGCAGCAATAACAGGATCAGGCTTGCAGTGATGTGCAGGAGCTCAAGAGAGGGATCCTCTCAGTAGCAAAGCAAGTTGAACAATGCCAGATCGTAGAGGAAAGGGTGTGACCAGGTTTTAAACAATCACACAGGTATCCAGAACAAAAGTTAACCCTTGAGTAGATGCAGACAGTCTCCCAGACTAGTCCCAGCAGGCTCCAAGGGTTGGGGCATGACAGACAGGCGGCGCAGGGAGGGAGCCACTGCACCTGCGGCCACGGCAGACCCCCCCACAACCAGGATCCAGGGAGCCCCCACTGACCACCAGGCTAAGATAAGGCGTCACATTTCTAAAAAAAATAAAATCCGAGGACATTTTTAAATGTCCCTGGGAACATAAAATAAAACTTTTTTTCTCTTTCTCTACCTTGCTGAATGTATTTAATTATATATATTAGATACATTCAGCCAGGTAGAGGGGGGGTGGCATGAGGGCTGCGTGGGGTTTCAGGCAGTGGTTTGTTTTTTTTGTGTGTATATTTTTAGCAAATTTATAGGGGAAGGTAAGGGCAGGTATGATATATATATATAGATAAGATATATATCTATATTCTTATAAATATATATATCCAGACTTGTATTACACACACATTTTGGCAACTAATTACCCCCCCCCCCCAATTTGGCTGATCCCTCCAGAAGAAATATTGAACCCGATAGAGCAGAGAATAATATATATATTCTCTGCTCTGTCGGGTTCAACATTCTTCTGGAGGGATCAGCCAAATTGGGGGGGGGGGCGCATTTAGTTTAGATTGTCCACATGCCACCCCCCATGTGCGTATGTGTATATATGGTCTGAGGTCTGTGGGTGGGTGTATATTTATATCTGCGTGTTGATTAGGGATGAGCTGTTCGGGTTCGGACGAATTTCGAACTTTTTGGGCGTGTTCAGTTCGGGTTCGAAAAAAAAAAGAAATTTTGAAAAAAGTGTAGAAAATGCTTAAAAAAATACAAAAAAATCTAGAAATAAAGAGACTCTTTACTGCAGAATATTATAAGCAACGGTTTATTAGATATTGAATTAAAAACTAATGTGTACGTGGAAAGATTATCAACACTAAATGACCTCTGTTCACAAACGGGCATAACACCAGGTGTTTTTAGTCTGGTAATCAATTTGATACATTGTACAATATACTGAGGGTGGGGTGGTGTCTGCTTCTGATTGAGATTTGAGAATTAATTTCCCTAAAACATCCTAATATGCTGCATTTAACTGGTGTTTGAAAAAAATCTAAAGCAATGTTATTTTTCACCTCGGGATTAAACATTCACAGGGTTATTCAGAGAGCGGTGAAAAGCAGGAGAATAACTGGAGAAGTGAAAATTCTAGGTCAAAATAGCCAAACCAGAAAAATTCTCCCATTTATCTCACTTTCCAAATCGGCTATTTGGTCTAGATTGTTCTCTTCTCTTGCCAGTTCTCCTGGCTTTCACCTCACTCTCAGGGTTGTTCAGAGAAAGGTGAAAACCAGGAGAATGGCAGGAAAAGAGAAAAATCTGGACCAAATAGCCGATTAGGAAAGTGAGATAAGGCTAGGGTCAGACTAACGCATTTTTCGCAGCGACCGTCAAAAAGTGCGTCCGAACGCATTGCCGTATTTTTTCACGGATTGCGCGAAAACGGTCATACGATGCGCATTTTTGTGCGTGATTTTTTACGGATCCAAACCAGGAAACTTTGGGTGTCTGGACGTTATGTTGGCCGGACATGAGCAGGGTCTGACGTCTCCAAATCACACACACACGCCGCTAGTGGACGCAGCGCACTCTGTACTTCCGTACTAGCGGTTCTGCGTTCTCAAAAATATGTGTTCATTTTCCACTTGCGTTGCGCAGCCGGACTTTCGTGCGACTGTACTTCGTATATTGGCCGTCATTGCCCGTCATTTGCTGCTAGTGTGGCCGTGATTAAGTGCGCCTAAACGCACGTTAAAAATTCACTAGTCTGACCCTAGCCTAAATGGGCGAATTTTTCTGGTTTGGCTATTTTGACCTAGAATTTTCCATTCTGCAGTCATTCTCCTGCTCTTTACCGCTCTCTGAATAACCCTGACAGGGTTATTCAGAGAAAGGTGAAACTCAGGAGAATGACTGGAGAATGGAAAATTCTAGGTCAAAATAGCCGAACCAGAAAAATTCTCCCATTTATCTCACTTTCCAAATCGACTTTTTGGTCTAGAAGTTTCCATTCTCCTGCTTTTCACCGCCAAAAAATCAGTAAACTTTTTCTGCGTGTCTGAAAATGTATCCTCTTTTCATACAGACTGCCGCCACCAAGCAGTTGTTTATGGATGGATTAAAGGAAAAGCATTTACCGTCTTTTGAAATGTCATTTTTTGGTTTTTACATATTTTTATACATTCTAGAAATCCGCCACTTCACGGGCAGGTTATGGGGACCTCCTAGGCACGATATTTGAAGGAATTTTTCATTTTTATTTTTAACCCTTATTTCATGGAAAACTCACTGTCCCTTTAAAAACGTTTTTTTTTTAACTTTTTGCCCTTGTTTCCTGTCCCCCAGGGCACTACCCGGACCCCCATACACCTTTTATGGCAAATATGTAGCATATATGCCCTCTTGGAGGGCACTCCAAAAAACCGAATTTTCAGCCCCTTTGACTTGCATGGGGGTTCGGGTTCGGGTTCGGTCCCGAACAAATGGGAAGTTCGGGTTCGGGCTCGAACCAAACTCGGGGAGTGTTCGGCTCATCCCTAGTGTTGATATATACGTATATATAGTTCTGCGTGTTGATATATACGTATGTGTCTGTGTGTGGTATCAATGCAACCCTACTCTATACACAGCGCTCCATGTCCCTATAATATATATAATCAGGGGTTACCTTTTTTTATATATTTTTATACTATTTCTATTAAATTAATAGTAATTTTTGATGCATTTTATTGAGTAGAAACTTTTTTGCCTATATAACATGTGCTTTGTGAAAATAAAATGATTTTGTGTGTACATTTTAATTTAGTTAGTGGATTCCTGTCCAGTGTGGTGAGAAGCAAACATAATGCAGTGTAGATGTGCTGCGAGGCAGAGCGGAGTGAAGTCAAGCCTGCAAAATGTTTGCTTCTCTTCGCTTCGCTACGCTGTGCATCACTACGCTGTGCATCACTACATGCTCAGTGTGTCTCAGCCTTTATTCCCGCATCGCTAGCTTACCGAATCAGTTTGTATACTTGTTACTGACCCTGCTTGTTCTGAGGACCCGATCTGTTGCCGACTTTGCCTGCCATTTGACTATTCTCTCTGCGTATTCCCTGCCTGTTTTGTTTGCTTCCTGTTGCTACTGGTGTGCACCGATTCTCACCATATGCAGTAGCGCAGTACAAGTGCCTAAACATTGCTGACCCGGTTTTGTTATAGCTGCTGATGTAACTGAATAGATCGGGGATCTCTTCTGCATTACCAAAACCTCTACCACTGCACTCTTCCACAATGTCAGGTGAGCACACGTAAGTCCAAGGATGTGCTACGGTCGGTACTATGTATAACAATAGGTAACCCTAAGCCTAGGTGCGATACCAGTCCTTGAGGTGGCTAGGTTACGCAATAGCGAGAGGTGAACCTATAAGGCAGGGACAACAAGCAAGGAGGACAGAAACCAGTCCTTAGAGTGGCTGGTATGGAGACAGGTAAGTATGGAAAATATGAGACGGTAACCAGAAACAGTACGAGGTACCAGAGGAGTCTAACACAAGCCCAGGTCGTAGGGAAACAACAGAATACTAAGTCAAGTTCCAAAAGCTGAGTCAAAGGAGTATAGAGATACACAGGTCAATATCCAAAAGCCAGGTCATACACAGAAAAAATCAATTAGAGGTATAAGAAAATAAGCACTAAGGGTCAGGCAAGCAAAACCATGAAAGGGCAATGAGAAAAGACAAAAAGCAAGTTTAAATCTCGCGCCCTGAAATCTAATTGGCCAACAAGATCACATGGTGCAGGGAAACCCACGGTGGAGGCGTGATGACGTTGCGCCGCCGGTAGGAGCTTAAACCCGGAGAGGCTGGCGGCACGCGCGCATAGGGTGCAAGGAAGGGCTGTGAGGGAGACGCAGACCCCGGGGACGCAGGGAAGGACGCTGGAGCCGCGCCAGCGGCTGGGATGTGACAGCACCCCCTACTCGAGGAACGCCCACCGGGCGGTTAGGAGCCGGCTTAGTAGGAAAACGATGATGAAAAGCGGCCAATAAACGAGGAGCATGAATGTCGTGAAGTGAGACCCACGTACGATCCGCAGGACCATAACCCTTCCAATGAACTAAATACTGCAATCTGTTCCGAGAACGACGGAAATCCAGAATGGACTCCACTTCAAATTCGGGGTTCCCATCTACCACAACCGGAGGAGTGGGAAGAGAGTCGGGACGGGTAAAACGATTACACAGGAGGGGTTTAAGTAAGGATACATGAAAGGTTTTAGGGATACGAAGGGATGCAGGCAACTGAGGAGCGTACGAGACGGGATTAATACACCTAAGAATCTTATAAGGTCCTATGAACCGGGGTGCAAATTTCATAGAAGGGACCTTCAACCGGATGTGAAGTGTGCTGAGCCATACTTTGTCCCCAACGTGATAAACCGGTGGAGGTCTGCGTTTGAGGTCTTCAGAACGCTTCTGAGCCAAAGAAGCGGATTCGAGATTCAATTTGGTCTTCTCCCAAATCACACGTAGATTACAGAGGTGGTCCTCTAGAGCAGGAATATCCTGAGGTACAAACGAGGATGGAAAGATGGTGGGATGCATACCAGTGACTATTTCGAATGGGGAATATTTAGTCGATTGAGATGTGGCATTATTATACGCAAACTCCGCCCATGGCAATAGAGTGACCCAATCATCCTGTGCATCAGAAAAAAAACATCTTAAATAAATCTCAAGTGTTTGATTAGTTCTTTCAGCTAATCCGTTCATCTGTGGGTGATACGCGGAGGAAAAGGACAGTTTAACACCTAATTGTTGACAGAATCCTCTCCAAAATTTCGATATAAATTGGGAACCACGATCGGAGACGAGAACATTTGGAACACCATGTAGTCTAAATATCTCTTTAGTAAAGATTTGTACTAGCTCGTTAGAGGAGGGAAGTTTCCTTAACGGAATGAAATGTGCCATTTTGGAGAAACGACCGATGACAAAAATTACCGTATGGCCAAACAAAGGGGTTAACTCCACCAAGAAGTCCATTGCTAAATGGGACCAGGGACGTTCAGGAACAGGTAAAGGCTGGAGAAGACCAGTAGGTCTAAGACGGGAGGACTTAGAACGGGTACAAACAGAACAGGTAGTAACCTACTCTTTCACATCTTTGGCAAGTGTAGGCCACCAAAGGTTTCTTTTTATTAGGGTTAGAGTTTTCTCTACTCCAAAATGTCCAGCAAATCTGGATTCGTGAAATAGTCGTAAAACTGTGAGAACCTCTTCAGGAGTAACAAAAAGTTTCTTGGATGGTTTCGACGGAGGTGCTAGTGGCTGTTTCGATAGTAACAGATTCCATAGTGGTGAATCGATCTAAGTACTCAGGGAGGCTAAGATTTTTTCTTCGGGCACTATGAGAACTGGTACCGAAATTTGAGTAGATAGAGGCTCGTGCTGTCTGGACAGTGCATCAGCCTTAATATTTTTTGACCCGGGTCTGTATGAAATGATGAAATTAAATTGGGTAAGAAAGAGAGCCCATCGAGCTTGTCTGGGGTTCAATCTCTTGGCTTCGGACAAGTAGACCAGATTCTTATGGTCAGTGAGTATAGAGAACGGACAATTAGAACCTTCTAAGAGGTGACGCCATTCCTTTAGGGCAAGAATGATAGCCAAAAGTTCCATATCTCCGATGTCATAGCGGGTCTCGGTAAGTGACAGGTTTCTAGAGGAGAAACCACAAGGTTGCATGGGTTTGTTGTCGGCTGGGCGTTGGGACAACACAGCTCCCACCCCAGTCTCTGAGCCGTCCACTTCTAACACGAAGGGTCTCGTTGGATCAGGGTGATGAAGGATGGGTGCAGTGGAAAATGCTGCTTTTAATTTTCCAAAAGCTTCTAATGCATTGGAGTGCCAATTCTGTGTGTCAGTTCCTTTTTGAGTCAATGCTGTAATAGGTGCCATGATGGATGAGAAACCCTTGATAAATCTTCTATAATAGTTAGAGAAGCCTATAAATCTTTGAATGGCCTTGAGACCCTTGGGAAGAGGCCAATGAACGATTGCATCTAATTTCTTAGGATCCATCATTAAGCCGGAAGAGGAGATTACATAGCCTAAAAATTGTACTTGTTGTACGTCAAACAAGCATTTATCGAGTTTACAGTATAGGCCGTTGGACAACAGTTTAGACAAGACAAGTCGTACATGTTGGTGGTGGGTTTTCAGGTCAGGAGAATGTATCAAGACATCATCAAGATATACAACGACAAAACAAGGAGTGTATTCCCGTAAGACATCATTAATAAATGCCTGAAAAACTGCTGGAGTGTTGCATGGTCCAAAGGGCATAACCAGGTACTCATAATGCCCTAATCTAGTATTGAATGCAGTTTTCCACTCGTCCCCCTGTCTGATTCGAACCAAGTTATAGGCTCCTCTAAGATCCAGCTTAGAGAATATTTTTGAATATTTCAGGCGATCAAACAACTCGGGGATGAGTGGGATAGGGTAGGCATCTTCTATGGTTATTTTGTTCAACCCACAAAAATCTATGCAGGATCTGAGTTCTCCCTCTTTTTTCTGAACAAAGAAGAATCCTGCTCCTGCCGGAGAGGAAGAGGGGCAAATAAACCCTTTGTTAAGGGAATCAGTAATATACTCCTCCAATAGAGCATAGGCTCTTTCTCAGATAACGAATAGACTACCCCTCGGGGAGGAGTGGTACCGGGGAGAAGGTCGATAGCGCAATCGTACGAACGATGTGGGGGTAATTTATCGGCCTCTTTCTTATCGAACACAGGTGCCAGATCAGAGTATGGAGAAGGTATAGTAGTGGTCAGAGGAGGAGTCGTGGGTACATTTAAGGTGTTGACGAACAACGGGACCTCAATACAAGAAAACATGCAATCATTATCCCACTTAGCGATTTGACGAGCTCGCCAATCGATTACAGGGTTATGACGAGTTAACCATGGGTACCCAAGTACGATGGGATAGGAAGGCGAAGAAATGGCATGGAAAAACATTTTCTCTTTGTGACATAGTCCTATCCTGACAGTAATGTCTTGAGTTTCGAAAAGGACAAAAGGGGTTTCAAGTGGTCTGCCATCAATGGCTTGTACGAGTAAAGGAGTTTCTTTCTTAATAAGAGGAATGGCATGTTTGCGAGCAAAAACAAGATCGATAAAGTTATCGGCAACACCGGAGTCAACCAAGGCATAGAGAATCACCAGGTTACGGGAATTCTCCCAACAGAGAGTGACCGGATCCCGGAGTCTATTTTCAAGTTTGGGGGACGAGGGAAAAGTACCTAAGAGCTGTCCCCAAGGGGCACTTAGGCATGCAAGTTTCCGCAGGACCCTGAGGGCGTTTGGGGCACCCTTTAAGCAAATGACCCCCTAACCCACAATATAAACACAATCCCTCACGTTGGCGGCGTTGCTTTTCAGCTTCAGGGAGTTTAGTGCTGTCTATCTGCATGGGCTCAAGAGGAGAAGTAGACTCTGGGAGCGCGGGTAAAGGGAACCGGGGTGGCATCCTAAGAGGTGGTTTTTTAGCTTTATCTTTAGTGTTCTTACGATGGCGAATACGTTCATCTATGAAGGACAAGTATGTGATCAGATCCTCCAGATCTTCCGGAAGATCTCTGGCCGCTACTTCGTCCTGGAGCTCATCATTCAAACCCTCTAAAAAAACTGCTATCAAAGCCTCATTATTCCAGTTCAATTCAGAAGCCAAGGATCTAAACTCCAGTGCGTATTCACCCAGGGATTTATTACCCTGGCGCAGGCGTAACAAGGACTTAGCGGCATTAGTCTTACGACCAGGGGAGTCAAACACTCTGCAGAAGGCGGTTATAAATTCCTGATAATTATAAACAATGCGTTTATCAGTATCCCAGAGGGGGTTAGCCCAACACCATGCTTTATCGGTAAGGTGATTGATAACAAAGGCTACCTTCGCACGATCTGTAGGGTAAGACCAAGGGGTTAGCTCAAAGTGGATAGAGATCTGGTTTATGAATCCTCTACAGGCAATAGGATCGCCCCCATAACGTACCAGTGGTAGTAAGTTAGGGCACGGGTTCGGTGTGGTAAATGGTTCAGGAAGAGGTGGATTAACAGGAGGGGAAACCTCTAATTGGGTAGGTGCGGTACGAGCTAACAGAGTTTGGAGGGCTTGAGCGAATTGATCAAGTCGATTATCTTGATCCTCCAAACGACTCTCTAAACCTGATAATTGCTGGGCAGTCCCTGCTAGGTCCATGGCCCTTTTGTGATGTCAGGCGAGCACACGTAAGTCCAAGGATGTGCTACGGTCGGTACTATGTATAACAATAGGTAACCCTAAGCCTAGGTGCGATACCAGTCCTTGAGGTGGCTGGGTTACGCAATAGCGAGAGGTGAACCTATAAGGCAGGGACAACAAGCAAGGAGGACAGAAACCAGTCCTTAGAGTGGCTGGTATGGAGACAGGTAAGTATGGAAAATATGAGACGGTAACCAGAAACAGTACGAGGTACCAGAGGAGTCTAACACAAGCCCAGGTCGTAGGGATACAACAGAATACTAAGTCAAGTTCCAAAAGCCGAGTCAAAGGAGTATAGAGATACACAGATCAATTTCCAAAAGCCAGGTCATACACAGAAAAAAATCAATTAGAGGTATAAGAAATAAGCACTAAGGGTCAGGCAAGCAAAACCATGAAAGGGCAATGAGAAAAGGCAAAAAGCAAGTTTAAATCTCACGCCCTGCAATCTGATTGGCCAACAAGATCACATGGTGCAGGGAAACCCACGGTGGAGGCGTGATGACATTGCGCCGCCGGCAGGAGCTTAAACCCGGAGAGGCTGGCACGCGTGCATTAGGCGCAAGGAAGGACTGCGAGGGAGACGCAGACCTGGGGACGCAGGGAAGGACGCTGGAGCCGCGCCAGCCGCCGGGATGTGACACACAATACCTCAGAGGGGTTACGTGTGAAGGCACTTGCTGCCACAAAAGGCACAATATTTGGGTGCACTGCCACTGACGCCTATACCAGATTCATATCATTTTAATATTGGACCGCAGGGTCCACCACTGCACTGTTCCACAATACCACAGAGGGGTTACGGTGTGAAGGCACTTGCTGCCACCAAAGGTAAAATATTTAGGTGCACTGTCACTGACACCTATACCAGATTCATATCATTTTAATATTTGACTGCAGGGTCCAACCCTGCACTCTTCCACAATACCACAGAGAGGTTACTTATGGTGTGAAGGCACTTGCTGCCACCAAAGGCACAATATTTGGGTGCACTGACACTGACGCCTATACCAGATTCATATCATTTTAATATTGGACCACAGGGTCCAACCCTGCACTCTTCCACAATACCACAGAGGGGTTACTTACGGTGTGAAGGCACTTGCTGCCACCAAAGGCACAATATTTGGGTGCACTGCCACTGACGCCTATACCAGATTCATATCATTTTAATATTGGACCGCAGGGTCCACCACTGCATTCTTCCACAATACCACAGAGGGGATACGGTGTGACGGCACTGTTGCCAACACTAAAGGCTCAATTGTAAAGCATCTATTGTTACTTTCATCCGAAGCCGCCCCAAGCAATTGTTTATGAATAGATTAAAGGAAAACCATTTACCGTCATTTGAAATGTCATTTTTTTGTTTTTAAATGTTTCTATACATCCTACAAATCCGCCACTTCACGGGCAGGTTATAGGGACCTCCTAGGCACGATATTTGAAGGAATTTTTCGTTTTTATTCTTAACCTTTATTTCATGGAAACCTCACTGTTCCTTTAAAAACGTTTTTTTAAAAAATTTTGTCCTTGTTTCCTGTCTCCCAGGGCACTACCCGGACCCCCATACACCTTTTATGGCAAATATCTAGCATCTTGTATCTTGGAGGGCACTCTAAAAATCGAACGTTCGGGTCCCATTGACTTACATTGAGTTCAGATAATGTTCGAGTTCGAAGTCGAACCGAACACGGGGGCGTTCGGCTCATCCCTAGTTCCAGATGAACTCTTGGGTTTTCACACAACATGGCTTGATACTCTGGTCATTCTGCTATTGCTGAACCAATAATTCCCTTTGTAGTCCAAGAGCATTTGAACTGCATGGGGCACTTTGACATAGATTTCTTGGCCCAGGGTGAGCTTGACAGCTTCTGCAATTAACTGGGCTGTGACTGCTACGGCTCTGAGGCAGGGTGGTAGGCCGCAGGCAACAGGATCTAGTTGCTTTGTTAGGTAAGCCACAGGTCTTTGCCAGGATCCTAGTTACTGGACCAACACTCCAGCAGCAGTTTGGTTGTGTTCATGCACATACAGGAGAAAAGGCTTGCTGTGTTCAGGTAGGCCCAAGGCTGGGGTCTCCATCAGAAGAGTCTTTAGCTTTTGGAATTCACTCGTCTGTTCTTCTCCCCAGAGGAAAGAGTCTTCTCACCCCCCCCCCCTTCCTTTGTAGCTTGATAAAGAGGTTTAGCAATCATGGCGAAGTTGGGGATCCACAGACGGCAGAATCCTGCTGCTCCCAAGAACTCTCATACTTGACAGCAGGTCTGTGGCTGAGGGATACGGCAGACTGCTTCCTTGCATTCTGGGCTCGCTTGGTTCCTGTCAGATGGAAACCTAGATATTTGACACTGTGCCTGCAAATCTGTACTTTTCTCTTGGATACTTTGTAGCCCTCTACCCATAGGAGACGCAGAAGCTCCTGTGTAGCGGCTATACAGTTTTGTATTGTTACGTATTGCAGCAGTATAGCTTTGCCTGGCTGAGAGTGAAAGGCCAGGAGATCCTGGTTCAGGGCCAGGGGCGGATCCAGGGGTGGCAGCGGGGCAATTCCCCCCCCCAGAAAATATTACCGACCCGCCGAGTGCTTTTCTTCCTCTGAGCAGCCGCCGGCATGAAGCTCGGCCGCTCGCCTGGGATCCACCAGCTGCGATCTCGCGAGGTCATGGAGTTCACAAGATCTCGTGAACTCTGGGATCTTGCGAGACCGCAGCCTGTGCGTGGTTCCCAGGCGAGCGTCCGAGATACATCCTTTGCCGGCAGCCGCTCGAAGGAAGAAAAGCACTCAGAGGGGCCTGGCAGACGGCAGAGGAGACCGTTTGGGACCATGTGAGCTGGGGGCAATATATAAAGGTGAGCTGGGGCAATATATAAAATGTGAGCTGGGGGAATTATATATAAAATGTGAGCTGGGTGGGGCAATATATAAAATATGTGAGCTGGGGCAATATATTAAATGTGAGCTAGGGTAATATATTAAATGTGAGCTGGGGCAATATATTAATGTGAGCTGGGGCAATATATTAAATGTGAGCTGGGGCAATATATGAAATATGTGAGCTGGGGCAATATATTAAATGTGAGCTGGGGTAATATATTAATGTGAGCTGGGGGCAATATATTAATGTGAGCTGGGGCAATATATAAAATGTGAGCTGGGGCAATATATTAAATGTGAGCTGGGGGCTATATATAAATGTGAGCTGGGAGGGTGGTACCCTGGGCCATTGGTATGGAAAGGGTTTGCAGGGCTGCGCAGATGGGGTGCCACGTGTGTCCTGCCAGCATGGAAAGGGTGCACTGGGCAGCCCACACCTGGGCCCTTGGTATGGAAAGGGTTCGCAGGGCTCCTGAGCCACATGAGGACAGACCCTGTGCAATGTTCTGGGGAGAGTGTAGCAAGTACAGCTTGCGATTAGGCGCGTCTCTGCCTGTCACTACGAACCCAACACCAGCTCATAGTCAAAACTGGTAGAGTGTCCCCCCCAAAAAAACCTTTGTCTGGATCCGCCCCTGGGTGTCATTTGTATTGTACAATGTAATAAAGATTAAACTGTTTTACAGATACTTCTGTTTAATGGGATATGTAAATGTCTTCTGCTACTATGAAACGTGTGTTCCACAAATTTTACACATGAATGTATGCACTAGATGCAAAATAACGCCACCAAAATAGGACAAAAATATCTTAAAAGTTTTAATGTGGATTAATTTAAATTCATGATATTAATTTAATAAAGTCTAGTATTAATACAATTCTACAAAAACTTATCTTAAAATAAATTGGAGGGGGAAGTCATTTTCGGTATCGGTTTTCAGCCAAACTGATCCCAAATTTTCGGTTTCAGTGTCGACTGGAAATTTTCCTTTCGGTGCACCATTAATACTAAAAATCTAAACTAAAACTAAAGAACATATAGCGGTTAATAGAAATATATGATGAGAAAGAGCCTAGAAGACGCTATAATTGGCATGTACGTACTGTTACAGATCAATCTAAGGACTTCTTTGTGAGCCAGTTCTTTATGTCTACATGATTAATGCTTTTTGAGACAAGTCCATGATGTATTTGTGTATTATTTTTTTTGGATCTTGGGGGCGGAGAGCAGAATTATGTGGAGGGCGAGTTTTCGGGGGGGGGAATGTTTGCCCAGGGTCCAATCAATATTAAAGACGGGCTACTGATGACAAGATAGAAGATAGAGGGGTCCAAAGTCCCCCACCCTTTAGGCATTTATCCAGCTCTAATTTACTTGAATGGCCATCAAAGTGCAAGCTCACCTGCCACGTCACGGCACCTCTGGTCAGGTGAGTTCTACCCAATGAAACCAAGAGCTGCTTTCCAAGGAACCATATGCTCATGCAGCTTCATGTCTGATAAGGGGAGGAGCCGTGAGCCTTTGGGGGCTAAAGGGCAGCTCACAGGTCAGCCTCCAATAGGCGATGGAGGGGGTGGCGTCCAAGGTGGGGGCGTGTCCACCTCATTCCCTATATAATGGCAGAAGTCACTCTCTGGCATTGCTTCAGTATTGTTTCTCCTCCTCCAAGAGTAAGAAGCTCCATAGCTCCGTATTTGTTATCAGACCCTTGTTTTGCTCCACAGCTACGAACCTTGTCTTGACCCTTTGCTTGCCAACTAACCCTGTCTTTGGTACCCTTTGGTACCTCCCTTTTTGGATATCCCTTGGCTTGTTGTACATTTGAGGTCCTATTTAAATGAACTGATGAACGTGACACATAGATACTATGTCTGTTTAATAACAGAGATCTTAACCCCTTAAGGACGGGAGTAATTTTACAACTTCGGCGCTCTTTCGGAAGTGAAGTTTGCTGAAGTTTTTGCTCATCATGTTTAAACGCGGTTTTAAGTCACGTATTATTATACCACCCAGACAAATTATATATCGTTCTTTCCGGCAGACTCGGCAGATTAATAATATATCATAATTATATATATACTTCATGTCCTGCCAGAATGCTATAATAACAAATGTAAAAAAAATTTGAATTTTCAATAAAATTTCAATCGTCCACAGTGTGTAAAGTGTTTTTTTTTTTCGCATTTTATTATCCGATCCTTTGCGATTATATTCTATGGGGTAGACTGGGAACCCATTTTTTTTGGGGGGGGAGAAATTACGTGATTTTAGCTAAACCCCCCCAAAAAAAAAACATTGGTGAAGCATCATTGTTCACATTATAATTGAAATGTGAACAATAATGCTGCATCAAAAAAAAAAGCACGTTTTTATTTTTTAATTAATTAATTGTTTTATTATTTTTATTTTTAACATTTTTATTTTACTTTTATCATTGTCATGTTTGATATCGTTGGAAAGGCCATGCTCAGACCTTTCCATCGATATCAGGCATGACCCCCTAGCTGCCACCGATCAGGAGATAAAGGGGTTCAAAGAACCCATCTATCTCCTCCATGGGATTTCCTTAGGAAATCCCTTTGCAGCTGGGGGCTCCCCAGTTAACTGACATCATCGCGCATGGCCAGGGGGGGACCCAGAGGTGGGGGCTGCCATCCAAGATGGCAGCCCCCACCGGAAATAGGCCGCGAACGGGCACGAATTAGTGCTCGGTCGCGACCTGGCAACTAAGGGGTTAACCCCCATACATCGCTGGAAAGGTCAGGCTGTGTCCGTTCCAGCGATGCTGGCCACAGCCTTCTAGCCCCCAGCGATGGGGAGATAGAGGGATCCGCCGGGAGGCTAGAAAAAACGCAGATCTGGCTTCGATGAAGCCAGATCTGCGTAGGAGCCGCCGGGGAGGTAAGTATAACCTCCGGCTGGGCTCCTAACGCCGAGGACGTTCCATACCATCCTGCGGCGTTAAAGCCCGCCAAATGCAGGACGGCATGGAACGTCCTGCGGCGTTAAGGGGTTAACCAGTTCCAATTATATCTTTAACTCCAGGTTATTTTTTACCTCATTGAGAATTGCGCAATATGCCCTTTGAGTCATTGTGGCTAGACAGCCACTTCTAAGAAGAGTAGCAACAATATTAAATAGGCTCCATTTAAAAACAGTTTTTCTAACAGTGGAGAGGAAAATATTTACACTTTTGAGGTATCTTTCTAACTCTTTCCAATTTTATTCAATGAAAAAAAAAATCTTGTGGCAAGTTTCTTGAGAGTTTTTGAGGCTTGTTTCACATAAACCTATGCTGTCACGTACCGCCCGGGCCCGGCAGCATCCTCCACACTGTTCACTGTCCGAGCGTCGGATGAAATACAAGCAGGCGCGGGCCACGTGACGAGCAGAGGGTCAGGGTGCGCAGCTATGATGCGGCGCCATCGGCTTTAAATGCTTGCAGTCAGCGGTGTTCGGCGCACTGACGTGGTTTCTACTCCCCACAGTGCTACCTAGCGTTTCCTTAACCAATCTATTCAGTGTATGACCTCCTGGCTTTGGCAATTAACGATTCTGGTATTCGACCCCCTGGCTCTGGCAATTGACGATTCTGGTATTCTGAATCCGTGACACATGCTTTTTGTAAATAACAAACTCAAAATGAGTGGTCTTTGAAAGTCAAAGTTGCTCTGTCACCTCCATTCTCGTTTCATTAATTGGCCACCAGTATCATCAATTTCCAGCTCTGAGGAGCTTTTGTTGAAGTCATTAGCCAAGAGTTTCACATACTTCTTCCAACTATATCGTGAATGGCATAGTCAATACATACAAGAGCACTACAATAATGTGTGTTAAAACAGATTGTGTTTATTGACTACTGTAACTTAGATACACATCAAACCAAATTTTCTCACATTTACACCCTGTCATCTTGAAACATGTTTTTTTATAATGTTCATATAATCTTTTTTGTTAGTTCACACTGAGCACACAATTCAAGATGAAGTACAATACATTTGAATATTTTCTTTAATCTATAATCCTTCAGTAACTAGTCATGAGAAATTAAGTTGCATATATATCTTATATTTTTACAAACTGCAACCAAAATAAAGCTTGGGTTTCAGTGCAAAATGTCAGAGCAAATGACTAGAAAATTTAGACAAAATACTCCAATATCAAAATACCCCAAAGTGGATTTATTCCATGTATGTCTCCTGTAAGGACAAGTGTAAGAAATTATTTTTTTGGGATACTCTCAGGGTAATTCAAAGAGAATTGAAAAGTCACCGCACGTTCGG
This sequence comes from Leptobrachium leishanense, assembly GCA_009667805.1. Classification (NCBI taxonomy): domain Eukaryota; kingdom Metazoa; phylum Chordata; class Amphibia; order Anura; family Megophryidae; genus Leptobrachium; species Leptobrachium leishanense. The sequence continues at coordinate 181,789,312 of CM019064.1, read as the reverse complement.
TGACTTTTCGTTCTCTTCAATTCGGGTCATTTTGCCGATCCCATTTCGGTGACCCTGCGGTGTATTCAGCAAGCACGGCATGGTCCCCGAATTGCAGGGAAAGGCTGCCGCAAACCCGACGAAAACCCTGCGAATGCAAGCAAAAACCCGCAAAAACATCTGGATTAACCTGCTGAAGACCACGGAAAAACCCGAGCAGGACCGATCACACGCAGCGCAGCCTCCGGAAAAAGCCGACACCGCAGACGAGTGAAGTGAATAAATTAGCAGAACAGTACGCTTGAATGTTTGAAAATTGAAACGCTGTTTGCAAAGAAACTACTGTGCGGAAATGTCTGAAATTCACATATGAGGTCCAAGGAATGATAATAAAAAGGGCTGTTACAGAAACAATAAGTCAAATTTAAAAAAAAAAATCAGACTTTTTTTTTTTTAAAAAAAAATAATTATCCAAAAAAATGCTTAGAATATCCTAAAAAAATCTATAAGAGATTCTTTACTGCAGAATTTTATAATGAACGGTTTATTAGATATTGGATTAAAACGGGAATATTTTTAACATTGAAGCCTATGGGACTAGCCTGGATAAATCTGCCGCATGAAACCACCGAATGGCAGGGCATTTCGGGAACCTTTCACTGTTGGTTTGTGCTCTCTGAATAGCCAAAGCAGTGCTTTTTTATGGGGATTTCACTGCCCTCGAACAGGCACCGAACAGGAACCATATGTGCAGGCAATTCACCAAGATTTGGCGAATTGCCTGCTCTCTGGATAGCCGAATGGCCAAGAAAGGTAACCGAATGCTGAATTTCAGCGTTCGGTTACCTTTCTCAAGCAATTCGGATCTCTTTGAATTACCCTGTCTGATGTTGGAGTAACATTTCTATGTTTTCTGGTTCTGTGTACATCTTGGAGAGAGGAGGTTTTTCAGCATCTATACAACTGTTTCACGATTAGTCCCATATTGGTTTTCTACAAAAAAACAGTTTACTGACAATTATCTAGTCTTGCATCATCCTGTTGACTAGTTCCCTCAACATTTCTCTATATTCTAGGAAAAAAGACGGTCTGAAAGAGCTGAGCAGCTGAGAATTCGAACTGAAAGGGAAAAAGAGCGACAAGCCAGAATGGCGGTGAGTAAAACATTTATGAGGTCAGCAAATGTTGGAATGAGACTTTTTTATATTAGACTAGCTTTTGTTCACGGCTTCTCTCGTGTGGATTTTGGGATTTGTTAAAATTGTTAATAAATACAAACCGACAATGAGACAAACAAAAAACATGTAATTTATTTAGTTTTTTGGCATGTGGAACATAGAAAATAAAACTATTTGAGTACTTCTTTATAAACTATATTAGTGGTTCTTCTTTCAGGTGCTTGGATTACCAGAGAGTTAGGTGATCTCACTCTGGAACAGGCAAAGTAAAACTGCCCATGTGAGAAGCAGACTTCTCTTAGGTCAATCCCCACTACCTTCAAAGTCTACCACAGAGACTTGTTGATGGTCATCGCAAACAAACCTTTAGGTCTTTTGAATTGAAACGGATATTCCGAAGGTATAAGAAGTATTCATTGTATGAACACCAACTCCCCGTACCAGAACCGGTTAGCACCATAGCCTTGATCACATTTCTGTGGAGTGCTTTTACTTGCAATCTGGTGGCATTAAAGAGCTTAGGTGGTTTGAGGTTCTGCAATAATATCACAGTTCACTCCCTCGCTGCAGCATTTAGGGTGTGTGTTAGGCCTGGGTGTGAAAAGGAAGCAGACATGCTGGAGCAGTGATGGAGTGTGTGGCCTGGCTGTGAGAGGTAAGCAGACATTTTGGAGCAGTGATGGGGTGTGTGAGCCCTGGCTGTGAGAGGGAAGCAGACATACAGGAGTAGTGAGGGTGTGTGTGAGGCCTGGCTGTGAGAGGAGCTGCATAGAGGCTCCATTCTGTGTGAAGTAACAGCATCCCTCTGATCTGCTCATCCAGTGTATCAACTGGATTTACGGAAAATGGCAAAATATGTGTCTTTTTTTTATTTTTCAAGAAGATTCTAAATACCAATTTTCAAATCTATAACACCTTCTGGTTTTTAGATATAAGTATCCTGTTTAAAAGTATTCACAGAGATTGTAAATACCAAATTTCACACCTGTAACGTCTTTGGTTTTTGAAATATAGGTATACTGATAAAAGTATTCAACCCCACTTTTTGCCCCCCACTGAATTTTTGGAAAATGGTAAAAATTTGTGTTTTATTACATTTTCAAGACTATTCTAAATACCAATTTTTACATCTGTAACACCTTCTGTTTTTGAGATATAAGTATCCTGTTTAAAAGTATTCATTCCCCCTTTTTCATGCCCCACTTGGGTCTTTGGAAAATGGTAGAACACGTGTTTGTCTATTTTTCAAGAAGATTGTAAATCACATTTTTGATGCCTGTAGCATCTTTGGTTTTTGAAATATTGGTATACTGATAAAAGTATTCACACACCTTTTTTCACCCCACCTCTCAACTGAATTGTCAGAAAATGGTAAAACACATGGGGCCAAATTACAAAGCTGGTGCTAAGTTAACCAGAGCTGTTGTAAACTTCCCAGAGCCATTATATTCTATGGAGTTGTTGGGTCCTATTACGTTCTATTCGCTAAAATGGGGAAGCTAGGGAGAAAAACCTGCGCCTGCAGGTTTCTCCTTTGCGTCCCTGTTTTAGCGTGATATTTCATAATACTGCAGATACTCAAGTATACCGCTAGATTTTGGTGACAAAAATTTACATTAAAATTTGAGGGGTCGCGTTATATTCGAAATGAAAACACTTCCTACAAGGTAACTAATATTTGCTTAGGCATTGCACTCCATCTATCGAATTATAGTGCGATATTACGTTGCAGGTGCTAGAAAAGCTGCCTGCATCGTAAGCCTTCGCTAAACCGCGGGAGCACTAACCAACGTTTCGGCATCAACTCAATGGAGTCCATAGGACTCCAATGAGTTTCTGCTCTGCCGGTCACATGACCTGATGGATCTCACCTCGCGAGATCCAGCAGGTTGGCGTAGTGATCCAAAGAAGGAGACTAGGGGACTTCTCCCCTAGTCTCTCCCTGCTCCCGGCAGACAGAGAAGGCGGTTGGAGCTGTGGTCCTCGCCGCAGGATTAGAGGTGAGTATCTGATCATTTGGGGGGGGGGGGTTCTGCTGGTGCTGACAGATTCTGCAGCAGTGGAATCTGTTAGCACCAGGTCCTGGCTGTGGTTAACTTTCGGGTTAACTGCAGCCGGACAGTAATTAGCGTTAGTATATTGTAATACTTACTCTAATTAACTCTTTGCGCTCCCCATATTAAGCATAGAGAGCGCAAAGTACAGTAACCTCGCTGAAAAGCGCAAGATACCAATCGCTAATGGTCTTTTTAACCCATTAGCATTTGGATTGTAATATGGTGCACCGATGCTAGGGCCACCATGGCTAACGTTAACACTCACACAGGTGAGCGCTAACGTTAGCGCCAAGAATGTAATAGTGCCTGTTAAGTTTACAACAGCTCTCTTAAGATAGCACCAACTTTGTAATACTGCCCATGTTTGGTTTTTTTCACGAAGATTGCAAAACAAATTCACACCTGTAACATCTTTGTTTTTTGAAATATAGGTATACTTATAAAAGTATTCAACCCTCCATTTTGCCCCCCCCCCCACTGGATTTTTGGAAAATGGTAAAAATTCGTTTCTTTTTAATTTTCACCCAATTTCACACCTGTAACTAGAGATGTCAAATTTCCCGAAATTTTGAAGCCATGGAGAAAACCATATTTTTTCCGGAAAAATTTAAAATATGCACCATGGAGTAGGTTTTCAAATTTAAAATTAATTTTGACCCACTTGAAATAAAATTACAGTTTATTTAGTAATTTGAATTTGCTTTTTATAATTTTATATTTTTGTTTCAAATGGAATAACAAGTAAGGATCATATGATCGTATGAGAAGTTGTAACAACTATGAGAATAAGTATCCAGCCCTCTGTTTCCTGAAGAGCAACAATAAAAGCAAGAAACCATCAACATATAAAAATATATATATTTCTATGTTTTTATCAAGTTTGCCCCTTAGCACCAATAGCAAAAGGATGTAACTGCATTATTTGTGCTGTAGGATATGGATACATCAATATTTAAGCTCCATGTTGAGGTTTTAGCTTTGGAGCGGTGCTTTAAAATAAATAGAGAAAAGGAAACAAAAGACATAACAGATACAATACATGCAATTTAATCACATTTTCTTATCTATCATTTTCTGTTTCTTCTTCCTCTCCTCCATACTTGTCATTTTTCTCATTGACTTCTAAAAAATAAGGTTTGCACGGATTGAAACAAGCGTTTCTCCCCTTTCACGGGTTAGTTTGTTTCTTGATTTGGTATGAATATTAACAAACATAGAGCAGATTCTTTCACAGCAGCAGCAGAGGATGCAGGAATCTGCAGCGAGCGAGATGCAGGAGGTGTCAGAGGTCATGATGTGCAGAGACCTTGCCACAATGTTGCAGGAGGAAATCCCAGACTGTACTGGGGAGAACATTAACAGGGATCAAATAGGGACAAATTTAACCTCTTTATTGTCAGTTTCTGTCTTCTCAGGCCTTAATTATCATCAACTGTATCCCAACAACCACTGTAGGAGGTACAAGATGGAACTCACAATTATGCTAAACTGAAGCCTTTAACCTGTAGCGCCCCCTAGAGGCAGAAATGTATATTTTTGTTGTCTGAGTATTGCATTGAGACGTGTTACTTGAATTGAATTCCAGGATTTTCTCGCCTTCAGCTCAGAGAAATTGTAATGATTTAAGACTTTAAATAAAGTCTCAGAAGTCTTTCATTAAGGTCTTAATGTTATGATATTGTATTAAATCTATATTAGACATATTATATATCATTGTAAAAGAACATATCATACACTTTTGTATTTTTCTCAATTTTTCCCGAAAAAATCAAAAAAGGGCTCTGGAAAAAACCTGAAAAAAAAATTTTTTTTCCCCAATTTTTCTGTTTTTTTTCCAGGCCTTCCCATCTCTACCTGTAACATCTTTGGTTTTTGAAATATAGGTATACTGCTAAAAGTATTCAACCATTCCCTCACATCTAATTCCATTCCCTCACATCTAATTCCTCCCCTCTCCTCCTCCCTCACCCCTGCTCTCACACACATCTTCAACCTATCTCTCTCCACTGGCTCCTTTCCATCCGCCTTCAAACACGCGCTAGTTACCCCTTTACTAAAGAAACCATCCCTAGATCCCAACTCTCCATCCAACTACCGTCCTGTATCCCTGCTTCCCTTTACCTCTAAGCTCTTAGAAAAACTAGTCTTCAACCGCCTCTCCATCTTCCTGTCCTCCAATTCCCTACTTGACCCCCTGCAATCTGGCTTCCGTCCCCTACACTCAACTGAAACTGCCCTCACCAAAGTCACCAACGACCTCCTAACTGCTAAAAAACACGGCCACTATTCTATTCTCATCCTGCTTGACCTCTCGGCTGCTTTTGACACTGTTGACCACCCCCTCCTTCTACTGACCCTCAACTCTCTGGGTCTCGGTGACACTGCACTTGCTTGGATTGACTCCTATTTATCCAACAGGTCCTTCTGTGTGTCCTTTGCTGGTAACTCCTCCTCCTCATTGCCTCTATCTGTTGGTGTACCTCAAGGCTCTGTCCTTGGTCCTCTGCTCTTTTCCATCTACACCTCCTCCCTGGGCAAAATCATCAACAGCTTTGGCTTTAATTACCACCTCTACGCTGATGACACTCAGATCTACCTCTCTACCCCTGATCTCTCTCCCCCTGTCCTTTCCAAAGTCAGTGACTGTTTATCTGGCATCTCCTCCTGGATGGCCTCCCACCACCTAAAGATCAACATGTCAAAGACTGAGCTCCTACTTATTCCTCCCTCTAATGCCGCCCCACCTCCTGACTTCTCGATCACGGTGGAGGGTATCACCATCTCCCCATCAAACCAAGTTCGCTGTCTTGGAGTTACACTTGACTCTGCTCTTTCCTTCATCCCCCACATCAAGTCTCTTTCCTCCTCCTGCCGATACCAACTGCGTAATATTTACAGAATTCGGCCATTTCTTACCGCTGTCGCCACAAAACAACTCATACACGCCCTGGTAATCTCCCGACTCGACTATTGCAATAATCTCTTATCTGGCCTCCCTCTGTCCCACCTCTCCCCCCTACAATCCATCCTGAACGCCTCCGCCAGGCTAATTCACCTCACCCGCCGCTCTGTCTCTGCCGCTCCCCTCTGCGAGTCCCTTCACTGGCTCCCCATCCACTGCAGAATTAAGTTCAAAATCCTTATCCTTACCTACAAAAGCCTCACTAACTCAGCTCCCCACTACCTGTCCTCACTAATCACCAAATACACCCCAGCCCGCTCCCTAAGGTCAAACAGTGACCTGCGCCTAGCTTCTCCCCGCATCACCTCTTCCCATGATAGACTGCAGGATTTCTCACGCGCAGCCCCCACTCTCTGGAACGCTCTCCCTCGTACTGTCAGACTTTCCCCTAACTTCTCTTCCTTCAAACGCTCCCTGAAAACATTCCTATTTAGGGAAGCCTACCACCCAACTCACTGACGCAACCATCAATCACTCTCACCTTACAGTCCTCTCCTCCTGTTTCCAACCCCAACCCTCCCAGATTGTGAGTTCCTACGGGAATGGGGCCCTCATCTCCTCCTGTACTGTTTGTCAAATGTTGTTCAATGTATTGTAACCCTGTCTATACTGTGCTTATTGTACAGCGCTGCGGAATATGCTGGCGCTTTATAAATAAAGAATAATAATAATAATAATAATAACCCCCTTTTTGCCCCCCCCACTGTATTTTTGGAAAATGGTAAAATAAGTGTTTTTTCTATTTCTCAAGACGAATCTAAATACCAATTTCCACACCGGTAACATCTTCGGTTTTTGAAATCTATATATACTTATAAAAGTGTTCAACCCCCTTTTTGCCACCCCCCCCCCACTGGATTTTCAGAAAATGGTAAAATACGTGTTTTTTTTATTTTTCAAGATTAATCTTTTTATTTTTCAAGCTTAATCAATTTTCAGGCCTGTAACATTTTCTGTTTTTGAGATATAGGTATCCTGTTTAAAATATTCAACCCCCTTTTTTCGCCCTCCCACTTGGATTTTTGAAAAATGGTAAAATAGGTGTTTTTTTATTTTTCAAGACGAATCTAAATACCGATTTTCACGCTTGTAACATCTGTTTTTGAGCGATAGGTATCCTTTTTAAAATACTTAACCTCTTTTTCACCCCCTTAGGGGCAGAGTTTTCAAAGATCCTTCCTTAGTTGGTGCCTACGTCATAAAAACAATGTACCTTCAAAATTTCACGTTCCTATGTTAAATGGTTTCAGCTGGGCGTTGATGAGACCGTCAGTCAGGCAGTCAGGACTTTCGCATTTATATATATATAGATTTCCAATTGAAACAAACTTTGGAGGAGAATGGGAAGCTAAATATTCTCCAGACTCCCCTCCAACTCATTGGCCAACCAGAGTAAGGTTCTATGTGTATTGTTGTCAGGGTTTGGTGTACAGAGGGGTGCGTAGGTATGAGCCCAGGATGCAGTGACACACAGGCAGACGCTGGAGTAAGGCCCAAATGGGGATTTATTATGATAAACACAGAAATAATAGAAAATGAATGGCAGGGCTGGTATCTGGCAAGACTGTGTAGAACAACATAGGAAAAGGGCTGACCGAAAGGCAAGGCTAGGTGTAGAGACAGAGCAAACTGGAGACAGGGTACACGGGAAACAAGACAGAGACACAAAGGGCATCACGCCAGGAACTCACAAGAGGCATGAGACAGCAGACAGGCAGAACAGGAAAAGTGCTATGTAGGTGCAGGTTAGGCTTGTGCACCGATTTTTTTTCGGTTCGATTCGTTCGGATGTTTAAACTTTTCGATTCGGCTCGTTTCGGCCGATTTCTGTTTCGATTCGGTTCGGCTCGACTCGTTTTTCGTGTACATTTTTTTCGGACTATCGACCATTTTTCGTATTTTCGTGTCACTTTGCTCGTTTTTTGTATCGACTTTTCGTGATTTCGGAAATTTTCTTTTTTCGGAACGTCTGTTCTCCTCTTTTCAAAGCTGTCTAACTCTCTTCGTTTTAATGTAAACTACTATGGTTTACTTTTTTATACTTTATATATTTTTTTAGAATAAACTTTTGGTTTGTTTTTCGGATCCGATAATTCATTCTGTCGATACGATAATTCTGGCGATTCTATAGTGTTTTTTTTTAAATTAAATAAAGATCCTTTTTTTCTTATGAATATACATTTCACAACTTTATTTAATCACATTAAAAAATGGTATGAAAGCCAAGGAACAAAAAAAAATGAACAAAACGATTTAAAAAACGCTAAACTGACCCGAATGGTCTGACTTTAAAAATAAAAAACCAGAACAAAAAGGTTTTAAAACAGAAAAATAGTTGATCAAAATGATCTTAAAAAAAAAAAAAAAAAAAAAGGTTTAGGCTGGGGTCAGACGAGCGTAGTGTTGACGTCTGTGATTGCGCCTAAAAGTACGTCTGTGATAGCATGACAGAAAGCCCATTGGAGCCTGACACATGAAGTACATCCGCACTGAACTGCGGACGCACAACGGCCGCGGCCCACGGACGCAAGGCAGGCAAGAACGTACATCCCCTAGAACCGCCGCACAAAGTGCGCTGCATCCGCAACGTCTGCAAAGCTTTGTGTGTGAGTGATGGAACGTGGTCAGACGGACTGCATTTATACGTCCAGCATTTTTTTCACGGACAAAATGGTTTTGCTTTTTAATTTATTTTCCCTCCTACATCCGTCAAAATATACGTCAGTGAATAAACGGACTGTGTGGCCACTACTGTGTCTTCCGTACTGACGTACGTCCGTGTGCACGGACGTACAGTCCATAGAAATCACGCTCGTCTGACCCTAGCCTTAAAACAGACAAAAAAAAATTAACCCTTTCGCTGCTGAGGCATTTCACGGCTTCCCTTCACGCCTGTGTGCGGCACTGCGGTCTGCTGCTGAGCTAATTTTTAACAGTTTCGCTCCTCTTGTTTAAACGCGTTTTTTTGAAGCCTTATTTTATAATATGACCCAGACATGTTATATATCGTTCTTTCCGGCAGACTCGGCAGATGATTCATAATATATCATTATCATATGTATGCGTCATGTCATGTCTGTATATTATAACAAAAAATGCAATAAAATTAGAATTTTCAATGTTTGTTTTACAAGGTGTAAAGTATTTTTTTCACATTTTAACATGCGAGTGTTTGCGGTTATATTTTATGAGTTGCATTTGTTAAAAAAAATTGAAAAGGGGACTTGTTATATTTTTTGGGGTGAAAATTACACTATTTTTAACAAACGCACCCCATACAAAAATCCTTAGTGCAGCATCATTGTTCACATTATAATTGAAATGGGAACAATATTGCTGCATTAACAAAACAAAACAAAAAACCTGTTTATAAAAATAAAAATATAATTTTTTATTTTTTTTAACATTGTCATGTTTGTATTGTTGGAAAGGCCATGCTCTGGTCGATCCAAAGATACCAAACATTAACCAACCGATAGCTGCCTCGGATCGGGAGATAGGGGTTCCAATGAACCCCCTATCTCCACCATTGGTCACAGTTAGGGGTTAACTCCAGAACTGACGTCATTGTGACGAGGTCTTGGGACTGTCGGCAGCTGCCGTTCCCCACGCTGTTGTCTTCCTGCAAAGACGTGACCATGTTGGCGGGCAGCGCCTTAGCGGGCAGCGGTGGGAGAGAGTGAGCTCATAGCTGGGAGGAGGTCAGGGCTCGAGTCGAGCGGGAACGCGCGGGAACGGCGTTCCCGCACCTCTCCCACAGCGGGAACACTGCGGGAACGCAGCGTTCCCGCTGTGGCCTGAGCCCGAAAGGCTGGAGCAGGCGGCCGACGCACATTGCCGGCGTCCGCGTGCTTCCTGTTAGAACGGCCCGCTGACAGGAAGTGGAGCCGCTCGCCTGGCTGTTTCATCGATCCCAGGCGAGCGGCTGCACTTCCTGTCAGCGGCTGTTCTAACAGGAAGCACGTGGCCGCCGGTCGCAGAGAGGTGAGCTGGGGGCACTATCCATGAGACCTGGGGCATTATCCATGAGAGCTGGGGCATTATCCATGAGACCTGTGGCATATATCCATGAGACCTGGGGCATTATCCATGAGACCTGGGGGCATTATCCATGAGACCTGGGGCATTATCCATGAGACCTGGGGCATTATCCATGAGACCTGGGGCAGTATCCATGAGACCTGGGGCATTATCCATGAGACCTGGGGGCATTATCCATGAGACCTGGGGCATATATCCATGAGACCTGGGGCATTATCCATGAGAGCTGGGGCATTATCCATGAGACCTGGGGGCATTATCCATGAGAACTGGGGGCATATATCCATGAGACCTGGGGCAATATCCATGAGACCTGGGGCATTATCCATGAGAGCTGGGGCATTATCCATGAGACCTGGGGCAATATCCATGAGAGCTGGGGGCGTATCCATGAGAACTGGGGGCATATCCATGAGACCTGGGGCATTATCCATGAGACCTGGGGCAATATCCATGAGACCTGGGGCATTATCCATGAGAGCTGGGGCATTATCCATGAGAGCTGGGGCAATTATATCCATGTGAACTGGGAAATATATCCATATAACCAGTGCCGTGTATATTATTCTGGGGTCCAGTGCTGTGTATATAATTCTGGGGGTCTGTGCCTGGATATATATATAGATTATATATAAAATGCGTTAAGTTGCCAAAATCGCGAGTAAACCTGTACGTAGTGATACCTTTCACTGATCAGTATAGTTTCCAGTTTACACTCTTGAAAACTTGTCTTTTAAATGTAAAGTTAACCCAATAAAAATGGTATCACCGGCACGCACTGCTATACTCGTGATTATATATATTTTTTCTTCATGTAATAGGGGTTGTGGAATTCGTGGGTGAGTTCCCTCACTTTTTTTCCCAGGACTTGACCCCTGGAGGAGGTGTTGCGTGAAACTGCAAACAGGGACAAATAAATTAGACCTGAGCCGCACTGAGGATCTTTGGGTTGTGTCGGAGAAGACTTCACGCAGTGCTGCCATCAATATTTTTTGATAAATTCTTGCTTATACAATGAATGTGACTGTGGACAAAAATCCGTGTTGTTGTGACATCGCCTAAGCTTAACAAAACCAGGCCACGTCGGTAATCAAATCTCAAGGCAGTACAACAAGGTTGTGTTAGTGTGTGACATTCTTTGGCCAGGCAGGAAGTGTAGAATGTGCACAGTCACATTCATGGCCACAAATATGTTGACAAATTTATGACAAAGGGTCCATAGAAATGTCAATACATTTATGTACATAAAATTTTAACAGTGTGGAAAAGAAACCAAGCAATACATATTAACTTATTAAGTAAGGAAAAGCAACGCACACAAACAGGAAAATAATTAGAAAAAATATAACATTTATTTACAACATGGGGAAGGGAAGGGAACATGCCAAGGATGGCAAACTGCCCAACAGTTACTGGCATTTGAGGAGATGTTGGAGCTGGTCCGCATCTTTGATTACAAAGATTATGACTGCCGTAAGGGCCCTTACGGCAGGAAGAATAACACCCGCAAGGATCGTATCCTTGACAAGCTACGCACCACCATCCTGGAGCTGTTCGGGAAGGACCGGACGAAGGACCAGCTCTGAAAACGCTGGTCCGACCTCAAGGCACACGAGCAGGAGCAGCTGAGGCACATTCCGGTTACATTCGGGAGGAGGCTGCCACTGGTCTCACTGCCGCTCCAGGATGTCCGCGGCATTGCTTATGTGCTCCCGCAGTTCCTGGAGCAGTTCCTGTATGGCGTCGATGGAGGTAACAGCCAGGCGTAGCTCGCCGATTGCCTCCCGATTTATTAGCCTGACACTGGACGTGTCCGGTCTGGCTTCTCCTTCTATATATCCAATAAATGAAAGAAGGAAAATACAGTAAGTAAAGCAGGTTTCTATTTTTGACTGAAAGTCTTGAAAAAATATAACAGTAGTATATACCAGTGCTGGCGGCCTCCTCCTGCTCCTCCTCCTGCTCCTCCTCTTCCTCCTCCTGCTCCTCTTGTGCTATACATAAAATTTTTTAATTAAAATACAGTAAACAAAAAATGTTTCTGTTTTTGACCAAAAGTCGTTGCAAAATAAAACAGTATATACCAGCGCTGGTGGTCGCCCGTGGCTCCTCCTCCACTGGGGCACTGGTGCCCGCCGGGGTAGATGCTGCCTTCTTCCTGTCTTCTGCCAAATCCAAAAAATAACACGTAAATAATGCAGACTGGAAAAAATGGTATATCTATACAATATATTGCCGAAAGTATTGCGACACCCCTCCACTACCCACTAGCACTACCAGCTTGACACACCACTACTCCCATATCATAGTTCTAAAGTCACAAAATATTTATTTATTATTCCTCTGCACATAGACATATATTACCGTTCAATTATATATTTTTTTCAAAAGTAAACATTACGTTTATTCAATAAAAACTATTATTTGTGTTGTGTGCATACAAAACGCATTGTGCTGACTGCTTTTAGTTATTTTATAGAAGGCCTCAGCCTCAGTTTCACTTTCAGTTTCTGCGAATAAAACTGGATATTGCAGAAACAACAGAAATCGGCCATTTTGTTTTTAAATTTGCATCTAAAGCATTCAATGACACTGCTGCAGCAAACTGAATTGCTGCGCTGAAATGTGCCTCAGCTGCTCCTGCTCGCGCGTCTTGAGGTCGGACCAGCGTTTTCGGAGCTGGTCCTTTGTCCGGTCTTTCCCAAATAATTCCGCGATGGTGGTGCATAGCTTATCTAGGATACAGTTCTTGCGCGCGTTATTCTTTCTGCCGTAAGGGCCCTTACGGCAGTCGTAATCTTTTTTATCAAAGATGCGGACCAGCTCCAACATCTCGTCAAATGCCATGTTGCTGGCCCGCTTCTTCCTGGGTGTCTCTGGGGTGGAAGCAGATGAGGAGGTGTCCGAATGGGACTCTCTGTCTCTTCCTTCAGCCATGATAAATAATTTCAATTTTTTTTGGCAATTGTCAAAACTCTGTACAAAAATGGCTCAATAAAGTTACGACATCCGCGCGCGCGCATGCGCGACCCGCGGACGAATCGGATCCGACCCGATTACGAATTTTCGTATCGACAAAATTATCGGATCATTGGAAACAAAAAAAACAAGTGATATAACCGGTAATAGTTAAATATACGATGTCCAGAATTACCGAAATGGAACCGAAATCACGAATGGAACCGAAATCATGAATAGAGCGAAAATAAATTTTGATTTGACACATTTCAAGTCCATTCGAAAATTCCGAAAATATTTCATTTCGGCTCGGAAAACTTTTCGGATCTGCCGTTTTCGGATCTAAAAATTTTCGGAAAATCGGCCGCATCCGAAAACACGAATCGGGAAATTTCGTGAAAATTCCGAAATTCCGAAACCCGAAACACACATCCCTAGTGCAGGTAGGAACACCGTAGACAGAGGGCATGTTGGGTTTAAAGGGATAGCACGCAGTAGAGAGCTTGAGACTTGGGGACCACAGGAGGCTTGAGGAACACTGCTTGAGGCTTGGAACTTGGGGAGCGAGAGACTGGGAAGTGAGCAGACATCTTGCAGAGCGACTTATATCAAGTGCTTGGCAATGCTGAAACAATGACCTCTGGAAAGTCCACCATTATGTACTGATTCACAGGGCTCCTTAGTGGAGGCACCTGTGGCAGTCTACAGGAGACCCGGAGAGCAATTGCTAGACCAGGTCTGGAGCTCACAGGTCATAGCAGCAAAGGTGCTGTTGAGACAGGAAGGAGGCTGCTATGTCAGTGTCACATTTCCTCTGTTTTCAGCCATACCCCCTGGTGGTGAGAGACATTCATGTCAGTCTTTCCTTTCTGTAGTTGGCTATGCTGCCTTAAACTGCCTGAAGTCACATGGTCCAATCACACAGACCTGCTCCCTATATAACTGCCAGCAGCACAGAGGTTCAGTGACCTGATATAAGTTCTCATAGTGGCTACTGTCCTGTGTGTTCTTGTCCTGGATCCTGTTTCCCACATTGCTGCTTTACAATCATGTATAGTTTTTCTAGTTATGACCTCGGCTTGTTTTCCTGACTATCCATTTCTGCCTGCTCCTTGTATATAATATTTTGATCTGTTGCCAACCTCTGCCTGTCTAACAATTCTCTGACTCTGTATCCCTGGATCTAGTCCTGACTAATCCTATATGTTTCATGTTTTATGTGTTTGGTTTGTTTCAGTCAGTTTTGATTAGAGGCCATTAGAAGGACCTCTCCAGTTTAGGATTTCTGTTCAGTCTTGTTAACCTTTGCCCTTCCTCCTGCTCTGGCTCTGTCATCCTTTGTGAGGCTTCCATAGATAGAAGGACCAATAAAGGATCTTTTCCCCAGTGATAGGGATCCCTTTAGTTTTCTTCTTTGCCCTACTGTCCCTTGTGTTTCAGTCTGGTTTATTTCTTGCCCCAGAATCTGTATTTCTTATTGTTCTTGTATTAAACCATCAGCTAACCTGCCTCAAGGGCTAAACTCCTCCTTGTTTCTAGTTTCTATGAAGTTTCAAGTTGGCGCCCACCGTGACAGTCAGGTGCAGATACGGGTCTGTTTGCAGTTTTGCCGAACCCCTTCGCTGGAGCCCTGGCAATTCAGAATAGGACGAGGAAAGAGTAGAAAGATGATTGCGATCAGTTGACAGCTGGATATAGTGAGAGAAAGGGAGGGTGTGAGGGTCCTGAGAACAAGCAAAAGTACTAGTGGCTTGCTTTGCAGTAGGGGCCCGCTCAGGTCTCACAAGGTTTTAGCTTGTATGTGCCATTACCGGGATGAATGTTCCATATGCAAATCAGCCTGCTCTCACCCAAAAAGGGTGGCCAGTGCTGACTGCCAAGGACATCATCCCTGCACGAGAGGTGCAGCAACCCCCGATGATCATTTCGGCCTTGTTAGGCCTCGTCAGGAGGGTATAGCTGACACCACTCTAGGCACACCAAGCAAGGGGTCCACGTCTGGATGACCCTGTATACTTATAGTGAGAGAAAGGGGTATAGCTGGATATAGGAGGACAAAAGGATGCACTGTAAAACATCAGAGCCACCAGCGGTTGCCAAGGCCTGCAAGCAGGGGCAGACTGACAAGTAATGGGGCCCCCGGGCAATAGGAGGTCATGGGGCCCCCTTGTTCTGCACCTACAAGAAACCACACCCATACAAAACCCCTCCCCTACAATGCAGCACCCACATGTACATTACTGTGCTAAAGAATTTATTTCTGAACTCCATAAAATAACACTTGGACCCAGCAGCAAATTGGGAATCCATTGTGCCGCCTCCAAACTTAAGAGATAGTCACCAGATCAGTGCAGCAGCCATCACCCACTCGCTGCAGCTAAGACTGCACCGCGGCCCAGAATGACCCTGTGGCAAATGTGGGAAACTGCCAATCACTTTAAAGATACTGTACATTACTGACACACTGCACATTACAGAGCTCCACAGCAATAAGACTCACAGTAATGTGCAGTGTGTATGAGTGTATCACAGAGCTCTACAGCAATAAAACTCCCAGTAATGTGCAGTGTGTATCAAAGAAAAGTGGAGTGCCACCCACACCCACATACAATATCCTCGATCTGACACAAATCCGGTCGCTATATACCTCAATGGTGGTTTCCCCAATAAACCAAAAAGTAGAAGTCCGAAAATTAAGTGGAATAGGTATAGCGCACTCAGTCCTATCAGAATATGTCACATACACTTTTATGTTCTTTTTCAAATCTTCTTTTTTTATCTCCATGGAACATATCGAAAATAAACATAAAGAAAAACCAATGGTGCAGATTGTGTCTATACTTTCAATTATATATATGACGACTGCACACTCACATAAGAAGAGCCCCAACTGGGCCTTATGGGTATTTGCTTCTCATTCACAGGGACCCATTAACCTGGCTGATTTTCTTCTCTTGGAATCCTTATAAGCACAGTAAAAAAGACAGAAAACCCCAATTGGGCCTAGTGTAATTCTGTGACAACTTGTAAAATTAGCAAAGCATGCCAATTTTCCACTTACTCTGGGTGGAGCCTCCAGGCTCTTGGGGTGTAAGCAGGTGAATTTTTAAGGGAAAAAATCCACTAAACCTCTCTCCAATACAACACCGGAACGGCAAGGTAAAAATAAGCACTTTTATTTAAATCATTAACGTGCCCAGGACGCGTTTCGTCGGCATACCGACTTCATCAGCTGGAAAAAAATATATGTGCAGCATGCTCAATCCCCCCTGCCATTTTTATACTTCCTCAATCAATCTGAACAACACATGCGTCCATCTTGCGCATGCGACCTTCTTGCGGTCCAGCTTGGAATCCGTAACTTCCGTGGTCTTGCAATTCGCATATCCACTGCGAGTATCCTCCAAGCTGAAACTGGCTAGTGGATTCATGATTTTCTTTCACAGTGATCCGGCGCCTCTTTATATTTCAACTCCCCTCCACATAAAATACACAACAGAATGAAAAACTTTTTAAAAGACTCTTTAGGGATCTATTTCTCATTGATTCTCATAGTGATCTACTGGTGATGGGGACATTAACCCCTGGTATCCCACTCCTAATAATAAATACTCTATATTTTTGGTGTAATTGTTCCACACAATATATTAATACTTGATTTGTTCCTATAACTACTAAACAAATAATAGTATTATATTATATATATCATTATTATAGTATAAATAAAACAAGGATTAGTTAGATTAAAAACAAAGGAAGGAAGGTATGTAGAAGAGGATAAAAGTCTCGCTGACTGCCTCAATGAATATTTTTGTTCAGTCTTTGCAGAAGAAAAGGAAGGAAAGGGTCCTCAGTTAGGAGGAAACACTAACGAGACATTTACATATCAGTTTACAGAGGAGGAGGTTCTACAGCAGCTGTCTAAAGTAAAGACAAATAAGTCACTGGGGCCTGATGGGATCCACCCTAAATTATTAAAAGAGCTCAGTGATGTAATAGCAAAACCGTTAACAGATTTATTTAACCAATCCTTGCTAACGGGAATCATCCCAGAAGACTGGAAATTAGCAAATGTTGTGCCCATTTACAAGAAGGGTAGTAGGGAGGAATCAGGGAACTATAGGCCAGTTAGTCTTACGTCAGTAGTGGGGAAATTAATGGAAACCATGTTAAAGGAAAGGATTGTTGAACATCTAAAAACACATCGATTACAGGACCAGAAACAACATGGGTTTACCTCAGGGAGATCATGCCAAACTAATCGTATTGATTTTTTTGATTGGGTAACAAAAATAATAGACATAGGTGGTGCAGTAGATATTGCTTATTTAGATTTCAGTAAGGCTTTTGATACTGTTCCGCATAGAAGGCTGATCAATAAATTGCAATCTTTGAGCTTGGATTCCAATATTGTTGAATAGATTAGGCAGTGGCTGAGTGACAGGCAACAGAGGGTTGTGGTAAATTGAGTTTATTAGGCGCAAGGTCTTGTTACCAGTGGGGTACCTCAGGGGTCAGTACTTGGACCCATTCTCTTTAATATTTTTATTAGTGATATTGCAGAAGGTATTAATGGAAAAGTATGTCCTTTTGCTGATGACACAAAGATTTGCAACAGGGTTGACGTTCCTGGAGGGATCAGCCAAATGACAAATGATTTAGGTAAACTAAAAAAATGGTCGGAGCTGTGGCAATTGAGTTTTAATGTGGATAAGTGCAAGATAATGCACCTGGGACGTAAAAACCCAAGGGCTGAATATAGAATATTTGATACAGTCCTAACCTCAACATCTGAGGAAAGGGATTTAGGGATTATTATTTCAGAGGATCTAAGGGTAAGTAGTCAATGTAATAGAGCAGCAGGAAATGCTAGCCGAATGCTTGGTTGTGTAGGGAGAGGTATTAGAGCAAAAGGAAGGAGATCCTAGTGGCGCAGTCTCTTTTGAGGGTGGTCTATGTATAGTGGGTTGGGTATTCCTATTGATCCAAAGAGTGCACGGTCAAAATGACCACTAAAGTGCTATTGCAAATAGAGCTGTGTGCAATAGTAGCACTGTGCAAGGGTAGCACTGTGCAAGGTGAGATGGTCGATGTCCTGTTATGTACAATGGTATACACTGTGCAAAGTGGCAATAAGTGTCTTCATATATTCAGGAAATGCATATAGAGTGCATAGTGCAAATGCAAAAAGTGCATATATAAGTGCGTGGAGAAACGTTAAAAGTCTCTTAAAAAAAGCCCTTGTGTTCCAGTTCGTTTGTGAAGAAAAAAGAAGGAAATGATTTGGACCGTATGTCCAAGGTAGTCCAGTAGGGTCTCTGCTGTGGTAGTCCGGAGGTTTTGAGTGAAGTCCTGAAGTACTGTTCTCTCCTAGGTCCTATGTAGACTCCCAGTTCCCAAAATTGGGAAGAAAGGGGAGAGAGGTAGAGGGGAAACAGAAAGGGAAAATAGTGCAAATATTGATTGGTATAGGGTTAAGTGCCCAATGACAAGGGAACACTTACAGTGTATAGAGCCTCTCGTACCGGCTCTGGTGTGGAGTGCCTTGGGCCTAATCAAGGGTAGCCTTTGCCCTTCTTTAAACTTTTTCTGGGGTAGCCTTCGCCTTTCTTCTAATGCTTACTCGATCGTCTCAGATACAAAGAGAAGACATCCTCATAGCGCAATATGCAGCCAGTGGTTAAAAGAGGTAAGTAGTAATCAAAGGCAAACTCACTGATGATGGAGCCTTAAAATCCAGGCTCAACTTGTGGATATATGGTACTGCTTATTTCGGTGGGTACCTGCACCTCTTTCAACGGCAGACAGTCTTCTTGTGAGGGGAAAATGGGGGGAGACAGGGTATATAGAGCATACACTGTGAAATAAAAAGCTGGATGCAGATGGTAGAGAAAAAAAGGGTTTATTAATTAAAAAAGCAAGTTCAAAAAATAGGGGAACTATCCTACACATGGACTGATGAAGGCTTTGCTTGATAGCCGAAACGCGTATCTGTGACACCCCCCTGCTTTTTTAATTAATAAACCCTTTTTTTCTCTACCATCTGCATCCAGCTTTTTATTTCACAGTGTATGCTCTATATACCCTGTCTCCCCCCTTTTTTCCCTCACAAGAAGACTGTCTGCCGTTGAAAGAGGTGCAGGTACCCACCGAAATAAGCAGTACCATATATCCACAAGTTGAGCCTGGATTTTAAGGCTCCATAATCAGTGAGTTTGCCTTTGATTACTACTTACCTCTTTTAACCACTGGCTGCATATTGCGCTATGAGGATGTCTTCTCTTTGTATCTGAGACGATCGAGTAAGCATTAGAAGAAAGGCGAAGGCTACCCCAGAAAAAGTTTAAAGAAGGGCAAAGGCTACCCTTGATTAGGCCCAAGGCACTCCACACCAGAGCCGGTACGAGAGGCTCTATACACTGTAAGTGTTCCCTTGTCATTGGGCACTTAACCCTATACCAATCAATATTTGCACTATTTTCCCTTTCTGTTTCCCCTCTACCCCTCTCCCCTTTCTTCCCAATTTTGGGAACTGGGAGTCTACATAGGACCTAGGAGAGAACAGTACTTCAGGACTTCACTCAAAACCTCCGGACTACCACAGCAGAGACCCTACTGGACTACCTTGGACATACGGTCCAAATCATTTCCTTCTTTTTTCTTCACAAACGAACTGGAACACAAGGGCTTTTTTTAAGAGACTTTTAACGTTTCTCCACGCACTTATATATGCACTTTTTGCATTTGCACTATGCACTCTATATGCATTTCCTGAATATATGAAGACACTTATTGCCACTTTGCACAGTGTATACCATAGTACATAACAGGACATCGACCATCTCACCTTGCACAGTGCTACCCTTGCACAGTGCTACTATTGCACACAGCTCTATTTGCAATAGCACTTTAGTGGTCATTTCGACCGTGCACTCTTTGGATCAATAGGAATACCCTACCCACTATACATAGACCACCCTCAAAAGAGACTGCGCCACTAGGATCTCCTTCCTTTTGCTCTATTGTTATTTGCACATTTCTGTCGAGGTTTTGTGTTATAATCCCTGTCGGCTGCACAACACAAACATATACACTACATTAGCGCCTCCACTGTACTTCCCTTCCCAGGGAGAGGTATTAGCAGTAGGAAAAGGGAAGTGCTCATGCCACTGTACAGAGCACTGGTGAGACCTCACTTGGAGTACTGTGTGCAGTACTGGAGACCGTATCTCCAGAAGGATATAGACATCTTAGAGAGAGTTCAGACAAGGGCTACTAAAATGGTGTACGGCTTGAAGGAGAAAAGTTACCAGGAAAGGCTTAATGATCTTAACATGTACAGCTTGGAAAAAAGACGAGACAGAGGAGATATGATAGAAACATTTAAATACGTAAAGGGAATCCACAAGGTAGAGGAAGGGAGTATATTTAAACGGAAACAAAGTAGCAAAACAAGAGGACATAGTCTTAGATTAGAGGGGCAAAGGTTTAAAAGTAACATCAGGAAGCATTATTTTACTGAGAGGGTGGTGGATACATGGAACAGCCTTCCAGTTGAAGTGGTAGAGGCCAAAACAGTAATTGAATTTAAACAAGCATGGGATAGGCATAAGGCTATCCTAAACAAAACATAAATACAGGTAAAGTATCCATGTAATTGGGCAGACTAGATGGGCCGAAAGGTTCTTATCTGCCGACATTTTTCTATGTTTCTAAATATTAATAATTAAAGTGCTATCTTATTATCTACTAGGTGGAAAGCCTGCCCAGAGGGCAGTCTATTGTTGTTGTCGCCAGGTCAGAATTCACGTCTACATAGTTTTCTTTCAATGTCCTATCCAAGAGTATCTCTCTATATAAATACGTTTGTAATGCGTCCATCGCCATCCCATCCGCAACAGGAGGGCAGACTGAGCAGCTGTGATGGGTGCGCGCACAGCTGACAGCGCATTACAAAGGAATTTATATATTAGAGTAGGTTCCTCTTCCCTCTTAGATTGTAAGCTCACGGGAACCGGACCCTCAGATTGTAAACTTGTGGGACCCCTCAGATTGTAAACTCGTGGGACCCCTCAGATTGTAAACTCATGTGGTCCCTTAGATTGTAAGCTCATGGGGCCCCTTAGATTGTGTTGGGCTTGGCGGGCATTTTTTTGTAGCGTATACATTATACGTATATTTAATGGCACGTGGTATGCATGGCATAGCAGGCTGGTATTTAGGCACACTGGTATTATGAGACACTGGTATTATGAATGGCAGACTGGCATTATGGCTGGCAGACTGGCATTGTGCATCGCAGACTGGTAATATGGCTGGCAGACTGGTATTGTGCATGGCAGACTGGTAATATGGCAGGCGAACTGGTAATATTGCTGGCAGACTGGTAATATGTCTGGCAGACTGGTATTGTGCATGGCAGACTGGTAATATGGCTGGCGAACTGGTATTGTGCATGGCAGACTGGTATTGTGCATGGCAGACTGGTAATATGGCTGGCGGACTGGTAATATGGCTGGCGAACTGGTAATATGGCTGGCAGACTGGTAATATGGCTGGCAGACTGGTTTTGTGCATGGCAGACTGGTAATATGGCTGGGAACTGGTATTGTGCATGGCAGACTGGTAATGTGCATGGCGAACTGGTAATATGGCTGGCGAACTGGTAATGTGGCTGGCAGACTGGTATTGTGTATGGCAGACTGGTAATATGGCTGCCGAACTGGTAATATGGCTGGCAGACTGGTAATATGGCTGGCAGACTGGTTTTGTGCATGGCAGACTGGTAATATGGCTGGGAACTGGTATTGTGCATGGCAGACTGGTAATGTGCATGGTAGACTGGTATTGTGCATGGCAGACTGGTAATATGGCTGGCAGACTGGTAATATGGCTGGGAACTGGTATTGTGCATGGCAGACTGGTATTGTGCACGGCAGACTGGTAATATGCATGGCAGACTGGTATTGTGCATGGCAGACTGGTAATATGCATGGCAGACTGGTATTGCACATGGCAGACTGGTAATATGCATGGCAGACTGGTATTGTGCATGGCAGACTGGTAATATGCATGGCAGACTGGTATTGTGAATGGCAGACTGGTAATATGCATGGCAGACTGGTATTGTGCATGGCAGACTTGTATTGTGCATGGCAGACTGGTAATATGCATGGTAGACTGGTAATATGGCAGGGAACTGGTATTGTGCATGGCAGACTGGTATTGTGCATGGCAGACTGGTAAAATGGCTGGGAACTGGCAATATGAATGGCAGACTGGTAATATGCATGGCAGACTGGTAATATACATGGCAGACTGGTAATATGGCTGGGAACTGGTATTGTACATGGCAGACTGGTAATATGCATGGCAGACTGGTATTGTGCATGGCAGACTGGTATTGTGCACGGCAGACTGGTAATATGCATGGCAGACTGGTATTGTGCATGGCAGACTGGTAATATGCATGGCAGACTGGTATTGTGCATGGCAGACTGGTAATATGCATGGCAGACTGGTATTGTGCATGGCAGACTGGTAATATGCATGGCAGACTTGTATTGTGCATGGCAGACTGGTAATATGCATGGCAGACTGGTAATATGGCAGGGAACTGGTATTGTGCATGGCAGACTGGTATTGTGCATGGCAGACTGGTAAAATGGCTGGGAACTGGCAATATGCATGGCAGACTGGTAATATGCATGGCAGACTGGTAATATACATGGCAGACTGGTAATATGGCTGGGAACTGGTATTGTGCATGGCAGACTGGTAATATGCATGGCAGACTGGTAATATGGCTGGCAGGCTGGGTACGGAGGCGATGCAGGCCGGGCACGGAGGAGATGGAGGCCGGCAAGGAGGAGATATACAAAACAAATCCGATCCATTGGAGAGGCGCTGTGCTGTGCGCCTCTCCAATGGATCGGATTTGTTTTGTCCCTCTTGCACGCCGGCTGTGCGCGTGCCGCGGCCGTTGGATGCGCGCGCAGTCAACCGCCGCAGGTTGCGCGCGCATGCGCAGTAGGGTTTTGGCGACGGACACTGCAGCCCTTACTCTTTTATAGTATAGATATTATACTATAATGCATCATTACATGAATTCTTTGCCACAATATGAACAAATTACTTCTTAATATGAAAAACTCTTTACCTATTTGTGCCAGAACCTCTTTGCCAGCAGTCTGTCGCTGGTCTTCTATGTTGTATTCGTGTTAAATTAGTAATGGGTTAAAAAATTTAATGAGATTTTATTAAAACAATAAAGCAGACATGCGGTCTACCGAGATGCGTTTCAGGTAACAACGCCAGTCGGTAATTTAGTGTCCAGTATGTCCATAGGCATATAATTGAAATATGTGTGTATGTGTATAATCATATCACAGAGCTCCACAGCAATAAGGCTCACAGTAATGTGTGGCATAGGCTCAGCATGTGGCCATCAGCAAATAGGTTAAAAGGTAAAAAGGAGGTTAAATTTGAGTAGAGTGCCCATTTAGAAACATAGAAAAACATAGAAAAATGTCGGCAGATAAGAACCTTTCGGCCCATTTAACCTCTTGCTGCCCCACACAATATTCAGTCTCATACCTGTACCTCACGATGCTGCCAAGTCACCCGCTGCATTCTTACTTTGTGGAGTGCAGGTAGCAGATAATAATGTGGCGATTGTAGGAGCAATACCAATACCAGCAATACCTTATGCTGGATACAGCATAAGGGGGCAACGCCGGACTGCGAGAAGGACACAGGCACAGAATTTATTGCATAGCAGCCTGTTTATAGACAAATACATGCATTTACACACACAACCATACATTCACATACCTGACCATATATCCCCTATACCCCGGGGGTATGTATTAATAAAACTCACAGTAATGTGCACTGTGTATGAGCGTATCACAGAACTCCACAGCAATAAAACTCACTTTAACGTACCGATAGTCTATTCAACCCCCAGTATATCAATTGTCATTTTATTACCCCCCCCACCAGTATATCAATTGTATTTCCCCCCCCTCCCCAGGCTGGCCCTTGCTATATTTTAAAATGCCAGATTGCCAGATTGCCCAGAAGGCCTGAGACACACAGGATTATTCAAAGAGATCCGAATGGCTCCCGAAAGGGAACCGAATGCTGAAAATCAGCATTCGGTTACCTTTCTTGGCTATTCGGCTATCCAGAGAACAGGCAATTCGCCAAATCTTGGTGAATTGCCTGCACATACAGTGCCTGTTCGGTGCCTGTTTGAGGGCAGTGAATCCCCATTAAAAATGAATGTCTATTCAGAGAGCACAAACCAGCAGTGAAAGGTTCCCGAAATGCCCTGCCTTTCGGTGGTTTAATTTCGGCAGGTTTATTCAGGCGAATCCCATAGGCTTCAATGTTACAAATATTCCCGTTTTAATTCAATATGTAATAAACCGTTCATTATAATATTCTGCAGTAAAGAGTCTCTCTATTTATAGAATTTCTAGGATATTTTAAGCATTTTTCAGGATTTTTTTTTAAAAAAAAATTCCGATTTGTTTCTTAACTTTACTTATTTTTTCTGTAACATCCCTATTTATTATCATTCATTTGACCTCATATATAAATTTCAGACATTTTTGCTCATTAGTTTCTTTGCAAACAGCGGTTCACTTTTCAAACATTCAAGCAAACTGTCTTTTTAATTTATTCACTTCATTCGTCTGCGGTGTCGGCTTTTTCCGGCGGCTGCGCTGCATGTGATCGGCTCCTGCTCGGGTTTTTCTGACGTTTTCGGCAGGTTAATCCAGATGTTTTTTGCGGGTTTCGGTGTGCGTTCGCCCTCGTTTTGCGTTGAGTTTTCGGTGGGTTTGCGGTAATTTTTCCCTGCATTTCGACGGCCCTGTGGTGCTTGCTGAATACACCGCAGGGTAGCTGAAATGGGATCGCCAAATCGAACCACATTGAAGAGAACGAAAAGTCACCGAACATGTGGGCTTTTCGATTCTCTTTGAATAACCCTGACAGTTAGCCATGCTTGAGTGATGAATCTATATATAGGCAGCTTCATTGCAATTAACCACCAAGCAAAAAAAGGAAATTCAACATTAATGCTTGCCTGTCAAAGCTGCTTTCTCTAAGCAGAGTATCAGCATAGATGATCTATGCTGACACTCTGCTTAGAGAAAGTGGCTTTGCCAGGCAAGCATTAATGTTGAATTTTCTTTTTTTTGCTTGGTGGTTAAACGCAATGAAGCTGCCTATATATGTGACTATAGTCACGGTATATTCGGGTACCTTGGCTGGGCTTCGGCCAGGGTATGAACGGCAGGCACGAGCGACGGACCGGATCTGTGTCTCTCGCTCGTGTCACTGTGAGTGCGTGCACGCTGTTTGGAACCTCCTGCTTTTTCCCGCCCACGTGGCAAGCAGCGTGGCGCCGGTGCATTGTGTCACCGGTCGTGACATGACTGCACTCTTTCGGATTCGCACGGCGTGGCGGCGGCTGATCGATCAGAGGCTGCAAAATATTGGGCGCACAATTTCATATCATACCAGAGTTGAGCGAGGTCCACTGAGCCATGCAAAACCGGGCCCCTACAACCCACGGGCCCTAGGGCAGTGCCCGACGGGTCAGTCCGACCCTGCCTTCAAGGTATTGACATGCATTAAAAGGGGAATTCACTCTTGGGATGAAAACATAATTTTGCCTCTTTATAAATCAATGGTAAGACCGCTCCTTGACTATGCAATTTTGGGCACCTATATTTCTAGTGCCAATATTATCACACTAGAAAAAGTGCAGAGACGGGCAACTAAATTAATAAAGGGTATGGAAGATTTAAGTTATGAGGAAAGACTAACAAGTTTAAACCTGTTTAGTTTAGAGAAACGGCGCCTTAGATGGGATCTGATAACTTTATATTAATACAGTACCTCACAATTTTGTAAATATTTTATTATCTCTTTTCATCTGATAACACTGAAGAAATTACACTTTGCTACAATGTAAAGTAGTGAGTGTACAGATTGCATAACAGTGTAGATTTGCTGTCCCCTGAAAATAACTCAACACACAGCCGTTAATATTGAAACCGCTGGCAACAAAAGTGAGTACTCCCCTTAGTGAAAATGTCCATATTATGCCCAAAGTGTCAATATTTTGAGTGGCCACCATTATTTTCCAGCACTGCCTTATTCCACTTGGGCATGAAGTTCACAAGAGCAGGTTGCCACAGGAGTCCTCTTCCACTCCTTCATGACAACATCACGGAGCTGGTGGATGTTAGAGACCTGTCACTCTTCCGCCTTCTGTTTGAGGATGCCCACACATGCTCAATAGAGTTTTCGTTTGGAGACAGTCCAGTCCAACACCTTTACCCTCAGCTTCTTTAGCAAGGCAGTGGTCGTCTTGTAGGTGTGTTTGAGGTAGTTATCATGTTGGAATACTGCTCTGCGGCCCAGTCTTTGAAGGGAGGAGATCATGCTCTGCTTCTGTATGTCACAGTACATGATGGCATTTATGGTTCCCTCAATGAACTGTAGCTCCCCAGTGCCGGCAGCTCATGCCGTCCCAGTCCATGACACTCCCACCACCATGCTTGACACTTGTCTTTGTACTCCTCACTTGGTTGCCCCACACACGTTTGAACCAAATACGTTTATCTTGTTCTCATCAGACCACATGACATGGCTCTAGTAATCCATGCCCTTAGTCTACTTGTCTTCAGCAAACTGTTTGCGTGTTTTCTTGTGCATCTTTAGAAGAGGCTTCCTTCTACAACGACAGCCATGCAGACCAATGCATGGTCTTGGCCACCATGCTGCAGCTCGGTTTCAGGGTCTTGGTAATCTTCTTATACTGCCTAGGCCATCTTTATGGAGAGCAACAATTCTTTTTTTCAGATCCTCAGAGAGTTCTTTGCCATGAGGTGCCATGTTGAACTTCCAGTATGAGAGAGTGAGAGCAATAACACCAAATTTAACACACCTGCTCCCCATTCACACCTGAGAACTTGTACCACTAATGAGTCACATGACACCAGGGAGGAAAAATGCCTTATCTGGCCCAATTTGGACAATTTCCCTTAGGGATGTACTCACTTTTCTTGCCAGCGGTTTAAACATTAATGACTGTGTGTTGAGTTATTTTGAAGGGACAGCAAATTTACACTGTTATACATGCTGTACACTCACTACTTTACAGTGTAGCAAAGTGTCACATTAAAAGATTTACAGGGTTATTCAGAGAAAGGTGAAAACCAGAAGAACTGGAAGGAGAAGAGAACAATCTAGACCAAATAGCCGATTTGGAAAGTGAGATAAATGGGAGAATTTTTCTGGTTTGGCTATTTTGACCTATAATTTTCACTTCTCTAGTTATTCTCCTGAGTTTCACCTTTCTTTGAATAGACCTGATAATAAAATATTTACAAAAATGTGAGGGGAGTACTCACTTCTGTGACATTCTGTATATACAGGGCCATTATAAACCATTGTCTGGACACCTATTCATTAATAGGACTATACATAGGACACAAAGTCACCCATTTGGACTGGATGAAAGGAAATTCAGCCTAAAGCATAGGAAGGATTATTTTACAGTGAGAACAATAAAGATGTGGAATTCTCTGCCTGTTGAGGTGGTTGGGTCAGAGACTGTACAGACTTTTAAGCAATGACTGGATGACATACTGCAAAAACATAATATTAAGGATTTTAATATGTGGGTAAAGGCTGCTTGATCCAGGAAGAAATCTAACTGCCATTCTGGGGTCAAGAAGGAATTTTTTTTCCCAGTATGCTACATATTGCAAAGCGCTTCAGATTGTTTTTTTTGCCTTCTTTTGAATCAACAGTAGTAGGTAATTTGTGCTGAACCCGATGGAGGCATGCCTTTTTTTGGCCTAAGCAACAGACAGGGTTATTCAAAGAGAATCGAAAAGTCACCGCACGTTTGGTGACTTTTCGTTCTCTTCAATTCGGTGCGATTTGGCACCACAGGGCTGTTGTAGTGCAGGTAAAAGCCGCCGCAAACCCGATGAACACTCACCGCAAAACCCGGCGAATGCACACCGAAACCCACAAAAACATCTGGATTAACCCTGCCGAACATGCCAGAGAAACACGAGCAGGAGCCGATCACAGCGCAGAGCAGCCGCCGGAAAAACCCGACACTGCAGACGAATGGAGTGAAGAAAACAAAAAAACAGTACGCTTGAATATTTGAAACGTGAAACGCTGTTTGCAAAGAAACTACAAAACGAAAATGTCTGGAATTTACATATAAGGTCCAATGAATGATACTGAAAGGGCTGTTACAGAAAAAAGAAAAAACGATTTAAAAAAAACCTTAATTTTTTCACAAAAAAATCACGAAAAATTACTAAAAGATCCTAAAAAATATAGAAAAAAGAAACTTTTTACTGCAGAATATTATAATAAAGCTTATTAGATATTGAATTAAAACAGGAATATTTTTAACATTGAAGCCTATGGGATTTGCCTGAATAAACCTGTCGAATGAAACCACCGAATGGCAGGGCATTTCAGCAAATTTTCCATGCTGTTTTGTGTTCTCTAAATAGACGAAGCATTGCTTCTCTATGGGGAATTCACTGCCCTCGAACAGGCAACGAAACAGGCACCGTATGTGCAGGCAATTCACCAACATTTGGCGAACTGCCTGCTCTCTGGATAGCCGAATGGCCAGGAAATGTTACCTTTCGCCAGCAATTCGGATCTCTTTGAATAACCCTATATGTAGCTGACTGTTTTTCTTTATTTCCCGTAAAGCACAAATGTCTTTGTTAAACTTTTTGGTAGTATATAGAATATATTTAAGATACACCTTAACTATCTCTTTAAACACATTAGTCTTAATACACCTTTAAGGCAACTTAAAAAAAAAATATTTTTTTATTTAAAATAAGAAAGAGAAATATGAAACTAGCTTTAGGTCTGATGCTGGTTTTCATATTCTCAATATATTCAGGGTGCGAAATGGATTATTTTTTCACATAAAGAGGTCATATATATCAATTTACATATTGCTCCATTTCCCTGACGTATACTACCTTTGATGTAGCACCATTAGCTTCGTTATAACCTCTATGCAATTTTTTATGTCTGATTTTTTTTATCTTAGGAGGAACGTGCTCGCAAAGAAGAGGAAGAAAATAGAAAAAGAGCAGAGGACGATGTAAAGAAAAAAAAATCACTCTCTAACATGCTTCACTTTGGAGGCTACCTGCAGAAGGTAGTTTGATCTGTATTATTGAAAGCCTGTCGAGTCAGCCGAAATGTTGAACTATTTTTTTTAATAACGGTGCCATATTGCAGTTGGATTGTGCCCAGTTCCTTTATTCTTTTCTGTCTCAAATACAAGTCTCTCTTTGGCAGACATGGGCTCCAGTGACAGTCCAGTGACTTGACACTTCAATTATTTAGCTAAAAAATGGCCCCCAAGTGCTAATCGAACAATGAGCTTTGCTTCACTTATCTGCCCTCTCTTGGACTTCATGTACAATTAGTAGAAATAGTGACATCAAAAATGTCACATCCTTAAGAACTTTTGTTGTGTTCTTTCAGACAGAACGTAGAGGAGGGAAAAAACAAACAGAACGTGAAAAGAAAAAAATGATATTGGCTGAGAGAAGAAAACCACTAAACATTGATAATCTAAGTGAAGACAAATTAAGGTACTGTATAGTTCGCATTTCAACTAATATGAGGTTTCTGATTAAAACATAAAGGCTAGTTCCACTAAAATTGGCCATGCGTCTGCTAATTATAGTTTTCATTTAAAAAATTCTGATACTTGACTGTTGTGTGTGTGTGTGTGTGCTGCTCACAAAATAAGTTTATTTTGTGCCATAGCAATTATGGTTCCCTTTGGATCAGGGGAACTCATACAATTCAATTGAAACATTTGCATATGCATATATATATGATGAAATAAAGTGCAACAACAGTAGGCACAATAGTGAAATAAAGTGCAACAAAACAGTAAAGTGCAGCGGTGCCTTAAAAGAATAAAAACAACAGGGCTTAGTGCAATAGTGCATATAAGAGGATACGTAGATACCTGTAGATAATAACCAATAACTTATAACTTACGATATATAACTTTATAGGCGCCCACGCTTTAGGGTATATAGCTTTATACCCACATCCCTTTCGAACTCATACAATTGGTTGTTCATTATGTATTTAGAAATAGAGCACTGGCAGAGCACGAGGGGGCAGAGCTGACCGTGGACGAGAGCAGACGCATGCCGAGGAGCTCTGCCGATATCTGGCTTTAACTGCTGATTTTATTTGCGACCCTCTCATCCGGCATTATATTTTTGAGGAACCAAGGACCATTTGACATGCTGGGGCACCCTGAATAGTGGTTCCCCGATCGTTTGCTGGCGTGTTTCAGATCCAGCAGGATTCGGGATTAGTACGGCCTACTCAGACCGGGGACTTTGCTGACGCTCGGTGTGGAAGTGGTCGCGGGCCGCGGACAGATTGCCTACCCCTGAAGGATGGGTAAGAAGAACTTGGGACCGGGAGGCGAATCGGAGACCCCTCGTCAGCGCCAGCAAGATATCAGGGAGTCGCTGGGAGGCAGATATGCTGTGGCAGGTTCGACCACCTTACCCCCGGGCTTCAGCTCCTCAGAAGATGATGAACTCGCGTGGTCCCTGGGAAGTTGGACTGCTGTAAACTGTCTGGATCAGGCCCACCGAGAGCGTGGCCGGGTGACACTGGGCCCAGCTGCGAAGAAAAGGGCCCAGACGAAACGGAGGGCCCAGGCGGCGAGGTCTCAGGGGGCCCTGTAGACTCCCTCCATAACTTCGCAGGGAGGCTCTGAGGATGACCTGCTCCTTCCTGGCGGGAAAAATGTTTCGCCGCGCCCCCAGGGTCGTCTCTCCGAGTCTAATCTGGAGCAGCAGACGCAGGGTGCTACTGGAAGATTGGGGTCTCCCTCGGGTAATGACTCACTTTTGGCTCCCTCTGATACTGATGCCACTTCTTTCGCAGTGACAGACGACGCGCGACCAACGACAATGGGCAATTACCGAAGTTTTCTGGCTGAGATTAGGTCTACGTGGTCTGCTGCGCTGTCCGGGGTAAGATTTGAAGTGAAGGAGCTACGCTCCCAAGTGGTGGCGGTTCAGGATGTGGTAGCGGGGCAATCTGTCCTTTCATCTCAGATGGGCGCACTGAGAGACCAGGTCGACCTTCTGACTCGTACAGTGGAAACCCTTGAATCCAGACACCGCAGGCGAAACAATCGGGTTAGGGGGGTCCCGGAATCGGTGCCCCTGTTTGAGCTACTCTCTTATGTGACCCGATTGACACACCAGATATCGGGGTCTTCTTCTGATGAGATGGGCATGTTCAGCTCAGTGTTCCGGATCTGTAAGGCTGCGATGGCCCCCCAGAGTGCCCTGAGAGATGTCATTGTAGTTACTAAAGACATCGCTGTGAAGACGCAGATTATGTCTACCCCGGCAGCTCGGGCAATGGTGCAATTTGAAGGAACATTGCTGACACTCTATAATGACCTACCATTCTTGACCCTGCTGGCGAGACGACGGTTTCGGGAAGTGACAGCTTTTCTCCATCATAAGGTCAACTGGGGACTGGCCGGATCTCTTGTAGTGACATACGGAGTGATACCCCTTGTCATCTCTGACCCAGCTGTGGCCTGGCCGATACTGGCTGGAGCGGGACTCACCTTGGAACTGGCGGACGCTTCACCTGGTTGATGACCTTTTTTCCAGATCTGATTCTTATGTCTCGTTTTTGTTGGGTATACTGATCCCCCACTGTTGAGTTGTGTCCCTGTGACACGGTGACACTTTTTGCGGTCCTTCATGTTTTCTGCACCAGTTGTCTCGTGTGTCTGGCTCTTCGGTTTCCCTTTTTGGAAATCTCTAGCCTTGATTTCTGAGTCTCCCTGCTCGCAGAAGTTTCTCCCCAGTTATTTCCCCCTACCCCCACATTTAGAGACGTTGTAGACAATTTCTGAAGACGTTTTTTTTTCTCCCCTGCCCATCCCCCCTCTTTTTTCCACGAGCAGAGTATCTTTCTTTTGAGGTGTCTAACTACCTTTTACTACCCTCCCCTTTATAAGATTTCCTGATGACTTTGACGCCAAAGATCCCCTGCCGGGGATCACCTAGACTTTTGCGTTACCCCTCCCCCCCTCCCCATTTATCTGATATATATCGCTGAGACCCTCCTTATTTGGGAATGTTTATTGTTTTATGCCATATCTTTGTCAGTTTGAGATGGTCCTGCGTGGCCCTTACTTTTCTGTTTGTACGCAGACTTACTTACAAAATAAAATTTTAAATTTAAAAAAGAAATAGAGCACTGGTGTACATCTTTTTTCTCTCTCATATTTCACAAACATGCAGTCACCAGTGAACAAAATAAAGAAACAGATACACATAGACAAGACACCGACAACTGTAGAGGAGTGGTTCATATATATTGAATTTTTTGTCTACATGCACTCAACAAAGGTATTTTGGCGCTCTACACTTTTAGGTATTCCCTGACATACCTTGGGCCCTATTACAATCTTCGCGCAAAAATGCATTAACGTGAGGGGCAAAATCCTTTGCACTGAACGTCGTATTACAATGTCAGCACAACAAACGCATATACGTCTACCGCGGGTGAACCTGCGCGAACGCTGCTCTAGTTTACTGTACTTCGCGTTTCCTATACTTAACATTGTGAGTGCAAATGCGTTTGTGCGCTGGTACGCGGATGGTATTACAATCTATGAGCAGTGTGTAACGCACAGACTTTGCACGCTTAAATTTAGAAACTCCTAAAAGCTGGTGTTAATGGCAAATTCTATCAACCTGGCCGAAACCAAATACACCAACCCAAAGAAAATAATACGCAGCAAAGTATAGTTACACATTCTAAACATACCAAACCAATAAATTTGAAACGTTGTGTGTGCTTTTTTTATTGATGCAGCATATATGCGCAGATTGACTTTGACAGGCGCAAAAACTTAACGTGAGACAATTGTGGTCTTAATTCTGATTGGCTGAATCGCGTGAAAAAAACTGTCCGCACACTGATTTCTGTTTTTGCGCGTCCGTTTTACGCGCGTTATTGCTCGACGGATGAAAAGATGCACGAGGATTGTAATACCAGCGTTGATCTACACGCGCTAACGTTTAACGCTTCATGCAAAAATTCACACGTTGCGCGTGTGTTTTTGCTTGAAGAATGTAATAGGGCCCCTTATATATAGAAAAAAGAATAGACAATTAGACAACTATTACATTGTTAGGTAAATTCGCAAGGAATGATCCTTTATATGGCGCTGTCTGATGTATTACAGGTAGCTGCTTGACTCAGATAGAGAGGCAGTGTTACACACCTGCCAATGGTATCAGAGAAAATGGGTGGTATATCTGTGTTGAGCGCTGCCTGTAGAAGTATGTGTTGCGCTTAGTAAAGTGCACCTTCTATATGGAGGTATATTCACATATGATAAAATGTGATGTCCTCGGGTTTATTAATATACCTTGCAGAATGGGAAAGGTTTAGGAGACCCTGGTTTTTAAAAAAGAGTCTTAAGGGGATACTTAATGTGGAGATGGTTTATGACCGGTTTTACTCTGCGTTCTCCGTAATTGAAAGAAGGAGGGATAAAACGGGATATAGATGACCTGATAAATTTAGTGTATTGCTGCGAGACTACCAAGTTAGGGGGGGCATTGACAGTCAAATAGAGTCGCCATCTGGTGGTTGAAAAGATGTGCTGTATGAGCCACCTTTTTGGTCTGGGTGATGACAGAAGCCCTCTAGTAGTTTACTGTCCTCTAGTGGTTAGACTAGGTAACGCAGTCTCTGAGCGCAGTGCAAACAAACAGATGTGTCTTCAGTTTATCCTCTTCTTCTGTTCTTAAAATATGTAAGACAGAAAAGAGGCATACATAGTGCAACACTGTATGGTCAAACTTATTTGTTCAGGTAAAGGTGGATTGAACTCACGTGGTCTGGAGCCTATTTCGGGATGTCAGGCTCAGACTTTAGTGCCGCGCCAGTCCATAGAGGTGACTGGGTCCCTTCTTTGAATCCCTCCTGTGCTGCAACTGGTTCCTCGTGGTTTCCCGGTTCTCTGGGCTGGTCGTCCGAGGGCAGATGTGTGGCTACCGCTGGCGTTCCTTCCTTTTTCCGCGGGTAAAAACCACAAATACAGCAGGATAAGGGGGTTTAAAAGGGATTTATTTAGGTTATACAATACAGTTAAAAATAGGGGGTAATCCAGGACGCGTTTCGCCTAATACAAGGCCTCTTCCGCTGGATACCTCCTCTGTCTCTCTCTGGTCTTTATATACAGAGTGTGTTATGCTTGGTGCGGTTTACATTTTTCGATTCGGCGCGCCGGATTTGGCCCATGCGCCTAGGTCTGAGTCTGATTGGGCCGGTCACATGCGCGTGTTGGCCAATCCTCGTGCTGTAATTCTTAGGACGTCGTTGGAGGTGTTTCTCTTCTCTGTTGTCCTCGTGCTTCAGATGTCGGTTTTGTGCAGAGGGAGTTTTGTGGGGACTCTTGTGTTCGCAGTCTCCATATCTAGCTTCAATTTTGCTCAGTGTGTAAATCGGGATGTTGCCTGGTAAAAGTACCGGCAGGGGGAATTAAGGCATTAAACAAGATGGGGGTATTAAGTATAGATCCAGCATCTTAGTGCTGATACCTGGTCGGACAAAAAAACGGACATGAATCAAGAGTGTGTCTCAATTCTGTTTCTTTTCAATGTCATTATGGAACGAAAAAATAAATGAAATAAAAAATAAAAAATAAGGATAGATGTCTTGAGTATTATTACTTAGGTATCAGGGCCATAGGGTCTATATCTGGTAGGTATAAGAGGCAACTTTCATTGGTGTATATCAGGTGGATTTCGCAGAGAGAGTTTATGGGGACTCTTTGATTGTCAGTCTCCATCAGTTGGCTGTAAAGTGTGTCAGGATGTTGCCTGATAATGGCAAAAGGGTTGAGGTAATACATCCGGGGAGGGGGGGGTTTAAGGGTAAGGATTCAGACATGTAGATGGAGTTGCACTAGTTGTCTGGTCTAACAGTGAGTGTGTCTAACTAACGATATTAGATGATGATCCTATGGTGGTTTATATGTGTATTGACGTAGGATATATAACGCTAGGTCTGATCGGTATCTGAGGCAGCTTTCTTTGATAGGTAGATCTCATATGAGGAGAATCCGGTGGCTTAGCCCCGGAACTGCAATTTATAAAAAGTGACATAATTCGAAGTCCATGTTCAGGCCTTTCGGGTGTAGTGTGTCGAACTCATAAATACAGCGCATTTCTTCTTGCCCTATTTTTTTGGATAGATCTCCTCCCCTCCTGTCGTTTTTTATTCTTTTGATGGCCATAAACTCCAGTTTGTTCGGGTCACAGTTGTGATTTTTCTTGAAATGTGCGGGGACACTATGTGATTCCAGGCCTTTTTCTATGTTTCTTACGTGTTCCCTAATTCTGACGCCTAGGGCTCTTGTGGTCTTTCCTATATACTTTAGTCCGCATGGGCATATCAGAAGATATATTACATTGGTAGAGAAACACGTAAGAATATCTTTTATTTTCCATGAGCCTCTTCTGTTAGTTACTTTGGTTATATGTCTCTTTTTGTTCCCAGTGCTCCTGCAGCTGATGCAGTTCCCGCATCCATAGAAGCCTGTCTTTTGTTTGAAGTGGTTTTTCGGGATCTTTGACACGTATTCGCTGTTGGTTAGTTTTGTTTTCAGATTCTTTGTTCTTTGGGCCGGTCTTACATTGTTCATGCAAAAACGCACGCACATCGTGTGAATTTTTGCATGAAGCGTTAAACATTAACGCGCGGAAATCAACCCTGGAATTACAATCCTCGTGCATCTTTTCATCCGTCGAGCAATAACGCACGTAAAACGGACGCACAAAAACACGCGAGCAGCAACGTTGCGTACAGGAATCAGTGTGCGGACTGGTTTTTTTCACGCGATTCTACCAATCAGAATTAAGACCACAATTGTCTCACGTTAAGTTTTTGCGCCTGTCAAAGTCAATCTGCGCATACATGCTGCATCAATAAAAAAAGCACACACAACTTCTCAAATTTATTGGTTTGGTATGTGTAGAATGTGTAACTATACTTTGCTGCATATTTTTTTTTGGGCTGGTGTATTTGGTTTCGGCCAGGTTGATAGAATTTGTCATTAACACTAGCTTCTAGGAGTTGCTAAAATTATGTGCGCAAAGGCTGTGTGTTACAAACTGCGCATAGATTGTAATACTATCCATGTACCAGCGCACAAACGCATTTGCGCTCACAATGTTAAGTATAGGACGCACAAAGTACAGTAAGTTCGCGCAGGTTCACCCGCGGTAGACGTATACACGCTTTTGTTGCGTTGACATTGTAATACGGCGTTCAGCGCAAAGGGTTTTGCCCCTCGCGTTAATGTGTTTTTGCACGGGCGCAAACTTATGCGCGAAGATTGGAATAGGGCCCTTAGAGTGGAGTGCACACGTGCTAAAATACACACTGGTGCTAGCAAAATCATGCAGTGACTTGTGGTGTGATTCCATATATATATTCAATTTTATAAAGGAGCTTACACTTCAGTCAATGCGTGTAGCTGAAGATAGTCGATGAATGAATGTATGGACAGTGGATGTTTCACGTCACCCTATTAAAACATGTCAGGGACAAAATTTGACGGATAATAGACACTACCGTTGAAGGGCTTTTGTGCCATATAAACAACCTTTGGGCGATCATGTTTGGGTCCCACCTGGACCCCCTAAAGGGTGAGTGTATTTTCATTTTCCTTACACAACTATCTCTCGATATTGCAGAGTGCTGCACCAATTTTGTCTGTTTGTTTTTTTCTTTTTGAGGGATCAGGAGAGAGAGGCGTTTGGGAAGGCCTGATAATGACCCAGAGGCGCGTTTAATTAGAGCTTTATAAACTCCATACCTTGTGAGTGTATATTTTTTATGGTCTACATAAGGTTTTATGACATAAAACACTATTATCCGTCTATCTTTTTCCCTTTGAGGACATGTTTTAAAAGGATGACGTGAAACATCCACTGTCCATACATTCATTCATCGACTATCTTCAGCTACACGCATTGACTGGTGTAAGCTCCTTTATAAAATTGAATTTATATATGGGATCACACCACAAGTCACTGCATGATTTTGCTATCACCATGTGTGTATTATAGCACGAGTGCGCTCCACTCTAATTGTCTATTCTTTATAAGACACTGAGAACTGCACACAAACATTTACAAACACACCATGAGAAAGACACACATACAATGAAAAAACACTATCAGGAGACCAGGCTCAGACAAGCCCGTGCCCACACCTGACTCTGGCAGCCCCATTCCTACCCTGCTCCTGCATGATTCTGCCAAACGTTTGTCTGCCAACTTATAGGTATGCACGTCCCTGAAAACCTTACCTAGATGATGTGCTCATTCCAGGAGGTCTCAGGTGCACCCCATCTCACCTAATGAGGCCTCTTTAAAAGGAAGTTACGTCCTCTCCTACCTGCTTCAACACTGAAGTCTGGCTGTGCATCCTAGCAGTTCTGACTACCTGAAGCTCCCTGTTCTCCAGCCTCAAGATTCCTCTGTATTCCAGCCACGTCTATGCTACCATGATCATGCCAAGAAACCCTACTGAGAACCCCTACCGAGAAACCAAACGAGAAACCCTTTCCTAAAAACCCACCAAGAATCCTACCTGAATCACCAGTACCTTCTACCATTGTTATTTGTGTCTTACCTTGATTCAGGCTTACTGGTGTATCAGACCCCCCTTGCTAGGGATTTGACTATTCTATTTGCCAGCTGCCTGAAAGACCCTTTTGCCACGGACTCTGGTTTATGCTATTGCTTGCTGCCTGCCAAGACCCTTGCTTTGAATCCTCACCACGCTTATTGCCTTCTCCCTGCCTAGAACCCCTGCCATGGACTTTCACCACGTTACTTAATAGTTCTGTTTCTTCCTTCTGTTTTGGCCCTATTCCTGTCCTGTCATTTTTGCTTGTGTTTACTTATTACTGTCTTGCCCTTCCTGTATCTATTAGTTCTATGTTTAGTAAGTCCTCTTGTGTGCTCCTTGCTCCTCCATGTCTTTAGCTTCTAGTAATATTTAGTTTTCCCTATCTCTTCTCCCACTACTCTCAGTTCTTAGCACTTTTACCTTAATCAGCCCTTTTCCTGTGTCTTCTCCCTTTTCTATATTATTTGCTTTGCTATGTTCTTTGCCCTAGTTTTATTTTTTGCCCCGCCTCCTCCATTAATTCAGTTTATTCTCTTGTTTGTTGTTTCTTTATTCTTAACTAGCTTTTGCCTGCGGCTTCACTCGCGTGGATTTTGGGATTTGTTACAATTGCTTTTAAAAGAAACATGATTTTTTTTTGTCCAAACTGTACAAAACATAATTTACAGGTTGATGCCTTAAAGTAATAAGTAATGTTTATTGCATACGTTAGTCCAGATGTTTTCCCTACAAAACAAAGTTGATTCATTCATATTAGTCCATTAATTAATTTTTTGTTGTAAAAACAAACAGACAATGAGATAAAGGCACCTGGAACAAAGAAAAAATATATAGTGGAGTACTTCTTTGAAGGGATGTGCACTGATTTTTTTTTTCGATTCAGTTCGGTTCGGCTCATTCGGGTTTTTAAAATTTTAGTTTCAGATCGTTTCGGCCGATTTTCGTTTCGGCTCATTTCGTTTCGGCTCGTTTATCGTATCGACTTTTTTTTCGTGATATCGGAAATTTTCGGGTTTTTTGGAACGTCTGTTCTCGTTTCAAAGATTCTATTCATTTTTACTTAAACTAATGGTATTTCGGATGATACGATATTTCTGTCGATACGGTAATTCTGCCGATTCTATAATTTTTTATTAGGTAAAGATCCTTTTTTTCTTATGAATATGCATTGCACAACTTTATTTAATCATACTAAAATGGTATGAAAGGAACAAAAATGAACAAAACGATATAAAAAAACGCAAAAATACTGACCCAAATGGTCTGACTTTAAAAATAAGAACCAGCACAAAAGGTTTTAAAACGGGAAAAAGATGAACAAAATTATCTGAAACGAATAAAAAGGAAAGACTAACAAGCTTAAACCTGTTTAGTTTAGAGAAACGGTATAATTAATGCAGCATATGAATCCGCACACTGTGGGGAAGCGCCTCTCTGATGTGCAATTAATGTATACGTCTGTGTTATATGTATATGTATCTTGTCTGTATATTATAACTTAAAATGCAATAAAATTTTAATTTTCAATAATTTACAAGGTGTAAAGTGGTTTTTTCACATTTTAACATGCAAGCGTTTACGGTTATATTTTCTATGAGTTGCGCTTGTTAAAAAATTTTGAAATGGGGGACTACATTGTAACTACATTTCTATGTGAGGCATCTGTGCTGCTCTTTTTGTCTAATAGTACCTTCGTTTCTGAACGGCAGCACCCAACCAAATTTTTTAGGTTCAGTTAGGCACACATCACTAACTGGCACCCGCGGTTACTAAACAGTGGTCAAAGCACCGGGACACTATACATGTGGTACTCATTTTGCTGGTGTCCAGAGGGAGTGTTGTGTTTTTAGATTTTTTCGTCAGGTCCTGATTTTTGTGTCATTTTCTTTTTCATGGTTGTACTTTATTGAGGTTATTGTGTTTATGGTTTAAGGTTTTGTGTGGTTATAATATGTGTTTAATAAAATTCTTTTTTAATTCTTCGATTTGTGGTGATGATCCTCATCTACCTAAGTGGATCGTTTGATCCATGTGTTTTTGTATTTTTTTCTACAAATTTCACGTCCATACGAAATAACGAAATTATTTAGTTTCGGATCGGAAATTATTTTGTATCAGACGATTTCGGATCCGATCCGATTCGGAAAATCGGCCGAATCCTATGCACCGAATCGGCGCAATTCGTGAAAAAAATGAATCGGGCGGAATCGAAATGCACATCCCTTATTAAGGAGCGCAGTCCAGGGGTTCATGGGCAGGTTCATTCCCAGTGCTCTACCCAGGTCTCGAAACACCTCCTCCCAAACTGGTCTGATCTTGCCGCACTCCCACCAAGCATGTAGGTAAGTGCCTCTGCCCCACATCCCCTAAAACAGACTCTGGGCAGAGAGGAGTTGCTTTTGAGTTGCAGTTGGGTCATTTGTGCTCGAAAACGTTTGGCTCAGTTTACTAGAGGTTGTCTTTGCAAGACCAGTGTTCAGCGTCTTCACACTCTGCATGGTTATTATGCATCTGTATGAGGAGAAGCTTATTTTCATGGCATTGATAAGGGGGTGGGGTGGCAAAATGCACCATCGCCTGTGCAGATAGAAATCCTTGCACTGGCTCTGTAACAGGGTAGAGTAATTTTTGTCACTCAGCTGAAGGTCTTCATGGATAGATAGACACAAAATGCACGATTCTACCAGCCAGCAGGGTGCTGCTAAGGGAAGCGTTTGACAACCTGTTACCACTCAGTTAATGGCTTCCTAATGTTACAGTTCAGTCATAATAGCAAGTGGCTCAGCTGGAGCTGTTAAGCTAAAAGTTGGAGCGTTAGCTTATCGGCTCGGTTGGAACCTTGAAAAAATATATACATCTTCATCAATAAAGTTGCACCACAGGAAAGGAAACTCTACTGCCACTGGTTTGGATACCCCCTTTGCTCAGCTGCCCATTTCAGTAAACTAATTAAAAATAAAAATGTTGTCACCTCTTCCGCATATCTTATTTTGCATGCCGTGTGCTAAATTCCTGGTGGTCCACAAAGGGTATAAAAAGTATTCCCTGGTGATCTAGCACTTGCTCCGTATCTCTACCTGGAGCAGACCATACTAATTGCTCTCTTAGTAATGAGTCAGAGTGCGCCAACCTCAGATGCCACAGCCCACCAGAAAGTTTCCTGGTATTCTGTTGAGCAAGTTTGGGGTGACATGGATGGGCCATTACATCTGTGTCACATATACAAGCTGCATGGGTTTTGGCAAGGACTGGGGCCCCATGGAGCCACAGGGCCCCTGAACATAACATGGGCTGTCACTCCCTGATGGCGACCCTGACTCTTACAATTTATAAGAGCTTGAAGTCAAACCATTGGCTTTGACGAAGGCAGCCACGTGACAGTAGGATAAGAAGAATATAGCACCTATGCAATTACCGTCATAAACTGGATGATCAGTCTGTAAAGGCAAACAATTTCTTTAGTGATTACCTACTCTGAATCATTACCTTTTGCTATTTTAAGCTGGAAAACAAAATACGAATAACATTGGGGAAAATGCGTATTGTCTATGTTAAACGGTAGGAAAAGGAGGATCCCTTTTGTGTTGACACTTTATATCTAGATCTTCCATTCAATGAGTTCTGTAGACTTTTGATGATACTATTTATATAACATTGTTATATGTATGTATTTTTATAGGGTAGAAGCCCAGAGACTCTATAACTGGATTTATCAGTTGCAGTCTGAAAAATTTGACCTGCAAGAAAAAATCAAGAAACAGAAATATGAGGTATGTTTTTTCCTCTGTTCAAGTTAATGGCATAAGAATTATTAGTTGCAATATCACACTCATCCATTGTATTGAACCTTTTGCACAACAAAATGCAGTATTCACTAGGATACAAAGCTTAGAGTAGAAGAAGTTTCAATGTTTAAGCAACTAAGTGCTCAAACTAATAGAGGTGTCTCATAAACAGCTCCTGTTCTTCAAACCTGAATGTGAAAAATACAATCTCCAGCCAATTAAAACAAATATACTATACAGCCTGTTAAAATACATAGCAAACAATGCGAAATCTTTAAATACTATCACCTCACAAACTCGTTTTACAAACCATTAGTTATAAGGGGTTATTCAGAGAGGTCTGAATTGTCGCCGAAATGTAACCGGACACTGAAATTCAGTGCACAGTGACATTTCGGGGCCATTCGGCTATTCAGAGAGCAGGCAGTTCACCAAATTTTGGCAAATTGCCTGCACGTACGGTGCTGTTTGACAGCAGTGAAATCCCCCATAGAGAAGCAATGGTTCATCTATTCCGAGAACACGAACAACAGCAAAAAGTTGCCGAAATGTCCTGCTGTTCGGTGTTTTCATTCAGCAGATTTATTCAGGCGATTCCCAAAGGCTTCAATGTTAAATATATTCCCGTTTTAATGCAATATCTAGTAAACCGCTTATTATTTTATTATGCAGTAAAATGTCTCTTTATTTATAGATTTGTTTTAGGATCTTTTAG
The DNA here is from genome assembly GCA_009667805.1 of Leptobrachium leishanense. Taxonomy (NCBI): domain Eukaryota; kingdom Metazoa; phylum Chordata; class Amphibia; order Anura; family Megophryidae; genus Leptobrachium; species Leptobrachium leishanense. The sequence goes on along the minus strand of CM019064.1, from coordinate 181,746,827 downwards.
GAACTTTTCAGGATTTTTACGGCAAACAAATTTTTTGCTTTTTTTAAAGCGTTTATATTTTTTTAGCAACATACCTTTTTGTTATCATTCATAGGACCTTATATGTAAATTCCAGACATTTTCGTTCAGTAGTTTTTTTTGCAAACAGCATTTCAATTTTGACACTTTCAAGTGTACTGTTTTTTTATGTTTTTTTACCGTGTTCATCTGCTTGTCGGCTTTTTCCGGCGGCTACTCTGTGCTGTGATTGTCGTGTTCGGTGTGGTTTTACGGTTTGCAGCAGGTTTTCCCTGCCCTTCAGGGACCCTGCGGTTGTACTTAAATACACCGCAGAGTCGGTGAACTAGAATTGCCGAATCGCCCCGAAGTGCGGGTAACTAAAGGGTACCGAAATGTCGGTGCTCTCTGAATAACCCCTATAGTGAATAGACATTCTCTCAGTGATGATGGGGAAAACCAGAAAAGGGCCCTGTAAGGATTACACCTTGTCAAACTTAAGTCCTGTAATATTTTATCAACAATTATTTTGTATCTGTATTTATTAAACTTGACCTTTCTTTAAGTCACGTTGTTTGTATATTAGTAACCCATAAAACATCTAAGTTTAAATTTGCAGACATATCTTGTCAGGCACATTTTAGCTTTTTCTACTTACCATCTTGCTCTTTGTGGCTTAGTTCAACTCTGTGACGGAGGGTGGGAGTTTCTCTTTTGACGCCATGCTGGCTTCTGTTGCCTCACTACCAATGCTGGGGAAGGACCCCGTTGAGTTAACAAACCATATCATTGTTGACTATTAAAATACTAGCTAAAATTCTGACAAGTCAGCTATATTCTGCCATCTCTGACCACATACTACATTGTATAACTCATTCTGCCGCTTTGCGCTACTATGACCCACCATTGTGACATGTTAAAAGAGCTAAACTGGCCATCGCTGGAGTCTGAAACCTTTCCAACCTGGTGTTTAAGAGCTTTTCTGGGAAGCTGCCACCCTACCTTAATAGGCTGCTTCTTCCAGCAGTTCCCTCATCTTTCAACCTCCAGGACGTGCACCTTACTTGCAATACCACAATACAAAAAGACAGTAGCTCGGTCCTCATTTTCCTACAGAGCACCGCAGTTATGGAATAACCTCCCAGACACCATCAAATCTTCCCCCAGTCTTAAGTCACTCAAGAGCTCCCTATTGTCATACCTCAATACGGAATGCACCGGTAAACATGTAACATAATGACTATCTCCTACATATTTATTTTCTGTTAATCTGTATATTTGTGTTTTTAATATCTTGCATTTTATTACTTTGTATTTCTGCAATGACTAACATTTCAATGTTCTTGAACCCATGACATACTTGAAAACGAGAGAAATCTCAATGTATCCTTCCTGGTAAAATATTTTATAAATAAATAAATACATTATTATTAGTATTATTTATTAAGCACTGACACATTCCACAACACTGTACAAAGGTGCAATGGGTAAAACATGGACAATTATACAGGTCAGTATTCCTGCCAACAGATACAGGAAGACATGAGGGCCATGGGAACTTACAATCTAGATGAGTGAGTGGCTGAGAACCAGGAGGCTGAGTGGCTGAGAACCAGGAGGGGAGGACTGCAGTGATGAGTTAATACTGGGAGAAGTGAGGACAGTCGGATGTCTTGTTATGGAGTTAGGTGGTAGGCTTCCCTAAACAGAAGGGTCTTTAAGGAGCATATAAATTAAACCAGATGTGGAACAGTCTGATACTTTGAGGAAGCGCATTCCATAGGTCAGCACTACACGAGAAAAGTCCTGCAGTCTGGCATGTGAAGAGGTAATGATGGAGGATGCCAGGAGCAGGTCATTGTTGGATCTTAGGGTGTGGGTTGGAGCGTATTTGGTGATTAGTGAGGACAGGTAGCGGCGTTAGTGAGGGCTTTGCAGTAGACATATGCACACTGAAATTTTTTTTTCATTTCGGATCCATTTATTACGTTTTTATAATTCGTGTCGGTGCATTCGTTATGTTACCATAATTCGGATTTCGTGTTGATTCATTATCTTGTTTCGATTTGCTATTTCGTTCTCATTCGTTATTTTGGAATGATGAAAGGGATGAATTAATTACTGTTAGATTAGCGTTAAAATATAAGGGTTAAAAGATATGGTAATCCCCCTGACAGCAGCCCTGCAGGCTCCGGAACAAAAAAAAGACTATTTCAGCACCAAGTACAGCAGCACTACAGACTCCCGAGGAAACAATCCCCTGTCCTTGGTGCTGAAGTAGGTTTCAGCATCAAGGACAGAACCCGCTAAATAAAGCCAGACTGAAGGAAAGAAAAACAATGATGCAAAGAAAAAAAGCCTTGATATTTTAAAATATTTTGTAATCCAAAAATTTAATTAAAAAAATATTTAATTTTTTTTTTTTAAAAAAAAACAATAATTAAAAAGTTTTGCTGCACATGAAAAGACATTGGAGTGCTGAATTAAAACGTAACCTTTATTGACTACAATGAAATAAATATACGTAAATGGACAGTGTAATAAAAAACATATACACAAAATTTAATATACAGTATAACACGCAGGCACAAAAATAAATAGATAATAATTAGCGCAAAGTCAGAGCGCTATGAATCGTTATCAGTGAGAACCACAACTAATTGGCATTTATCTTAACTGCTTTGTCTCTCGTCTATTCTCAATTTTGTGCCAGGGTTAATCCTATTATCAGGGTGCCCACCCTAATTTGTTTCGATCATTGGGGTTGGGGTGATTGTTGTTCTCATCCATTGGTTATGGTTTTTTTTGGTCTATAGAATTTTTGGTTAGAGTTTTAATACTCATTCAACAATCATCTGATATTAATGTATTGATCCCTATGTCGTCATGGCTGGCTTTTTGAATGAAGTGGGTAATAGTAATCATTGATGCCAGGATGCCGATAATGTATTTTCCGATGACCCGAGTATGAACATTTCTGGTTGTCTTGTTGTCTCGACAACAAGTCAAAAGATTTGAAATTGCTTAAAAGACAGATTAGGTCGAATTGGAAAATTTCTTCTTTGGGTAACTATCTTAAAAAGATTCCTTGTGGGCTCCGTGTATATGTGAACCCGACTTCACATATAGCTACTGAGGGGTTTCGCCAAGAGTGGCAGGAAGTGGCGGAGGAATGTTCACGTAAATTTATGGAGATTGTTTGTAAATAAGAAAAAGATAGAATTAGAAAAAGCTGATTCGGAATTAAGGGAAAAGGTTGATCTGCATAAGAATGACACTGATGAAACGGTGTACATTAGTATTAAGACCAAATTGAAGGGTCAAATGGAGAGATATGATAAGGAGATTAGAGAAAGAAAACAGCAAAATTTTCTAACGGATTCTGATGACTGGACGGATTTATGAGGTTGGAAGAGGTAGAGGCAGACAAAATGAGTATGTGTCATCTGGTGAAGGAGAGTCATCTGATAATAATGTTGAGAGTAGTAGCAGAACAAGGAATCCACCAAGGGGTATCCTTAAAAAGTAGTGTTTTTTTTAGACAAAGATGATCTCCCCAACAAATTGCAGGATCGGGGAAGTGGGGATACCGTGGGTACAGAGGCAGAAGGGATCGATAATTGCCTCTGTTAATATCCCAGGAATAGAGATTGAACAGCATAATATGTTGTATCCTATTGTTGGTTGTGATCCAAGTACGACAATACCATTTAAACCTGATCCTTCCCATTTGGAAAAGTCTGATTGTGTGTTAAACGAAATGTCTGGGACCTCGTATGAATATGGCTTACATAGTGATACGATGGTGGTTCCATCAACTGGTTTACTGGATGTAATAGCTCGTGATCAACAGGAGCTTACCAATTCAGAAGTTAATACCGTTTATATTTAATTGGGCCATACGAGTTTGGTGGCAGTACCTACCAATCAGTCATTAAGTGTCTGATGTCCACAGTTAAATTCGTACCATATTAGTGTTTTAGGTAAAGGATTGTCCTACGTCCCACGACCATTGTTTGACAAATTTGAGTGGACTAAGGACATTCACCTTTTTGGTTGTAAACTGGCGTTACATAAATTATATAGGACAAAGGATGAAATAAAAGCTAAAAATATGGGTTTGGAATACACAGATCTTGCGGTATTACAGGACTTAATTGACTTGATGGAGGAACCAGGAAATGTAAAAGTTGGGTTGACAGATTTAAGACCTAAAAGCAGATTTACTCCCAGCTTAAAAGATTTTGGTAATGTGGACCTATTTTGTAAATTAGTCTGTTCTGACATTGATTAAATAGACACTCGTGAGGTTGGTAATTTGTACGCCGATAATTTGACTGTTGAATGCCGTTAGGGAATTAGAAAAACACAACAACTTGGTAATTAAACAGTCTCACAAGGGCAGCGCCGGCAATGTCGTTTTAATGAAAACAACCCTATATGAAAAAATGGTCATGAAGATCCTTAACGATGTATCTACATATGATAAACTATCTAAGGACCCTACTTCTGATTTTTTGGGGCAGTTGCGGACTTTGGTTCAATCTTGCTTTTGATAAATCTCTCATTTCTAAATCAGAACGTGAGTTTCTGATTCCCTCCAATCCTACTTTGTGTGATGTCCTCTGCCCCCGCGGCGCTGCCTGGGGGGTCTGGGCACCCGGTGCCATTTCTGGCTGGCCAGGACCCAGGAGCACAAGCTGGCCAATCGGCGTCTGAAGGGGCAGGGCTTGGTATCATGACGCGGACCCGCCGGCCTTAAATACAGGGCGTGGGTCTTTGCTCGTCGCCCTGACGTGGAGTAATTTTCCCACATCGCCAGCTGACTCTTGAGCCTGTCTCCGTGTACTTTGTAATTTTGTTGCCGATCATTTGCGTGTATGAGGACCTTGCTTTGTTGATTGACCCGGACTACCCACTGACGATTCTCACGCTATACCCCTGTATGTTTGTTTGTGTTTTCATGCCTATGCTTAGCCATATGTTTTCTTTTGGGAGATCTGCCCTTCAGGTTGCTCATTTAATCAACCTCCCGGTCTACCTAACGAGTATTGTCTGGGTACACCATACCAACACTCAGGATTAAGCCCAGTAGGGGCGAAACGCGTTGAGCGATGCCTTTTTGCTGATTTTAGCAGTCACTTTTTCAGATTGGGTCTTAACTATTTTTCTTGGCTATTAATTCCCTATTCTCTATACTCCTGTCTTTTAGTCAGTAGGTGTGTAAGCGGTTAGAACCGCTGAGGTAATAGTTAGTGCATTAAATTTTCTTCCTCTGACTTCAGGTTAATTTTGTTTCGAGAGTTGGGTATTGTTATACTGAGACCCAATATTCTATTTCTTTCATCTTGTTTTAATCGTGTGCTTTATGTGTGGTTAATTTTTATTCAATAAAGAATTATTGGTTAGACACTCTGCTTGCACTCTTGTGCAAATTGTTGATTTCTGTTTAATTGTCTGGGTTAAGCTCAAGTATGAGTGCCTTTATTGCCCCACTTGTTCTGTTTTGTGGTTTTTGTAGTACACCATTAGGGATGAGCTGTTCGGTTCGGAGTTCGATTCGAACATCGCCTGTTCGCAAACTACGAACATTTCCGCATGTTCGCCGCATGTTCGCCCACAATGCACCATAATGGACCACAATGCACTTTTCCACTGGCCTGAAGCTTTTAATTGGCTACAGCCTTGCACCTGACCACAGTTTAGGTGCAAGACAGGTGCAAGACTATGCCAATCACGGCTCAGAGTCCTGATTGGGCAAACTAAGTCCCACAGCACACTATATAAGGCTTGAACACGTGTTTTCTGCAGGAGTGAGAGGAGATTGTAATGTTATTGTGTCTTCTCACTGTCAGTGACAGCTATTGGGGGGGTCTCACTTGTTGCAGATATCTGAGAATTGGTGGAAAGTGTGTCTTCTCACTGCCAGTGACAGCTATTGGGGAGGTTTCATTTGTTGCAGATATCTGGGAATTGGTCGAAAGTGTGTCTTCTCAGTCAGTGACAGCTATTTGGGGGGGTCTCACTTGTTGCAGATATCTGTGAATTGGTGGAAAGTGTGTCTTCTCAGTCAGTGACAGCTATTGGGGGTCTCACTTGTTGCAGATATCTGGGAATTGGTGGAAAGTGTGTCTTCTCATTCAGTGACAGCAGCAATTTGGGGGGCTCACTTGTTGCAGTTATCTGTGAATTGGTGGAAAGTGTGTCTTCTCAGTCAGTGACAGCTATTTGGGGGGTCTCACTTGTTGCAGATATCTGGGAATTGGTGGAAAGTGTGTCTTCTCAGTCAGTGACAGATATTTGGGAGGTCTCACTTGTTGCAGATATCTGTGAATTGGTGGAAAGTGTGTCTTCTCACTGCCAGTGACAGCTATTGGGGGGGTCTCACTTGTTGCAGATATCTGGGAATTGGTGGAAAGTGTGTCTTCTCAGTCAGTGACAGATATTTGGGGGGTCTCACTTGTTGGAGATATCTGGGAATTGGTGGAAAGTGTGTCTTCTCACTGCCAGTGACAGCTATTGGGGGGGGGGGTCTCACTTATTGCAGATATCTGGGATTTGGTGGAAAGTGTGTCTTCTTAGTCAGTGACAGCTATTGGGGGTCTCACTTGTTGTAGATATCTGGGAATTGGTGGAAAGTGTGTCTTCTCAGTCAGTGACAGCAATATGGGGGGCTCACTTGTTGCAGATATCTGGGAATTGGTGGTGTGTCTTCTCAGTCACTGACAGTCAGCTATCAGGGGGTGTCACATACTTCCATAAAATTTCTGTGGATTGTAATCCGTGTCTTCTCAGTCCCTGACAGTCAGATATCAGGGGGTGTCAAATACGTCTATCAGATTTCTGTGAATTGTAATCTGTGTCTTGTCACACATCAGGGGGGCTCACTGATTTATAAGAGGTTCCTGGGAATTGTAATTTGTGTCTTGTCACTGCCACCCATCAGGGGGTCTCACAGATTTATAGTAGGTTTCTGGGAATTTTAATCTATGTCTTGTCACTGGTTGCCAGCTATCAGGGTGTCTCACGTAGTTATACCAGAGTTGAATCAGAGTTCTGCAGAATATCTCCAATTTTTATAACAGAGTTGAGTCAGAGTTCTGTATATCTTTAATCTATATATCACTCACCATGTCAAAAAGACCAAAAAGGACAGGCAGACGCTCCCAGGTACAGATAAGAGGGCAAGCAGCCTCTGTGTCGGGAGGCTGTATCTCTGGTCGTCGTGGACGTGGTGCATCCTCTGCAGGGGCACACTTGTCCTTTCTAACTGGTGCTGGCCGTCTTAAGCAGCAGCAACATACAGAGGATTTGGTGGATTGGCTAACCAGGCCATCCTCAGAGTCCTCTGCCAGCCAGGCTTGTAGTGGTTTACAGTCCACCTCAGCTGCCAAAGCATCTAATGCAGCCTCCATGTCCACAGCTACTCCTGCCATAGCCTCACTATCACACACGGAGGAGTCAGATGAATTGTTTGACTACAATGACAGTGACAGTGACATGCTGCTCGATGATGCGCAGCAACTACAGTGCTCTGATTCAATCTCTGAGGTTGAGGAAGGGAGTATAATCAACCTAGAGGAAGGGGGTGCCAGTGACACACAAATAACTGGCACTCATGTTGCCCCAGCAGCTGTAGCATACTGCCAAGTTGGCTCCAGTGACGAGGAGATAGGGGGTGATGACAATGATGATGAGGTCACTGACTCCACCTGGGTGCCTGATCGAACAGAGGAGTCAAGTGAGGAGGAGGACGACGCACAACAAACACGAGGCACAACATCCTCTATGACCAACCGTAGCACTAGCCAGTCCAAGGCATCAGATGTCAGAGCTGCTCAGGTGCAGAGCGCTGTTGTCTCAAAGCACACATCCAGGAACTCTGCTGTCTGGGAGTTCTTTAAGAAATGTGCAGCAGACCGCACCGTTGCTATTTGTAATCTATGTCAAATGAGGCTCAATCGTGGGAAAGACACCGGACGCTTGGGTACCACGTGCTTGAGGCAACATATGACCACCTGCCACGCATCCCGTTGGTGCAATACTTTGCGTAGGACCTCCTCACCTGTCTCTACCCCTGAAAAGGACAATTTCAGTCCGTCCTCGGATGCCAGTCTCTGTTCTAATCGGTGGAGAAATCAGGTAAGTTAAGGTGCACGCTTAAAGAAATCACACAGACAACGGATGGGTCTATGCGGCTTCTGTGGTCAAAGCCAATGATCTCTCTGATCTTTTATTAGATTTCGATACATGTTTTATAGCCGTTTGGTGAGTAAGCGAGTGGGAGTCAACTTAACATTTTGGTAAACTTCAGCATAAAATTGTACGCATACAGATTATTTTATTAACTATATAAGAATCAAATATCAGCTATTTCTAAAGGTCAAGGTATCATGCGTCGTTGACAAGTGTCAGCCGTTTTTCTCCATCATGGGTGTGTGGATGTTCTGTTCTGTTCTAGGATGCAGGATGGGCTTGATACCGGAATAAGACTCCTCATGACTTTGTGGTTAGCTTATTCTGTGGAAAAGGGGAGTTACGCAAGATACATTTTGATTCTCTCTAAAATGACAGTTATGTTAATCATCTCTTAAAGTATATCAAACTTAAATGAGCATTTTTCTAGGTCTTTGAATATTATTAAAGCAGATACATATTCTTGGAGCAGAAAGTGGATATACAATGGAGGCGCTAATAATTAATAAGCGGTTATGTTTGTGTTGTGCAGCCAACCAGGATTTAAACACAAAACCTCGACAGAAATGTGTAAATGTACAGTAAAGGGAAGGGGTGGGTCCTAGTGGCGCAGTCTCTTTTGAGAGTGGTCAATTAGGGGTCTCAAGGCATATAATACAAATTGTGCCTAAATATACAAAGGTAAATACGGTGTTCCCAGTTGGGAAGTGCACGGTCGAAAAGACCACTTAGGTGCAGCCGTGAATGGTGACACTGTGCGAGTAAACGTAAATTGCGTACACTTCAGAAAAAACACAGTTGAAGTCCAAATGCAAATAAAGTGCATACAAAGTCACATAAAGTGCAAATGCGAATATAAGTGCAAAAAAGTGTGTTTTAAAGTGCACATGAAAGTCTTTAAAGCGGCTGCTATATCAAAGTCCTGCTTTCCGAATTGAAAGTGAAAGCAAAAAAAGGGGACAATCCAACCGTCCATATGCTCTATATTGGAGATGTGGAGGAATCCAATCCGGTCACCAAGTAGACATTCGAGTTTTTGCGTGAAGTCCTGATGTGATGTCTTCGCCTAATTCCTATGTAAACTCCCGATTCCCAAAAAATGGGAAAAAGAGGAGAGGAAGAGGGAGAGAGACGATAGTGCAATATTGCCTTATAGAGAGTCAGGTGCCTATAGACAAGGGAACACTTATGCTTTTTAGAGCCTCGTTTGCCAGCTCTAGTATGAAGTGCCTTGGGCCTGGTTGAGGGTAGCCTCTGCCCTTCTTTATAATTTGCTTGATTGTCTCAGGTACAGAAAAGTAGAAGAAGAGAGAGACATCCTCATAGCGTAGCTTATAGCCAAATGCTTAGATAGGTAAGGTGAAAGTTAGACAAACTCACCGATGATGGAGCCTTAGAATTCCAGGCTCAACTTGTTAGCGTGTGGTACTGCCTATTCGGTGGGTACCCTCACCTCTCTTGACTGCAGGCAATCTTCCTCTCTTGTATAGATGATGAGTAGGGATAAAAAATGGAGCATGTGGGACATGTACTGTTTAAAAAGAGTCTTAAACAGAAGTGGTGAAAAGAAATTTAAAAAGATTTATTGGGACAAGTAAATTGAGTATAAACAATGGTTTAAAACAATAGTTAAAACAAAGGTAGGAGGGAAGTCACAATATGGGATACGCGTTTCGGCACTATCAGTGCCTTCCTCAGTCCATGTGCAGGTAAAAAAATGAAAAATGGGGGATCTGAGGCAATCCACGTGTCTGTGTTTATATAGATAATCGTTGTGTATTCATTTTCCAAGTTACTTCCGGGTTCGCATTTTTTTGCGGTCACATGGTGCGTGCCGCATCATCAAATTGCGCCGCGGCCATCTTGGACGTGAGTTCCATTGGTGTTTGTTTGCGTTCCACCGCGTTCTGTGTTGTTGTATCAGCAGCGTTATGATCTGAATATTAAGCGTTTTAAAAAGGGACAGCTCTGGTATATAATGAAGTGTTTCACAGCTTCACTGCAAGATGGCAGCGTTTTGTGATGGTTCATAATGGGTAAATGAGGGGGAAAAGTTGCCTAAGGTTAGGAGTGTATATTAATGGTGGCTCTAAGTGGTAGTGGCCTTAAATTGGTATATAAAGAAAATAATAATGAGAATAATAAATAAATCGAATTGGAGGTCACATTTTATTACCTCAGATTCTAAGGTTCATTTAAACGTGATTACAGTTAAGATGGTAAGAGCTTCGGGAGGAAATATGTGGGGTTCCAATATAAATTAAATTATAGATTATATCTCGACCTTTAAATGTAAGGGTGGAAACAGTAGTGGGTTTTAAAGCAGGGTACATCATATTGGGTAGACATGTGCATTCGTTTTAGTACTAAAACGATTTAGTCCGAATTTTGGGATAATTTAGTTTTCGTATGACTCAAGAGAAACGAAACTGCTCAGTACAAAAAACGAAGAACTAAAAATAAAAATGCACTACATTTTAGTTTCAGTCCTTTTTGTGATATTACATTGATGAGTGAAGGAGACCAGCAATGAAGATCGCAACATCGCACATCCGAAGTTCTGCACCCTCCACATGCCAATGCAGTAGGATGTTCTATACAGAGAGTGGCATTAATTAATGCAGGAGTATGTTCTATACATTATACAGAGAGGGGTATTAATGCAGGAGGATGTTATATACATTATACAGAGAAAGGTATAAATTGAGGAGAATGTTCTATACAGAGAGGGACATTAATGCAGGAGGATGTTATCTACATTATACAAAGAGGGGTATTAATTAATGCAGGACGATGTTCTAAACATTATACAGAGAGGAGCCTTTTTTTTAGCCCTTTAAATCCAGTGGCTGTGAGCGCTGAGATCGGCTGCTTGTTACATTATCTCTCAGTACAATGTATCAGGCTCAGTTGTTACAGTAACTGACTGTAACAGCGCTCAGAGTTTCAGTAAAACAAGGAAATAATATTGTTCTAACCTCTTATATAAAAAATATTATTTACTAGTTTTACAGAAACTCTGAGCGCTGTGATGAGGAGCAGTCAGTTACTGTAACAGCTTTGCCTGACACGGGGCAGTATTACAATGTTGGTGCTAACTTAACCAGAGCTGTTGTAAACTGAAAACCTCCATAGGCTATAATGGCTCTGGGAAGGTTACAACAACTCTGGTTAAGTTAGCACCAACTATGTAATATGGCCCACATTGTGCTGAGAGTGAGAGATACTGTAACAAGCAGCGATCTCAGCCCTCTGAGGAGCCACCACTACAATAGTAATTGTATCTACTGGTTTTCGGATGAACGAAATTAGTTTTCATACTAAAGAATTGAAAACGAATTTCTTTAGCAACTAAATAAATTGCATTTTAGGACTAATCCATTAGTTCAAAACGAAATTTTGTGCTGTGCACATGTCTAATATTGGGTGACCCGACGCTTGGTTGTAAAGGTTTAAAAAAAGCGATAGTGAATTTTAAACAAGATTCATCGTGTTGGATAAGGGAAAATATTAAAACTAGTTAGTGATGTATTGGGATCTTGTAACGCGATCTCATAAGATTGGGGGTGGTGTTGCTATATACAATAGCGGAGGCATAAAGGTAATTCTAAAAATAAAGATGGGGCCATCTTATGTTATCTAGATCGTGGCTCAGGTCTCGTTGGATCTCATTTGTCATAGGGGCGGTAGTGGCTCAATGTTAGATGGGGGGGAGAAAAGGTGGTAATGGTGCACCTAGTGTCCTAGTTTGCATGCATGGTTGCCTATCTTTTATATGGAAAGGACAGGATATGGTCTGTTTGGCCAACTAGATTCTCAATAGAGTCTGACATTTTGTATTAAGAACTAATGGGACTGTGGGAGGGGGGGAGGATGGTGGGGAAATGGTCAAAGATAGAGGATGAACCGGTGGTGTTCAGTGTCAGGATCACCACGCTCTGACCCCTGTCACTCACGCTACCCTGCACCATGAACAATGCACGTTCCTGAAACCTTCTGTATGTTCCCGGCATCCTAGCCCTAGTTCCACACCTGCCCTTCATCATCCCTGATCAGCCCTGCATATAAGGGAGTCCTGCCCCCTACCCAGCACTTCCACATTGAAGTTCGTGACTGCATTCCTGTTTCAACTGAGCTCCCTGATACTCTCGCCATTCGATTGATTTCGCTGCCAAAGACTCCAAGGACCTTCTGTTCCCTATCTGGACTTTCATTGCCTTCACAAACCGGTACCTCCATCCTGCTCCCCCTCTGCCCCCCATCTAAGACTCCCCGTGTACCAGACCCCTTGCTGAACCCTGACGATCCTTTTGCCAATACTCGCCTGTTTCCATGTTACAGTGTTTGTTTTCAATAAACACTCTTGTTATTTTCAGAATCTTGCTCCATCACTGCATCCTGGGCTCACAACCTCAACCTGCTACACCACCCGCAGTCTACACGTGACATTCAGTTGAGAAAGTGACACAGCTCGAAGTCAGCATTTAGTCCCTGCGGTTGGAGCGTCCTCATTTCCAATAAATTTTTCGAAGTTACCACCTCTCCAGGGTGCTTCGACTTTTCTGATCCCTATGAAGGTTAATCCTTCTGGGTTCATGGTATGTTTGTTTTTGAAGTGTAGAGGGACGCTGTGGTTTTCGTTTCCATTCTGAATGTTCCTGATGTGTTCTTGAACATGTACACTAAGGGATCTAGTCGTTCCCCCTACATATTTAAGACCGCAGGGGCATGTTAGCAAATAGATCAAATTTTTAGTAAAACAAGTGATTGCATCTCTGATCTTTATAGGTCCTGTGATTCCGTCAATTTGCGTGATGATTTGTTTCTTACTCTTGGTGTTCCGGCAGTTAAGGCAATTTCCACACTGGTGGCATCCTTTTTGTATGCCAAAATGGTTATGTTTCGTTTGGACCTTCTTTGTGTGTTTTTGCGCCGATTTCAGTTTAAGATTGCCAGCTCCTCTACATATCATCCTAGGTTTCTCAGGTAAGATTTATCTTAGTAGTGGGTCTTTCCTTAGGATCGGCCAGTATTTTCTTATCGTCTTCCTAATGTGTTGATTCTGTGCGTTAAATGAAAAAATGAAAGGCACATCAGTTGGGTGCTGGGGTCCTGTTTTGTTTTTTTTCTTCAGCAGGGAGGTCCTCTCAGTATTTCTAACTTTAGTTCTAATGTCCTCGAGTGTGTCCGGATTGTAACCCTTCTCCAGAAAGTCTGTTTTCAATTTTTTTGACTGTGCCTCATATGTGACCAGATCTGTGCAGTTTCTCCTTACGCGTGAAAATTGGCCTTTTGGAACCCCATCCAACCATTGGGGTAGGTGGCAACTGGTTGTTTCAATAAAGCTGTTCACATCGACCTTTTTAAAGAAAGTTTCAGTCTTAATCATGCCGTCCTGGATGAAAATACTTAAGTCTAAAAAGTTGATACGTTCGTTGCTCCATGTGGTGGTTAGTTTAATGCCCCTTCCGTTCTGGTCCAGTTCTTGTAAAAAAGACTGTAGTGTATTTATTCCCCCCTTCCAGATGAGGAAGATGTCGTCAATGTACCTTTTATAGCAAACTAGATTGCTCTGGTAGTTGGGTAGAAAGGATTGGGTAGAAACGCTTAATATTCAGATCATAACGCTGCTGATACAACAACACAGAACGCGGTGGAACGCAAACAAACACCAATGGAACGCACGTCCAATATGGCCGCGGCGCAATTTGATGATGCGGCACGCACCATGTGACAGTAAAAAACCGCGAACCCGGAAGTAACTTGGAAAATGAATACACAACGATTATCTATATAAACACAGACACGTGGAGTGCCTCAGATCCCCCATTTTTCATTTTTTACCTGCCCATGGACTGCGGAAGGCACTGATAGTGCCGAAACGCGTATCCCATATTGTGACTTCCCTCCTACCTTTGTTTTAAACCATTGTTTATACTCAATTTTACTTGTCCCAATAAATCTTTTTAAATTTCTTTTCCCCACTTCTGTTTAAGACTCTTTCTAAACAGTACATGTCCCACATGCTCCATTTTTTATCCCTACTCATCATCTATACGAGAGGTGAGGGTACCCACCGAATAGGCAGTACCACACACCAACAACGTTGAGCCTGGAATTCTAAGGCTCCATCATCGGTGAGTTTGTCTAACTTTCACCTTACCTATCTAAGCATTTGGCTATAAGCTACGCTATGAGGATGTCTCTCTCTTCTTCTACTTTTCTGTACCTGAGACAATCAAGCAAATTATAAAGAAGGGCAGAGGCTACCCTCAACCAGGCCCAAGGCACTTCACACTAGAGACTGTAAACGAGGCTCTAAAAAGCGTAAGTGTTCCCTTGTCTATAGGCACCTGACTCTCTATAAGGCAATATTGCACTATCGTCTCTCTCCCTCTTCCTCTCCTCTTTTTCCCATTTTTTGGGAATCGGGAGTTTACATAGGAATTAGGCGAAGACATCACATCAGGACTTCACGCAAAAACTCGAATGTCTACGTGGTGACCGGATTGGATTCCTTCACATCTCCAATATAGAGCATATGGACGGTTGGATTGTCCCCTTTTTTTTGCTTTTACTTTCAATTCGGAAAGCAGGAATTTGATATAGCAGCCGCTTTAAAGACTTTCATATGCACTTTAAAACACACTTTTATGCACTTATATTCGCATTTGCACTTTATGTGACTTTGTATGCACTTTATTTGCATTTGGACTTCAACTGTGTTTTTTCTGAAGTGTACGCAATTTACGTTTACTCGCACAGTGTCACCATTCACGGCTGCACCTAAGTGGTCTTTTCGACTGTGCACTTCCCAACTGGGAACACCGTATTTACCTTTGTATATTTAGGCACAATTTGTATTATATGCCCTGACACCCCTAATTGACCACTCTCAAAAGAGACTGTGCCACTAGGACCCACCCCTTCCCTTTAGATACATATTCTTGTCCATAACAGTCCCCCCTAAAAATGCACATTTCTCAAGTGTCCCCTTGGAGACGAGCCGCGCCTTCATCCGTTCCCCTAATAGTCTCACCAGCCATCCCAAATCTTCACTAAGTTTGAGACGAAGAATCCTATTGATCCAACCCCTTTCTACCTTGGATTTAGGCGTGACTAGACTGGTGGGTCAAGAATCAGGACTTCAACTTGTCTTGCAATGGGTCACTAACCTTGTCTCAAAGTTAAATCACATACGGGTTTCCCGAGGGAGGGGGTGCATGGATTCATAACTCTGTGGTTGCTTCATCACTGGTGGGTGGAGTTTGTCATAAATCTCATTCTTAGGTATCTCCATAAATTGTAGACTAGCATTGGAGGTGTCAATGTTCTCCCCAGTGTCCCCACACAAGTGACTAAGCATAACGGGGGTAGTGGACTCCACAGTTCTTTCTACGACCTTTTTAATGCAGGGTAAAACACAACATCCAATCACCGCCAACAGAACCATTACTACCAGGATAACTATCCCTATTTGTGTGAGGATTTTCTGCCAGCCACTCATCCAACTAAAATACTGATCCCATGGATCAGTAATACCAGAGTTCTTCTTCAGTTCTTCAGACAGGTCTTCCAATTGTTTAATGGCTTTAGTGACCTTACCAGTGGGGCCTGTATTATCCGGGATAAAGGTGCAACAGGAGCCACCAGTACCTTTCAGCATCTTACAGACCCCACCCCTCTCTGCCAGTAGCATATCGAGGGCCACGTGGTTCTGGAAGGTCATCGCAGAGGTTGGGCCTAGCTGGTCGGCCAAACCCTGGAGGGCGTCTCGGGTATAGTTAACAAACCTCTGCTGGTTGTAATAGATGTAGTTAATCCAATCAACATTCTTGTTGATGGTTATCATGGGGATTAAAGATTCGAATCCCGCCTTTACCTGGTCTCTAGCTTTGAACTCATTAGGCACCCCCCTTGGGACTCCTATGACATCAATGTAGACGTATGGATCGAAACTGCCAGGTACAGGTTTCACCTGTCTCCTTTGTCTAGTGAGTCCGGGAGTGTGGGCTATTGGCAGATCATCATCAAAGGGCAGGATGTGGAGGGGCATGATGGCTTTAGCCAGAGCACACTCACCGTCCCACGCACCTACCAAGTGGGAGCGGACTCGCAGGTCACCGCAGATCCAATAGACATCTCCCAGGGGTATCATCTGGTTTTGCACTTTCTCATTCTCCACAGTGCTGTACCGTGCACAATAACCTTCTGTGACATTCCCAACTACCCGGGCACTGGTCCCCCAAGAGGAGTAACAGGTGTAGTTCCCGGGATAGATAGTGATACTCTCTGAGAGTCTGGGGTTTTGTGTCTGGAGGGGGTATTTGGACTTCCATTCTTTGCAAGCATCGTGATTCAGAGTGGTGCTGATAAACAAACTGAGAAAACATTCCTCGATATCCTCTGGGATATTGAGAGGTACCGTACCTAGATGAGGCCTGGGCACTACCACACACATAGCAGTTGGTTCTGTTGTGGGACTGAGCACAATATTTCATCCATTCTAACCAAACATTCATATCCGAGTAACCGGTTTCTATGGCCATAGTATCCTCGAACGTGGGATTAGCGATGGCTACTATACCATTGGAAGAGATCATCATGTGGTGATTAAGGGGTTTGGACTGTTGGTGCAGAGGGACCCAGTCAGGGGCAAGGTACATATCTCGTAGGCGGAATTTTCAAAGGCTCCAGGGATTCTCTGACCCCCCCCCTTTTCCCATATTCCCAGAATATAGGTACCCGCATCCCCGGGTCCAGGATTTTCTAGGGTTAGGATTAGTTTCAGTGCCGTCACCCCTGTTCTAGATTTAAATACTGTGTCATCATCTGATTCCTGTAGTTCGTACTTGGGGCATGTGTTCGGGGCCATTTTCAGTGTCATACGAGTAAGAATTGATTTACCATTTTCATCTTTCTTGTCTAGGGCGCTTTGTTGTTTGTGTCCCCAGGAAACCCCAGTATTCCATTCCACCGATGCCCAGCTGCCACACTCCTGTCCCCAATAGCTATTGGTAATGCACATATATATATTGTAGTTGTGTGGGATCCCATTTCTCCAGATACACTGCAGGCGGGGGCCTGGGCACGGGTTTACATCACAATAGTTAAAGGTGTAAGTGGCCACTCGAGTGTTAGATGAATTGTACCAGAAAGTGGTTAGTTTGTTTTCGGCGGCAGCAACTGCCGTGGCATCAGCAATCTGTTTTACAACCTGTGGAATTATGCCAATGCCAACCTGTTCCCCCACAACTTCTTGCACCATAGCAACAGCCGCCTGTCCCATTATGACAGCCACATTTTGCCCCTGGATTCCCACCCCCCAAATGTGAAGGATATACATAATCATGGTTGGGTTGTTGTCTGGTCCGTTTCTGGTGTACAGGTCTTTTTACAGTGGGACGCGTGGATCCCGGTGGATTTTCCTTCCAGCTTTACTGACGTTGCTGTTGTGAGGAGGACCTGGAAAGGACCTTCGTATCTGGGCTCAAGTGGATTTTTCTGAAGAAACTTTTTCACTAGTACCCAATCTCCCGGGACTAGTTGATGAGTGCTTTCAGGGTCTGAAATGCAAGAGAACACCTGACCATAGATATCAGTTAATGTTTTTGAAACACTGGTGACATATTTTACTAGGCTGTCAGATTGTAACTGTAATTGTTGAGGGAAATAGCACCCTAGTCTGGGGGCCATGCCGAACAGTATTTCGAAAGGTGACAGATTGTGTAGACCAATGAGGGCATTCATCAATGTTTTTGAGAGGTGTGAGGGCCCATGTGCCCATTGTACTACAGCCGGATAGAGTGCCTTAGGTAAGCACACTTTATTTCTTATGCAGAGGAGTCCATGCATGCTTGTGGCCCCCCTTTTCTCCCAGTCTCCCTTCTCACTGTGTGATGCAGCGCCCTGCAACTGTGTGAGTTGTAGTTCTGAAACAGGAGTCTGTACTAGTAGTGGGACTAGCTGCTCGAGTTCCTTTTCCTGTATCTGAGTGGCAGCTTGTTTTGCTGCCTGGTCTGCTAGATGATTTAATATCAGCTTCTGGTGTATTAAGCTTTCCATGTGCTTTTACTTTTAGCACTGCAACCTGTTGTGGTAGAAGTAGAGCGTCCATAAGGGACTGTATGGCTTTCCCGTGTTTAACAGGTGTGCCTGCTGCTGTCAGGATACCCCGATTTTGCCATAGCACGCCAAAATCATGGGTGACCCCGTACGCATATCTTGAGTCTGTGTATATATTGGCTGTCTTTTGAGCACTGATTATGCAGGCCTGTGTAAGTGCGTGTAGTTCCGCTTTTTTTTTCTTCGGGCAGAAAGGGTGGGGGCGAGGGGGGAAGTTGAACAGAATTGAAAATTCAGTGTGATATTTCCCGGACTCGTCTGCAAAGCGGGAGCCATACAGTGTCAGGTAAGGGGCTGTGAAGAGGAGTATTGGGCACCAGTATTGCACACAGAGGGCAGGTGTGCTGTTTCTGGGAACTATCAGCATCGTTGCCTCGTCACCACCCCCCTCAGGAAAATGAAAGAGAGCAGCGGGGTTGAGACACTGACATCTGGTGAGAGTGACATTATCAGGGAGCAGGAGGGAACATTGCAGGCGCAGGTGCCTTGCGGAGGACAGTTATTTGGGCTGGGTTCATTTTGGAGGAAGGCAGAAATGTCATGCGGTGCCAATACTCGGGGCTGCTCACGTCTTTCTTTTTATTATGCAAATTAATACTTAATCAGCAGGCATCACTAGACTGTTGTAATTAATATCTTGAGCTGTTATTGAATTGGGGGAGAAAACTTTTCTGGCATTAGTAACTTTTTCATGTACATAGCTAGGTCACACTCTGTTTGTGGGGTCGTCATAAACTAGAAAATCCTCTAAATTAACTAGAAAATAAAAACCTGCAATCCTCTGATACCGACAGTTTGCATACTATCCATTTTAAACCAAAGCAAGCTATTGCAGGAGGTAAAAGAAACTTGCTCTACCTTTAAATTGCATAGAGTTGTATATTTCGTTTTTTCCCTCCCTACAGGGTTAAAATATCTGATCTGCATGTTCATAGAAAAAAAAGTTTCACTTTCTGGTCTGCGTCCTGCTTCCTTTTTTTTTTTTACATAAAAAAAAACATAATACGGAATATTTTAAAGCTCACTTTTTTTTTTTTTTCTGAACACTTAACTCTACCGGGCTCCGTAGCACTCTGTCCTGCAGAGCAATACTGATAGAATGCGTAGCCTCTCTATCCCGAGAATATTTTGTATAAAACTATTTTTTACTAAAATAATGAAACATTAGGGCGTTAGCAAAAAATCCCTCCATTAATAGAGACAAACGTTTCTATCTACAAGAATAATAATTCCGCATACGTACGACTTGTACTTCACATATACACTACAACAGTAAACAACGCAGATTCTCTTGGCAAGCACCTAACAATGGAATCATGTCACAAACAAAGCAGCTGTCATGTCTCATCTGTCTACTTTGCTTTTGGTCTTTGCTTACCGTGCTTTACATCTCTGACATACATACATACATACATACATACTATTCACCTACATGTCCTTCTTAATGCTCTCTACTGGAAAGCAACCTGTAGTTGCCATATCTAGGATAGGCTTTCCTAACCTCTTCTCTCATTGACTCATAAACTATCACCCGCATCCTATAGATTATCAGATTCTGGTTTAAAATAACTTTCATCCCACTTATAAAAATTCATCATATTTTGTAACCATTTACATGAGTCAGAAAGGCGTCTCTGTCCAACCGCCGATTAAATTTATACCTTTTTCGTCTCATACTTTATATACATACACATATACATCCATATATACAAATACACACACTATATACACATATATATATATTACATTTATAGTAGTTGGTTGGTCAGACATCATCTTGGTGGAAAGGCCTAAGCCAGGGATTGTGGGTGGTGGGAAATTATCAGATACAATGGCAGTATCCTGCTAAGGACCATTGGTTGCATCCAGCCTTTGGGGGGGCCGTCGCCTGCGGGGTGCTTTACAATCCCATTTGAAATGGCTGGATTCTCCACAATTAAAACAGGTTCTTGGTGGACGCCCCCCCTCCCCACCAGGCTCCCCTTCCATGGTGCCTGCTGTTATACTGAGAGTGGGCTGCTGTGTCCAGGTGACATTATTCTTGGGCGTAGGGGGTATTTCCTGGGTGTTTTGGTGGGAAGGGTAGGTGGTGTCTAAATTGGGCAAATGAGGCATAATAGGGGATATTGTCGGTACCTGGCTTGTGGCTGTTAATGAGGACAGGACAAGGGGTGTAGTACGACCCATAGATGCGTAAGACAGGGTAGAGACCTGTCGGCTGTTTTTGGGCAGTTGCCGTTTGGGTTGGGTTTATTATTTTCTTTTTGGATACCTCACCATAGGAAGGAGGCTCAGATCTTGGATCTTAGATAATAGTAATTAGTTTTTCCCTTCTTCCTTTCCACTGTTTCTATCCACCCTTCGTTCTCAATTTCTTTTGCAACCCTATACCATGCCTGTGCTACATTCCATAATCCATTAGCTATCAACATTCCTTTTTTATTCTTCAATGCATTTCTCCATTCCTCTATCTGTAGTCTGGGACTGTCTAATCTGCAAATCCTGCCTAAAAGCTTCAGTTTTGTCACATTTCTTTTGCCTGTCCTTTCCTCAACTAACTTGCATGGCGACAACCAACCAGTATGGCTACTCTGTTCATTTCCCATTCTCGATTGTTAGCTCTTTTCCTGATCAATTTCACATTCACGTAGTTTATTAACAGTCAGAAATGAGGATAGACCTATATCTATCGTGTCTTATTTTAACCACGACAATAAAGCGTCTCGTCCTCTTCTATATTCTAAATATAGGAAACCTGTTAGCAGGTGTAATTAATACCTGTTTTACCGCAGCATATATATCCTACAGGTGCTTCCTTTACCGCGTCACCTGTTCCTACTAGATATATATTCTTGTGAGTTACTACTAGATATGCCTAATGCATCATCTATATACCGATACCCACAAAAACCCCTCTGACTGTCAATCAAACTATACTTCAGAGATATATCGCGTCCTACTACCAAGCTTGTGTTCACCTGTTACTGTTAGGAACGTCCTACTACCAGGTATGCGTCTATTACATCACATCACCTGTTACTGTCTGGAGATAGCTAACCAGGTACACCCCACTTGTTACCACAGGTTAACGATAATCTCTCTGATCAACAACCAAACCGCAATGCCTTATCAGAAAATATGCTCTCAATACAAAGAACCGTGAACAGACGTACAAACAAGCAGACAACTGGCATGCGATTCGTGGGTCAGTATAACGGGCACCTGGGCAAAGTTAAATAAAACCCCACTTTTGATGCCTTTCCCAAGTGTCACACTGGGGTTTCCCGGGGTAGGATCACAAACCAGAACACGTCACAAGATATCGAAAGGTATCTTACCTGTGAGGTTACGAAGTTGATCAGGTGTGGTCCCGCCAGGAAATCCTTGGTGGTGGCACGATGGCAAAGACGTTTATCCCAGGGCCCCACGTTGCAGGCGCCAAATTGAAATGGACAATTTCAGTCCGTCCTCGGATGCCAGTCTCTGTTCTAATCGGTGGAGAAATCAGGTAAGTTAAGGTGCACGCTTAAAGAAATCACACAGGCAACGGATGGGTCTATGCGGCTTCTGTGGTCAAATCTGTCACGATCAGCCATTATGGCAGTACCCGGCCTGCGCCAAGTAGGGCCCAGGTATGAGGAAAAGCCGCTATATGCAGAGATGCGTGACACAACAATCAGGATAAGGAAATAAACCACAGTAGACACTGGGGACCTCTGCACGGCTAATACCGAAGGAGCCCTATACTGATAGATCGGTCCTTAGAGTGGCCGAATCTGCACTAATGGAAAAAGGTTACCTTGTAGCCGTGCAGAGTCCTGGGAAGAACACAGACACCTAAAGGAGATATACTCAATAACTTGCAGGGAAGGACTTCAATAAACTAAAGCTGTGGTCTATAAGGATACACAACAAATAATACGATAAGCACAGAACCGCTAGTGATGTCCAGAAGAGTGGTCAATAAATAAGCCAGGGGTCAAAACCAAAACGTATACCTTGAGCCAAAGTGGGGATATAGCACCAGAGAAAATCCGTCAGCCAGGCCAGAGGGTCAATACCAGGAAGTCAATCAGAAACCTAGAACTCAGACAAGGGGGAAACACTGAGAAAGCACTGGGATAGAATAACAGGGAGCTCTCAGGAACAAATCTGTAGCTGAAGTGAACCAGGATGCAAGAGCATGGTGATATGGGCCCATGGCTTTATATAGGGGAGTAATCAGCCCATATCACCAGCAGAAGCTCAACAAGCAATGAACTTAACCCCTGAGCTGCATGTCAGGGAAAGCAGCACAGGGAAACACAGACATAAGGAATACAGAGGGCAGGGAGACAGGGTTGGAACGTGGGAACGTGGGAACGTGACAAAATCCAATGATCTCTCTGATCTTTTATTAGATTTCGATACATGTTTTATAGCCGTTTGGTGAGTAAGCGAGTGGGAGTCAACTTGACATTTTGGTCAACTTCAGCATAAAATTGGACGCATACAGATTATTTTATTAACTATATAAGAATCAAATATCAGCTATTTCTAAAGGTCAAGGTATCATGCGTCATTGACAAGTGTCAGACGTTTTTCTCCATCATGGGTGTGTGGATGTTCTGTTCTGTTCTAGGATGCAGGATTGGCTTGATACCGGAATAAGACTCCTCATGACTTTGTGGTTAGCTTATTCTGTCGAAAAGCGGAGTTACGCAAGATACATTTTGATTCTCTCTAAAATGACAGTTATGTTAATCATCTCTTAAAGGTATATCAAACTTAATTGAGCATTTTTCTAGGCCTTTGAATATTATTAACGCAGATACATATTCTTGTCCATAACACCCCCACTATATGTCCTGCCATGTCATTGACTCCAACCTCCACTGACAGGGATGATGCTACAGTAATGGATGTGCCTGTCACGGTTCCCGGATCCCACCACGCAGTCCTTAAAGCCCAACACTCCACAGAGCCAAAAAACTACCAACAAGGTAGCCGTAAAAGAATTCCTAACTGTCTGGTCCTTAAAAATTGGCCAGGTATATGTATACTAGCTAGACAAAAAGAGTTAATCAAAGACAATGTCGTAATACAAAACCAGGTCAGCAACACGGGGGTAGTCATAGTCAGACGAGCCAGAATGAGGAATACAGAGTATAGAATAGTCAAATGGAATAGCCGGGTCGATATCAGTGCAGAAGCGTAGTATTATTTTTTTATTATTCTTTATTTATAAAGCGCCAGCATAGTCTAGGGCAAAGGAAGGCAGAATAGTCAGAAAACAAGCAGAGGTCAATAACAGGTTAAATCACGAGAGAATTCAGGTACAGGGAGCTCAGGTATGGATAACCACGATCTGGCACTGCTTAGAAGGAACTGTCGGTTTTTAAAAGACCTAACAGACATGTTGGAAGCCGGAATCCAGGACCGGTCCTCCGGACCATAACCCACCCAATCGACCAAATACTGCAGAGCACCCCTGAACAGCCTAGAATCCAGAACTTTCCTAACCTCATACTCCGTTTCTCCATCAACCTGAACAGGTGGAGGAGGAGCAACGACCCGCATGTACCTGTTACACAACAAAGACTTCAGTAGGGAGGTGTGGAAGACGTTGTGCAAGCGAAGATGTCTAAGAAGGGCAAGAGCATAAGCCACAGGGTTAACGCGGCGAATGATCTTGTATGGACCGATAAACCGAGGTGCCATTTTCATAGAAGGCACCTGCAACTTCACATTCCTAGTAGACAACCAAACTCTATCCCCCATGTTGTAGGAAGGAGCTTGTAACCTATGCCTGTCAGCCTTGCGTTTCTGGACAGCAACATTGCACTCCATGTTTTCGCGAATCTGTCTCCAAATATCTTGTAGTTGTGTGAGATGTTTATCGAGAGCCGGGATGGCCTGTTCAGCAAACTGAAGCGGTAGAGCCGGAGGGAAAAAACCATAGATAGCAGAAAAAGGAGAGTGGCCAGTGGTCTCGTTAACGGCATTATTACGTGCATACTCGGCCCAGGGAAACAACTCCAACCAGTTGTCTTGTTGTTGTGTGGTAAAGGAACATATGTACTGCTCGAGACCCTGATTTGCCCTCTCTGCTGCCCCATTGGTTTGTGGATGATATGCTGAAGAGAAGGCCAATTGCACCCCCATCGCCGCACAGAAATCCCTCCAGAAACGAGAGACGAACTGAGATCCTCTGTCAGAGACTATTTCAGACGGAACCCCATGTATTCGTACAATCTCTCTAGCAAAGACGACCGCCAGTTCTTTGGCTGTAGGAAGCTTAGGTAAAGGAACAAAATGAGCCATTTTGGAGAAGCGGTCTACAACTGTCAGAACCACAGTATGACCCTTGGACTTCGGCAAGTCCACAATAAAATCCATGGATAGATGAGACCAAGGCCTATTAGGAATGGGTAAAGGCTGCAATAGACAGACAGGCAAGGTTTTACTGGTTTTGCTTCTGGCACAGACTTGACAAGCCAAAACAAACAGACGTACGTCCTGTCGCATGGTGGGCCACCAGAACTGTCTGGAGATACTGGTAAGAGTCTTAGTAATACCAGGATGACCTGCTGGTTTTGAATCATGAGACATTATGAGTAATTCTTGTCTTTCCTTTTCAGGCACAAACAACATATCTGGAGGCTTGTTAGGTGGAGCCCCCATTTGAGCTGCTTGGAGGCATTCCAGGAAAGGCGAGGAAACAGACAAGACCATGGAAGCCACAATACGTTCAGGAGGAACTATAGGATTGTGGTCTTGTGTATTTGATTCATACGGGTCACATTGACGAAATAAGGCATCAGCCTTTACATTGCGGTCAGCTGGTCTGTAAGTCAACACAAAATTAAACCGAGACAGTAGTAATGACCACCTGGCCTGTCTCGAGTTCAGACGTTTAGCATCCCCGATGTACGTAAGGTTCTTATGATCAGTGATTATCAACAAAGGGTCAAGAGTACCTTCCAACAAATGTCTCCACTCTCACAGGGCAGACACAATAGCAAGCAATTCTCTGTTACCGATATCATAATTGCATTCTGCTGGTGATAATTTTCTTGAAAAGAACCCACAAGGATGTAGAGGCTTCCCTGGAGACTCTCTTTGAGATAGGACAGCCCCAATGCCTATCTCGGAAGCATCAACCTCAAGAATAAATGGAATTCTGGGATCAGGATGCCGTAACACGGGAGCGGAAGTGAAAGCCTGTTTGAGATCTTTGAATGCCTGTTTGGATTGTGAAGACCAGACCTGGTTCTATGACCTTTACGTGTCATATTAATGATAGGAGAAGCTACAGCAGAATAATTCTTGATAAATCTCCTATAATAGTTTGAAAACCCCAGAAACCTCTGTATGGCTTTGAGGCCTTGGGGAAGAGGCCATTCTGAGATGGCTGTGAGTTTGGAAGGATCCATCTCAAAACCTTCTGGAGTGATAATGTACCCAAGAAATTTCACAGTAGTAATGTCGAATAAACACTTCTCCAGTTTACAATAAAGACCATTGTCTAGTAATTTTGCCAATACCTGTCTGACATGTTCATGGTGGGTTTTCAGATCGGGAAAGTAAACCAGTATATCGTCTAGGTAAACAAAGGATTGCAACAAATCTCTGAGCACATCATTAATAAAATCTTGGAATACAGCTGGAGCATTACAGAGACCGAAAGGCATGACCAGATATTCATAATCCCCACTCCTGGTGTTAAATGCTGTTTTCCACTCATGCCCATCTTTTATACGTATCAGGTTGTAAGCCCCTCTTAAATCGAGTTGTGTGTATACTGCTGATCCCCTTAACCTGTCGAACAGTTCTGATATAAGAGGGATAGGGTACACATTCTTGATGGTGATCTTGTTAAGCCCCCTATAATCGATACATGGGCGTAAATCTCCCTCTTTTTTAGACACAAAAAAGAACCCAGCCCCTGCTGGAGAAGAGGAACGTCTAATAAAACCTCTCTCCAAATTCTCCTTTATGTACTGCTCCATGATTTGGTTCTCCTTTATGGATAAAGTATATACTTTGCCTCGAGGAGGCATGGTACCTGGATGAATATCTATGGCGCAATCATACGGTCTATGTGGAGGTAGTTTCTCTGCCTCTCTTTTATCGAATACAGCCCTGAGGTCGGTCAGGAACCTCTGTAGACAATGGAGGAGCTGTAGGTGTGTTCAGGGCACCAATATGCTGAATGGGTATTAAAAAATTATCAAAACAAGCAGGACTCCAAGACTGTATCTCACCCTTAGCCCAATCAATAACAGGATTATGTTCCACCAACCAAGGGAAACCAATCACAGGATTGGAAGGTGAACGGATAACCTGTAATATGATCTCTTCTTTGTGCAAGAGACCACTTGTAAGAACCACTGTAACAGTATCGTGAGTTATCCTGGGGCAGGATAACGGTCTACCGTCTATGGCTTCGATGGCCAAGGGTGTCTTTCTTACAACCAGAGGGAGAGAGATGGAGGAAGCGTATTCAACATCAATGAAATTACCAGCAGCCCCAGAATCAACAAAAGCTGTAGTATGCGTGGTCTTTGGTCTCCCAAGCTATGGATACAGGGTAACAAGAGTATAGTGTCTTTGACAGGAGACATGAACGTCACACCCAAGGCCTGTCTCCTCAACTGCCTTAGGTGCGGTAGTTTTCCGACCTATCATGCATTCTAGGGCGAACAGGACATTGAAGTCGTAGATGTCCTTTTACACCACAATACAGGCACAATCCCTCACGAAGACGACTTGTTCTCTCTTCCTCTGTAAGCCTAGTATGGCCTAGTTGCATTGGCTCAGAGGGAGGAGATAACTCTCTGGGTGGTGCCTGAAAGACAGGGGCCAACCTTGGTAACTGTCTCTTAGATTTCTCTCTTGGTGTTCTTCTGTCCCTTATCTGATCATCCAGATCTATACAATAATCTATGAGTTCACTCAACACCTCAGGTAATTTACGAGGAGCCAACTCATGCATCGACTCTGATAACCCCTCCATAAAAAGCCAGAACCAGAGCCTCATTAGTCCAGTTCACGTCAGAAACTAACGTTTTAAATTCTATAGCATAAACAGATACAGTCCTGTTCCCTTGACGTATGCAGAACAAGGATTTGCCAGCTACCTTGGCCTTTCTGGTAGGATTAAACGTACATTTTAACTCGGCTATGAATTCTTTATAGTTCAGTACGATAGGCTTCTCTGCCTCCCATAAAGGATTCGCCCATGTCAACGCTCTGCTAGACAGATGGTTAATAATGAACCCCACGGGGGGCGTGGTCTGACGCCGAGCGGAGTGGACGTGCCCGAGAGCAGCTCCCGCACGGCTGCCCTTGTTGGTGATCTGATTGCGGTTTCCCTTGCACCTGCGGAGCCGTTGAGCTACATCCGATGCCCACGAACACGGAGGAAGCTTTAGGAGCAGTTTGGAGCCCTTGATTGCCACGGGGGAGCCACCGGTGACTCGTGGGCCTGCGGAGCGAGTGGAGCCTGGGCGGAGAGCCGCCATTGCAGCGCAGACCGCCACTTCCGGGGACTGAGCAGGCTCGGGGGCAGCGGGGGGGGACAGCGAGTGGAGAGGGTTCACTCCCTCCTTTCACCCGAATAACGAGAGACTGGATTGAGGTGACGGCCTGGCGTTGTAACAATCGCCATCTATAATAGTGTGCACCAACACGCAACGAACTGGCGGCAACCCCCTCTGGGTATAGGTGACTGCTGCCCCGGCCCTACTGGTGACCCATCGCCATTCTCCCTGGGGACACCGGGCTCTGAATCCACGAGGAGGAGCGGTCACCCATAATGCAGAGGCCTACGCATAACACGCTGCCGAGACATATATTTTTGTTTCCCCGACGCATTGTATTTCTGACGAAGCAATCTCACCTAACCACTGGGGAGAGGGAGACAGCGCAGAAACGCAGCTTAAAATTTAAGGAGAAAAAGAGGAGAGGAGAGGAGGGGGAGAAAAAGGGGGGAAAGGGAAGGGAAGAAAAGGAGAAAAAAGAAGGAAAAGAAAAAGGAGGGGGGGAAGAAAAGAAAAAAAGAGAGAAAGAGAGGAGGGAAGGGAAAAAAAGAAGAAAAGGAAAGACAGAAAAATACTCGGCCCGGCTGCTGCCGGCCATCGCTGCTTAGTATGGAGGCACTGAGGAGATTTAGCTCATAACGCCGGCTACATTTTATTTTTGGGCAACATGGGGAAACCAAGCAAAGGGACAGGCACGCAGAAGACGCAGGAGGGGAAAAAAATACCAGAGACACCATCTCTCTGCCAATTTTTGATTCCAGCCACTGAAACCGGGGGCGCTCCGCCTGACCAGGCCGAGTCCCCGACCTCTCCTATGATATTATCCCGGGAGCCCTCACCGGCCGTGTCAGACGCCAGATCGGCGGACCCGGAGACTCCTGATTGTGCCTACTTACTGAAAAACCTCCCCACAAGATCCGACCTACACCAGGCTAATGCAGAGCAATCAATCAAGGCAATCAATCCTGACAGAGTTACAACATGTAAGAACAGATATTCAGGGCCTTACCGCACGAGTCGAGACTTTGCAACGAGACTGTGATAAATCCCGCATTGCACATGCTAAGACCGCGTTGAAAGTAGACGCTCAGCAGACTCAGATGCGCAGCATGGCCTTACACATCATGGACTTAGACATCCGCGGGAGACGCAATAACTTACGCCTGAGAGGACTCCCAGAGGGCGAGGAGCCACAACCACATCTACGCGAGGCATTAACGACCATTTTTAATTCTGTGTTGGAACGTGACGCCACATCACCTATTGAATTTGTCCACGCTCATAGAGCGCTACGGCTGAGGGGCCCTCCGGGAACACCTCCGAGAGACGTGATATGTTGCCTAGCAACCTATGGACTCAAAGAAAACATACTAACAAAAGCCAGAGAGGTTAACCAGATTTCCTACGAAGGCTCCCCGCTTCAACTGTTCCCAGATCTCTCACCGGCAACCTTAGCGTACCGGAGAGCACTTAAACCTCTCACGAGCCTGTTGCAAGCCCAACAACTGAGGTACCGCTGGCATATACCCACTGGGCTATTGGTGCACACCAAATAAGGCCCTTATTTGATTAACACCACGGATGATATGACCACGCTGCTGGATGATCTACAACTACCTGTATTGACCCTTCCTTGGCCTGACCCACTGCAGGTGTACTCCGCTGGTCCACGACTCCTGCGACAGAGACCCTTACCACCCCGACCACAGCGGCAACATGCCCACGCAGGGAGACGTTCGGGCTCCCAAGCATAACTCACCATGCTATACGACTAGACCGATGTACCCATTAAGTTTCACAACTTGACCGGCTCTCCGTGCCCTCGGCCTGACACTATGGACTACTTCAAGCGACGATGGCACTAATGCCAATCCTGACCTGGATTTTTGTTTCTCATGACATCCGTGCTCTTACCGGGAGCTCCGCCTTCTCCGACTCTCTGCCTTCTCCGACTCTCGTTCCACAAACACCGGCACACCCCTGACCATGCTTTTTCTAACCTCACCTACCGAGCTGTACCTCAGGGTACTCTCGTTGAAGACGTTACCTGCACCGCGGTTGTTCCCCTGTTCCATACTTATCGAATCCTGATTGGGTAAACCCTGTCCCCCCCCTTCGGTCAAACCACACGATGGTGCACTTTGGGAAGGTCGAACCAGACAGCGGGAAGATAACAATAACCTTGAACTGACGTAGTGTGGTTATATGCCGCCAGTGCCACATGGGGGGGGTTGGTGGGTGTTTTTTTTTTTCACAGGACATGCACTAAAGACCTTTGAACTGCTTTGGACACCTCTCGACAGTAATGGCAGCTTGGCATTGTATTAATGCACACGCATACCGTCATTTACCCCCCAATGCACCCACTGCCTTTCATTGAGGCGAGACATTTATTGTTACTTGTTGATCTAATGTTCCTCACCCGCCCACTGCTGAGGGCGGAGATTGCACCGGGGCACGGAGAGCGATTAGAACCGGTTGTTATCCCCATGTTCCCCTTACCCGCATGATATTTTAGACATGCCGCGCGTTACGTTCTATATAGTTTACAGCTTTCCAAGGTTAATCTACGTTCGTGTCACTGTTTGTACAACTAACTCCGATTTTCACTTTTACAATTAGGTGTTCCCCCCGGGTGGGAATACACACACCTCTGTGGCAGTAGTCGCCTTGGTGCTGTAGTCCGTGGTGAGGTGATCCACGACCACGCCCCCCTTTACCGTGGTGCAGTGACACCATAGTGTTCCGGCCCGCATCCCTGGCAACAGCCGGTTCGCGGATTGCTAGTGGGCACTGTCACTCCTACCTCTCAGTTTTAAGTAAGTTTTGGTTTCACCCCACACTTTCCCCCCACTTTCTCCCCTTTCCCCCTACTCTCCTTTGACCCCACGGTACAGTACGCATATCATCCGTTCTTCATAACTACTAGGTTACCATGTCTCTCCCACAGGATCTCTCGATCATGTCCATAAATGCTTAATTTATGCGGGCTTAATGCGGGCTTAGAGGGCTTAATTTACCTGAAAAACGCTCTCGGGCGTTGCGTGATTTCAGGAGTTGCAAGGCATCAGTAGTATTCATACAAGAAACGCACTTCAGGGGAGACACCCACCCCAAATTGACGGACTCACACTTCCCGGTTGGGTTTTACAGTAACCACACCACTTCAAAATCCAAAGGTACGGCTAAACTATTTCATAAACGCACTCCCTATACAAGCACGGCGTCCCTGACGGACGGAGAGGGGAGACTACTGGTAGTTAAAGGACACATAGCAAACCTTTACGCCCCGAATAAAGCCCAAAACCGCTTTATTACCACCAGCCTACGCAAGGTAATGGACTTCGCAGGCACTCTAATTTTAGGGGGGACTTCAACGTCCCCTTGGCTCCACTAGTTGACACGTCCAAAGGTACTACCTCTCACCCTCTACACATATTAAGATCCATCGGCAAGACACTACACTCTTCTCGATTGGTGGACTGCTGGAGGGCGCAACATCCGGAAGAGAGAGACTACACGTTCTTCTCCCAACCCCAGCAGTCCTACTCCTGTCTAGACTACTTCTTTTTGCAACACTACCATCTACACACACTGAAAACAGCATCCATTGGCACAGCAACCTGGTCGGATCACGCTCCAATTCATATCACCCTCACATCCCCGCTCTACTGTCCTGCCTCCTTCTCCTGGCACTTAAATGACTCCTTTTTGGCTAATGAATCCCTTGTGGAAGACAGCGAACAGGTGCTTGAAACCTATTTCGCTGAAAACGTGACCCCAGACACATCCGACCCTGTAATTTGGGAAGCGCACAAATGCGTAATTAGGGGTCACTACATTAAGAAAGGGGCGGAACTTAAAAAGCAAAGATCCACACAGATTAGTGATCTGGTACTCCAGATCTCAGATACTGAACGCTTACACAAACGGGACGCTGACCCAACACACCTGACCACGCTCACGACCCTGCGACGCTCCCTAACAGACCTTATGAACACACTACACCATCGAACGTGTCTTCAAACAAAAGCCTTTTTCCACACTCACGGGGATAAATGTGGCCGCCTTCTGGCACGCATGATAGCCAAAAGCGGGCTGCTACATATATCGCCAGCGTACAGGACAGAGAGGGTAGACCGAAACACATGCCAACGCAAATCATGACTGCCTTACGCGAATATTACAAGTGACTGTACTCCCTTACAGGCCCCCAGACAGATGAAGCTAGACGGACAATGCTTGACCAGATTCAAACGTACCTCTCCAAACACTCCACACGCAAAGTTTCTACGGTAGACGCAGCTCTCATGGAAGATCCTATCACGGAAGGGGAATTATCGGCTGCCCTCAAATCGTCTAAAACAGGCAAATGCCCCGGCCCAGACGGTCTCCCGCTCCGGTACTATAAGACTTTCCGTAAAGTCCTCATACCACACTTTTCTGAAAGCCTTTAATGCCCTGGCCCAAGGCCAGAACCTCCCCCCGCAGGCATTAATGGCCAACGTCACTTTGCTGCCAAAGGAGGGCAAGGACCCTACTAATTGCGCAATCTATAGACCAATATCATTACTCAACACAGACATTAAACTTTTCGCTAAAGTTTTGGCCACACGCCTTCAACCGCACATCCCTGATTTGATACATTGCGATCAGGTGGGGTTCGTCCCGGGGAGAGAAGCAAAACTCAACACGATTAGGGCTTTGCAACTGATTCACCGAGGCCGATCTTCGGGCGAGGATTTCTCTTATCAACTGACTCAGAGAAGGCCTTCGATAGGGTCAACTGGGACTTTCTGTTTGCCTCACTTGCACACATAGGGCTGGGCCCGAATATGCAGTCCTGGGTCCGGGTCTTGTACGCGGATCCCTCGGCATGGCTTTGTGTGAATGGAGTCTACTCAGAGTCTTTTAAAATACATAACGGTACAAGACAGGGATGCCCCTTGTCCCCATTGCTTTTTATTTTGTCCCTGGAACCCTTTCTCGCCGCCGTTAGACATAACCCAGACATCAGGGGGCCCACTATGGGCACGGCACAACACAAAATCGCAGCATACGCCGACGACTTGCTCTTCTTCGTGACGAACCCGAGAGTATCCCTGCCCTGCATTTTATCAACCTTTAGGGAATACGGAGCCATTTCCAACCTAAAAATTTATTTTGGAAAATCCCACATCCTGAGTGTATTTGCGGTAGACACACGAACCCCACTAATTCTTCAACACTTCCCATTCTCAATCTCACTCACGAAAATAAAGTACTTAGGGATTTGGCTAAATCCTGATTTCCGAAGCTACCATATAGCGAGCCATTTATTACGTATTCTAGATTGGTCGAAACCGGGGGTCAGGAAGAAATGGAAAGACTCGGAACAAGACTCACTAAGGGTACCCCTGGCCACCTTACCATGGCTCCCAATCTCCAAGGACAAAGATCATGCCATCACATCCCCTTACATGCTAGCCACCATGGCCATTTGGCGTCTTGCCTCCAAGACCATCTCCCTCTCCACCTCTCCATCTCCCCTGTTACCAATTGTACACACTCGAGATTTTGCCTTGGGGCTGCAAACACAGACCTTTTGCACCTTATTCTCGACAGAGATCCCGAGAGTACATCATTTACTGCGCACTACAGGGTATATACCATTAAGGGAACTGTTTACAATGGGACCACCACCCTTTTTACTCAGTTTTAAATATAGTCAATTGTGCCGTTACCTGTGAGCAATCCCGCAACAACACAAACTCACTAGACAATTTACCGGATTTGAACAACAATGCATGTTACCTAACCCCTTGGCACATGGTATTTCACACATTTACGCTCTGCTTCAAACTGCGGCTGCAGACCTGCCAGCCCCTTTCATGGGACGCTGGGAGATGATGCTAGACATGCCCCTTTCAGAATCCCAATGGGGTAAAATTTTAGATCTCGCACACCATTGCTCCGTGGCAAGCAGGGTCCAGGAAGCAGTATACAAGGTTTTAACTTTATGGTACAGAGTACCCATGCAAATCAGCCAGATGTTCCCTGCCATACCCCCAACGTGCTGGAGATGTAATGGAGATGAAGGTACGATGATCCACATATGGTGGAGCTGTCCAATTCTTATCCCCTTCTGTAAGACCATACATGCGGTTACCTCTGAATTTGTTGACCCCCCAATATCTTTTAGCCCTGCGTCGATGCTCCTCCACCACACCGAGATATCCGCTCGCACATATAAAAGATCTGTATTGATTTGAATTCTCAATGTGGCCAAAAGTGTCATCCCTTTATATTGGAGACAAATTATCTGTCCACCCATGTCAGCCTGGCGGTCTAGGATGGAAGACCTCCACTCTCTAGAACAGTCCGAGTTGCATTCCACAATCTGGTCCAGATGGACTTTGGTCTCATCCTCCTCCACTTTTAGAACCATATTGAATGCACACCGAGACTAAAGGATCTAAGGTACTCTATACGTAGCCACCTAGTAATTCGGCTTTACCTACGGTATGTGACCGACTCCCCCCCCTCCCCCTCCCATCCTCAAGCTGTTTTTCACCTTTCTTTAAACCCCTTTTTTACTTATAGATCTATAGGCATAAATCCAGATCTCTATATTTGCTATTCGTTGATATTTTTATAATCGTTATGTATTGTTATACTTGATCAGATCCTGCGTGATCTGACAAATCCAGATTTATACCTGAACAATGAAACTATGCTATCTTTTATGTTTGAATTTGTTGATGAAACTCAATAAAAACTTTGATTTACAAAAAAAATAATGAACCCCACTTTTGCTATGTCAGTGTTAAACATTTGTGGATTTAGTTTGAAATGAATATCCACATGGACCAAAAAACCCCGGCACTCCGAGGGAGTACCGTCAAACCTCATAGGAGCGGTCATGTGTACCTGGGAAGTCTGCACGACAGGGGACACAGGAATAGCAGGCGAAGGTGCAACCCCAGCTGGTTCCAGGTGAGCCGTACGAGACTGGATAGTTTGTAAGGCGAGAGCAAACTGATCCATTCTATGGTCCTGCTCATCCTGTCTGGATATAAAGTTACTCAAATGCTGTGCTAAGTTTGCGGGATCCATTTGGCCAGGTTCCCGGATCCCACCACACAGTCCTTAAAGCCCAACACTCCACAGAGCCAAAAAATTACCAACAAGGTAGCCGTAAAAGAATTCCTAACTGTCTGGTCCTTAAAAATTGGCCAGGTATATGTATACTAGCTAGACAAAAAGAGTTAATCAAAGACAATGTCGTAATACAAAACCGCAACACAGGGGTAGTCAGACGAGCCAGAATCAGTCAAATGGAATAGCCGGGTCGATATCAGTGCAGAAGCATAGTACAAGGAAATAGTCTAGGGCAACGGAAGGCAGAATAGTCAGAAAACAAGCAGAGGTCAATAACAGGTTAAATCACAAGAGAATTCAGGTACAGGGAGCTCAGGTACAGATAACCATGATCTGGCACTGCTTAGAAGGAACTGTTGGTTTTTAAAAGACCTTCACCAGACCGCGCCCCCCTCTCAAGCCGTGCCTCATGCAGCCACCTCCCTGCCTGTCTCTATTTAAACCGGGCGTTGGTAAGCGAGCAGCATCAGACATGCTGCTGTCAAGCACACCGGAGAGGCTGGAAGCCCCCAACGTTACAGTACCAGGTCCTTCCTCACAATGTGACAGCATCCCATCAGCTGAAGATTTACGCAGTCAGATTACGTTGCCCCAGCTGCTGCAGCGTAAGAAAAAATATAGTCCCAACCATCCCCAAGCACAGCGTCTAAATGTCAGCTTAGCAAAATTACTCACATTACAGCTGCTGCCTTTCCAGCTGGTGGACTCTGCTTCCTTCTGTGAATTTGCTGAATGTGCTGTACCACAGTGGCAGGTTCCAAAACGCCATTACTTTTCACGGAAGGCCATTCCAGCACTATACCAGCACGTGGAAGACAATGTTATGGAGTCATTGGGAAAGGCAGTCAGCAGCAAGGTGCATGTGACTTTAGACACGTGGTCCAGCAAGCATGGACAGGGCCGTTACACTTGCTTCATGGCACACTGAGTAACTCTGATTGCAGCTGGGAGGGATCCAAGACGGGACTCTGTGCTGGAGCTTGTTCATCCACCATGCCTCCAGAAAGCTGCTTGTATGAGGTCTGTCTGCTCCACCACCACCTCTCCCTCTTCCTCCTCCTCCTTCTCTGTCTCTGGCAAAGTTGCAGTTAAACCGACGCGTGACAGGGGCTACGGAATGGCTCAAGCAAAAAGATGCCATACTGTGCTTGAGCTGGTTTGTTTAGGGGACAGGAGCCACACTGGGCCAGAAATTCTGTCAGCTCTGCAGGGGCAGGTGCAGAGATGGTTAACACCACGCCAGCTTCAGCTGGGAATGGTCGTTTGTGATAATGGCTGCAACCTTCTCTCCGTCCTATGCCTGGGTAAGTTGACGCATGTACCATGCCTAGCACACGTCCTAAATCTGGTGGTACAGCGTTTCCTAACCAGGTACCCAGGGCTGGCAGAGCTTCTCAGCCAGGCCAGAAAAGTCTGCAGCCACTTTAGACGGTCATTCCCAGCAAGTGTTCGCCTGGCAGAAATTCAAAGAGAATTCCACCTTCCCACAAACCGTCTGTTTTGTGACATGCCCACCAGGTGGAACGTGACATTAGCAATGCTGCAGCATCTGCACAAGCAGCAGAGGGCCATCAATGATTACCTGTGTGAATATGGCACAAGGACAGGTTCAGGTCAACTTGTTTCCCCCCCCACAGTGGCTGATGATCAAGGATGCATGCACTGTACTGTCACCATTTGAGGAGGCAACGAGGATGGTGAGCAGGCAGGGACAGTGCATGCATCAGAGTCACAATTCCTTTAGTGTTCCTGCTGGAGTACACTCTGCGGGGAATTATAGATGTGGCTCTAGAGGCAGAGCAGCGGGAGGAAGAGGAGGCCTTCCCTAGCTCTGAAGGCCCCAGTCTTTCCGCAGACAGCATTCCAGCGGGTCCTACTCAGATCAGACAGGAGGAGGAGGAATATTTAAGTAGTGGGGGCATTGAAGGTGGGGATTCCTCAAGGGAGGGTTTTGTGTGCCCAGAAACACAAGGACTAGTACATGGCTGGGAGGAGGAAGTGCACGATGGGGACATCCTCATTGACCAGGAAGACTTTGAAGCTAATGCCAGCTCAAACCAAGGGTAAAGTTGCAGAGCTCATCCTGCCCACACAGCGGGAGGACAGGATGAAAAAACTTGAGGACGCTCTAAAGCGACACTTGTGTAACACCTTTCCAGGCACTGGTAGGTTACCAAGTGATGACACAGGTGCTTCTGAGGCTGCGGATGATCAGAGGAATAGTGGTGAAGGCCGGGGCCACTTGACTGATGCCTTTTTAAAAAATTTTAGTCCTCAACGCCCAGGGACATCAAATGTAGGCACCCATTGCCAGCGTCTTCACCGTATGGTGCAGGACTACCTAGGGGCAAGGGCAGACCTGGATACCTTTCCAGCAGATGATCCACTGGCTTACTGGGTGTTGAGATTGGATCACTGGCACAATTTAGCCAATATGCTATGCAGCTACTAGTTTGCCCTTCATCCAGCGTGCTTTCTGAAAGGACGTTCAGTGCCACTGGAGGTTTTGTCAGACAAAAGAGTGCGTCTGTCCACCGACTCTGTAGACCGGCTGACATTTATAAAAATGAATCAGTCCTAGATCAGCAGCTATCAATCCCCTGATGCTGACATAACGGAATAGATCAGGGATGTGTTCTGCATTCAAAAAACCTCCACCACTTAAATCTTCCACAATACCACAAAGGGGTTATGGTGTGAAGGCACTATCTGCCACCAAAGGCACAATATTTGGGTGCACTGACGCCTGTACCAGATTTATATCATTTACATTTTTTGGAACGCAGGGTCCAACCCGGCACTCTTCCACAATACCACTAAAGGGTTATGGTGTGAAGGCACTTGCTGCCACCAAAGGCTGCACTGACACCTGTCCCACATTTATATCATTTTAATATTTTGAACTGCAGGGTCCAACCCTGCACTCTTCCACAATACCACAAAAGGGTTACGGTGTGAAGGCACTTGCTGCCACCAAAGGCACAATATTTGGCTGCACTGACGCCTGTACCAGATTCATATCATTTAAATTTTTTGAACCACAGGGTCCAACCCTGCACTCTTCCACAATACCACAAAAGGGTTACAGTGTGAAGGCACTTGCTGCCACCAAAGGCACAATATTTGGCTGCACTGACGCCTGTACCAGATTCATATCATTTAAATTTTTTGAACCGCAGGGTCCAACCCTGCACTCTTCCACAATACCACAAAAGGGTTACAGTGTGAAGGCACTTGCTGCCACCAAAGGCACAATATTTGGCTGCACTGACACTGACGCCTATATTACCAGATTTATATCATTTAAATTTTTTTGGACCGCAGGTTCACCCTGCACTCTTCCACAATACCACAAAAGGGTTACGGTGTGATGGCACTTGCTGCCATCAAAGGCACAATATTTGGGTGCACTGACGCCTGTACCAGATTTGTTTCATTTTAATTTTTTGTAACGCAGGGTCCAACCCTGCACTCTTCCACAATTCCACAAAAGGGTTACGGTGTGAAGGCACCTGCTGCCACCAAAGGCACTATATTTTTCTGCACTGACACTGACGCCTATATTACCAGATTTATATAATTTGGTGTTGAGTGATATTCAGGGTTTTTTATTACCTCCCTGGCTGGGGATTCTAGATATTACAGTCTTTTTTGCTTTGACATTTCGTATCATAGAAATCTGTCCATAAAGATACAAACTACGCTGATCTGGGGTGAGCGACATAGCACCGCTACACTTTGGCTACCTTTTACTGTATCCCAAAAACACATAAAAATCTACTTGAACCGCCCAGCCATCCGATTGTGTCTGGGATTGATAATTTTACACAGAATATGAGTATTTTTTTAAATAAAATCTTGCGGAAATATGTTGTGGCATTGCCATCCTATATAAGAGATACTAAACAGATATTGCAGACTTTAAAGTTAAAAATATAAATGAAGAAGTCTTGCTATGTAGTTTGGACGTGGAATCATTATATTCTTGTATACTACATGACTTGGGTCTTCTACATGTTTAAAAGACTCTTATGAAGGATGCTACATTACCAGATACAACTGTACAATTTTTATTGGATCTTCTTGAATTTCTTCTGACACATAATTTCTTTATATTTAATGGCCAATATTTCTATCAGATCAAAGGAATGGCCATGGGTTCTTCTTGTGCACCCTCCTATGCAACCTTTTTTTGGGGATATGGGAAGAAGAGATTGTTTTTGGGGAAGACCTAAGGCCATACAGTTCCAATATTGATATGTGGTCCTGTTATATCGATGATATACTCATCGCCTGGAGAGGTACCGATATTGAGTTCAAGGAGTTTGTTGGGAAGCTAAATTATAATTCCCTGAATTTAAGATTCACCTTTGAAATACAGAGGAGTGAAATAAATTTTTTGGATTTGAAAATCGCCAAAACTGATACTGGTTAATTAACTACCACCCTATTTCGAAAGGAGACAGCCTCTTATAATCTTTTACATTGGGACAGTTTTCACCCTAAGCCGTTGAAAAGGGTATCCCTACAGGGCAATATCTGCGTCTACGCAGGATTTGTTCTACTGATGAAAAATTCATCAGGAAGTCACAAACATTGAGAAGCGATTTTAGGGAAAAGGGCTACCGTAATCGCTGTCTTAAAATGACATTTCAACGTGCCTTAACAATGTCGAGAGATGATCTGTTGATAGATCATAATAAACCAAATACTAAATTGATTAGATGTATCGGTACCTTTGATGCGGGTTGGTATTCTGGTAAAAAAATACTTGATCGTTATTGGCCTTTGCTAACATTTGATCCTCAATTGTCTGATGTCCTTACAGCCAAGGCTTCGATGACAGCAATTTGAGAGACAAATTGGTTCATAGTCACCATTCTGTTTCACCCTGTGTAAAGACTCCTACTTGGCTTTCTCGGAATTTGAGGGGCACTTATAAATGTGGTCACTGTGTTGCCTGCAGTTACATCTTAAAACCATCAAAAACCGTTACGGACTCCCTGAATAAATTGAAATTTGAAATAATTTCCTCTTTCAAATGTAATTCAGCGGGAGTAGTTTATCTTATTTCCTGCAGTTGTGGGAAAAAATACGTTGGAAAAACTTTACGTCCTCTTAAAAGAAGAATTATGGAACACGTCCATTCAGTCAAGAGAGCTCAAGAGACTCCAATATCACGTCATCTGTTACAGTTTCATAATAACAAATGCGAGATCTCTTAAATTCTGCTGTTTAGAATCAGGGACCCCGTCACCTAGGATTTGAAGTTGCGCCATAGGGAGTGTTGGTGGATTCACCAGATACGTTCTCTGTCCCCTTATGGTCTCAATGAAGGCTTCTCTTTTTTACCATTCATTTAAAAGGAGGATATATTAATGGCTTGGTCACTCTATTTACTTTTAGCCAATGCCATAGCTATCATTATTATAGTCCCTTAACCCTAATTATTTTGGCACTATGGACGTTCTTCTTCGACATCTGTTGGTATAGCTTACTCTTAATTGTGTCGTTGGATTGGTTTGTAAGGTCATGTGTCAGTTCAGTTATCTGATTGGGTAGTTTCGAGTCTAACCTAATTATCCCTATAGTCATCCGATACCCTCATTGATTGCCTGCCGAATGTACTGATTGGCCATTCTGTCCATGTGACTGGGATTTGAATGCATTATATTTTGGGAAGGTGGGCGGTGTTGGTATATTTATTTCTGACTCTCGATGAAGCCGATGCTGTGTCGGCGAAACACGCGTCCGTGTTGAGTCTTGGTTTTATTATGTTGTCTCGTGATTTATAATACTGCAGGGCAAGCGTAGAAATCTATTCAAGCAAGGATCGGTTGCCTACTTGATTTATACCAATTATTTATATCAAATATCGATATTTTATTTAACTATCGTATATGTGTCTGACTATTACTGCTAAGTTTGGGCCACAATTATTTCTCGTTCCAGCATTGAATGTGACACATTTTGAATCTAAATACCAAGGACCAGACCAAGGAAGCTTAGGTGAATTTCGTCCTCCGGTCTGTATTTCTGGTGTAGCTTTGTTTTTAACAAATTCATTTCGGCTGCTAATGAGGTTGTGACTAGGGATGAGCCGAACACCCCCTGAGTTTGGTTCGAGCCCGAACCCGAACTTCCCATTTGTTCGGGACCGAACCCGAACTCCCATGCAAGTCAATGGGGCTGAAAATTCGGTTTTTTAGAGTGCCCTCCAAGAGGGCATATATGCTACATATTTGCCATAAAAGGTGTATGGGGGTCCGAGTAGTGCCCAGGGGGACAGGAAACAAGGATAAAAAGTTTTAAAAAAAAAGTTTTTAAAGGGACAGTGAGTTTTCCATGAAATAAGGGTTAAAAATAAAAACGAAAAATTCCTTCAAATATCGTGCCTAGGAGGTCCCCATAACCTGCCCGTGAAGTGGTGGATTTCTAGGATGTATAGAAACACTTAAAAACAAATAAATTACGTTTCATATGACGGTAAATGCTTTTCCTTTAATCTATCCATAAACAACTGCTTGGGGCGGCAGCCTGTATGAAAAGACATTTTAGGACGTGCAGAAATTTTTTTGTGTTTTTTTGGGCTAAATTATTGTGAAACTTATGCAGGCTTTGGATGAAAGTAACAATAGGTGCTTTAAAATTGTGCTTTTAGCGTCGGCAACAGTGCCGTCACACCGTAACCCCTCTGAGGATATGAATCTGATACAGGCGTCAATGGCAGTGCACCCAGATATTGTGCCTTTAGTGCCAGGCATGCAAGTACTATCATACAGTAACCCCTCTGTAGTATTGTGGAAGAGTTCAGGGGTGGACCATGTGGTTGGTCCTATATTTAATTATTTTTTTTTATCTGGTAATGGGCGTCAGTGCACCCAGATATTGTGCCTTTAATGGCAGGCCAGCAAGTATCATCATACAGTAACCTCTCTGTAGTATTGTGGAAGAGTGCAGGGGTGGACCATGCGGTCCTATATTAAAAAGATATGAATCTGGTAATGGGCGTCAGTGCACCCAGATATTGTGCCTTTAATGGCAGGCCAGCAAGTATCATCATACAGTAACCCCTCTGTAGTATTGTGGAAGAGTGCAGGGGTGGACCATGCGGTCCTATATTAAAAAGTAATGAATCTGGTAATGGGCGGCAGTGCACCCAGATATTGTGCCTTTAATGGCAGGCCATCAAGTATCATCATACAGTAACCCCTCTGTAGTATTGTGGAAGAGTGCAGGGGTGGACCATGCGGTCCTATATTAAAAAGATATGAATCTGGTAATGGGCGTCAGTGCACCCAGATATTGTGCCTTTAATGGCAGGCCAGCAAGTATCATCATACAGTAACCCCTCTGTAGTATTGTGGAAGAGTGCAGGGGTGGACCATGCGGTCCTATATTAAAAAGATATGAATCTGGTAATGGGCGTCAGTGCACCCAGATATTGTGCCTTTAATGGGAGGCCATCAAGTATCATCATACAGTAACCCCTCTGTAGTATTGTGGAAGAGTGCAGGGGTGGACCATGCGGTCTTATATTAAAAAGATATGAATCTGGTAATGGGCGTCAGTGAACCCAGATATTGTGCCTTTAATGGCAGGCCAGCAAGTATCATCATACAGTAACCCCTCTGTAGTATTGTGGAAGAGTGCAGGGGTGGACCATGTGGTCCTATATTAAAAAGATATGAATCTGGTAATGGGCGTCAGTGCACCCAGATATTGTGCCTTTAATGGCAGGCCATCAAGTATCATCATACAGTAACCCCTCTGTAGTATTGTGGAAGAGTGCAGGGGTGGACCATGCGGTCCTATATTAAAAAGATATGAATCTGGTAATGGGCATCAGTGCACCCAGATATTGTGCCTTTAATGGCAGGCCAGCAAGTATCATCATACAGTAACCCCTCTGTCGTATTGTGGAAGAGTGCAGAGTTGGACCCTGCTGTTCAAAAAATGAAAATGATATAAATCTGGCACAGGCATCAGTGCAGCCAAATATTGTGCCTTTCATGGCAGCAAGTGCATTTACACCGTAACCATTTTGTGGTATTGTGGAAGAGTTCAGTGCTGGAGGTTTTGTGCATGCAGAAGACATACCCGATCTATTCCGTTACTTCGGCATCAGGGGATTGATAGCTGCTGATCCAGGACTGATTCATTTTTATAAATTTCAGCCGGTCTACAGAGTCGGTGGACAGACGCACTCTTTTGTCAAACAAAACCTCCAGCGACACTGAACGTCCTTTCGGAAAGCACGCTAGATGAAGGGCAACCTAGTAGCTGCATAGCATATTGGCTAAGTTCTGGCCAGTGATCCAATCTCAACACCAGTAAGCCAGTGGATCATCTGCTGGAAAGGTATCCAGGTCTGCCCTTGCCCCTAGGTAGTCCTGCACCATATGGTGAAGACGCTGGCAATGGGTGCCTACATTTGACGTCCCTGGGCGTCGAGGACTAAAAAAATTTAAAAATGCATCAGTCAAGCGGCCCTGGCCTTCACCGCTATTCCTCTGATCACCTGCAGCCTCAGAAGCACGTGTGTCAGCAGTAGCACTTGGTAATCTAACAGTGCCTGGAAAGGTGTTATACAAGTTTCGCTTTAGAGCGTCCTCAAGTTTTTCATCCTGTGCTCCCTCTGTGCGGGCAGGATGAGCTCTGCAACATTCCCCTTGTATCGTGGATCAAGAAAGGTTGCCAACCAGTAATGATCCCTCTCCTTGATAGCATGAATCCTGGGGTCCTTTAGCAGGCTTTGCATCATTAGGGAGCCCATGCAGCGTAGGTTGGAGGTGGCATTAGCTGCCGAGTCTTCCTGGTCAATGAGGATGACCGTATCGTGCACTTCCTCCTCCCAGCCACGCACAAGCCCTTCTGTTTCTGGGCACACAAAACCCTGCCTTGAGGAATCCCCACCTTCAATGCCCCCACTACTTAAATGTCCTCCTCCTCCTCCTCATCCTCCTCCTGTCTGATCTGAGTAGGACCCGCTGGAATGCTGTCTGCAGAAAGACTGGGGCCTTGAGAGCTAGGGAAGGCCTCCTCTTCCTCCCGCTGCTCTGCCTCTAGAGCCACATCTATAATTCCCCGCAGAGTGTGCTCCAGCAGGAACACTAAAGGAATTGTGTCACTGATGCATGCACTGTCCCTGCTCACCATCCTCGTTGCCTCCTCAAATGGTGACAGTACAGTGCATGCATCCTTGATCATCAGCCACTGCGGGGGGAAAAAAAACCAAGTTGACCTGAACCTGTCCTTGTGCCATACTCACACAGGTACTCGTTGATGGCCTTCTGCTGCTTGTGCAGATGCTGCAGCATTGCTAATGTCGAGTTCCACCTGGTGGGCATGTCACAGATCAGACGGTTTGTGGGAAGGTGGAATTCTCTTTGAATTTCTGCAAGGCGAACGCTTGCTGGGAATGACCGTCTGAAGTGGCTGCAGACTTTTCTGGCCTGGATGAAAAGCTCTGGCAGCCCTGGGTACTTGGTTAGGAAACGCTGTACCACCAGATTTAGGACGTGTGCTAGGCATGGTACATGCGTCAATTTACCCTTGCGTAGGGCGGAGAGAAGGTTGCTGCCATTATTGCAGACGATCATTCCCAGCTCAAGCTGGTGTGGTGTAAACCATCTCTGCACCTGCCCCTGCAGAGCTGACAAAATTTCTGAGCCGGTGTGGCTCCTTTCCCCTAAACAAACCAGCTCAAGCACAGTATGGCATCTTTTTGCTTGAGCCATTGCGTAGACCCTGTCAGGCGTGGGTTTAACTGCCACTTCGCCAGAGACAGAGAAGGAGAAGGAGGAGGAGGAGGAGGAGGAAGAGGTGGTGGTGGTGGAGCAGACAGACCTCATACAAGCAGCTTTCTGGAGGCATGGTGGATGAACAAGCTCCAGCACAGAGCCCCGTCTTGGATCCCTCCCAGCTGCAATCAGAGTTACCCAGTGTGCCATGAAGGAAATGTAACGACCCTGTCC
This sequence comes from Leptobrachium leishanense, assembly GCA_009667805.1. Taxonomy (NCBI): domain Eukaryota; kingdom Metazoa; phylum Chordata; class Amphibia; order Anura; family Megophryidae; genus Leptobrachium; species Leptobrachium leishanense. The sequence goes on along the minus strand of CM019064.1, from coordinate 181,701,868 downwards.
ATGCTTGCTGGACCACGTGTCTAAAGTGACATGCACCTTGCTGCTGACTGCCTTTCCCAATGACTGGATAACATTGTCTTCCACGTGCTGGTATAGTGCTGGAATGGCCTTGCGTGAAAAGTAATGGCGTTTTGGAACCTGCCACTGTGGTACAGCACATTCAGCAAATTCACGGAAGGTAGCAGAGTCCACCAGCTTGAAAGGCAGCAGCTACAATGCGAGTAATTTTGCTAAGCTGGCATTTAGACGCTGTGCTTGGGGATGGTTGGGACTATACTTTTTCTTTCGCTGCAGCAGCTGCGGCAACTTAATCTGAATGCGTAAATCTTCAGCTACTGGGATGATGTCACATTGTGAGGAAGGACCTGCTGGTACATACATTACTGTAGCATCATCCCTGTCAGTGGAGGTTGTAGGCAATTGCATGGCAGGACATGCAGTGTGGGTAGAGACAGATGAGGAGGAGGACCTACACAAAGTTTTGCCCCAACGGGATATGTGGCACTTGTTCATATGTCGCCTCAAGCACGTGGTACGCAAGTGTCCGGTGTTTATCCCACGCTTCAGCCTCCTCTGACATAGATTACAAATAGCAAAGCTGGGGTCTGCTGCACAGTTCTTAAAGAACTCCCAGACAGCAGATTTCCTGCATGTGTTCTTTGAGACAACAGCACTCTGCACCGGAGCAGCTCTGACATGTGATGCCTTGGGCTGGCTAGTGCTACGGTTGGTCACAGAGGATGCTGTGCCTCGTGTTTGCTGTGCCTCCTCCTCCTCCTCCCCTCCTCCTCCTTACTTGATTCCTCAGTTCGATCTGGCACCCAGGTGGAGTCAGTGACGTCATCATCATCAATGTCATCTTCACCCCCTATCTCCTCATCACTGGAGCCAACTTGGCAGTATGCTACAGCTGCTGGGGCAACATGAGTGCCAGTTATTTGTGTGTCATCACTGGCACCCCCTTCCTCTAGGTTGATTATACTCCCTTCCTCAACCTCAGAGATTGAATCAGAGCACTGTACTTGTTGCGCATCCTCAAGCAGCATGTCACTCTCATTGTAGTCAAACAATTCAGCTGACTCCTCCGTGTGTGATAGCGAGTCTATGGCAGGAGTAGCTGTGGACATGGAGGCTGCATTAGATGCTTTGGCAGCTGAGGTGGACTATAAAGCACTAGAAGCCTGGCTGGCAGTGGACTCGGAGGATGAGGATGGCCTGGTTAGCCAATCCACCAAGTCCTCTGTATGTTGCTGCTGCTTAAGACGGCCAGCACCAGTTAGAAAGGACAAACGTGCCCCTGCAGAGGATGCACCACGTCCACCACGACCAGAGACACAGCCTCCCGACACAGGGGCTGCTTGCCCTCTTATCTGTGTCTGGGAGCGTCTGCCTGTCCTTTTTGTTCTTTCAGACATGGTGAGTGATATATAGATTAATATATAAAGAACTCTGATTCAACTCTGGTATAAAGATTTAAATAATTCTGGTATAACTCAGTGAGACACACTGATAGCTGGCAGCCAGTGACAAGAGACAGATCACCTTAATTCACAAATGTTTTAAAGAAATTTGTGAGCCCCAAAATACAGCGTGGTACTTTTTGTATGACGAGACACAGATCACCTTAATTCCCAAGTGTTTTAAAGAAATTAGTGAGCCCCAAAAAAAATTGCTGGCTGTGTGACGAGACACAGAAGATCACCTTAATTCACAAGTGTTTTAAAGAAATTAGTGAGCCCCAAAATACAGCGTGGTACTTTTTGTATGACGAGACACAGATCACCTTAATTCCCAAGTGTTTTAAAGAAATTAGTGAGCCCCAAAAAAAATTGCTGGCTGTGTGACGAGACACAGAAGATCACCTTAATTCCCAAGTGTTTTAAAGAAATTAGTGAGCCCCAAAATACAGCGTGGTACTGTATGTATGACGAGCCATGGATCACCTTAATTCCCAAGTGTTTTAAAGAAATTAGTGAGCCCCAAAAAAAATTGCTGGCTGTGTGACGAGACACAGAAGATCACCTTAATTCCCAAGTGTTTTAAAGAAATTAGTGATCCCCAAAAAGATTTGCTGGCACAGTGACAAGACCCAGAAAATCACCTCAATTCACAAATGTTTTAAATAAAGTTGTAAACCCCAAAAAAACATGCTGGCACAGTGACAAGACACACATCACCTAAATTCCCTGATATTTGGTATAAAGGAGACCCAAAAAGACTTGCTGGCACAGTGTGACAAGACCCAGAAAATCCCCTCAATACACAAATGTTTTAAATAAAGTTGTAAACCGCAAAAAAACTTGCTGGCACAGTGACAAGACACACATCACCTAAATTCAGGGCCGTCTTTAATATTGACTGGACCCTGGGCAACCATTTTCTTGGGCCCCCCCATAGGAATTTTACTCTCCATCCCATCCTTAAAAAAAAAAAAAACACACAGATTACATCTTATGAAACAAGCCTATTTATTTGTTTTATAAATTTTTTTACAATTACACATCCTAAATACACACTGTGAGAAAAACACAATATCTCTGTGTGTACACATAATGCACAATATATATATATATATATATATGTACTATTGTGTATATACATCCTTTGTGCACGTACACATCCAATGTACACATTCTATATACTGTACATGTACACATAATATATACATCATATACAGACTTGCATCATATACACATTTCCACATTATATATATACACTTACGCATAATATACACTTGATATTTACATCACACACATTTCCACACCATATATACACACATAATCTACACATCACACACATCATATATGCACAATTTACACTAACACACATTATATATACATAATCTACACATCACACACACATATACATAATCTACACATCACACACACATATATATATATATATACATAATCCACACATCACACACATCATATGTGCACAATTTACACTAACACACATTATATATACATAAACTACACACAGACACACACATATATATACATAATCTACACATCACACACATCATATATGCACAATTTACACTAACACACATTATATATACATAAACTACACATCACACAGACACACATATATACATAATCTACACATCACACACACACATATATATACATAATTTACACATCACACATATATACATAATTTACACAACACACACACACCATCTATATACAAATTAACATGTGACATAGACAAGCTGGAGGGGTGGGGGAACAGAGGGTCTTGTAAGCAGAGCCCTGCTTCTTACTTCATGCTGCTGTAGTCTCTCAGAAAGGCTGGCCTGGCAGGGCAGAGCACTGACTACTTCCTGAATCCAGGATCTTCTTGCGGGGTAACTGCATGTTGAAGAGAAGGGGGAGGAGCCAAACGCAGCTCCCAAGATGCATCCCTCTCTCGTGCGGCCTCACCTCCTCGCTGTGGTCACTTGTCACCATCACCACGGAGGGGAGGCAGCCTGTGACACCACGATTTTTGCAGGCTCAAGAGCAGCTGCTTTGGGCCCCATAACACTGACTGGGCCCAGGGCAGCTGCCCCTTTTGCCCTGCGCTAAAGACGGCCCTGCCTAAATTCCCTGATATTTGGTCGAAATGAGACCCCCCAGACCCCCCCAGTAGCGTGGCAGACCGGCAGTAACAACACACAACAACAATCTCCTATGAAATCTCCTCTCAAATGCATGCTGAAGCGGTGCGTGGAAACCTTATATTGTGTGCTGCAGGACTTAGCTCTGTGAGCCCATGATTGGGCAAAATTTGCCCAATCAGGACTCTGAGCGGTGATTGGCATAGTGTTCAACCAGTCTTGCACCAGACCTGTGGTCAGGTGCAAGGCTGTAGCCAATTAGGAGCTTCAGGCAGTGGGAAAATGCATTGTGGTCCATTGTGGTCGAACATGCGGCGAACACCCGGAAATGTTCGGGGTTCGCGATCCGCCCGAACAGGCTAAGTTCAGGTCGAACCCCGAACCGTCCGAACCCGAACAGCTCATCCCTAGTTGTGACCAGCAGTTAAGATAAGTGCCCATTAGTTGTGGTTCTCGTTGAACTGCTGGCAAGTTCCGGGCAGTGTGCAGATTCATATTCTGCATTAATTATACTGCAGAGAGGCGCTACCCGACAGTGTGCTGATTCATATGCTGCATTAATTATACTGCAGAGAGGCACTGCTCAGCAGTGTGTGGATTCATATTCTGCATTAATTATACTCCAGAGAGGTGCTTCCTGGCAGTGTGCGGATTCAAATGCTGAATTATACTGTAGCGTTTTTCCTACGAAATTTACCATTTTCGTGCTTCCAAGGGCACCCCGAATCCGAAATGTCGACCACATGAAATTTTCAGATCGATTCGAAATTTCGAGTTATTCAATTCGAAATTTCGGATCGATTCAAAATTTCGGGTCAAATTTCGAATTGATATATATAAAAAAAATATATAATTTTTTTTTTTAAAAAAAATGCTCTAAAAATCTAAAAATAAAGAGACTCTTTACTGCAGAATATTATAAGCAACGGTTTATTATATATTGAATTAAAACGGGACTATTTTTAACATTGAAGCCTATGGGATACAACATTTCCCACACTATCGAATTTGAAATCAAATTTCAAATTGATATCAACTATCAAATTGATCTTAATTTACAATAGAAGTAATAGTCAGAAAAGGACTTTACAAAACAAATTAATTTCATTTCACTGTTTAATTTGACTCAAGTACAAAATCTGTGACACAGCTTAATATTAAACCCATGATTGTCTTAACAGCAAAATTTAATTAATTGGTTTTTATTCAGTGATCCAAAATTCGATTTGATATCAACTATCAAAATTTATATCAAATTTCGAATTGATATATATATATATATATTTAAAAAATTTAAAACAATAAATAATAAAAAAATTTTGGGAAAAAAATGCTTAAAAGATCCTAAAAAATCTAAAAATAAATAAACTCTTTACTGCAGAATATTATAAGATATTGAAATAAAACGGGAATATTTTTAACATTGAAGCCTATGGGATACAACATTTCCCACACTATCGAATTTGATATCAACTATCGAATCTGAAATCAAATTTCGAATTAATATCAACTATCAAATTGATCTTAATTTACAATACAAGTAATAGTCAGCAAAGGACTTTATGAAACAAATTAATTTCATTTCACGGTTTAATTTGACTCAAGTACAAAATCTGTGGCACAGCTTAATATTTAACCCATGATTGTCTTTTAACAGCAAAATTTAATTAATTGGGTTTTCTTTAGTGATCCAAAATTCGAACTATCGAATTTGATATCAAATTTCGAATTGATATAAAAAAATCCATTCGTTTTTAAAAATGCTTAAAAGATCCTAAAAAATCTAAAAATAAAGAGACTTTACTGTAGAATATTATAAGCAATGGTTTATTATATATTGAATTAAAACGCAAATATTTTTAACATTGAAGCCTATGGGATAAAACATTTTCCACACCTTGATCCGAATATTCCTGTTTTAATACAATATCTAATAATACGTTGAGAAACAAGGGGGGTGTTTGTGAGGGTCCTGAGAACGAGCATCCCTGCACGAGAGGTGCAGCAACCCCCGATGATCGTTTCAGCCTTATTGGGCCTCGTCAGGAGGGTATAGCTGACACCCCTCTAGGCACATCAAGCCAGGGGTCCACGTCTGGATGACCCTTTACAATTGCAGTGAGAAACAAGGGGGGTGTTTGTGAGGGTCCTGAGAACGAGCAACAGCACAAATGGCCTGCTCTACGGTGGGTGCCTGCTCAGGTCTCACAAACAAGGTTTTAGCTTGATTGTGCCATTACAGGGATGAATACGTTGCTTATAATATTCTGCAGTAAAGAATCTCTTTATTTTTAGATTTTTTAGGATATTTTGAGCATTTTTTAAAAGAAAAATAGAATTTTTTTATATCAATTCGAAATTTGACTTGAAATTTAAAATCGATATCGAATCACCAAATCTAATCACTGAATCGAAATGAAAACAGTCCGAAACGACCCAAAACAAAAAAAAAACACCTGGAAAAAAAACAAAACGAAACAAAATTTTTAGCGGTGCACATCTCTACAATTGGAACCTATGGGTTAAAAAGCCTTGTTTCTTTAAAAAAAGTTAAGTAACCTAAAATTTCTCTCCAAAAATACCTAAACAATCCCAAAAAAAAAATATGTAAAGAAACTTTCATTCTATTGATAGTGATCTACTTCCTGTTCTTAAATAAATCAATGCAATAGTGTGAGTGTGGTGCTCGTCTTAATATGTGAAATGTAGGAGGACATGCTCAATATAGGCAGGTGCTGCAGGCCAGAATGTGTGTGTTTACAACCTCAAAAAACACTGTTTTTACGTCCTGCATTAGGCGGGCTTTACAGCCCCCCTCGCTTAATACTCACCTCCTCCGGTCGCTCCCACGCTGCTCTGACTCCCGCGGAGTCAGATCAGTGTGATCCCTCCTCCGGCACTGTGACGTCATCGTGCCGGTGGCGCGATGATGTCAGTTTCAGGCGTCCCCCCCCCCGCCAGAGCAGGGGAAGCGCCTGGAGGGGAGGGATCCTTTGGATCCCTCTATCTCCCGATTGCCTGGTCCCCGGCGACTGTGGCCAGCATCGCTGGAAGGGTCACAGCCTGACCTTTCCAGCGATGTATGGGGGTTTAACCCCTTAGTTGCCAGGTCGCGACCGGGCACTAATTTGTGCCCGATCGCGGCCTATTTCCGGTGGGGGCCGCCATCTTGGATGGCAGCCCCCACCTCTGGGTCACCCCCCGGTCAACTGACTCATCGCGCCATGCGCGATGATGTCAGTTAACCGGGAACCCCCTAGCTGCAAAGGGATTTCCTATGGAAATCCCTTGCAGGAGATAAAGGGGTTCAAAGAACCCCCCTATCTCCTGATCGGTTTCAGCTAGGGGGTCATGGCTGATATTGCTGGAAAGGCCAGAGCATGGCCTTTCCAATGATATCAAACATGACCATGGTAAAAGTAAAATAAAAGTGTAAAAAAAGTAAAATAAAAATAATAAAAAAATAATAAATTAAATAATAAAAAAATAATAAATATAATAAATAAAAAAAAATTGTTTTTTTAATGCAGCACTATTGTTCACATTTCAATTATAATGTGAACAATGATGCTTCACTAATGATTTTTTTTTTGGGGGGGTTTAGCTAAAATCACGCAATTTCTCCCCAAAAAAAAATGGGTTCCCCGTTCTAATTTTTTTAACAAATCTACCCAATAGAATATGACCGCAGAGCCTCGGATAATAAAATTTAAAAAAAAAACACTTTACACACTGTGGAAGATTGAAATTTTATTGAAAATTCAAATTTTTTTACATTTTTTGTTATAGCATTTTGGCAGGGCATGACATATACATATAATAATGATATATTATTAATCTGCCGAGTCTGACGGAAAGAACGATATATAATTTGTCTGGGTGGTATAAGAATACGTGACTTAAAAATGGTCAAAATGAGCTCAGCAAACTTCTACTTCCGAAACAGCGCCGAAGTTGTAAAATTACTCCCGTCCTTAAGGGGTTAAGATGAAAAATAGAAAAAGACAAATCCGGGCGCACCTAACAATTCAGACACTGTCAAAGTCTTACCAGCATATACTGTATGTGTGCAATATATAATGCAATGACAATATAATGTGTATCTCACGGTGAATTATTGACAACTAAAACAGTGTGACATGTGTTATGATGTGAAAATAATAATAACAAAGCACTGAGGATACTTATATTTGAGTGATGAGCTTGGACCTTGGACTTTTTTAGCACTTTGCATGGACTGTCATTCTTTTAAAGGATTCCAACTGATGAAGCCTATGGCAAAAACACATTTGTCAGGTCCTGGACGCCATGACCCTCTGGCACCCCCTTTGAAACCTGCAAGCATGGACCATACAAATTCATGGACTTTCTGATTTTGCCATGCAGACTCACCTGAACTGCATCTTAGGAATTGAGGCCTTGATTTAAAGAAGTTACACCCTCCTCTAAAGACTTCCATATTGAAGTCCCAGACTGTAATGCAGTGCAGAGCTGAATCCTGAACTCTTTTATGCTCCACCACGCTGGGCTGTAAGCCCCCCTTCCCTGGGACAACACGCACGATGACCATACTGCAGGACCCTGCGCAGAGAGGAAGGAACAGCCCATCACTAAAATATAAGTATCCTCAGTGCTTTTTTTTTTTTTCATCATAAACACATGTCACACTGTTTTAGTTGTCAATAATTTACCATGAGATACACATTATATTGTCATTGCATTATATATTGCACACATATATGCTGGTAAGACTTTGACAGTGTCTGAATTGTTTCGGTGCGCCTGGATTTGTCTTTTTCTATTTTCCATCCTTAAATAAGCAATAAAAAATGAAATAACTCATAAACAAACAACTGATCCGAATCACCCAAAATGATTCTAATTGCCGAAATGATCCGAATCACCGATCCGAAATTTCAGACCGATCCGAAATTTTCGGATGGTCGATATTTCGCTTTCGGAAATGTTCTCTGAAATACGAAAATGGTGAATTTCATCCAAATTTAAATTTAGAACGAAACGAATTGCAGATCTCTAGTTTTTGCCATCGTCCGATAACTGCTTCAGCTTCTGACTCCAGTGTTCGCAAATTACGGTGACCATTAACAAAATAGGGAATTCACCATATTTTCCGTGAAATGGATTCCCCGATATGTGACGAAACGCAAAGGATCTAAAGATGTATAAACCCTTTTTTCATTCTAACTTCCATAATAACCCCTAAAATGCCATAAACTCAGGGAAATACAATAAAAATAATAAACAGTGTGTCATGTAGCCTTCCCATTAACCCCTAAAATGGCAGAAGTAATCAAGGGAAAACATTCTGCCGCTTTGTGCTATAATGTAATTACATGACCCACCATTGTTAAAAGAGCTAAACTGGCCGTCGCTGGAATCTAGACGCACCCTTCACCTTTCCAACCAGGTGTTTAAGAGCTTTTCTGAGAAGCTTTAGAAAAAATGAAACAACAAGTGTGGCTATTTTTATCTTGCCTGAATAGCTAATTATACTGATGCCACTAGGTGCTGGTAATCATTAAAAACGTTACTGAATTATATTTTGAATGGCTTGTACTTGGAATTAATCTTTATTATTTAACATATACAACAAATAACATATAATATAGTGTGAACATAGATTAAATATGCTTTGTGATAAGTGCTAACGACTGACTTATGATCTATAGGTAACTTAAGGGCAGGCTGTCAAGGTACACCCTATAGCTAATAAGTGTTCTAACCCCAGCGTAATTAACCTTGGTCTCAAAAGAGACACTTGCTATATAGTTAGTCATACTATGGAATAGCAGTCAGGATAGGGTTTAGCCTTACTATAGTGAGGTTGTTTGTGGTTATATTCACCACAAACTAGTTGGATAACTCCCAAATATAAAGAGCAAAAAACCCCAATTGTTTTGCTTGACTCTAATCATAATAAACGAATATGCTGAATAGCGAAAGAATTTTATATAGAACAACAGGAGTTATACACTTGTTACTGCGTTTATACAGATAATAGTAATGTATATAGCTAAGCAAATTGATAAGCACTTGAAAACAACTAGAGATGTAACCCACTGTTAGTATCACAGTTCTAAATCGGTGTATATATATATCATTTAGGGGAACATAAAATATGTTACTAGGAGTTAACAAATTGAACTCTCAATGATATTGAGATGTTATCCTTTATTAGGTGAATTGGAGTAAACACCCTGCTGGATATATCCTCCAACCGGTCACGCGTTTTTGGTTAGCAACATTCATACTAAAGAATGTTAGTACTAGTATGAATTGAGAGTTCAATTTGTTAACTCCTAGTAACATATTTTATGTTCCCCTAAATGATATATATATACACCGATTTAGAACTGTGATACTAACAGTGGGTTTACATCTCTAGTTGTTTTCAAGTGCTTATCAATTTGCTTAGCTATATACATTACTATTATCTGTATAAACGCAGTAACAAGTGTATAACTCCTGTTGTTCTATATAAAATTCTTTCGCTATTCAGCATATTCGTTTATTATGATTAGAGTCAAGCAAAACAATTGGGGTTTTTTTGCTCTTTATATTTGGGAGTTATCCAACTAGTTTGTGGTGAATATAACCACAAACAACCTCACTATAGTAAGGCTAAACCCTATCCTGACTGCTATTCCATAGTATTACTAACTATATAGCAAGTGTCTCTTTTGAGACCAAGGTTAATTACGCTGGGGTTAGAACACTTATTAGCTATAGGGTGTACCTTGACAGCCTGCCCTTAAGTTACCTATAGATCATAAGTCAGTCGTTAGCACTTATCACAAAGCATATTTAATCTATGTTCACACTATATTATATGTTATTTGTTGTATATGTTAAATAATAAAGATTAATTCCAAGTACAAGCCATTCACAAATATAATTCAGTAACGTTTTTAATGATTACCAGCACCTAGTGGCATCAGTATAATTAGCTATTCAGGCAAGATAAAAATAGCCACACTTGTTGTTTCATTTTTTCTAAATTTTCAATTAAGGTTTAATCCTACCAAACGCTGGTAATTGAAGCTCCTCTATTTTGGCCCCGATTTGATATTGGGTCCAAAAAAATTGTATGCCTTTTCTGAGAAGCTACCACCCTACCTAAATAGACAGCTTCCCCAGCAGTTTCCTCATCCTATAACCTCTGATCCAGGACCAGCACCTTATTTGCAGTATCACAATACAAAAAGAAAGTGGCTTGATCATCATTTTCCTACAGAGCACCACAATTATGGAATAACCTCCCAGACGCCATCAAATCTTCCCCCAGTCTAAAGTCACTTAAGAGATCTCTATTAACATACCTTGATACAGAATGCACTTGTAAACATGTAACATAGTGAATATATTTCTTACATATTTATTTTCTGTTAATCTGTATATTTGTGTTGTTTTTTAATATCTTGCATTTTATTACTTTGTATTTCTGTAACAATTCAATGTTCCTGAACCCAGGACATACTTGAAAACGAGATAAATCTCAATGTATCCTTCCTGGTAAAATACTTTGATCCATATTACATACTTGGTGCTAACTTAACCAGAGCTGTTGTAAACTTAAAATCTCCATTGGCTATAATGGCTCTGGGAAGTTTACAACAGCTCTGTTTAAGTTAGCACCAAGTATGTAATATGGCCCTTTTATAAATAAATAAATGAATACACTGAGGCATGTAGCCAACCCATTAACCCCTAAAATGCCAGTAATCAAGGAAAAACATGAAATGTATACACTGTAAGGCATGTAGCCTACCCATTAACCACTAAAATGGCATTTATCAAGGAAAAAATAAAGGGCCCTATTACAATCTGGGTGTTAAAACGCGGGTACAAGGGAGGAAAAACTGCGTCCGCAGTTTTCCCCCTTGCGCCTGCTTTTTAACGCCAGATTACAATGCAGGCGCAAAAAAATGCTGCCTGCATTGTAGCGCCTGTTAAAAAGCAGGATGCTCGCGGCTGCGCTTAGCGTTGCCGCATGCATCCACTCGCTGGAGTCCATAGGACTCCATTGAGTTCCTCTCCGCCGGTCACATGACCGGCCGGATCTCGCATCGCGAGATGCGGCCGGTCGGCGTAGGGATACGTAGAGAGAGACAGGGGGGACTTTTTCCCCCTGTCTTTCCCTGCTCCCGCCGGCCAGAGGAGGCGACCGGAGCCGCGGTCCTCGCCGTGGGACACAGGGTGGTTTTTTTACTATTTTAAGATGGTGTTAACGGATTCTGCACCAGCGGAATCAGTTAACTCTAGGTCCTGGCTCTGGTTAACTTTTCGCTGACCAGAGCCAGGCGTTAATCAGCGCTGCGACATTGTAATACCAGCGCTGATTAACACTTTGCACTCCCCATGTTAAGTATAGGACCCTGAACACCGCAGCTAACGGTAGTGCTCACGCAGGTGAGCGCTACCGTTAGCATGCAGAGTGTAATAGGGCCCAAAATGTATACTGTGAGCCTGCCCATTAACCCTTAATATACAACTAAACCAAGACAAAAATGTAGGTAGTACACAATGTAATATAGTGTGATCATTAACCCCTTCACTTCTGAGCCATTTCAACCCTGAACCCAACCCAAGACAAACATATACACTATATTGCCAAAAGTGTTCGCTCACCTGCCTTGACTCGCATATAAGCTTAAGTGACATCCCATTCCTGATCCATAGGGTTCAATATAACGTTGGTCCACCCTTTGCAGCTATAACAGCTTCAACTCTTTTGGGAAGGCTGTCCACAAAGTTTAGGAGTGTGTTTATGGGAATTTTTGACCATTCTTCCAGAAGCGCATTTGTGAGGTCATACACTGATGTTGGACGAGAAGGCCTGGCTCTCAGTCTCCGCTCTAATTCATCCCAAAGGTGTTCTATTGGGTTGAGGTCAGGACTCTGTGCAGGCCAGTCAAGTTCATCCACACCAGACTCTGTCATCCATGTCTTTATTGACCTTGCTTTGTGCATTGGTGCATAGTCATGTCGGAAGAAGAAGGGGCCAGCTCCAAACTGTTCCCACAAAGTTGGGAGCATGGAATTGTCCAAAATGTCTTGGTATGCTGAAGCATTCAGAGTTCCTTTCACTGGAACTAAGGGGCCAAGCCCAGCTACTGAAAAACAACCCCACACCATAATCCCCCCTACACCAAACTTTACACTTGGCGCAATGTAGTCAGACAAGTACTGTACTCCTGGCAACCGCCAAACCCAGACTCATCCATCAGATTGCCAGATGGAGAAGTGCAATTCGTCACTCCAGAGAATGCGTCTCCACTTCTCTAGAGTCCAATGGTGGCGTGCTTTACGCCACTGCATCCAACGCTTTGCATTGCACTTGGTGATGTATGGCTTGGATGCAGCTGCTCGGTCATGGAAACCCATTCCATGAAGCTCTCTGTGCACTGTTCTTGAACTAATCTGAAGGCCACATGAAGGGTGGAGGTCTGTAGCGATTGACTCTGCAGAAAGTTGGCGACCTCTTCGCACTATGCGCCTCAGCATCCGCTGACCCCGCTCCGTCAGTTTACGTGGCCTACCACTTCGTGGCTGAGCTGCTGTCATTCCCAAACACTTCCACGTTCTTATAATACAGCTGACAGTTGACTGTGGAATATTTAGGAGCGAGGAAATTTCACAACTGGATTTGTTGCACAGGTGGCATCCTATCACAGTTCTACGCTGGAATTCACTGAGCTTCTGAGTGCGACTCATTCTTTCACAAATGTTTGTAAAAACAGTCTGCATGCCTGGGTGCTTGATTTTATATACCTGTGGCCATGGAAGTGATTGGAACACCTGATTCTGATTATTTGGATGGGTGAGCGAATACTTTTGGCAATATAGTGTAGTTATGTTTATATTTTATTATTTATGATCTTTATTTTACACCGAATATGGTCATGGCACCTCATTTGACCAGTATGACGCACAGGGACGTTGGATGTTGATCCCTGGCAGGGGGGCACATGGGGGGCAAGGAATAACCTAGAGGGGAAAATTCACCCCTTGCCCCCCTGTACAGACGTCTATGCGTTGGATTAAGGGAAGGTGTTTGATAGTGTCAAATGGTCCTTCCTTTATATAATCTCAAGGTGTACTTGGCGGACCCGCTGCTCACACTGGACCCGCTGCACCGCCGTTCACTCGACCTGCTGCCCCGCTGCTCACCGGACCCGCCACACCACCGTTCACTGGACCTGCCGCCCCTCCGCTCACCGGACCCACCACACCAACGCTCACTGGACCTGACACTCACCGGATCCGCCGCACCGTCGCTCACACTGGACCCACTGCCCGCTGCTCACTGGACCCGCCACTGCTCACACTGGACCCGCCACTCCCACCACACTGAAGGGGGGGGAAGAAGGGGAGGAAAGGGAGGAGGGGAAAAAAGAAGGGAGGGAGGGGGAAAAAGGAGAGAGGAAGGGAGAAAAAAGAAGGGAGGGGTGGGAAAAAAGAAGGAAGGGGGCTGGGAAAAAAAGAAGGGAGGGATGGGGAAAAAAAGAAAGGAGGGATGGGGACAAAAATAGAAGGGAGAGGTGGGGAGGGGGAAAAAAGGAGGGAAGGAGGAATAGAAGGGAGGATGGGGAAGATGGGGAAGGAAGGGAAGATGGGGAAAAAAGAAGGAAGGGAGGGAGGGATGCGGGGAAAAAAAGAATGGAGGGAGGGGGAAAAAAAAACACTGGCGCACTGAAAAGAAAAGAAAAGCTGATAAGCCCTGCCGTCGGTGAGTGGACCCGCTGCCACGCTGCTCACTGGACCCGCCGCTTACTGGACCCGCCGCTCAGTGGTCCCGCCGCTCAGTGGAACTGAATCAAATGGGGGGGGGAATGAAAAGAGTGTTGTGTGTGTGTGGGGGGGGTGTCAATGAAATGAAAAGAGTGGGGGGTGGACAGAGACAGCCAGCCTGCCCTGGGAAGAGGAGCGGCTCACGGGAGCTTACAATATAAGAGAGGGAAGAGGAGTCCACCAATGGGAGTTTACAATCTAAGAGAGGGAAGATTAGCCGCTCACGGTGTCATGAAAAGAGTATACTCCGTGGGTTGGTTTACGGTTGTTGATTTATTCAGCATAACATCGGATAGAGGAGACACATACAGTACGTCCAGCTAGCTTGGCATCCCAGCAGACACTGCCCGGTACCGCCCCCACCCTTCCTGTCATGTGACTCCGCTCTCACCACATCTCCCCCTTTTAACGGTAAAACATACAAAAATAAACAATGTAAAGATACAAGTAGAGAAACAATGCTAACTTGGACATCGGGGTAAACTACCCTAGTCCGCAGTGACTTTGGGATTATTCTGCCCATTCTTCAAGTCGCTGCTCTAGCTAAACATTAATCCCGGTAGCGTTCCGGAGGCCTCACAACTCTACCACTCGAAGTCATCTTGCAAGAACCATCACCAAGTCCTTGAGAGGGTGGCTGTGGCTCCGCTGGAAGCAGCGGTACATCATGCCCGGAAACCACCTGCAGGGTAGACCCATTCCGTAAAACCGGAGAGTCCGGCTGTTGCGGTGTCAAGGTCTCAGCCCTCAACTCCTTGGGTACCGGCTGAAGATGCCTTCTGTTGCGGCGAGCGACAGTTCCTCCTTCCGTGCGGATCACATAGGACCTGGGCTCCGGAGAACGCTCCACAACAGTAGCCGGGGTTCTCCACCTCGTCTCGTCGTCTAGCTTAACCTGGACACTCTGCCCCGGGTATAGCACCGATAGTGGGCGAGTAGAGTGTCGTCTATCGTAAAAGAACCTGTAGTTCCGCTTCGCCACCTCGTCTCTCCTCCGAATATCCTCCGGAAGGACCGGGGAAGCCGGCAGGGAAGCATCCACCGAAGGCAAGGTAGTACGAATCTGCCGTCCCAACATCAGCTGAGCAGGGCTGCACCCTGTAGCCTGAACAGGAGCTGCTCTGTACGCCATCAGGGCCAAATAAGGCTCCGCCTGCCCCAAAATAAACTTAGCGGTCTGAACCGCTCGCTCCGCCATCCCATTAGCCTGCGGGTAATGCGGACTGGAAGTCGTGTGACGGAAATCGTAATCCTTCCCAAAAGAAGCGAACTCTTTAGAGGCGAACTGCATACCATTGTCACTCACCAACTCCAACGGGATACCCCACCT
This sequence comes from Leptobrachium leishanense, assembly GCA_009667805.1. Classification (NCBI taxonomy): domain Eukaryota; kingdom Metazoa; phylum Chordata; class Amphibia; order Anura; family Megophryidae; genus Leptobrachium; species Leptobrachium leishanense. Next base: position 181,686,125 of record CM019064.1, on the reverse strand, counting down.
GGCAAACATGCTTTTCAGATGGACGATCACAGTAGCACTGGTCGCCTCACCCAGTGGCGCGAGCTCAAGGTATCTGGAGTAGTAGTCCACAACTAGGTATTTCCTCCCTTTTAGTTCGCACAGATCCACAGCTATCTTCTGCCATGGACCCGCAGGTAGGGGGGTGGAAAGCAAAGGCTCACGTCTCTGTAGGTCGACGTTCTCTGCAGAAGGCACATCTCGAAATTAAATCAGCAATGTCAGCGCTAATCCCAGGCCACCACACAGCAGACGACGCCCTCTCTCTACACTTGGAAACCCCCAAATGACCTTCATGAATCCGCCGTAGCATGTCTTGACGCAGACTTTTCGGAATAACAATGCGGTCTTGAAAAAACACATACAGGGTTATCCAAAGAGATTCGAATTGCTTGAGAAAGGTAACCGAACGCTGAAAATCAGTGTTCGGTTACTTTTCCTGACCATTCGGCTATCCAGAGAGCAGGCAATTCGCCAAATCCTGTCGAATTGCCTGCACATACGGTGCCTGTTCGGTCCCTGTTCGAGGGCAGTGAAATCCCCATAGAGAAGCACTGCTTCGGCTATTCAGAGAACACAAACCAGCAGTGAAAGGTTCCCCTAATGCCCTGCCATTCGGTGGTTTAATTCGGCAAATTTATTCAGGCGAATCCCATAGGCTTCAATGTTAAAAATATTCCTGTTTTAATTCAATATCTAATAAACCGTTCATTATAAAATTCTGCAGCAAAAAGTCTCTTTATTTATAGATTTTTTAGGATACTTTAAGCATTTTTCTAAATTTTTTTAAAAAAATTTAAAAGTCCGATTTTTTCTTGATTTTTTTTTTTCAGTTTACATATTTTTTTTGTAACAGCTCTCTTTATTATCATTCCCTGGACCTCCTGTGAAAATTTCAGACATTTTCGCTTAGTAGTTTCTTTGCAAACAGCGTTTCTTTTTCCCAGATTCATACAAATGGTTTTTCTAATTTATTCACTGCCTCCTCTACGTCACAGCTGCTTCGGCTCTGTGTGATTCGGCTCCTTTTCGGCTCCTGTTCGGCTTCTTCGAAGGTTAATCCAGATGTTTTTGCTTGTTTTCATCGTGCATTCGGTTAGTTTTCGTCAGGTTTTCGGCAGCTTTTCCCTGCAATTCGGGGACCCTGTGGTGCTTGCTGAATACACCGCAGGGTCACCGAAATGCAATCGGCAAAAGGAACCGAATTGAAGAGAACGAAAAGTCACCGAACGTGCGGTGACTTTTCGAATCTCTTTGGATAACCCTGTAAGCCGTCTATTTCAGTAAGGTACGCTCTCTCGGACTGGAACGCACTCAGAGACCACCACGCAGCACGACTCTCCGGCCAGCCGTCTCTTACATAGCTGATAACTTCTTGAAGGACAACATCCAGGTGCGTCTTTCTCTTAATCTGTTCCAATCTCCCCGAAGAGATGGACTTAGAGGCTAAGATCGAATCCACATGCACCTTCACATCCAACTCTGTCGACGAATCGCCCTCAGCAGCCAGCGGGAGTCTGGAGAGGGTATCTTGCCACCACCAGCTGTTTTCCCGGGACATGCACAGCTCTAACATTAAACCTAAGTAGTCTCATAAGAGTCTCTGGCATCTCAGAGGCGCCTTGTCGATATCATAAGAATTAATAAGAGGAACTAGTGGCTTGTGGTCAGTCTCCAGACTGAACTCCTCCAAACCCACCAGATAACGGTGGAAGCGTTACAGGCCCAGACTCCGGCCAAACACCTCTTTTTCATTTGTGCGTAACATGTCTCTGCTGCTGTTAAGGTGCGAGAACAATAGGCTGTAGTTTACCCTCGTTCAGCTGCAGAAGGGCCGCTCCCAACCCGTAGCTACTAGCATCTGCGCTAACCACAGTCTTCTTGCAGGGGTCATAGTACCCCAACACCGGAGCGGATCCCAGCATGGACTTGACTCGTGCTAAGGCCTCCTCCTGTGGAGGTCCCCATGTCTAGGCGACATCTTTCTTTAACAATTCTGTGACAGGATGTAACACCGAGAACAACTCCGGTAGAAACTTTCCCACATAATTCACAAGGCCCAGTACTTGTCTCAGTTCATTCACATCAGAAGGGCTTTTCATTTTCTCAATAGCGAGAACCTTGCTGGCGTCTGGCTTAACTCCCTCCCACTAATGATATGGCCAAAATAACACAGTTCTGGTTTCCCAAAGTGGCACTTCTCCTTATTTAGCCTCAGGCCAGATTCCTTGACGGTTTGCAGCACACAAAGCAGTCGCCGGTCGTGCTCCTCTTTAGTGGACCCATACACAAGGATATCGTCCATAACTACCACAGTACCCTCATGGTCTCTCAACAGGGAACTCATCTCTCTCTGGAAGATCTCCGGGGCCGAAGATATAGCGAAGGGGTGTCTGCGGAAGCAAAACCGACCTACCGGAGTAATGAAGGTCGTCAGTTTCTGTCTCTCTGGGTCAAGGGGTATCTGCCAGAACCCACTGGAAGCATCGAGCGTGGAAAAGAAGTTAGCCCCCGACAACTGAGGAGCAATATCTTCCAATGTCGGCATGACATACCTCTCCCTCCTAACGGCCTCGTTCAGACGTTTCAAATCCACACAAATACGAACTGTCCCATTCTTTTTAGCGACCGGTACAATGGGCGCACACCAGTCAGTAGCTTCCGTGACCGCCTCGATAACCCCCATCTTCTCCATCCGCAGAAGCTCGCACTCCACCTTCGGCAAAAGCGGAAATGGAATCCTACGAGGCGTAGCAAGGCTATAAGGGACAGCCTCAGGTTTGAGCTTTATACGGACCGGCTCACAGTTCAGCAGCCCCAGGTCTCCAAACACGTCCTCGGTGACTTCGTACACTCTAGCAACAAGGCCCAGACTGCAGGCTGCTTTCCGGCTCAGAAGGTTATTCACACACGATCCTCTGATCACGTACACCCACATCGATATTTTCCGCTCCCGGTACTCACAGTCAGCCAGGAACCTGCTGATGCAATCAATGCGACCTCCCGGACTATGAACTTGAATCGTAACGTTTTCCAGCTCCGGACGTCGAGGTAGCTTTGAGAATGTCGCAAAGGAAATAACTGTAATGTCTGCTCCGGTATCAATCTTAAAGGCAACTCTTTCACCCAACATCGTGAGTGTAACACGCCAATCCTCGACAGAGCCGGACTGTTCAGTCACCGATCCTATAAAGGACAGTTCTGGCGTCTCCTGATCACTGTCCAGACACATCTCTCTCACAGACTCTGATTTACAAACCACCTCAAAATGGCCGCGCGGTTGCACTTCCTGCACCTCTTGTCTATAGCAGGGCACCGCGTCTTCATATCGTGAGGGCGGTTACAGTGTGTGCAACGGGAACACGGTGTCCAACCGCTCCTGGGTCTGTCCGCTGCCTGCTGTCTGCCGCTTTTAACTCTTTGTGACTGGTGTATTTCTTCCACCCTGTTTTCTGACCTTAAGTCTGCACTTTGTTTCTTCACCAATTCACTCTGACGTGCAATCCGTATCGCCTCATCCAGTGTCATCTTAGACTCCAGCTGCAACTTAAGTGAAACTTCCGAGTCTGCAATTCCGATAACCAGTCTGTCTCTGATCTGCTCCTCCTTAGCAGTGCCGAACTCACAGAACTCTGCCAACTGATAAAGGCTGCGCACAAATGATTCCACAGATTCTCCCTCACACTGGGCGCGCTTGTGAAAGCAGGCTCTCTCGTGAATCACCTTTCTCCTGGGCACAAAATGGGCACTGAGCTTATCCACGACTTTATCAAAGTCCAGCTCTTCCCCAGCGCTGAACTGAAAAGTACCGTAAATCGGCTCCACGTCTCTCCCCATAGCGTATAAAAGGGAATTAACCTGCACCTCACCAGGCTCCTTATCCAGCTTCGAAGCGATCCTGAAGCGTGCAAACCTTTGGCGCCAAGCAGGCCATGCAGCAGGCTGAGAGAAATCGAAGGGTTCCGGAGGAGAGAACTTAGACATCTTCACAGATCAAAACGGATGCACAGGGAAACACTTCTGATACCATGTCATGAAAAGAATATACTCCGTGGGTTGGTTTACGGTTGTTGATTTATTCAGGGACGGCAACAGACGCGTTACAAACGCATTTATATAAAGAGATACTCTTGGATAGGACATCGAAAAGCAAATATGTGGACACGGATTCTGAGCTGCCAACAACAATAGACTGCCCTCCGGGCATGCTTAACAACTAGTTGCATATAACATGGAAAAGTTACTTGTTTATCTCCTATTTCCATCTTGTAGATTTTTCCCATGATGCAATATTTACAAAAATCTTAGCACAAGTTTCAATTTACAGCTGCGATATAGGATACAACAATATTGAATAGGCAAAGGGTCGGGGAAGGGAATGTTTAGGCAAGGCTGTAGGGGATCTGTTGTGTTGTCTATGCTACCCAAGCTAAGAGATGGCAGCTGGATGTGATCAGACATCACAACACTTTCAACACTTTTATTTTCTCCCCCCAGTAATGTAATTTGTATAAATGGCACACAATTCAATCTTTTATGGGTCTTATTTTAGATCTGACCTATAAACTCCATTCTATGCATGTAAAGATACTGGGAGGGGTGAGTTTACAACACAAAATATCACAAAATAGATGCCACTAGTGACACATATAGAGTAAAATATTTTCTTGGCTAAACATACTTGAGAAAAACAAAGTTCATGTAAGATATCAGCAATAAAAAATAAACAAAATAAGAACATTTCATTTTTTGGTGGTAGTGGCCCTTTTAACTTCTTAGAGTTCAAACTAACAAACTCTGCCTTCACTTATTTGAGTATCCGCCTCACCATTGACCCATCTATCCTATAATCTGTCAGTTATGCTCATTGGTGTTAACTTTTGGGTGGGCCATTTTCACGCTATAAAAAAGTTTTATCTAGGCTACTCGATGCCTTTCAAGTCTCTCTGTCCCATTGAATGCTTGTGATTTTCGCACAATACAGTGTGATATTCAGGTGAGATGCAGAAAATATAGTGTGGCTCGACAAGTGTTGTACCAGTCCCTCTTCATGTGCGGTCTTGAGGTCCACAGCCTGTTTTCTTATCATTATGCCTCCCAACTGACTGAGAGGCATCAGGCACTCAACCATAGCTGCCCAGCAATGGGAGGACATTGGGTATGACCCCCATAGTCCAGATCTACTTCAGTTTTGGGTCTAGGTTTCCAAGACTGACTGCCCCAAACCTCCACACAGATTGTCCCACCATCATTACCTCAATCTGCATATGGGATGAACAGGTATGCCTTCCCTACCCCTGGTTTTACAGAACAGGCCATTTCCTCAAGTTTACAGGTGGCACATAGTCTCTGGAAAATCAAAAACTGCTGCTACTTAAGTATTTCTAAAATATTAATTTGCTGTGCAAAACCTGATGTGCTTTCACAGCAGACCAATTCTTATGAAACAAAAATGGAAAATGTTATTTAGAGACTCTCACTGACACTATACCTTCTGTACTTATGCAAATTACTACAAAAGTAATTTTAAGGTAATCAAGTTTATTGTTTCTGCCGTTGATCCAAAAATATGTAAGAAACCCCACTTTTAGATATTTCCTAATGGATGGTAAGTAGGAATAAAAGTTGTAAGAATAAGAATTTGCAATCAGATTTGTCAGTAAATCAACAAACTTAATTATATTGATATTTTTTGCTATATTTAATTGTACACATCTTAAGAGGTTTATACACAATGAGATTGTTCTACTAAACATATCTATCACAATAAATGTATAAAATATGCACAGCTGTCTAACTTTGTCTCTTGTTGTTACAGATCAATGTCTTGAGGAACCGTGTGACAGATCACCAGAAAGTGTCAGTTTTATATGCTTAATTCTCCTTTATCTGTATCATCTTTCTCTATTTCAGTGGTTCCCAGCTGTGGTCCTCAAGTCCCCCCAACAAGCCAGATTTTAAGGATTACCTTGGAGAAAACCAGTCTGATTCCTGCAATCACTGAGCAGCAAATCATATCACCTGTGCTGAGTTTCAGATATCTGGAAAACCTGACCTGTTAGGGGTATTGTAACGGTGGACCTGGCCTGGCATGGGTGCAGAGAGGTGTGAGCTAGATACGCAGTAATCTGACACGAATACAGACATGAAACAGATATAAAACAGAAGAACAACTAGGTTTATTTGTAACCCAAATAAACACACAACTAGAACAAGAGCATAATACAAAAATAGAACCAAATCAGAATGAAATGCAAGAAACAGATTGTAAACTAAAACAACATGAGAAGACTAAACACTTGAGGAAAATAAGCAAGAACATATAACCTGATTTAAACTAGGGAAAACATGAGACAAGAGCATAAACCAGAAATAAACATGAATAGCAAGAAAGAGCATGATCCTGATTTAAACTAGAATGAACATGAGATGAAAACATGAATATCAGACATGAGCCTGAACCAGAATTAGACCAGAGACAATATCAGACAGGAACCTAAACCAGAAATGAACATGAATCAAGAACATAAACCTGAATACAGACAGAAGATCTCGAAGCAGAATTACACCTAACCAGGACTGCAATGGCACTGAATGTGTGAATGAAAGTCAGATCAAAATGAGGCAGCGCCCTTCTTTGGGCGATGCCTCCTTATATACAGAGTTCTCAATGAACCAACTGAGTCCAGGTGAGTATCCAGGGCTTGAAGTCAAAAAGTAAACGAAAGTCCAGAACAGCAATGGCAATGTTCACATTTGCCAGAGGGGGCGCCAGAACGTTGCAGGTACTTGAGGACCGCGGTTGGGAACCACTGCTCTATTTCAAAGAAATGGACTCCTTTCTTTTTCTCTGACATTATTTTCAGTGCCAGACCAAGGTGGGTGGCTTCCAGCAACACACAGCACTGTACTCATTCTGCCCACCACGTGGAGCAGATCGATCAGTCTGTTCCCAGCCACACTACCATAAAAACTGCTGTGCCTAAAATGGCAGTGCAATGAGAAAATGGCCCCCCATTAGGATGTCCATCTACCAGCCCCGTTATCAAAGAGCCCTAGGCAACTGCCTAGTTTCACCTAATGGACATTCTGGCCCTGATTATTATTATAATTCCTAATTGTTTTCTATTGTGCATATTCAGTATTAATTTACAAACAACTGTTGTGACCAGGTTCAGTTTGGCTATGTTGTCCCATCAGTGGATCAATATCTTGATAAGATATTGCAGCCGGTACATACCCAGTTCCACCACCGGGTACCATGATAGTTACACCACTGTGGGGGGTGCTTGCTTTGGGAAATGCACAGAAGTGCTGACAGACAGTCAATCAGGTAATTTCCAATCATAGATGTCATTGTGCTATGAGGCATGACGCACAGATGCGAATAACAGCTAAAATTTTACAGGAAATTAGTAGATAAATTGTAAATTAGGCTAGAAAAAAAGCTAGAAGCAAGGGGGGGTGTTTGTGAGGGTCCTGAGAACGAGCAACAGCACAATGGCCTGCTCTACGGTGGGTGCCCGCTCAGGTCTCACAAACAAGGTTTTAGTCGGGGGTTGCTGCACCTCTCGTACAGGGATGACGTTTGTGACACCTGAGCGGGCACCCACCGTAGAGCAGGCCATTGTGCTGTTGCTCGTTCTCAGGAGCCTCACAAACACCCCCCTTGTTTTTCACTATAATTGTAAAGGGTCATCCAGACGTGGACCCCTTGCTTGATGTGCCTAGAGGGGTGTCAGCTATACCCTCCTGATGAGGCCCAAGAAGGCCGAAACGATCGTCGGGGGTTGCTGCACCTCTCGTGCAGGGATGACGTCCTTGGCAGTCAGCACTGGCCACCCTTTCTGGGTGAGAGCAGGCTGATTTGCATATGGAAAATTCATCCCTGTAATGGCACAAGCAAGCTAAAAACCTTGTTTATGACACCTGAGCGGGCACCCACCGTAGAGCAGGCCATTCTGCTGTTGCTCGTTCTCAGGACCCTCACAAACACCCCCCTTGTTTTTCACTATAATTGTAAAGGGTCATCCAGACGTGGACCCCTTGCTTGATGTGCCTAGAGGGGTGTCAGCTATACCCTCCTGACGAGGCCCAAGAAGGCCGAAACGATCGTCGGGGGTTGCTGCACCTCTCGTGCAGGGATGACGTCCTTGGCAGTCAGCACTGGCCACCCTTTCTGGGTGAGAGCAGGCTGATTTGCATATGGAAAATTCATCCCTGTAATGGCACAAGCAAGCTAAAAACCTTGATTGTGACACCTGAGCGGGCACCCACCGTAGAGCAGGCCATTGTGCTGTTGCTCGTTCTCAGGACCCTCACAAACACCCCCCTTGTTTTTCACTATAATTGTAAAGGGTCATCCAGACGTGGACCCCTTGCTTGATGTGCCTAGAGGGGTGTCAGCTATACCCTCCTGACGAGGCCCAAGAAGGCCGAAACGATCGTCAGGGGTTGCTGCACCTCTCGTGCAGGGATGACGTCCTTGGCAGTCAGCACTGGCCACCCTTTCTGGGTGAGAGCAGGCTCATTTGCATATGGAAAATTCATCCCTGTAATGGCACAAGCAAGCTAAAAACCTTGTTTGTGACACCTGAGCGGGCACCCACCGTAGAGCAGGCCATTGTGCTGTTGCTCGTTCTCAGGACCCTTACAAACACCCCCCTTGTTTTTCACTATAATTGTAAAGGGTCATCCAGACGTGGACCCCTTGCTTGATGTGCCTAGAGGGGTGTCAGCTATACCCTCCTGACGAGGCCCAAGAAGGCCGAAACGATCGTCGGGGGTTGCTGCACCTCTCGTGCAGGGATGACGTCCTTGGCAGTCAGCACTGGCCACCCTTTCTGGGGAGAGCAGGCTGATTTGCATATGGAAAATTCATCCCTGTAATGGCACAAGCAAGCTAAAAACCTTGTTGTGACACTGAGCGGGCACCCACCGTAGAGCAGGCCATTGTGCTGTTGCTCGTTCTCAGGACACTCACAAACACCCCCTTGTTTTTCACTATAATTGAAAAGGGTCATCCAGACGTGGACCCCTTGCTTGATGTGCCTAGAGGGGTGTCAGCTATACCCTCCTGACGAGGCCCAAGAAGGCCGAAACGATCGTCGGGGGTTGCTGCACCTCTCGTGCAGGGATGACGTCCTTGGCAGTCAGCACTGGCCACCCTTTCTGGGTGAGAGCAGGCTGATTTGCATATGGAAAATTCATCCCTGTAATGGCACAAGCAAGCTAAAAACCTTGTTTGTGACACCTGAGCGGGCACCCACCGTAGAGCAGGCCATTGTGCTGTTGCTCGTTCTCAGGACCCTCACAAACACCCCCCTTGTTTTTCACTAGAAAGAAAGCTAACACATATATTTGGAGTATTTCCTATGAAATTAGCCCACATTCTGGTGGTCATAACGGGTTCACTTTCAAGAACTGATTCTTGTAATACTAATCCACACAAACACCAATTAACTGCATTTTTAGATACTTTTTTTCTAATTATTTTTATTGAGGCGAAGACGACAATGATATAAAACACTGTAAATGCAGAGAACAATTTGATACAAAGTGAGCAAGCATGCTAATTACATCTGCAATAAACGTATATCCATCAACCTGGAATTTGGAAATGCTTGTAACTGTAACCTCATTTTCACATTCAACCATAACATAACCATAAAGATTCAACCATAACATAGCAAAAAAAGAGGGAAGGGGAACAGGGTAAACATATGATCCAAGTCAAGTAGCATACTAAAATCCTTATATAGATATTATTTAAGCCATTTCACCTGCAAAGATTAAACTCTTTGTCCTCATGATTTTCCAAGTGGAAATTACAAAATAGTAATGTCTCATTGCTTTCTTTTTTTTCCATTTCTCTCCACCCGATAATTTTCCTAATTGGATACATCTTCTTCATTTAATCTGATCTCCCACATTTACAGTAAAAGGTGAGTACTTTCATTAATAAACACCAAAATAAAAATGTTAAGTATTAGATTCCAAGGGTCCTTTTCTGACCCTGCCATTAAGTCTGACTGAAGCCATTACACATAACATCTTTCTCATTTTCCATCACTGCAGCAAGCTTTCCTTGTGCTTCAGCATTAGGGGCTGCATACTGTTCATAAATGGCTCCTACATGAATATATTCTATATATTAGTTAAGGCTCAGCAAGAGAACAGCAAGCTATTCCATGTCCTCCTTTCACAATGGTATTCTGCAAGGCTCTCGATGATTGGTGTCAAGTGATTTTGCTTTTTTTAAAAATAAAATAATTTACCACAGAAAAAGAAATGGATTGATCGCTTGTATCTCTGATCTGACATTGCAGAGAACATTGTAATCCACCATTTCCTCTGCCTGCAGCTAACAGGACAGCAGGAACCGGATTAGGGGGCATGCCTGGGCCAAGACATTATAAATTGCTTTGTTCCAGTCAAATTGCCACAGATGGAGATACATATAAGGGGTTATTCAGAGAGCATCAAAATGTCACTGACATTTTGGTGCCCTTTAATTCCCCGCACTTTGGGGTGATTTGGTGATTCTAATTTGCCGACTCTGCGATGTATTCAAGTACAACCACAGGGTCCCCAGTAGGGATGAGCTGTTCGGTTCGATCGGTTCGGAGTTTGCATAGAACATAGCCTGTTCGCATGTTCGCAAACTACGAACATTTCCGCCTGTTCGCCGCGTGTTCACCCACAATGCACCACAATGGACCACAATTCACTTTTCCACTGGCCTGAAGCTTGTAATTGGCTACAGCCTTGCACCTGGCCACAGGTTAGGTGCAAGACAGGTTCAAGACTATGCCAATCACGGCTCAGAGTCCTAATTGGGCAAATTTTGCCCAATCATGGGCTCACAGAGCTAAGTCCCGCAGCACACTATATAAGGCTTCACACAGCGCTTCAGCACGCGTTTGAGAGGAGATTGTTGTTGTGTTAGTGTGTGTTCTTACTGCCAGTCTGCCACCAGCTACTGGGGGTCTGATCTACTGGGGGGTTCTCATTTCTACCAAATATCTGGGAATTGTTGTAATCTTTGTGTTCTCACTCCCAGCAACTATTTTGGGGGCTCAGTAATTTCTACAAAATATTTGTGAATTGAGGTAATCTGAGGTAATCTGTGTCTTGTCACTGCCAGCCAGAATTTTGGGGGCTCAGTAATTTCTACAAAATATTTGTGAATTGAGGTAATCAGAGTTAATCAGCCACGCAGAATTTTGGGGGCTCAGTAATTTCTACAAAATATTTGTGAATTGAGGTAATCAGAGGTAATCTGCCACGCAGAATTTTGGGGGCTCAGTAATTTCTACAAAATATTTGTGAATTGAGGTAATCTGCCACGCAGAATTTTGGGGGCTCAGCAATTTCTACAAAATATTTGTGAATTGAGGTAATCTGAGGTAATCTGTGTCTTGTCACTGCCAGCCAGAATTTTGGGGGCTCAGCAATTTCTACAAAATATTTGTGAATTGAGGTAATCAGCTAGCCAGAATTTTGGGGGCTCAGTAATTTCTACAAAATATTTGTGAATTGAGGTAATCTGCCAAGCAGAATTTTGGGGGCTCAGTAATTTCTACAAAATATTTGTGAATTGAGGTAATCTGAGGTAATCTGTCTTGTCACTGCCAGCCAGATTTTTACGGGTTCAGTAATTTCTACAAAATATTTGTGAATTGAGGTGATCTGTGTCTTGTCACTGCCACGCAGTATTTTGGAGCGTCAGTAATTTCTACAAAATATTTGGGAATTCTTATAATCCGTGTGTTCTCACTGGCTGCCACCCATCAGGGTGTCTCAATGATTTATAGGAGGTTTCTGAGACTTGTAATCTGTGTCTTCTCACTGCCAGCTATCAGGGGGTCCCACATACTTCTAGCAGATTTCTGCGAATTGTAATCTGTGTTTTTGTCACTGTGACCAGCTATCAGGGGGTCCTTTCTGGGGGTCTCACTAACTTGTAGCAGATTTCTGTTAATTGTAATTTGTGTCTTGTCACTGCCACCCATCAGGGGGTCTCACTGATTTATAGGAGGTATCTGGGAATTGTAATCTGTGTCTTGTCACTGGCTGCCAGCTATCAGGGTGTCTCACTGAGTTATACCAGAGTTATGGAAATCTTTATACCAGAGTTGAATCATGTATATATATCATTCTGTATATATTTAATCTATATATCACTCACCATGTCAGAAAGATCAAAAAGGACAGGCAGACGCTCCCAGACACAGATAAGAGGGCAAGCAGCCTCTGTGTCGGGAGGCTGTGCCTCTGGTCGTGGTGGACGTGGTGCATCCTCTGCAGGGGCACGCTTGTCCTTTCTAACTGGTGCTAGCCGCCTTAAACAGCAGCAACATACAGAGGATTTTGTGGATTGGCTAACCAGGCCATCCTCATCCTCCGAGTCCTCTGCCAGCCAGGCTTGTAGTGCTTTACAGTCCACCTCAGCTGCCAAAGCATCTAATTGTCAGGAATGGAGTGCGACGGTTGGTGAGGTGAGCCCATGGTGCAGTGATTGGAGGAGTCGCGTAGGTTACCAGGCATAAAAAGGTTTATTTAAAGCATAAACGCAACAGGAAATAAATGGACCAGAGTCTATATGAAGCAAGTAATAGACTGTATGCTGGTTCCAGGGTTTGCTAGAAAGCAGGGTTTAACTTGCCAGCGAGGAGTCTTGAGAGTGGGGTGCACTTGCCAGCGAGGATGGTTGGAAGCAGGGGTGCACTTGCCAGCGAGGATGGTTGAAAGCAGGGGTGCACTTGCCAGCGAGGATGGTTGAAAGCAGGGGTGCACTTGCCAGCAAGGATGGATGAAAGCAGGGGTGCACTTGCCAGCGAGGATGGTTGCAAGCAGGGGTGCACTTGCCAGCGAGGATGGTTGAAAGCAGGGGTGCACTTGCCAAGTTCACAGGAGGAGTTCAGGTTCAATATAGCATAGAGCTTCAGGAACTGGACTGGTTGCTTGTACTTCCAGAACGTTAATGTTGAAGCCCTGATGGAAGGGTGGATCCCTCTTTTAAACAGGCTTCATTAGGGGTCATGGCATATAGTAAATTATTCGATATGATGGAAATAATGGTATTTTTAGAAAGTCCATTTAATGGCGGGAAAAAGGGTGTATAATATGTGTGGGTCGAATAAACGAGTAAGAGGAAAATTTGACCTAAACACTAACAGCGCAGAAACGTAAAAACACCAGCGGTCACTAAAAGACGGACTTCCGAACCCTATGGCAAGACCCTGTGTAAGCAGTCAGCCACAACCTCAACCCCATTACTCACCCCTACACTGGTCCCTCCAGGAAAATAATCTGGCCCCCTACTCCTGATCCCACCCCCTTATTCTGTCCCTCTTTCTTTAACATTTTGTTGAAATGCTTTTTATGACTTCCTTTTTCCTTCCTTTTATTCTCTTTTTGTATAGAAGCATATTTGTTTGCTTGATATTGATATATGTCATTCATAAATGCCACTGTTGCTCATACTTGGGAACCTACGAGTTCCATCTTATTTTACTTTCTGTTATGCCAAATATCTGAATAAAAATATGGCTGCTCTGCGCTGTGATCGGCTCTTGCTCGGGTTTCTCCGACATCTTAATCCAGATGTTTTTGCAGGTTTCAGTGTGCGTTCGCCCTCGTTTTGCGGTGAGTTTTCGGTGTGTTTGCGGCGACTTTTCCCTGCATTACGGCGGCCTTGTGGTACTTGCTGAATACACCGCAGTGTTGCCGAAATGGGATCGCCAAATCGCACCAAATCCTTCGGAGCCCTCTATCTCCCCAACCATTGAAGCTAGGGAGAGGGGAGAGCCTCCCCTTTTCAGCGGTGTATGGCATTAACAGTTTCGCTGCCGGATCACGTTGCGGCGCCAATTGGCGCCAAAACGCGATTCAAACCTAGAGGGGGGCTGACATCTTGGATGTCAGCCAAGCCTCCAGGTCCCCCCCACTCACTGACAACCTCACCATATGTGTGAGGATGTCAGTGGGCCAGTTAACCCTCTAGCTGCCATGTAGAGATAAGGGGATCCTAAGGATCCCTTTATCTCCCGATCCATGGCAGCTAGATGGTCATATTTGACATCATTTGAAAGGCCTGATCATGGCCTTTCCAATGATACCAAACATGACCAGGTTTGGTTTTAAAAAAAAAAAAAAAATTAAATAAAAAAAAAATAATAAAAAAATTAAATAAAATAAAAAAATGTTTTTTTTTTAAATTTTTTTTTGTCTGGGGGGAGTTTAATTAAATAGGACCTAGGCTGTCATCTAAAAATAATTAGCACAAAATGGTCAGAATGAGCGCAGCGCACATAGGGGAACTGTCTCAGCAGTGAAGGGGTTAAAAAGCAAACGCATGTAAAAATTGGGTATTTCTAGTCTCGGGACAAAATTTTGAACCTATTTAGCCGGGGTCTTTTTAGGTGGTTGTAGATTTTGGGGATTAAATTACAAAAAAGTGTTTTTACCATCTTTTCCTCATATTTCATTTTTTTTTTTATAGTAAATTATTCGATATGATGGAAATAATGGTATTTTTAGAAAGTCCATTTAATGGCGGGAAAAAGGGTGTATAATATGTGTGGGTCGAATAGACGAGTAAGAGGAAAATTTGACCTAAACACTAACAGCGCAGAAACGTAAAAACACCAGCGGTCACTAAAAGACGGATTTGTGTAAAACCGCCCGGTCACTAAGGGGTTAAAGAAAAATGAAAATAACATTATAAAAAAATAAATTTAAAAAAATGCTGAAAAATCCCTAAAAGATCCTAAAAAAATCTATAAATAAAGATACTTTTTAGTACAGAATAAACTAATAAACGGTTTATTAGATATTGAATTAAAACTGGAATATTTTTAACATTGAAGCCTATTGAATTCGCCTGAATAAACCTGCCGAATGAAAACACTGAACAGCAGGAGTGATAGGGGATTTCACTGCCATAGAACAGCACCATACATGCAGGCAATTCGCCAAAATTTGGCGAACTGCCAGGTCTCTGAATAGCCGAATGACCCTGAGATGTCACTGTATGCTGAATTTCAGTGTCCGGTTACATTTCGGACCTCTCTGAATAGCCCCTATAGCAGGGATGGCGAACCTTTTTGAGCCCGAGTGCCCAAACTGGATCGCTAAACCAACTTATGTGTCTCAAAGTGCCAACCTCGCAATTAGACCTGAATTTCGGATTTATTTTAGAAAAAAACACTTCATACGACTGAACTAATTATGAGCTTAAGGCTAGGGTCAGACGAACGCATTTTTATGTTGTCTGTGAAAAAGTGCGTTCGAACGAATGGACGCATTTTTTCACAGAATACGTGATAGTGGTATACTATGCGCATTTTCGTCCGTGATTTTGTACGGATCATCAATAAAACACTTTTTGTGTCTGGACGTTATGTTGGCCGGACATTAGCAGCGTCTGACGTCTCCTAATCACGCACACACGCGCTAGCGGACGCAGCGCACTCTGTACGTCAGTACCTGCGGTTTCACGTTCTCGAAAAAATGCGTTCATTTGCCGCTTGCGTTGCGCAGCCGGACTTTTGTGCGACCGTACTTCGTATATTGGCCGTCATTGCCCGGCATCTGCTGCTAGTGCGGCCGTGATTAAGTGCGGCTGCACGCGCGTTCGCACTGCCTCAGTCTGACCCTAGCCTTAGTCTTAAAAGAAGAATACAGTATAAAAAAGATGAATATATTGGCCCCAGATCACACATAGATATAATTAGCCCCAGCTCACATTTATATATTGCCCCAAGCTCACACATGGATATAATTGTCCCAAGCTCACAAATGGATATAATTAGCCCCAGCTCACATTTATATATTGCCCCCAGATCACACATGGATATATTGTCCCATGCCAGCTCTCATGGATATATTGCCCCAGACCAGCTCACACATGGATATATTGCCACCGGCCAGCTCACATGGATATATTTGCCCCAGACCAGCTCACATGGATATATTTGCCCCAGACCAGCTCACATAGATATATTGCCCCAGACCAGTTCACACATGGATATATTGCCCCTGCTCACACATGGATATATTGCCCCAGGCCAGCTCACATGTATATACTTGCCCCAGACCAGCTCACATGGATATGTTGCCCCAGTCCAGCTCACATGGATATATTTCCTCAGCTCACATGGATTTATTTCCCCAGCTCACACATGGATATATTTGCCCCAGACCAGCTCACATGGATATATTGCCCCAGACCAGCTCACATGGAAATATTGCCCCAGACCAGCTCACATGGATATATTGCCCCAGACCAGCTCACATGGATATATTTGCCCCAGACCAGCTCACATGGATATATTTGCCCCATACCAGCTCACATGGATATATTGCCCCAGATCAGCTCACATGGATATATTGCCCCAGACCAGCTCACATGGATATATTTGCCTTAGACCAGCTCACATGGATATATTTGCCCCAGACCAGCTCACATGGATATATTTGCCCCAGACCAGCTCACATGGATATTTTGCCCCAGAGCAGCTCACATGGATATATTGCCCCAGGCCAGCTCACATGGATATATTGCCCCAGACCAGCTCACATGGATATATTGCCCCAGGCCAGCTCACATGGATATATTGCCCCAGACCAGCTCACATGGATATATTGCCCCAGACCAGCTCACATGGATATATTGCCCCACCTCACATGGATATATTGCCCCACCTCACATGGATATATTGCCCCAGGCCAGCTCACATGGATATATTGCCCCAGCTCACATGGATATAATGCTGCAGGCCAGCTCACATATGGATATATAGCCCCAGACCAGCTCACACATGGATATATTGCCCCAAATCAGCTCACATGGATATATTGCCCCAGACCAGCTCACATGGATATATTGCCCCAGGCCATCTCACATGGATATATTGCCCCAGACCAGCTCACATGGATATATTGCCCCACCTCACATGGATATATTGCCCCACCTCACATGGATATATTGCCCCAGGCCAGCTCACATGGATATATTGCCCCAGGGCACATGGATATAATGCTGCAGGCCAGATCACACATGGATATATTTCCCCAGATCAGCTCACATGGATATATTGCCCCAGACCAGCTCACATGGATATATTTGCCCCATACCAGCTCACATGGATATATTTGCCCCATACCAGCTCACATGGATATATTGCCCCAGATCAGCTCACATGGATATATTGCCCCAGACCAGCTCACATGGATATATTTGCCCTAGACCAGCTCACATGGATATATTTGCCCCAGACCAGCTCACATGGATATTTTGCCCCAGACCAGCTCACATGGATATATTGCCCCAGACCAGCTCACAGAGATATATTGCCCCACCTCACATGGATATATTGCCCCACCTCACATGGATATATTGCCCCACCTCACATGGATATATTGCCCCAGGCCAGCTCACATGCATATATTGCCCCAGCTCACATGGATATAATGCCACAGGCCAGCTCACATATGGATATATTGCCCCAGACCAGTTCACATGGATATATTGCCCCAAATCAGCTCACATGGATATATTGCCCCAAATCAGCTCACATGGATATATTGCCCCAGACCAGCTCACATGGATATATTTGCCCCAGACCAGCTCACATGGATATGTTGCCCCACATCAGCTCACATGGATATATTACCCCAGGCCTGCTCACATGGATATATTGCCCCAGGCCAACTCCCATAAATATATTTGCCCCAGGCCAGCTCACATGGATATATTTGCCCCAGACCAGTTCACATGGATAGGTGTCCCCAGTCCAGCTCACATGGATATATTGCCTCAGCTCACATGGATATATTGCCGCAGCTCACACATGGATACATTGCCCCAGGCCAGCTCACATGGATAGATTTACCCCAGACCAGCTCACATGGATATATTTTCCCCAGACCAGCTCACATGGAAATATTGCCCCAGACCAGCTCACATGGATGTATTGCTCCAGGCCAGCTCACATGGATATATTTGCACAAGACCAGCTCACATGTATATATTGCCCCAGACCAGCTCACATGGATATATTGCCCCAGATCAGCTCACATGGATATATTGCCTCAGCTCACACATGGATACATTGCCCCAGGCCAGCTCACATGGATAGATTTGCCCCAGACCAGCTCACATGGATATATTGCCCCAGGCCAGCTCACATGGATATATTTGCTCCAGACCAGCTCACATGGATATATTTGCCCCAGACCAGCTCACATGGATATATTTGCCCCAGACCAGCTCACATGGATGTATTGCCCCAGGCCAGCTCACATGGATATATTTGCTCCAGACCAGCTCACATGGATATATTTTCCCAGCTCACATGGATATATTTGCCCCAGACCAGCTCACATGGATATACTGCCCCAGCTCACATGGATATATTGCCCCACCTCACATGGATATATTGCCCCAGGCCAGCTCACATGGATATATTGCCCCAGCTCACATGGATATAATGCCGCAGGCCAGCTCACACATGGATATATTGCCCCAGACCAGCTCACATATGGATATATTGCCCCAGATCAGCTCACATGGATATATTTGCCCCAGTCCAGCTCACATGGATATATTTCCCCAGATCAGCTCACATGGATATATTGCCCCGACCAGCTCACATGGATAAATTTTCCCTAGACCAGCTCACATGGATATATTGCCCCAGATAAGCTCACATGGATATATTGCTCAAGGCCAGCTCACTTGGATATATTTGCCCCAGACCAGCTCACATGGATATATTTGCCCCAGACCAGCTTACATGGATATATTTGCCCCAGACCAGCTCATATGGATATATTTGCCCCAGACCAGCTCATATGGATATATTGCCCCAGACCAGCTCACATGGATATATTGCCCCAGGCCAGCTCATATGGATATATTTGCCCCAGACCAGCTCACATGGATATATTGCCCCAGCTCACATGGATATAATGCCCCAGGCCAGCTCACATAGATATATTGCCCCAGGCCAGCTCACATGGATATAATGCCCCAGGCCAGCTCACATGGATATAATGCCCCAGACCAGCTCAATTGGATATATTGCCCTCAGCTCACCTTTGCCAGTTATTGCCACCTCTCTGAGTTATTGCGCAGCGGCAGATCCAGCAGCCACCGCTTTCTTTCCTTCAACGAGCGGCCGCCTGCATGGATATCTGCCAGCTCACCTGGGATCCCTCCTCCAGCCTGCCACGATCGAGATCGCGGAGTTCACGTGATCCGCCTCTGCGCCGACCAGACAGCTCCGGATTCGGACTCCGAGAGTCCGATACCGGAGCAATCTAAAATTAAAGAGCGGCTGGCGATGAGGTGCCGGTACGGTATACCGCCTCAAAAAAAACCCTGGTCCTTTTGTGTTTTGCCAATCTGACCTTTTTTATTTTTGTCATTAGCCAGCCTATAGATATGTACTCTTGGCCAAATCCCCATACCAGGTACTGACAAAGAGCAAAATCCAGTAGGGTAACTAAATGTGAATAAAAGAGTGCACATGATGAGATTACAGTGAGGCCTCCTGACTGATTTCTGATTAAATCCATATGTGTTTGGTTTTAAGAGGCTCCCTTTGCTTTGCATAATTATTGGGTAGCCTACAGTGTATACAGGCAACTCTTTCAATCCTTTCTCCATAGTGTTATTGTCAAATACAGTTCATAATTGTTTACAATATGCATGGTAGAAAATTCACTATAGTGCGTTTTGAAAATATGTTAAACAACGTTATTTATTGGCTTGTTATTCTTGGTACTTATATTTATATGTTCTCTTTACAGTTCCAAGGGTCCAAGAACTGGAAAGGGGATGCTGGGTGGAAGATGGAAATAAAAATCAGAGAGCTGCACATTGTTTAGATTTTGCACATACGTAAATCAGTAAATATGTAATTTCAAGGCATCTACACATTTAGACCTGTATCTACACTTTTAGGCAGATTTACTGGCAAGAGCCTGTTTGTAATGTTTGCTCTGTACATTCATATGGTTCGTCTATACAAATACATGCACATCATATGATCATGTTTGCATTGTTTTCTACTCATACTTATCAAGGATTAACAGGTAAAAAAATTCTGATTAAGTAAACTTTTCACCACCAAAATAGACATTTTTATTTGTAAACATCTAAGTATACAGTACATTGTGTATTTGAGCATCAGTTGTTCTATTAAACCGTTTGGCTGCCCATAATCACAACAAGGATTCCTTCTTCGTGTTGCATTAAAAGCAATTTCTAGTTATTGTATGGGTCATTTATTTTAGGTTGGTAAAGAATTTTATTTTTAATATTACTGATATCAGTTTTACAGCATATATTTATTAATTTGCAAAGTATTTTACCAGGAAGGATAAATTGAGAATTCTCTTATTTTCAAGTATGTCCTGGGTTTCTGTGTTTCTATAACATAGCATAAAATTAACAAAAAACATTGAAACAATGATTTTAAAATAATTATTATAATGCGTTAAGAAAAACCACTTGGGCTCACCAGCAAATTGGAGAATCCATTTTGTCCACGTATTTACAGATGGCTATGGTACTATGATCCACAGCAAAACTCACAGTAATGTGCAGTGTGTATGAGCATAGCACAGGGCTCCAGTGCAATAAACGTCACAATATTGTGCGATGTGTATGAACGTGTCAGAGCACCATAGCAATAAAACGGAAAATTATTATATTGTTTATTTTAATTATATTAATAAACTTATTTTTATTATATTTATTAAACAAAGTCTGTACATATATATTTCAAAATAAAGTATATTATTAGAATTCATTTAATTAAAATTAAACTATAGTTAAGTAAAATAAAATATATTACAATAATTATATAACAAAATAAATTTAAATATATTAAAATATATAAAAAATAAGTAGGTTAGTGCAGCTGTATTGTTACGTGAAAAAACAATGCCGCTGCTTTCAGAACAAAAGAAGATTTTTATTTAATTTAACTGTATTTTTTTATTTTACAAATGACGTAGTTATGTTTGGTGTCATTCAAAAACCCAGACCTTGGCCTGTCCAGTTACAACTCACTTGACCTTGTGGGGAGAACAGCATGGAGATACAGGTGTCCAAAGGCCCGCATCCTCTCCTTTCAACTTGTGTATTTGACGGACCAGTGTGTAATAACACATTGTGCTTTGCCATAGCCTCTACTCTTGCTCTCAGCTTGTGAAATGAGAAGTTGAGTACCTGAAGCACTATTGTTTATTCTATAATTAAAATGTTTACAATGGTGATGCATTGCAACAAACAAAAATATAATAAAAGGGAATTTTATTTATTTTTTCACATTAACAAAGTACAGGGTTGTGGTTGAATTTCCTGTAAAACCCCATATGTGCTACATGATAGCGCACATGCACAACGCATCCTCTGAGCTTAGGAGAGAATCGTCATGACGCTTCATGCATGGTCATGCACTTGAGGCACAGCAAAGCAAACTGAAGAGCCCCAATTATCCCCCCTGCCTATCCGGGCCCTTGGGCACTGCTTAAATGCCCGATGGGTCAGTCTTCCTTGAATGTGCCTTTACAATGGTTCCCATTGTATAATAGTGACATTAACCAACTGTTTATCTAGTGCTTAGCAAGGCTGTAATGCAATCTATGTCTTCCCCACATAATTACTTACCGAGACAGCATACTGAAAAAATCACAAGTACTGAAACTCCCCTTTAAAGTGAGGGATCACTTGCTCTCCAAGGATCAGATGATCACTATAAAAAACATGACTCCTATGGATGGCTTTGGATAGTTTATTTTGCTAGGCTGTGCAGTCAGGGCTGACCTTTGGGGTGTGCGACCTGTGCAAATGCACTGGGTGCCATGGCAACTGGGGGCACCCGGCAGCCAGGCATGTACTGGCCATCGGGATTACCAGGAGGCTCCGGTGGGCCGATGGCTCAGTGGGCCGGCTGTCAAAAATCTAATTCCAGCCACTGAATTCGGATTTCTCCCCCCCTGCACTCCCTCCCTCTCTGTGCTCCAGCACGGAGTGTATCTCAGAGCGCAGGATGATCTGTCAGGGCAACGGGCCAGCTCACAGTGACCGAGACCAAAGCTGCTCTACACTGCACCTTCTTCCTACTACAGAAGACACATGGGCCTTTAAAACAAACAACAGCAGGAGAGCTCCCTGCTGTGAATCACAATCAACTATGCCAGATAAGAGATGAGACAGCGGCTGCCTCCATCATATGTGAAAGGGTTAAACTGCTGCCTGCAGGAGGCAGAGAGTTAAATGTCTGTGCTGTGCAGCTAATCTACAAATATTCACTCCTGGACAGCTGGACCCCCCTCCCACCACCTTTAACCCTTGCATCTCCAGGACTCTACCATCCAAACCTCTGACTAACCTCTGCACCCATAGGCATCTCTACAAGGTTATTCCTTGCCCCCCCATGTGCCCCTCCACCAAAAATCATCATCCAGGTTCCCACACTTCTTCAGACCACAATATCACCGTCACCGTGCATTGGGTATGTGTCATTGGAAAGGGCAGATTCTGGCCTTTCCAATGATACCCAACATGACCATATTCAGTATAAAGTAAAAGTCATAAAACATTTAATAAAAACGTGTTCGTAAACGTAAACATTTTCACAGGGTTGAAATGGCTCAGCAGTGATGTGGTTAATGTCCAGACTAGACATTACATTGTTAATTACATTCACTTTTGCTTTGGTTTATTTGCATATTAAGGGTTAATGGGTAGGCTTTATCCCTCACAGTATACATTTTATTTTTTATGGCATTTTGGGGTTAATGGGTAGGCGCCATGCGCCTTGATTAATGGCATTTTAGGGGTTATTATGGAAGTTAGAATCTAAAGGGTCTATTCATCTTTAGATCCTCTGCTTTGTCACATTTTGGGGAATTCATTTCACCAAAAATATGGGGAATTCCCTATTTAGCGCATGGTCACTGTAATTCGCTAAGATTGGAGTCGTTGAAGCAGTTATCGGACATTCAGCGGAAACTGCCAAATTGCAGCAAATAAAATATTGAATTTAAGTATCAGGTTAGTACAATAAAAAGGTGTCATTGCACCAAATTACTGTGGGGTTTTGGAATCTTATTTATATATACCTATTTAAGGCCCTATCACCTGGTGTGAGCTAACCCTAGCGTCGGCATGGTTTTGTGTTAGCGCCAGGTTAATTCAGTCTGGCGCCTGACCAACAGATCGTTTGCCTCCTGCTAGAAACAGGAAAAATCACTATTAGCGATTTGTAGCGCGAGCTTACTGTACTTTCCGCATCCTATACTTAACATGGGGAGCGCTAGAGATCACTTGGTGCCAGCGCTAATTTTTTTGAGGAGCGGTAATTGCAACATTTTAACCTACTGCTCAACAATGGTGCTAACTCCAAAAAAACAGAAAAAACAGGTCCAAGATTAGAGGCAATGTAAAGGAATGCAGCACAGGTGTTCTCTTGGCCCCATACACCATAGTAATGGATCTGGTAAGCAATATTGCTGCTGTTGCAGTAGGCTCTATTATAAATGTATCCTAAATCTAATATATTGGCTAATTTTAAACATTTTATGCTGGGGGTTATTCATAGTATGTAAGCGGTTGATTATTAGGGTGACCATATGAACCATGTTTAAAGGGTCACATGGATAAGTCTTGCCCTGAAACATGTATTATTTATACGCTGCAGCAGGGAAGTTAATATCACTCACTTGGCCTTCTTTTGGATCTATTAAATGCATTGCAATGATTCTACATGCTGTCGGGTGGCATTTATCATACAATGCCCATCAGCCTTAATTTAATTAATATATATGTGTATATAAACATGGATAATACGGCCACCTTGGAGGATTTTAATAATGCAGGGGGGTGTGAGAGCTCTTTGCTGGATGTGTTCATACTTATACAAGCCTGTGAGGGCAGGGGATAGGTATGGCCCGGCACTCTGACTGGAAAAAAACTGTTCTATCCTGTACAAAACAGCATTAGCGCTGAGTCTCAGCCCCAGTCTTAGCGTTTCCCTGGCGTGCGCCAAACGACCTTGTACATGGACTACCATGGACAAAGTGATTTGTTAGTAGGTCATCAGGCACTAAGTTTTAGCAACTCAAGCTAAATTTTTCCTTTAGTGATGTCGTTTTAGCTCACACCAGGTGATAGTGCCCTTAGTTTTTTTCAGTGTTATGAGTTAGTGGAGAAAATTATTAGTGCCCCCCAGTTTTGACTGTGGTATCTTATGTGCCCCCCCTAAATATTGTTCCTTGAGTCGCCACTGCCTGCACCTCCAGGATTGTCCACCCCCAACCTTGCTTATAAACCCCTACATTACCAGATACCATCCCCCAACCCTGCCTTTGTTTATTATTTAATTTTAATAAAGCAATGGATTTATTTCTCTTATATACTTATATTAAAATTAATATATATTAAAATGATTAGAAAAACATTTATTTGGATACAATGACAAGGAAAAACGGAAATAAATTCCAAGAAAGGGGGTAACCCAATAATTCAAATAGGTAAAAAAACAAAGAAATTTTATTTAGAACAATAATGCAAACAACCCACACAAAAAAGAAATAAAGATATAAAATACACAAAAATGGAGAATGAAGGTAATGCGTTCTGATATACAATAATATACGGGCAATAATGTAATTGTCCTATAGGAGCATCTTCGTGTGATAAAAGGGCTAATGCTGAAGGTATAACGCCTTCACAGTAATGCGCTAATGCGTTTACAAGATCCCCAATTGGGGTAATAAATATACAAATAGACGACCTATTTCGGGCATAGGGTTAGGTGCATCTGTGTAGGTGATTATCGAAATGAGTATAAATCTACAGGGTAATCGAGAATATAGATTAGCTTATAGGTTGCTTGCAAGGTTTACGAAATCAGAATGTGGTTTATAAGGGTCAATAGCCAAGAAAGGAATGAGAACTTCTGCTAGTAAATACTAGTGTCAACCCCACTTAGTTAACGGTTTCTGATAGATCAGGCAGCAAAACAAACACAGTCTGATCACATCAATTCAAAAGTTTACTCGATTGAGTATATGAAAGAAAACTGTTCAGAAGACCATATTCCGATATCAAAAATAGCTAGCTAGGTGCAAAGAAGGAATCCCACAGGTGTGAACTACGTTCTAACATTGTTCTAGCTGCGGATACATGGGTATTAAGACAAAATAAAATTGCAGTTGATTGAATAACCATCTCTACAGCGCACAGTCTATCTGATGGCGGACCACAATGAACATATGGTGTAATCAAGCTACCATGATATTAATCATCTTCCCGATTGCATTCACACTCAACAGTGGTTCCCACTAAATAGTCATAAAGTGTCTCACTTATATTCGTTAGGAGCACAACACATTATTTAAAAGGTATCCAAATCAAGGCTATTAGAACGTATGCAATTGATGGTGCCTTCTAAACAATACTCTCCACAGCTATTAAGCAATAGTTTTGCAGTCAGTAGGGAGAAAACACCATATATATTCAGTCCAACCCAGTATATTCACACAACGCAATATTCATCATGTTCGCTCATAGCAGGTGATTTTGCCAATATAAAGCGTAGCATTATCCACACTTTAGGGATAAAGGAGTTAACACCAAATATATTCAGTCTAACCCAGTATATTCACACAACGCAATATTCATCATATTCGCTCATAGCAGGAGATTTTGCCAATATGCATCGTAGCGTTATCCACACTTTAGGGTTAAGCAAACCGCTATCCTTCTTATACAGATACACACACAGTATGGCCAAGCCACAAAACAGAATTAGCAACCCATTAGTTACAGAGACGCACAACCAAATGATTAAACATAGTGTCAGTTAAAAAGAGTATAATACTCGTAGAGAACTCAACGCGTTTCACCGTTTCAGATTACGGCTTCATAAAGAGTGATACTACTCTTGTAAGGGCATCTAGATCTACTGTTTTATGATTACCTATGACGCTCGCCAGGTGAAAGCAGTTTTCTATGTAAATCTTGCGTAGCATTCTTAATCCCTCCCCTACGTTATCCTCGTAATCGATGAGGTTTCACGTCATTTCCGTTGTTCGGTCCTTTAGTGACCCATTTTACTAAGGAAATGTATCTCGTTGCCTAGTGATAGGGAGCTGTAGGAGGATAGCCTCGTTTCCATTACGGAGTCATCTGACCCTCTATTCTGGTGTTCCGATATATTACGTCTAACCTCTCATGAAATTAGTGGATTAGGAAAAGGATTATGATTTGTTGCTAAACCAAAATTCCATAAATTTGAATGGATCAAAGATATAAATTTATTCACACGAAAAGTTGCTCTACACAAATCCCATGCATTACAGATGGAAAAAACAGCTAGAAGGTATGATTTAGCACCAACAGATATGGACTGCCTTAATACATTAATGGAACTTTTAGAAGAAAACACGAAAGAGTCAGGTGATATGGGTTATACAAACCTAAAACTTAAAAGTACATTCACACCACAAATTAGTGAGTATAGTAATGTTGAAATGTTCTGTACATTGGTATGTCAAGAGATCGAAAAGTTAGATGATTCCGCCATAAATTTGTCTCATATTCATACTATCTCGAAAGATGAATTTCAAGCATTGAAAACTATACAAGATGATGATAAAATGACAATCAAAAAGGCAGATAAAGGTGGTAACATCGTTATACTAAGTACAGAACAATACAAAAATCTGGTGTTAAAAATACTCAAAGACGAGAACACTTATGGCGTATTAACCCAAAACCCGACAAGTAGATTTTCAAGTGAACTTAATAACATACTGATGGATACTCGTGGAGATGGCCTAATCACTGAGAAAGAACACAATTTTATGAAATCAACCAATCCAAGAATTGCCACATTTTACGCCCTCCCTAAGATTCATAAAAAAGTTTCACCTCCTCCCAATAGTCTCTGGTCGAAATAATCTCACACAGAATGTTAGCATCTATATTGATCAAATTTTAAAGAAATTTGTATGTCAACTTCCATCATATATCAGAGACTCAACACAGATGCTCCAATTTCTATCTAACCTAACTCTAACAGAGAATGTACTACTATGTAGTTTAGATGTCGAGTCTCTCTATAGATTCAAGCAGTATATTCCTTCCAAACGCTCCAGGTATGGAGTGAAGGTGTATAAGCTCTGTGACTGCGAGAGTGGGTATACTCAGGCCTTCCGGGTGTACGAGGGAAAGGATAGTAGCCTTGACCCTCCAGACTGCCCAGAACACATGGGAACCAGTGGCAAGATTTTGTGGGACCTACTTTTTCCCCTGATGAACAAAGGGTACCACTTGTCTGTTGATAATTTTTATACAATTTGTTCAAGCTGCTGTATTGTTTTGATACAGTAGCATGTGGTACTGTTCGCAAGAACCGCTTAGGTTTCCAAGCACAGCTTGCCCGCACCCGGTTAAAAAGGGGGGAGACCTCAGCTCTGCGCCAAGAGGAGCTGTTGGCGATCAAGTACAGAGACAAGAAGGATGTATACCTTCTATCCACCATCCACTCTGAGAGGTCTGTGGAGGTATCTGTACGTGGCAGAGCTGAGCGCATCAGGAAGCCAGTGTGCATCAAATTCTATAACCGGCATATGGGTGGGGTTGATCTGGCAGATCAGCTGCTCCAGCCTTAACAGATTATGCAGAAGTCAAGGGCCTGGTACAAAAGGTTGCAATTTACCTGATGCAAATTGCAACCCACAATGCCTTTTTGCTCTGCATAAAGGTAAACCCCGGAGTGACACTGTCACTTTTACAGTTTCAGCTCCGATCATTTTGGGACTTTTGTACCAGGATGCACCTGCTCCCCGGGCGGTGATGGGGTACAGAGTTGGGGCTAGACATGTGCATTCGTTTTAGTACTAAAACGATTTAGTTCGAATTTTGGGATAATTTAGTTTTCGTATGACTCAAGAGATACGAAACTGTTCAGTACAAAAAATGAAAGAAACTAAAATAAAATGCACTACATTTTAGTTTCAGTCCCTTATGTGATATTACATTGATGAGTGAAGGAGACCACCAATGAAGAGCACAACATCGCAAAGCTACAGAAAAGGTTTGTATGCGTAATCCTTCCCGACCCATACCCGAAAATCTGACAGTGATAGAACTCCAGAATACTCACTCGCAGCACAGACAGCCAGCACAGGAGAGGAAACCTTTACTTAACCCTTGCATGTCTATGAGGCAGACAAGAGGATAAAAGCAGCTGGAGAGGGGCGTGGTTTGGCGCGGTATGAGAACAGACGCGTGATCTGTTCTCTCCGTCCTGACGAGCACAGAACCCGCTATCGATAGGAGCTGAACGACCCAAAAATCAACTCAAGGTACCGTTGACTATCCACTGATGTCCCCTGCCAAGATTACTAAGAGGAAGGGGGCCCAGGGCACCTCGGTGGCTCCGCTATTTCACCCGCTCTCTTCTGGGCCTAGCCGCCAAGATGGCAGCCGGACGTCTCCGACTGCCTCCTCCACGTGCTCCAGTCCGGACGGACCCCCGGAGGCAGCCACTAAGGGAGACGTGCAGCAGATTCTCGGTCGGCTGATCGAGGTCCAGCAATTTCGAGCCGGTGAGCTGGACAAATCGGCGCGAGCCATTCGGGCGGAGGTGCAGGCCGTGGGAGCCCGGACAGCCGTGCTGGAGGACGACGTAATGACCTTGTCCCGGGGGCATAACGCGGTGGTACACAGATCTAATGGGATGGTGGAGCGGATCCAGCAGCTAGTACAGCAGGTGGAGGATCTTTCCAACCCTCGAGGAGAAATAACCTGCGGATCCGGGGGCTCCCGGAATCCGTACCCTACGCAGCCCTTAAGGACACTGTCATGGGCATGATGCGAACCCTTCTACCCGAACTTACGACGGATCAGCTGCTACTCGACCGCATACATCGAGCTAGAGCGGCTCCTCCGGCAGGGCCCCGCGACGTGGTCTTCAGATTTCATTATTTCACCTCTAAAGCGGCTGCGCTGCGGGGCTTGTGGGACACCCCTCTGATGTACCAGGACATTGAGCTCCAGGTCTTTCAGAATCTGGTACCCAGCACTCTGGCGAGACGGCGCCCCTGGAGACCTCTGGCAGATCACCTGAGGGGCCATGGTATACGTTTTGCTTGGGGCTTCCCTCTCAAGATGTTGGCCTTTCACAATGGCACTACACCATCTGTGCCTCTCTGGCGGGGGCTTCCGTCTTCGTAGCTCAGCTCGGCCTCCCGGCTTTGGAGTTGCCCAAGTCACCAGATTCGTTACAGCCCTTGGAGCCCGTGGAGGTTGAGTGGGAAGTCGTCCCTCCCTCTGGGTCTCCCCGTCCCCCAACATGAGGACCCGAGGCAGAGATTCTGGATCTAGCGGCACACCCGGTGGGATGACTCCACTCCGGGGTAGTTTTTTGCCACTCTGATTTATGGGGCATCTCGGGTCGGTGGTCACTCGGGGGACGATGCCCTGTGGGGGTCCGTTTTTCTGCGGCCCCCCCCCACGTCGCCGTGTGGGAGCTCCTGGTTATCTTTATTACTATGGTTCTTTAAGTTCAGTATCTTGTTTCTCCAGTTGAATGCCGAATGTTCTAGCTCATCTGTTTATCATCTCTCCATGTATTTTTTATGGGCTCTGTTTTATTTCCTATACTTGCTGCTTCACGTGTCAATTGAGGAGGGTACATGTAAGTAGTGCATGTCCTCCTTTTCTGTCCCACCTTTCGAGGGATTACTCGAGACTCTCTTTGGATTGTCTCGGGCCTTCCTCTTGCTATTTTATTCTTCTTTCTCACTTCCCCCTCTTCTTTCCCTTTTTGTGTCGCTCCCTTGTTCGACTTGTGTGTGTACATGTTGTCCTGTCTATGTCTTTCTTGTGCCAAGCGCTGCTGTGGTTGAGGAGCGCCGGAGGATACAATCACCTCTCCACCCGGTTTATAGATGTTACCTAATGCGGTGCACGTCCTTTCACTTAATGTGAAAGGCTTAAATTCCCCCCAGAAGAGGAGACTGTTATTCCGAGATCTCCGACGAAAGCACGTCGATATAGCTTTTCTTCAGGAGACCAGGCTGCCCAGACAGGACTCGGGTCGGCTGCGGGACCCCCGCTTTCCCCAGGTGTTCTCCTCCTGCGCTCTTAACAAACATAACGGGGTGTCTATCCTTATTCATAAAAACTGCCTTTTTACGAAACATGCTGTTCATACGGACCATGCGGGTCGATACTTCATTCTGTCGGGTGTGCTGGGGCAGAGACCTATTTCACTGGTAAATGTTTATGCTCCCAATGTGCCTGACATGAGTTTTTGGGAGGCTCTCCATGAGGACCTAGACAGAAGTGCCTCCGGGGAGATAGTCATGTGTGGAGACTTCAATGCAGTCCCATGCCCCTCTATCGATCGATCTCGCCCGGCCACTGACCCTACCCCGAGTACCGGTTCGAGACAGGAGGTTTTGTTCAATTCTTTCCTAACTCAACGAGCCTTGGTGGATGTCTGGTGAATCACTAACCCCTCCACGAAGGACTATACTTTCTACTCTAACCCTCACAGATCCTACTCTAGGATCGACAATATTCTTCTTTCCCCTTCTCTGCTCTCCTGGGTGAGGACGACCTCGATTGGGTCTATTAGTTGGCCGGACCACGCCGAGGTCGTCCTCGAGCATTGTCTCCCTGACCGCTCCCCGGTATGGAACTGGCGGCTTGGCTCCTACACGTTGCAGGACTCGGGACTAGTGAAGGAACTAACGAAGGAGCTCGAGGCGTACTTCCGCGAGAATTTTACGGAGGATGTTCCCATCTCCACCGTATGGGCAACGCATAAAGCAGTACTACGGGGTGAGATCATCAAGAAAGTTTCCTATCGCAAGCGTCTTAAATTGCAGCAAATCCTGGGTTTACAGTGCGCTTTACACACACTAGAGCTCACCCATAAACAGTCACCCTCACAAGAAAGTTTTGACCGCCTGCAAGACACACGACATGCTCTGAACAGGTTATTGCTCGAGGATGTAGCCAGATCAATGACCTGGACAAAGCGCAGATACTATGAGTCCGCTAATAAGATGGACACGTTGCTGGCGCGTCAGCTCCGCCCTCGCCCCCCTGCTGCACGTATTTCCTCTCTAAAGGACAGCTCCGGAGGGCCCCTTAGCTCCCCACAAAGCATTAAAAGCGCTTTTTTGGAATATTACTCTTCCCTTTATAACCACTCCCCGCTCCATTCGTCTTCCAACTCTGCACATATGGCAGATATTCATTCTTTTCTCTCTAGTCTAAAACTGCCCAAAATCTCAACAACCCAAGGAGAGGCGCTGGCAGTGGATTTCTCCCTGGGAGAAATCTCGGAGGCCGTATCCTCCCTCAAATCAAATAAGGCACCTGGACCGGATGGCTTCACGGCCCAATATTATAAGGCTTTCTTCCCAATCCTGGGACCCAATTTGGTCACTTTGTTTAATTCGGTCAAGGGTGGATGCCCCTTCCCAAGCGATTCCCTGCTGGCTTCCCTGGTTGTGCTCCCGAAACAGGGCAAGGATCTCTCATCTCCCTCGGGGTTTCGTCCCAACTCCCTGTTGAACCTGGATGTCAAGATCTATGCTAAACTTTTGGCGACCAGGCTCAACCCTTTGCTGCAGTCCCTGGTCCATCCGGACCAGGCGGGATTTATTCCGGGCCGCCAGGCGTACGAAAGCACCCGAAGGGCGGCTGGAGCGATCTGGCACCTGCAAAAGGAAGGGCGTCCTTCTCTGCTCCTTTCGTTGGATGCGGAGAAGGCGTTCGACTGCATAGAGTGGCCCTTTCTCTTCTCCCTGTTGGACCACATGTCTTTCCCTCCTGCTTTCTGCTCTGCTGTCCAAGCTCTCTATACTAACTCTAGGGCTGACGTTTCCATCCCTGGCGCGCCAGCGAGTCCCTTCCCTATCCATAATAGTCCCTCCCCTCTGCTCTTTGCCCTTACTCTAGAGCCTCTACTGACGCACATTCGTTCCTCTCCAGACATCCAAGGCATAACGATTAACGACAAAACTTTTAAAGTGTCAGCTTACGCAGACGACGTACTCCTAACCCTTACTTCTCCCGAGTCCTCCCTGGCGGCCACCGCTGCCCTACTGTCGCGCTTCTCAATGGTCTCGGGATACAGGGTAAACCTGGACAAATCGGTCCTACTACCTTTCCATATCCCCAAGCCCAGACTTCGGGCACTGGCTACTCGATTTGGGTTTAGAATAGCACCTGCCTCGATTCCATATCTGGGTATTCACCTACCGAGTACGTATAACGACCTGTATAAAGTTAATTATCATCCACTGTATGCTAAGCTCCGGCGGGAGATGGAGGCGTGGAGCAGGGAAAGCATATCCTGGCTTGGGAGAGTCCATTCATTTAAAATGAATCTATTACCGCGTCTGCTGTACCTGTTCCAGGCGCTTCCATCTCCCATCGACCCGAGTGACCTCAGGTTTTTGCAATCGAATATCGATGAGTTTGTGTGGCGGGGGGGAAGAAGGAGGGTGGCCCGGTCGACGCTATACCGACCACGAGAACTGGGGGGGCTCGGTTTTCCAGACTTGATGGGCTACTTCCAAGCCGCTCAACTTGCGCAACTGGTGGCTTTGCACTCGCCGCCCCTCTCCCACCGCTGGGTGGACTTTGAAACGACATGCATGTGGCCGGTGGACCCCAGAACTTGGATGTGGCTTCATAAACGTCTCAGGGCACCTCCACCCTTGCTCTGCCCTCCGCTACAACACTCAATTGCCCTGTGGGACTCACTGGCCTCCAAAAAGAACCTCCGCCACCACCCAACCTCAATGCTCCCTCTGTGGAGAAACCCGCGATTTCCACCGGGGCTGTCGCCCGAACGTTTCTCTAAGTTTGTCAAAGGAGGAGTCCTCAGAATCAGCGATATGTACGACCGCAATGGGTGCCTCTCTTTTGACTCCATGTCAGCTCGTCTTGAACTGTTGCCGCAAGAACTCTTTTGTTATTTGCAGCTCCGCCATTTCGCTTCTACTACCGAAAACAAGTTGGCTGGCTCCTCTCCTCTTACCTTCTTCGAGAGCCTCTGTCTGACTGGAGATTTACCTCGGGGCCTCATCTCCCGCCTTTATGCCCACCTGGCTAGAACCCCGGCACTGCCCACCATCACATACATGGTTGCCTGGGAAAGGGAGTTGGGATCGACTCTCGAGGGCGACGAATGGTTAGATATTTGGGAGGCTGCCAGGAAAGTCTTGATCTGCACAACACTACAGGAACAGGCATTGAAGACGATGATGAGATGGTACACTACTCTGGTACTTCTACATAAGGCCAACGCTGCTGTCCCGTACGACTGTTGGAGGGGATGTGGGGGCAGAGGCACTCAGGCACATATGTGGTGGACATGCCCCATGATATCGAGATACTGGGACTCTGTACAAGCTCTACTGGAACAGGTCTTCGGGCCTGGAATACCTAGGGACCCCTGGACCTACTTATTTGCCAACCCAGCCTCGGATTTATCCCTACACCGTAATCACCTCCTCTCCAAAATCTTGCTGGCGGCGAGAAAGGCAGTGGCGGAGACCTGGAGGTCCCCACGGCTCCCCTCACAACAGCGACTGTTTCGGATAATGGAGCACATCCAACTAATGGATGAACTGTCAGCAAAAATACACCATACGTCATCGGTGTATCGGAAGGTCTGGGACACTTGGGACTCTTTCGGGGCTAATAGTCCAACGTGATCGCTGCAATTGGTGTCTCGCCTGAAACTCAAACAGTCTGGTGATGGTTATTACCATCTGATTCAATTCGCTCAATGGCTTCCTATCGGCCCTTTCAGTGTCTTGGCATGTAGTTTAGTGCTGTCTTGTCATGTCTTTGTGTGTTGCGTCCTCGCCTCCTCCCTTCTGTCTCCTATCTCATTTCTTTTCTCTCTCTCTCTCTTTGCTTTCCTCCTGCCCTATGCCGTTCTGGGCAATCTGGGGCTTCTATCTTCACGAATACATAACGGGTCTGAGCCAGATCCTTTCGCCATTGGTACCATGTATTGAATATCTGTTTGATCTGCTCTGATTACCTTAAATAAAGTATTTAAAAAAAAAGCAGCTGGAGAAGGAAAACATTAAAATAAATCACACTGAAAGCTAATGACAGAGGAGGGCTGGATAGTAAAAACTCCTTTATAACAAGCAGCGATGGGAGAAGAGAGGGACTTTATAAAACGTGTGTTATCTCCCCTCCTGCTCTGCATAATAGGGGCTAAGGTCTGATACATTTTATATTATCCAGAAGCACTATCCCAATTTCCTCATCTATAATACACGTTTTATATAAAGTCCCTCTCCTCTCCCAGTGCTGCTTGTTATAAAGTTTTTTTTTACATCTGATACATTTAGTATCCAGCTCTCACAGTTACTCTGTCATTATGAGCCTCCAGTGTGATTTATTTGAAGGTTTTCCCTGGATTTAAAGTGCTTTATTTTATTATAAAAATACATTTGCACCAGTCATCTCTTCTGAGCTTTCAGACCTATTTACGTTAATATTTTCCCTCTCCCCTGCTTTTATATTCCTGTGTCTCCCACAGAGATACAAAGTTTAAGTAAAAGTTCCCTCTCCTGTGCTGGATAAGCATTGCATTCCGAAGTGCTGCACCCTCCACATGCCAATGCAGTAGGATGTTCTATACAGAGAGGGGCATTAATCAATGCAGGAGGATGTTCTATACATTATACAGAGAGAGGTATTAATGCAGGTGGATGTTGTATACATTATACAGAGAAAGGTATAAATTGAGGAGGGTGTTCTATACAGAGAGGGACCACTACAATAGTAATTGTATCCACTGGTTTTCGGATGAATGAAATAAATTTTCATACTAAAGAACTGAAAACGAATTTCTTTAGCATCTAAATAAATTGCATTTTAGGACTAATTACTGTCACCAACAGAAAGAGGTCTACAAGACAGCCTGGAAGTGCTGAAAAAATACAGTGCGGCATGGGCACTACCCATCAACCAAAAGAAAACAAAGGTCATGGTTTTCCAAAGGAAGAACGCAAAAACCAAGAGTTCCTCTTTCACGCTTAATGACTGCACTCTTGTGGAAGCCAACAGCTACACATACCTCGGCCTAGAAACAAACCGATCGGGAAATTTGAAACCAGCCATAGAGGCCCTAAGAGACAAGGCGTGTAGAACCTTCTATGCCATCAGAAGAAAACTCTACAAACTAAAACCACCTGTAAGAGTCTGGCTTAAAATCTTTGATAGCGTCATCGCTCCAAACCTCCTTTATGGCAGTGAAGTTTGAGGACCCATCACCTACCCTGACCAACCCAAATGGGACACCAGCCCAACGGAAATATTCCATCTGGAATTCTGCAAGCACCTCCTCCAAGTCCATCGGAGCACCTCTAACAATGCTTGCCGGGCCGAGCTGGGCAGACTCCCTTTACTTCCTGCAGTACAGAAGAGGGCGCTATCATACTGGGACCACCTAAACATCAGCAGCCTCAACTCATACCACCATAAAGCCCTACTGGCCAACAAGGACCACCCCAAACCATGTGGACTGCAGCAACTCATATCCACCCTGATCATCCAAAGCCCCCATGAATGCAACCTGACAAAATATCAAATAAAGGCCCTAATTAACGATTCCAGGGAAAATTATATCAGAGAATGGAGACATGATATAGCAAACTCTCAGAAACTCACCATTTACCAATCCTTACAGAGGGAATACAAACTGGCCCCATACCTGGAGCTACTACAAGACCCCAAGGACAGACAGATCCTAAGCCGGTACAGACTGAGCGCCCACAGCCTGGAAATCGAATCAGGGCGGCATAGACAGACCTACAAGCCCAGGGAGAATAGACTGTGCCAGCATTGTGACCAGGGGGCCCTGGAAGATGAGGTCCACTTCCTCCTACAGTGCCCCAAGTACTCAGCACTGAGGGAAACTCACTTCCAGAGACTCTCCGCTCTTATCCCGGACTTCACCTCTATAGAAGAGACGAGTAAACTCCACATCATACTGGGAGAA
Organism: Leptobrachium leishanense; assembly: GCA_009667805.1. Taxonomy (NCBI): domain Eukaryota; kingdom Metazoa; phylum Chordata; class Amphibia; order Anura; family Megophryidae; genus Leptobrachium; species Leptobrachium leishanense. The sequence goes on along the minus strand of CM019064.1, from coordinate 181,650,021 downwards.
GAGGAGCCGCCGGTGAAAATATCTGCCCAATAATCACAGAATGTCACAGACTGAGAGGAACATGAGAGATCCCAGACTTATAAATCCCCAACACGGACTCGCCCCCATCCGACCTCACATTATCCCTTACCCCTGATAATGTCCATGGACTTGCCCATTCCCCCCATATATGTCCCGCTACCCCCCCCCTCCACCCCATATGCTTTGGCAATGCTAAACTGTATTTGGTCCAGCTAATAAAGCTTGATTTGATTTGATTTGACTAATCCATTAGTTCAAAACTAAATTTTGTGCTGTGCACATGTCTAGTTGGGGCTACACATTTTATTTTTAAAATCCCCCTACTGAGGGCAAACAGAGTGAAAGGAAATTGAAATATGGTAGCTAATTCACTGTATACATATTTCTATATTCTAGTAATATTTGATAGCTATATAAATATATAGGGCCTGATTGACTGCTCAGCAAATACATAATGTGTTCATGAGGTAATGCTGAGTCTGGTCTTTCTCTTGGCTTCCTGTTTTTATTAAGGAGTGCAAATTTTCTATTCAACTCCACTTCCTCTTGAAACTAAAAAGGCTGGCTGGCCGAGAGGAAGGGAGGGACACCAATGTTTAATTGTTCATATATCCTATGGAACATTCTTATTCCAAGAACAGGATATAGCTGTGATGTCAATTTAGTCGTGCCTACTAGGCAAGGACAGGAAATGTTTGTGTAAGTCTAGGTACTGCCCAAAGTAGAAAAAACATGTTTCCTATATTACTGACGTATTGATTCTTTATTGGCTTGTAATCCATGAATTTGTGATACTCCTATTTTGACAAAACTGACTGAATGTTTGAAATTTGCCAGAGTAATAAGAAACACCCAAGACAGAATTTGTGTCTTGGTCTTTTATTCTCACTCGAGTTGTTTCCTGTATGATCACTGGGTCTGGTGATAAAGCAGCTATCTCTATCATCACTGGACCGTGGCCATTCCTGTGATGTTCTTGCAGAATACATATCACAGAGAACCCAAAAAATATGCAGGGTGTGTTTCAAGAGGGGGCAGAGGAGAGACACAACCTTTTACTGCCCAGAATGCCCTGGACAACCCGGTCTGTGTCTTGGGGACTGTTTCAAGGTATATCGCACTGTGCGTGATCTGTGATTTTTTTTTCTATTTTTTCTTATAGTCTAGTTAAGTTTAGTTTTTTTTTCTTTTACTGCACCAGACTTTTACATTTTAATGTTCCACAATTGGTGCTGTATTTTGCCAAAATCTTGGCAAACCTATGCATGGGTGTACTAAGGAGACCTTGCAGAAAACAACCTGGAGAGTTTTCATGCAGTAACCGACAACAGTGTCTCCTAAATCACAGTCCAAATCTAATGTGGGTGTAAAAATCAGAAAATCGAACAATTACCGCCACACACCTTCTCAAATGTTTTGGGCTAAAACCGTTGCATCCATGGCATCAAAGCACTCCATATGCAATACCTTATGGGTGTCAACATTTCAAATATAAAACATTTTCTGGCAATTATTCAAACTGGGGTATGCGGTAGGCCCAAAACGAAAGATAGGCCTAGCTGAAGAAATAATCTCAATTTCAACTCCAATGACAAAGTCATAAAAATTGTATTTGAACCTTCCCAAAATCCTGGCAAACCTATGCATGGGGGGCATGGGTGTACTCAGGAGACCTTGCAGAAAACAACCTGCAGAGTTTTCATGCAGTAACCGACAACAGTGTCTCCTAAATCACAGTCCAAAACTAATGTGGGTGTAAAAATGAAAAATGACCAAACAGTATCCAATTTGTTTGGGGCAAACGGTTGCATCCATGGCATAAAAACACTCCATTTACAATACTTTGGGGTGTTAGCTTACCAAATATATGCACGTTCATGGCAATAAAAAAAATTGGGGTATGCAAAAAGGCCCCTAAAAAGAAAAGCAAAGAAGATATGTCAAATTAGAAAAATGACAAGCACATGTCAGAAGATTGGCGTAGCACCCCAAAAACAACCTAACAAATCTATATATGGGTGGTATCACTTTACTGTTGAACATATTTTGGGGTGTTTTTTGGCAGTAACCCATAACTGGATTTGACAATTCATGCCTAAAGTACAATGTGTGTGAAAAAGATATCACAAAAAGTCAGTACCTCAAAGTTTGACAAAGAGCTAGTGCATGGAAAGTGTTAAAATACAACTCTTTGAAGTACCCTAGGGTGTGCCCTTTCTAAAAATATATGATTTGGTGGGGGTAAATTACTTTGGCCGGCTTCAAAAATGTCCCAAATAGGACATGGGTGCATGACGAAATGTGAAAATTCCAAGTTGAAAAACTGAAATGCGCACCCCCCAAATAAGGCCCCCTATATACATGGGTGGTATCGATTTACTCATAAGATGTTGAACATATTTTGGGGTGTTTTTGGCAGTAAACCTTAACCCTTTCGCTGCTGAGGCTTTTCCCGCCCCTGTGCTGAGGTCATTTTTACTGGTTTTGCTCATCATGTTTAAACGTGTTTTGAAGGCTTATTTTAGTATATGACCCAGACATATTATATATCGTTCTTTCCGTCAGACTCGGCAGATTCAGAATATGTCATTATTATGTGTATACGTCATGACCTGTCTGTATATTATAACAAAAAATGCAATAAAATATGATTTTTCAATAATTTACAATGTGTAAAGTGTTTTTTTTTCACATTTTAACATGCGAGCAATTGCGGTTATATTTTGTATGGGGTGCGCTTGTTAAAAAAATTAGAGATGGGGTCTCGTTACATTTTTTTTTGGGGAAAATTACACGATGTTTAACAAACGCACCGCATACAAAAATTGTTAGTGCAGCATCATTGTTCACATTATAATTGAAATGGGAACAATATTGCTGCATTAACAAACCAAAAAACAAGAAAAAAAACTTGTTTATTTTTTTTTTATAATTTTTTTTTAAAATATGTTTTTATTTTTATTTTTAATTATTTTTTTTTACTAACTTTTTTCACATTCGAGTTTGGTATCGTTGGAACGGCCATGCTCTGGCCGATCCAACAATACCAAACTTTAACCCCTAGCTTCCACGGATCGGGAGATTCATTGGAACCCCCTATCTCCACCATTGGTGGCAGCTAGGGGTTAACTCCAGGACTGGCGTCATCGTGCTATGCACGATGACGCCAGTCCTCAGGGGGAGTTCCCGGAGGCTTGGCCGACATCCAAGATGTCGGCCAGCTCCGGGAAAGGATCACGAACCGGCGCTTTTCAGCGCCGATTCGTGATCCGGCTCCCCAGGGGTTAATGCCAGGTACCATTTGGAAGGGCAGGCTGTGCCCTTCCAAACGGTGCCTGGGTTAACCCCCGCAATGCCACCGATCGGGAGGGAGAGAGGTCCGAAGGACCTCCCCCCCCTCCCTTTCAGGCGCCTCCTCTGCACATGCGGGGGGGGCGCCTGAATTAGGTGTCATCGCGCCCCCGCGATGACACCTAATTAGCCCGGCGTCGGTTCCGGATGCTGGGCTGACATCAAGGATGTCAGCCCGCACCGGGGGGGCCAGCGATCGGCCGGAACCCGGCCGAACGCTGACCCCAAAGGCTGGACGCGCTCAGCGCGTCCACCGCATGGAACGTGACATGCGGTTGGACGCGCTGAGCGAGTCCACCGCAGCGAAGTGGTTAAAGTTCACAGTACATGTATTCTTAAATTGCATTCAAAGAAAAAAAAAATTACCAAAAAGTTTTTTTTCCTCAAACTTTGGCATGGATTTGTGGTAAAATGGTTGCATGGAAAGAGTCAAAATACCCCAAGTTTAATACATATTTTTTTAAAGTACACAAATCAAGGTATATGTGGAGGGTTATTCAGGAATTAGTGACAGAAAGTGTTACAATGTCACTCTCACTAGTTTTGAAAATAAACCCTTTGGAAATGGCAAAGTGCTACTTGCACTTATTGTTGCATAAAATAAGGAAAACAAGTGAAGAATATGTGAACATTGGGTATTGCTAAACTCAGGACTAAATTTAGAAACTACTAAGGAATTAAGAAATTTTGGGGGTCAAAGTTCAAAAAAGTGGTGGTTTTTCAATTATTTTGTCATATTTCACAATTTTTTATAGTAAATTATATGAAATGATCAAAACAATGATATCGTTAGGAAGTACATTTAATGACAAGAAAAACAGTGTAAAATGTGTGGGTTGCATAAACGAGTAAGAGGGAAATTTGACCTAAACACAAACAGCGCAGAAACGTAAAAATAGCAGCGGTCACTAAAGGACGGGTTTGTGTAAAACCGCCCGGTCACTAAGGGGTTAAAAAAATAAAAAGATGTTACGAAATTAAAATAAGTATTTTCAAACTAAAAAAACAATAATGTTAAAAAAAATACAAAAAGGTTTTTTAAAAAAAATAAAGGGTTTTTGCAAAATATAAGAAGAATAAATGGTCTTTATAAATGGCAGGCCCAAATAAAAAATGTTTTTCTAATCATTTTAACCCTTTCGCTGCTGAGGCATTTCCCGCCTCTGTGCTGAGGTCATTTTTACCGGTTTTGCTCATCATGTTTAAACGTGTTTTGAAGGCTTATTTTAGTATATGACCCAGACATATTATATATCGTTCTTTCCATCAGACTCGGCAGATTCATAATATGTCATTATTATATGTATACGTCATGACCTGTCTGTATATTATAACAAAAAATGCAATAAAATATGAATTTTCAATAATTTACAAGGTGTAAAGTGTTTTTTTTCACATTTTAACATGCGAGCAATTGCGGTTATATTTTGTATGGGGTGCGCTTGTTAAAAAAATTAGAAATGGGGTCTCGTTACATTTTTTTTGGGGAAAATTACGCGATTTTTAACAAACGCACCGCATACAAAAATCGTTAGTGCAGCATCATTGTTCACATTATAATTGAAATGGGAACAATATTGCTGCATTAACAAACCAAAAAAAAGAAAAAAACTTATTTTATTTTTATAATTATTTTTAAAATATAATTTTTTTTTTATTTTTAATTTTTGTTTTTAAAAAAAAACTTTTTTCACAGTCGTGTTTGGTATCGTTGGAATGGCCATGCTCTGGCCGATCCAACAGTACCAAACTTTAACCCCTAGCTGCCAAGGATCGGGAGATAGGGGGTTCATTGGAACCCCCTATCTCCACCATTGGTGGCAGCTAGGGGTTAACTCCAGGACTGGCGTCATCGTGCTATGCACGATGACGCCAGTCCCCAGGGGGAGTTCCCGGAGGCTTGGCCGACATCCAAGATGTCAGCCAGCTCCGGGAAAGGATCACGAACCGGTGCTTTTCAGCGCCGATTCGTGATCCGGCTCCCCAGGGGTTAATGACAGCCACCGTTTGGAAGGGCAGGCTGTGCCCTTCCAAACAGTGCCTGGCATTAAGCTCAGGACCCCCGCGATCGGGAGGGAGAGGGGTGCCTGAATTAGATGTCATCGCGCCGCCGCAATGACATCTAATTAGGCCGGCTGCGGTTCCGGTTGCTGGGCTGACAACGAGGATGTCAGCCCGCACCGGGGGGGCACAGCGATCGACCAGAACCCGGCCGATTGCTGGCCCCAAAGGGAGGACGCGCTCAGCGCGTCCTCCGCAAGGAACGCTACCTGCGGGTGGACGCGCCGAGCGCGTCCTCCGCAGCGAATGGGTTAAACTTTTTTTAAACTTTTTGTCCTTGTTTCCTGTCCCCAGGGCACTACCCGGACCCCATACACCTTTTATGGCAAATATCTAGCATATATGCCCTCTTGGAGGGCACTCTAAAAACCGAATTTTCAGCCCCATTGACTTGTATTGAGTTCGAGTTCGGGTTCGGAATCGAACATTTGGAAAGTTCGGGTTCGAATACGAACCGAACTCGGGCGTGATCGGCTCATCCCTAATGATGACCAGTTGCAGTGGATGCTTGGGATCCGTAGGGCAAATCAGTAACTACAAGGGTTGTGGTGGAGGACAAAAAGTGAGATAAAAAGCCTCCACACTATAAGTGTGTTTATTATTGCAGAAGCCACTTGCACATCACAGCAATTTCATGAATTGCATCCCAGAGCTGCTTTGCCACATTCCCCATATTCAGCAAGGAATTCTGGGTAGGATATGCAAATTACATCTGTCTCACTTTTCTGCATCCTGGGTCTGTATATATATATATATATATATCTATACTATAATAGAGTAAGGCTTTGGCTGTCCGTCGCCAAAGCCCTACTGCGCATGCGCGCGCAACCAGCGGCGGTTGGTTGCGCGCGCATGCAACCGCCGCGGCACGAGCCGGCTGCCGGCTTGCCGCGGCGGTTACACATGCACACAGCAGCCGGGTAGAGGCTGCGCTCGCAGCCTCTACCCGGCTGCCGCGCGCATCCAACCCCCGAGCGGCGAAGGGAAAGTTTCCCCCGCCGCTCGGGGGTTGGATGCGCGCGGCAGCCGGGTAGAGGCTGCGAGCGCAGCCTCTACCCGGCTGCTGTGCGCATCTAACGGGTCCCCCGAGCGGCGAAGGGAAAGTTCCCTCCGCCGCTCAGGGGTAGGATGCGCGCGGCAGCCGGGTAGAGGCACAGCCTCTACCCGGCTGCCGCGCGCATCCTACTCCCCGAGCGGCGGAGGGAAAGTTCCCTCGCTTCCGCTTTGAAGGACCCAAGCCCCGGTCACGTGACCGGGGCTTGGGTCCTTCAAAAACAGGAAGCGGGGAAATCTTCACTTCCCTGGCGCCGCTCGACAGGTAAGTATGAGCGCTGGGGGGGCCATATCCATGAGCTGGGCAAATCCATGATCTGGGGCAAATCCATGAGCTGGGCAAATCCATGACCTGGGGCAAATCCATGAGCTGGGGGCAAATCCATGAGCTGGGGGCAAATCCATGAGCTGAGCAAATCCATGACCTGGGGCAAATCCATGAGCTGAGCAAATCCATGAGCTGGGGCAAATATCCATGTGCTGGGGCAGTATCCACGTGCGGGGGCAGTATCCACGTGCGGGGGCAGTATCCACGTGCTGGGGCAGTATCCACGTGCTGGGGCAAATCCATGAGCTGGGGGCAAATATCCACGTGCGGGGGCAGTATCCACGTGCTGGGGCAGTATCCACGTGCTGGGGCAGTATCCACGAGCGGGGGCAGTATCCACGAGCGGGGGCAGTATCCACGTGCTGGGGCAGTATCCACGTGCTGGGGCAAATCCATGAGCTGGGGGCAAATATCCATGTGCTGGGGCAGTATCCACGTGCGGGGGCAGTATCCACGAGCTGGGGGGCATATCCACGAGCTGGGGGGCATATCCACGAGCTGGGGCAGTATCCACGTGCGGGGGCAGTATCCACGAGCTGGGGCAGTATCCACGTGCTGGGGCAATATCCACGAGCTGGGGCAGTATCCACGACCTGGGGCAGTATATCCATGAGCTGGGGCAGTATATCCATGAGCTGGGGCAGTATATCCACAATAGACTGCCCTCTGGGCAGGCTTTACAACTAGTATATATATATAGCAGAATTGGATTCTGCAGTTATGTGTTTTATTGTTTTGGGGATTTGGATAGTTAGAATTTTATTATTTCATATACCCTGGCAAAATAAGTCAATTATATGTACTGTGTATTTATATAAATATATTGTATAACGTGCTGTATCTGTGTGGCTGAGCATTGTTTGAGTGGTTATCCTGGATCCTTCACGGTGAAAAGCTGATGAATAACCCCTGAAACAAAAGGGGCATAATGTTAATTCGATATGCGCCAGGTGCTAGGCGTAAGCTGTGGCAGACTAGATCTGTATTTCTATCTATATAAGGGTCTGCCTTTATATATGTGTCTATCTCCTCCATATAGAGTTATATTCATATTCGTGTCTGACCATTTGGTATCCCTGTGTCCACAGCTGAAATGTAATCAAAATGGTTAGCTTTCTCCCTTGGGGGGAGGATATAACACGTAGCTGTAAAAAGGGAATTTCTTTTGTACACTAACATAGAAAATCACACCTTGGCAGCCAGCTCGGCACCAAGAGAGCTGGACACAATCTTCAAAGACAGGAAGCACATCCTTGATCTCTAAGGGGGGTCTGGAGGGAAGAGGGACGCCTTTAGGCAATTAAAGATTAACGACGAAGTGCACTGGGCATGCTCCAGAAGAGGGGCACTCTGGGGATTGTAGGCAAAGGCTCTGCCAGCTAGGAGGCTGGACTTAGAAAAAAGCAGCCCTATATATATTCTGAATCAAGCATGGCTCAGGGCTGATCACTTGGGGTACCTTCTAAAGAGGACTGATCTGTCCATGTTCCTATCTCCAGACTCCAGGAGGCCATGGCTGCTAGCTTAAGGAATAGTTCTTCGTAAGTAACGCTCTATGGTTAACCTTTTCTTTTTATTTGCTGTGTAGTGTGTAATTCATTGATTTATTCTAGTTATAATTTTTTATGTGACAAAGCACTGTGATTTTTCTATCATAAATAAACAAAAAGTATTTAAGTTTTGACTCTGGCTGATGAAATCCACGCTAACTAAGAGATTGGGAGAATTGCTATTTGCTTTAAGCTCGGTTATATATAAGAAATTGCGTGTTGCGGTCGTCAGGAAATGGCAGGGAATTGTGGGATCCGTAGTCACTGTTCGAGTCTAAGATAGTGCAGCTGCTAAGCCCTGCGCGTCTCCTGTTGTGACGCGCGTAGTGTCCGTGAGTACTGGTGGCAGCGTTACTAATAGAATAAGAAAGTGAGTTCAGGGATTGTGGGAGACATAGTTAGTACGCGCTTCAGGAGAAGACTTGTACTGCGTTGCAATCCTGGGATCAATATATCGCGCTCTACGGGCCTGTTGTGAGAGACAGTGTGGCCGGGACGGGTAGATAAGCGCGCGTGATTATCTGGGTCTAGGATAGATAGTGCGCAGTCTAACCACTTCACTGCTGAGGACGCACTCAGCGCGTCCACAGCAGTCCAGCTGGTATGCGGAGGACACGCTGAGCGCGTCCTCCCATCGGGGTCAGCGTTCGGCCGGGTTCCGGCCGATCGCTGGCCCCTCCGGTGCGGGCTGACATCCTGGATGTCAGCCGCGCATCCGGACCAGCAGCCGCCAGCATTAGGTGTCATCGCGGGGGCGCGATGACACCTAATTCAGGCGCCCCCCCGCATGTGCGGAGGAGGCGCCTGAAAGGGAGGGGGGAGGTCCTTCGGACCTCTCTCCCTCCCGATCGGCGGCGCACAGGGGGTTAACCCAGGCATCATTTGGAAGGGCACAGCCTGCCCTTCCAAATGATGCCTGGCATTAACCCCTGGGGAGCTGGATCGCGAATCGGCGCTGAAAAGCGCCGGTTCGCGATCCTTTCCCGGAGCTGGCCGACATCTTGGATGTCGGCCAAGCCTCCGGGAACTCCCCCAGAGGACTGGCGTCATCGTGCGTAGCACGATGACGCCAGTCCTAGCGTTAACCCCTAACTGCCACCAACTGTGGAGATAGGGAGTTCTAATGAACTCCCTATCTCCCGATCCGTGGCAGTTAGGGGTTAAATTTTGGTATCGTTGGATCGGCCAGAGCATGGCCGTTCCAACGATACAAACATGAAAGTGAAAAGTTTTGTAAAAAAAAAAAGAAAAGAAAAATAAAAATAAAAAAAAATTAAAAAAAAAAATTAAAAAAAAAAAAATAAACACTTTTTTTTAATTTTTTTTGGTTTGTTAATGCAGCAATATTGTTCCCATTTCAATTATAATGTGAACAATGATGCTGCACTAACGATTTTTGTATGCGGTGCGTTTGTTAAAAATAGTGTCATTTTCCCCCAAAAAAAATGTAACGAGACCCCATCTCTAATTTTTTTAACAAGCGCACCCCATACAAAATATAACCGCAATTGCTCGCATGTTAAAATGTGGAAAAAAACACTTTACACATTGTAAATTATTGAAAATACATATTTTATTGCATTTTTTGTTATAATATACAGACATGACATAACGTATACATATAATAATGACATATTATGAATCTACCGAGTCTGACGGAAAGAACGATATATAATATGTCTGGGTCATATACTAAAATAAGCCTTAAAAACACGTTTAAACATGATGCGCAAAACAGGTAAAAACGACCTCAGCATAGGGGCGGGAAAAGCCTCAGCAGCGAAAGGGTTAACCCGGCGTCTTTGCGCAGCAGCGCGCGTAGTGGTCCGTGACATAAGCTGTAACAAGATTGCCAGCATCGATTAACGCGGTGAAGGAGAAATAGCATAACTCAATCGGATGTATGTTTGTCACTATGAGCCAATTGCGATAGGCACTTGGAGTAGGCCATCACAATAATACAGAGACACATTGACTGGATTACTGGTCTTAAGTGAAAACACTACAGGCCCTATTACATTCTCCGTGTAAAAATGCGCACGCAACACAATAAATTTGGTGCACAGCTTTGAGCGTTAACGTTGAAAATTAACGTGTTATTACAATCCACGCGCATTTTTTCATCCGTCAAAAAATAACACAAGTAAAGCGGACGCGCAAAACGCAGATTAATACGCGCGCAGTAACGTAGCGCGCGGAAATCAGTGTGCGGACTGTTATTCACGGGATTCAGCCAATCAGAATTAAGAACCTTAATTGACCCACTTAAGTTTTTGCGCCTGTCAAAGTCAATCTGAGTATATATGCTGCATCGATAATAAAAACATGCACAAATTCTCAATTTTATTGTTTGGGAATGTGTAACTACCAGTGGCGTAGCGTGGGTCGTCAGCGCCCGGGGCAAAGCAAGAATTGCCCCCCCCCCATTCCCCTCCACCAGTAGTGTATTGAGCCCCTTACCTTCCTTTTCCTTCTTTCCCTCATTCACACAGCTGTTTCACCATTCCTGCATTTTCCCTTTCCCCCCATGCTTGCACTTTTCTGCCATTAATTCTCACAGCAAGTGTCTCTTTTCTCCTCTTTTTCAACCATACTTGGAATGAGGAGGGTAGCAGGAAATTACAATAGTTTCCTCATCGTTTCTCCCAATTCTCCCCCCTTCTGTACTTTTTCAATTCTTTACAGCAGGTTTCTCTAGGTTACATGTCAGGCACCTGTATACCAGTATAAACGGATTTTGCAGAGTCCCTGGATCTATAGTGCAGAGCCCAACAGCGGGTGGGGGGAGGGGTGTAGTGGTGTGCGCTGTGTATGATGGCATATCATAGTGTTCCACAGCAATAAAACTCCATATTAAAATGTATATAAAAATAATAATTTTAATATCATTTTTATTTTAAGAAGTTAAGGAAGAATGAGTTCAGCTCAGTATTAGCAAAAGCAGCTGCTTCTATAAAATAAAATAGAAAATCTGACCCCTCTCCCTGGCCATGTCTGTGACAGGCTGTGCAGGAATCTTAACCCTTGCAGTGCTGCTGTGTACAAAAAGCAGCACTGTCACCAGCCAGGGCTTCCAAGGCTGACCCGAATTAAGAGGGTGGGATAGAGGGGGAGGGATGACTGTCCAGGATCTGGCTGGTTTATGGTGCTCCTCGGGGTTTCCAGCATGCACCTCACTCCAAACAAAAGCCACAGCTCTCATATGGCTGGCCCTCTACATCCCTGCATGCACAGCACAACTGTCACAGGAGGATTAATGGTGGATGTGGTGGTGAGCCTGGTCTGTATCAGTTTCTCACTCAAAATATAATGTGCAGGAAACAGTCCCAAAGGAATGATATTCCATGATGGACACAAACAACCGATACAGTATCCATTCACTGCTTCTGATGGTGAATATTTACCTATACAGTATATGGACACACACTTTTACATATAGATTTTTTTTACCTTTTTATTTGTCTTAATAAAGTGTCACAATAACGTGTCCCCATGCAACGTGTCCCTGTGTGTTTGCAGATGCCTGGTTATCTTCCCCTGTGTCACAGCTCTGCAGCTCCTGTGTGTCATCCTGGTCCATGCTGCTCTGACCGTGCAGGTGCCCCACAGGCTCACCTGGACCAGCAGCAGACTCAGAGCAGCAAGTGTCCAGCTCCAACTTCTTGCTGACACTTTTTTTCCCAGGGCTCAAAGAATTAAAGTTAATACTTTTATTTTCAAATGCCCCCATCACCTTACAGAACATCCCCCCGTACTTCTGGCGAGGTTTTGGGCTTCCTGATCCCAGCTTAAAACATCTCCATCCTGCTGCCATTCTTCTGCCATGTTTTTTTTTTTGCTGGAGTAACTCTGACTCTGCAAATCACTCACAGATAATGCAATCATCGGATGGACCAGCAGTTCTTCTGTCTCACCGTCACTCGAGACTCCTCATTCTCTCCTCTCACTGTCACAGGTATCACACTCCCTCTCGATCTGCGATTGCAGAGGCAGCCATGCACTGGTCCAGCTGCTGTGTGGAGCCTCCTGCTCTTTCCTGTCCATGTGACAAGAAGCATGGCGCCGGCGCACTGCATCACATGACTACACTCTTCCGGATTCGGCTGATCAGCTGGAAGATATTAGGGGTGCACAATTTCAAAAGAAATTTGCGCCCCTAACAAAATCGCGCCCGGGGCCACCGCCCCGGTGGCCCCCCCACGCTACGCCACTGGGTAATCCCCAGGCTAAACTAAACCAGGCTGATCCAGCAACCAGGTGCTGGCTAATGCATCCTGATTCCTCCTCTATAAAAAGGAACCACTCCCAAGGCACAATGCTTCTGCATTGCTATAGTGAACCCCTCACTAGTAGGAAGCTGCCTATAAGGCTGGGGTCAGACTTAGGCAGTGCGAACGCACGTGCAGACGCACTTTATCACGGCCGTAGTAGCATCAGATGACAGCCAATGACGGGCAATATATGCAGTACAGGCGTACAAAAGTGCGCCCACGCAACGCAACCGGCATTTTTTCAAGAACGTGATACCGCTAGTCCAGACGTACAGAGTGCGCTGCGGCCGCATAGCAGCGTGTGTGCGTGATTAGGAGACATCAGACGCTGCTAATGTCCAGCCTACAAAACGTCCAAACAGCCAGAGTTTCCAGGTTTTGTTGGAGTGTACCTGCAACTGGTGTGAAAAATGTCTGGACCAGAAATTGATGTGGAGAGACTGATCAGCGCTGTGGGGGAGCATCCAGAGATATGGGACACGGCCTGCGAGAGGTACAAAGATAAGGTGAAGAAGGCTAGCGCATGGGTCGTGGTGTCCTGTGTCGTGTACCCAGAGTATGATACGTGGTCAGAGAAAGAGCAGAATATCCAGAGTGAGTATATGATTATTTTATTCATAATCGCATACATGTAAGTCACAATAATATGAATAAAATAAATAATTCATTGTCGTGACATCTCAAATGCTCCCCAGCTGCCAGGGCACCTGACCTGCATCGCTAGTAAAATAATTAGACAGAGCATCGCGAAACCTGTTGCTGTATCTATTCACAGCTATTCTGTCATCGTTCGCAAAATCTTCCAGACCCATAACTGTGAGGGTATCATCAAAATTAAAACCATCCCTGGCACGAACATAATTATGTAGGAGGCAGCAGCATTTGACTATATGCACACAGAAATCGACATGTACATCAAGCGGTCTATGTAAAATCCTCCACTTGTTGCTCAGTATGCCAAAGGTACACTCGACATACCGTCTCGCCTGCGACAGCCTATAATTGAACACCCGCTTCTTCACAGTCAGGTGTGTCCCAGAGTAGGGCTGTAGGAGATGTGTGGATAGGCCAAATGCTTTGTCACCCACGAAGGCATAGGAGACTGCCACTTCACTGCCAGGCAAAGTTGCGGGTCTGGGGATGTTCAGGGACCCACTCTCAATTTCATTCCACAGTGTGGAGTTCCTGAACAGTGTGGAGTCTGAGTCTTTGCCGTATGAACCGACATCCACATACACAAAACTATAGTTGACATCTGCCACCGCCAGTAGGCCAATGGAAAAGAAATGTTTATAATTCTGATACAGTGAGCCACTCTGCTGTGGCTTCACTATGCGGACATGTGTGCCATCCACGGCTCCCAGGCAGTTTGGAAAGTTGGCTCTCTCCCAGAATCCTGCTGTAATTTCTACACATGCCTTGTGTGTCGGTGTTGGCAAACATTGGTCCTTCATGGTGTGCCATATTGTTTGGCACACCTTGCGGACGATCTCACCAGCTGTTGATCTGCCAATGCGGAAGTTGTAATGCAGATCCTTCAAACTGCTTCCACTAGCAAGATACCTAGAAGACATAATAAAAATGTTTGATTATGATCACATCCGATGAACCCATGCTAATGTCACACTCATCGTGTTTTGCAGCACAAGAGGCCATGAACAAATGGCGCACAGTACGCGACAACTATACGCGGGTACAGAAAAGACAAGCCATGACTGCGCGCTCTGGAGCTGGCTCGAAGAATGTCCGTGGATATATATACACGGAACAACTGTCGTTCCTCCGAAGGACCCAGGAACCACGAAGTAGCATCAGCAGCATCGACCAGCCATCGACCTCTGGCTCACAGGTCCAAAACCTGCTACCAGGAGGCTCTGCCAGCTGCCAGGAGGAGGTCAACCAGGGTGGTGCAGAGTCGCAGCTGGAGGAGGATGTGGAGACAGGACAGGTGCCAGGTACAGCACCAACAGTAAGCACCAGACCTGCACAGAGAAGGGCACCAGCTACAGACCTGGAGCAGGCCATGGTTACCTTCATGGAGGCTCAAACTGACCATCCACATCAACGCTGCATGCTTGCCAACTTCGAGGACATGTCCTTTTATAATTCATGTCTGTCCCTCCTCAACCAGATGACCCGGGCTCAGAAGGTGGAGTACCGCCGCAGATCCCTGGCAATATTTAATGACATCCTTTCCCGTCCCCAACAGGCAGCCATTTATTACGGTGCTGTGCCACAATCCGCCAATGCCAGTGGTTCTTCCCTCCCCAGTCAGGTGCTGTCCACCCACCCACCCATGCCCCCTGTAGCTAGGCCACCCACAGAGTCAGAGTCCTGCTCTAGCCACACCACCGGCCCTCATGACCCAGATGCTCGTCGGTATCATGATCTGTAATACATGTCATAATTATGTATTTAGTTTGTTTGTAATCATGTGTTGTATGGTTTGACGTTTAATATATCCTGACCTTCAGTTGACAAGATATAATATATGTCCAGAATACATTATTGTTATTTTCTTTCATATGTTTAATATAATATAATTTGTTTGGTCTACATTGTTGCCGGAGTCATTTATGATTCTGTACGTGTGATGTGATGTGATGCCCGTGTGTGTGTGTGTATGCATGTGCCAGTGGGCATATGACTACAGACATGATGCACTCATGTCAGGTGACTGGCAGCGATGTCATGTATGCAGGTGTGTGATAGTACGTACCGCAAAGTGATGACCAGCATCTCCTCCGGTGGTATGGCAGCCCTCATGTAGGTGTCCCTCTTGGTCAGCGGCTCGCGTACCCGTGACAACAGTTCATCAAAGGAGGGGATGGACATCCGCATGTAACAACAAATAATGTGGATCTTTTCTCAATATTAATGTAAAAGAACAGTGGGAAATAGCGACCATAACATGGTGACTTTTGAAATAAACTCAAAAAACACATTCATAAGGGGCATGCTAAAATATATAATTTTAAAAAGGCCAACTTTATTAAAATAAAGGAAGCTCTCAATGTCATTGACTGGCAGAAACTCTTTCACGGGAAAAACACTGAGGATAAGTGGAATATCTTTAAACTACACTAGAAAAGTACACGTCACAATATATTCCACTGGTTAATAAATATAAAAGAAACAGACTGAAACCAATGTGGCTTAGTAGGAAGGTAACTAAGGAAATGGAAAACAAAAATAAGGCATTTAAAGCTTTTAAATCTGATAAATCTGAGGCATCCTATAAAGCATATAGGGCAGCCAATAAAGCATGTAAAAATGCGATTAGATGGGCTAAACTAGAAAATGAAAAAGAAATAGCCAAAGAGAGCAAGACCAACCCTAAAAGATTCTTTAGGTACATAAATTCTAAAAACCCAAGAGTGAAAATGTAGGTTCACTAAAATCTGAGTCAGGGTTATTGTTAACTGAAGATCAGGATAAGGCAGAAATTTTAAATGATTATTTTTCTTCAGTATTTATCAAAGAGAAACCTATAACAGGAGACATGAAATTCATTAATAAAAACTTACTAATACAAAGTGACTGGTTGACTCAGGACAAGGTTTTACACAAATTAAACAATGTGAATGTGAATAAAGCCCCAGGGCCAGATGGAATTCACCCGGCGAGTACTAAGAGAGCTATGTGTTGAAATATGTAAACCTCTGTTCTTAATCTTTCAAGATTATTTTCTTTCAGGAATAGTACCAGAGGATTGGAGAAAAGCTGACGTGATCCCTATATTTAAGAAAGGTTTAAAATTTGTGCCTGGGAATTATAGACCTGTGAGCTTAACATCTGTGGCTGGGAAAGTATTTGAGGGGTTACTAAGGGATAATATTCAGGAATTTATTGGGAGGTATAATGTTATTGGCAAAAATCAGCATGGTTTCATGAAACACAGATCATGTCAGACTAACCTAATTACGTTCTATGAGGAAGTAAGTAGAAGTATAGATCAGGGGGTCGCAGTGGATGTGATTTACTTAGATTTTGCCAAAGCTTTCGACACAGTTCCACACAAAAGGTTACTACTTAAATTAAGAAAAAATGGTCTAGATGAAAATACTTGTTCTTGGATAGAAAACTGGCTAAAAGATAGGGTACATAGAGTGGTCATAAATGGTACATTTTCAAGATGGACACCAGTGGTAAGTGGTGTCCCTCAGGGGTCTGTTATAGGACCAATACTATTCAATTTATTTATAAATGACCTTGAGATAGGCATTGAAAGTCATGTATCAGTGTTTGCAGATGACACAAAGCTAGGAAAAGTAATACAATGTGAGCAGGATGTTACTTCGCTGCAGAGGGATTTAGATATATTGGGGGACTGGGCACTTAAATGGCAGATGAGATTTAATCTAGATAAATGTAAAGTTATGCACTTTGGAGTGAAGAACACACAAGCAATTTATACCCTAAATGGTACGGAGTTAGGGAAATCCAAGCAGGAGAAGGATTTGGGAATAATCATAGACTTCAAACTAAGTAACAATGTGCAATGTCAAACAGCAGCCGCCAAGGCCAGCAAAGTACTGGCATGCATTAAAAGGGGAGTTCACTCACGGGATGAAAACATAATTTTGCCTCTGTATAAATCAATGGTCAGGCCGCACCTTGAATATGCCGGGCAATTTTGGGCACCTGTCTTAAAAAAAGATATTATATCATTAGAAAAAGTGCAGAGACGGGCAACTAAATTAATAAGGGGGATGGAAGGGTTAAGTTATGAGGAAAGACTAACAAGCTTAAACCTGTTTAGTTTAGAGAAAAGGCGCCTTAGAGGGGATCTGATAACCTTATATAAATATATACGGGGCCATTATCAACCATTGTCTGATAACCTATTCATTAACAGGACTATACATAGGACAAGGGGTCATCCATTTAGACTGGAAGAAAGAAAATTTAGCTTAAAGCATAGGAAGGGTTATTTTACGGTGAGAACAATAAAGCTGTGGAATTCTCTGCCTGTTGAGGTGGTTGGGTCAGAGTCTGTACAGACTTTTAAAAAACGACTGGATGACTTCCTGCAGACACAGAATATTAAGGGTTATAATATTTAATATGTGGGTAAAAGCTTCTTGATCCAAGGAGAAATCTGACTGCCATTCTGGGGTCAAGAAGGAATTTTTTCCCAGTATGTTGCATATTGGCAAGCATTCAGACTGGGTTTTTTGCCTTCTTTTGGATCAACAGCAGTAGGTTATGTGGGAGAGGCTGAACCCGATGGACGCATGTCTTTTTTCAGCCTATATAACTATGTAACTATGTAACTATGTAATTGAAGAATTTTCCCGGGGTCTCTCTCTCGCAGTGGCCTGTACAGCGTCACAAAGTGTCCATGCGTGGGTCTGGCAGCATTAATTTGATGCACCCAGCTTCGCCGCTTTCCCTTCTTCTTAAGGTACAGGTACCCCATTGCAGCAAACAGAAACACTTGTACTGCATCCATCTTTGAAAAACGCCACCATACACAAAATGGCTTTTTATACGCCTTCCCCTTATTTTTTCATTCATCAATTAATTAGATTCATCAGATTTCTGTCTTTTTTCACAGCTCTGTCAAAAAATACGTCCAGAATTGCGCATCGTCTGACCGGTTTCGCGTATTCCGTAAAAAAATGCATTTGCACGCATCAACGCACTTTTTGACGGTAGACGTCAGAAATGCGTTAGTCTGACCCTGGCCTAAATGCCGTTGTATCCTGATTCCTTCATTCTATTTACAGTTCTGCATCAAGACCTTCTGCTTGCCTAAGATCCTTTGTTCTTGTGACCCTCTGATCCTGAGACCATCTATTCCTGAGACCCTCTGCTTATCTAAGGTCCTCTACTCCTTTGAACCTCGACTCCTGTGACCCTCTGATCCAGAGACCATCTGTTCCTGAGACCCTCTGCTTACCTAAGGTCCTCTACCTCT
Source organism: Leptobrachium leishanense (assembly GCA_009667805.1). Lineage (NCBI taxonomy): Eukaryota > Metazoa > Chordata > Amphibia > Anura > Megophryidae > Leptobrachium > Leptobrachium leishanense. The sequence continues at coordinate 181,631,463 of CM019064.1, read as the reverse complement.
GTGAACCTCTACTCCTGTGAACCTCTACTCCTGTGAACCTCTACTCCTGTTAATCTCTGCTCCTGAGACCCTCTGATCCTAAGTAGGGATGAGCCGAACACCCCTGTGTTAGGTTCGCATTTGATCTCTAATAATTTCAAAAGTTCGAGTTCGAACGCGAACACGAACCGAACTCAATGCAAGTCAATGGGACTCAAAAGTTCGATTTTTAGAGTGCCCTCCAAGAGCGCATATATGCAAGATGTTTGCCATAAAAGGTGTATGGGGGTCCGGGTAGTGCCCTGGGGGACAGGAAACCAGGACAAAAAGTAAAAAAAAATCATTTTTAAAGGAACATGAAATAAGGGTTAAAAATAAAAACGAAAAATTCCTTCAAATATCGTGCCTAGGAGGTTCCCATTAGGGATGAGCTGAACACGTCCGAGTTCGGGTTCGTATCCGAACCCGAATTTTCCAAATGTTCGTATCCGAATCCGAACCCGAACTCGAACTCAATACAAGTCAATGGGGCTGAAAATTCGGTTTTTAGAGTGCCCTCCAAGAGGGCATATATGCTAGATATTTGCCATAAAAGGTGTATGGGGTTCCGGGTAGTGCCCTGGGGGACAGGAAACAAGGACAAAAAGTAAAAAAAAAAAAGTTTTTAAAGGGACAAGAGTTTTCCATGAAATAAGGGTTAAAAATAAAAACCAAAAATTCCTTCAAATATCGTGCCTAGGAGGTCCCCATAACCTGCCCGTGAAGTGGCGGATTTCTAGGATGTATAGAAACACTTAAAAACAAAAAAATGATGTTTCAAATTACGGTAAATGCTTTTCCTTTAATCTATCCATAAACAACTGCTTGGGGCAGCAGTCTGTATGAAAAGAGGAGACATTTTCGGACACGCAGAAAAAGTTTAGTGATTTTTTTGGCTAAATTATTGTGAAACTTATGCAGGCTTTGGATGAAAGTAACAATAGGTGCTTTAAGGCTGGGGTCAGACTAGTGCACTTTTAACGTGCGTTTAGGCGCACTTAATCACGGCCGCACTAGCAGCAAATGACACGCAATGACGGCCAATATACGAAGTACGGCCGCACGAAAGTCTGGCCGCGCAAAGCAAGTGGAAAATGAACGAATTTTTTAGAGAACGCTGAACCGCTAGTACTGACGTACAGAGTGCGCTGCGTCCGCATAGTGGCGTGTGTGCGTGATTAGGAGACGTCAGACGCTGCTCATGTCCGGCCAACATAACGTCCAGACACCCAAAGTTTCCTGGTTTGGATCTGTAAAATATCACGCACAAAAATGCGCATCGTATGACTGTTTAAGCGCTTGCCGTGAAAAAACACCTCAATGCGTTCGGATGCACTTTTTGACGTTCGCTGTGAAAAATGCGCTCGTTTGACCCTAGCCTAAAATTGGGCCTTTAGCGTCGGTAACAGTGCCGTCACGCAGTCTCACCCCTCTGCGGATATGAATCTGATACAGGTGTCAGTGGCAGCGCAGCCAAATGTTGTGCCTTTGGTGCCAGGCCAGCAAGTGCCATCATACAGTAACCCCTCTGTGGTATTGTGGAAGAGTGCAGGGGTGGACCATGCAGTCAGGGCCGGTGTTAGACTATTTTGCGCCCTAGGCAAGACCAGCTACTTGCACCCCCCCAAAAAAAAAATGACACAACATGAAACTGCTAAATTTCTTTTTACTTAAGAATAAAGTTTGAAAAGCATCAATAGTAAAGGTAAAATAAATATAAATAAACTGTATTAAACCATTTTAAATTAACTCTATTAAACAAATTCAAATTAACTGTATTGAACAAATATAAATTAACGAAAAAAAAAAATAAGAGTTGTCAAGTAAGTTTCAATTTCAGACACATCAAAATTTCACTTTGCGTGCCTTATCCTTTGCAAATTTTCATCATGCGTAGATATATATATTGCCCAGGCCAGCTCAAATCATGCGTATATATATTGCCCAGGCCAATCCCCTGGTGAAGATAGGGGGTTCAATTGAACCCCGATATCTCCAGGCATCTAGTGGGTCATGGAGGGTGTCAATCGAAAGGCCTAAGCATGGCCTTTCGAATGATACCCAACAGGACCAGGTATAAAGTAAGAAAATAAAAAATAAAATAAAAACATGTATTTTCTTTTGTGTGTTATTTTTATTAATGCAGCAATATTGTTCACATTGCAATTATAATGTGAACGATGATGTACTAATGATTTTTTTCTATGGGATGCGTTTGCTATAAATCACGTAATTCCCCCCACAAAATGTAACAAGTCCCCATTTCCAATTTTTGTACAAGCGCACCCAATAGAAAACATAACCACAAACGCTCATGTGCTAAAATGTGAAACAAAACACTTTACACACTGCAGATGATTAAAAATTCAATTTTTATTGCATTTTTTTCATAATATACGGACAGGACAGGATGTATACATATAAAAATGATATATTATGAATCTGCAGAGTCTGCCGGAAAGAACGATATCTAACATGTCGGTCATTTAATAAAATGTGGCTTCAAAATCGCGTTTAAACATGATGAGTGAAAGCGGTAAAAATGAGCTGAGCACACAGCGGTGAAATACAGCATATTAGAAGTTTTAGGAGGGAAATTAACACTTCTCAAATCTCAATCAGAAGCAGACACCACCCCACCCCCTCAGTCTACAATGTATAAAATTGATTAGACCAGACTAAACAGCTGTTATGCCGTTTGAAAAACACAGGTCATTTAGAGTTGAGAATCTTTGCAAGTACACATTAGTTTTTAATTCAATATCTAATAAACCATTGCTTATAAAATTCTGCAGTAAAGAGTCTCTTTATTTCTAGATTTTTTTGTATTTTTTTTAAGCATTTTCTATACTTTTTTCCCCAAAAACTTTTTTTAGAACTCGAACCGAACACACACAAAAAGTTCGAAGTTCGCAAACTTTCGAACAACCAAAGTTCGAGCTGAACTCCGAACCGTCCGAACCGAACAGCTCATCCCTAGTCCCCATAACCTGCCCGTGAAGTGGCGGATTTGTAGGCTGTATAGAAACATTTTAAAACAAAAAAAATCACATTTCAAATGACGGTAAACGGTTTTCCTTTAATCTATTCATAAACAACTGCTTGGGGCGGCAGTCTGTATTATAAGAGGAAACAATTTAGGACATGCAGGACAAGTTTAGGGATTTATGGGCTAAATTATGGTGAAACTTATGCAGGCTTTGGATGAAAGTAACAATAGGTGCTTTAAAATTGGGCCTTTAGCGTCGGCAACAGTGCCGTCACACCACAACCCTTTTGTGGTATTGTGAAAGAGTGCAGGGTTGGACCCTGCAGTCCAAAAAATTAAAATGATATAAATCTGGTAATATAGGTGTCAGTGTCAGTGCACCCAAATATTTTGCAATTGGTGGCAGCAAGTGCCTTCATACCGTAACCCCTTTGTGGTATTGTGTAGGAGTTCAGTGGTGGAGGTTTTGTGAATGCAGAAGAAATCCCTGATCTATTCTGTTACGTCAGCATCAGGGGATTGATAGCTGCTGATCCAGGACTGATTCATTTTTATAAATGTCAGCCAGTCTACAGAGTCGGTGGACAGACGCACTCTTTTGTCTGTGACAAAACCTCCAGGGGCACTGAACGTCCTTTCAGAAAGCACGCTGGATGAAGGGCAACATAGTAGCTGCATAGCATATTGGCTAAGTTCTGGCCAGTGATCCAATCTCAACACCCAGTAAGCCAGTGGATAAACTGCTGGAAAGGTATCCAGGTCTGCCCTTGCCCCTAGGTAGTCCTGCACCATACGGTGAAGACGTGGCAATGGGTGCCTACATTTGACATCCCTGGGCGCCGTGGACTAAATTTTTTTTAAAAGGCATCAGTCAAGCAGCCCCGGCCTTCACCACTATTCCTCTGATCATCCGCAGCCTCAGAAGCACCTGTGTCATCACTTTGTAACCTACCAGTGCCTGGAAAGGTGTTACACAAGTGTCGCTTTAGAGCATCCTCAAGTTGTTTCATCCGGTCCTCCCTCTGTGCGGGTAGGATGAGCTCTGCAACTTTACACTTGTATCGTGGATCAAAAAGGCTTGCCAACCAGTAATGATACCGCTCCTTGATAGCACGAATCCTGGGGTCCTTTACCAGGCTTTGCAGTATAAGGGAGCCCATGCAGCGTAGGTTGGAGGTGGCATTAGCTTCCGAGTCTTCCTGGTCAATGAGGATGACCCCATCGTGCACTTCCTCCTCCCAGCCACGTACTAGTCCTTGGGTTTCTGGGCACACAAAACCCTCTCTTGAGGAATCCCCACCTTCAATGCTCCCACTACTTAAATATTCCTCCTCATCCTTCTCCTCTCTGATCTGAGGAGGACCCGCTGGAATGCTGTCTGTGGAAAGACTGAGGCCTTGAGAGCTAGGGAAGGCCTCCTCTTCCTCCCGCTGCTCTGCCTCTAGTGCCACATCTATAATTCCCTGCAGAGTATGCTCCAGCAGGAACACTAAAGGAATTTACATAGTTACATAGTTACATAGTTATATAGGCTGAAAAAAGACATGCGTCCATCGGGTTCAGCCTCTCCCACATAACCTACTGCTGTTGATCCAAAAGAAGGCAAAAAACCCAGTCTGAATGCTTGCCAATATGCAACATACTGGGAAAAAATTCCTTCTTGACCCCAGAATGGCAGTCAGATTTCTCCTTGGATCAAGAAGCTTTTCCCCACATATTAAATATTATAACCCTTAATATTCTGTGTCTGCAGGAAGTCATCCAGTCGTTTTTTAAAAGTCTGTACAGACTCTGACCCAACCACCTCAACAGGCAGAGAATTCCACAGCTTTATTGTTCTCACCGTAAAATAACCCTTCCTATGCTTTAACCCTTTCGCTGCTGAGGCTTTTCCCGCCCCTGTGCTGAGGTCATTTTTTACCTGTTTTGCGCATCATGTTTAAACGTGTTTTGAAGGCTTATTTTAGTATATGACATCGACATATTATATATCGTTCTTTCCGTCAGACTCGGTAGATTCATAATATGTCATTATTATATGTATACGTTATGTCATGTTTGTATATTATAACAAAAAATGCAATAAAATATGTATTTTCAATAATTTACAGCGTGTAAAGTGTTTTTTCCACATTTTAACATGCGAGCAATTGCGGATATATTTTGTATGGGGTGCGCTTGTTAAAAAAATTAGAGATGGGGTCTCGTTACATTTTTTTTTGGGGAAAATGACACCATTTTTAACAAACGCACCGCATAAACAAAATCGTTAATGCAGCATCATTGTTCACATTATAATTGAAATGGGAACAATATTGCTGCATTAACAAAACAAACAAAAAAAAAAAAGTGTTTATTTTTTTTTTATTATTTTTTTTTTTTAATTTTTTTTATTTTTTATTTTTCTTTTTTTTTTTTTTTTACAATTTTTTTACTTTCATGTTTGGTATCGTTGGAACGGCCATGCTCTGGCCGATCCAACGATATCAAAATTTAACCCCCTAACTGCCACGGATCGGGAGATAGGGAGTTCATTGGAACTCCCTATCTCCACACTTCGTGGCAGTTAGGGGTTAATGCTAGGACTGGCGTCATCGTGCTGCGCACGATGACGCCAGTCCTCTGGGGGAGTTCCCGGAAGCTTGGCCGACATCCAAGATGTCGGCCAGCTCCGGGAAGGATCGCAAATCGGCGCTTTTCAGCGCCGATTTGCGATCCAGCTCCCCAGGGGTTAATGCCAGGCATCATTTGGAAGGGCAGGCTGTGCCCTTCCAAATGATGCCTGGGTTAAGCCCCTGTGAGCCGCCGATCGGGAGGGAGAGAGGTCCGAAGGACCTCCCCCCCTCCCTTTCAGGCGCCTCCTCCACACATGCGGGGGGGGCGCCTGAATTATGTGTCATCGCGGGGGCGCGATGACACATAATAATGGCGGCCACTGCTCCGGATGCCGGGCTGACATCCAGGATGTCAGCCCGCACCGGAGGGGCCAGCGATCGGCCGGTACCCGGCCGAACGCTGACCCCAATGCGAGGACGCGCTCAGCGCGTCCTCCGCATACCAGGGGGAATGCTGAGGACGCGCTGAGCGCGTCCTTAGCATTCAAGTGGTTAAGCTAAATTTTCTTTCTTCCAGTCTAAATGGATGACCCCTTGTCCTGTGTATAGTCCTGTTAATGAATAGGTTATCAGACAATGGTTGATAATGGCCCCGTATATATTTATATAAGGTTATCAGATCCTCTAAGGCGCCTTTTCTCTAAACTAAACAGGTTTAAGCTTGTTAGTCTTTCCTCATAACTTAACCCTTCCATCCCCCTTATTAATTTAGTTGCCCGTCTCTGCACTTTTTCTAACGATATAATATCTTTTTTTAAGACAGGTGCCCAAAATTGCACGGCATATTCAAGGTGCGGCCTGACCATTGATTTATACAGAGGCAAAATTATGTTTTCATCCCGTGAGTGAACTCCCCTTTTAATGCATGCCAATACTTTGCTGGCCTTGGCGGCTGCTGTTTGACATTGCACATTGTTACTTAGTTTGAAGTCTATGATTATTCCAAATCCTTCTCCTGCTTGGATTTCCCTAACTCCGTACCATTTAGGGTATAAATTGCTTGTGTTTCTTCACTCCACAGTGCATAACTTTACATTTATCTAGATTAAATTTCATCTGCCATTTAAGTGCCCAGTCCCCCAATCTATCTAAATCCCTCTGCAGCGAAGTAACATCCTGCTCACATTGTATTACTTTTCCTAGCTTTGTGTCATCTGCAAACACTGATACATGACTTCAATGCCTATCTCAAGGTCATTTATAAATAAATTGAATAGTATTGGTCCTATAACAGACCCCTGAGGGACACCACTTACCACTGGTGTCCTTCTTGAAAATGTACCATTTATGACCACTCTCTGTACCCTATCTTTTAGCCAGTTTTCTATCCAAGAACAAGTATTTTCATCTAGACCATTTTTTCTTAATTTAAATAGTAACCTTTTGTGTGGAACTGTGTCGAAAGCTTTGGCAAAATCTAAGTAAATCACATCCACTGCGACCCCCTGATCTATACTTCTACTTACTTCCTCATAGAACGTAATTAGGTTAGTCTGACATGATCTGTGTTTCATGAAACCATGCTGATTTTTTTTTTTGTAATTCAAGGTTTTTATTTTGTAAGAATAAACACATAGTAAATCAACCAAAGTGGCCTCGCAGGGCCAGAAGAACTCGCATACGTAATACATATGACACAAAAGATCTATTGACATAAAAATGTCTCAGAAAATAAGGGTGGGTGTAGGATAATAGGGAAGAAGGGGTTATACACGCAACGCTGCCAAAAAGATGGTGATCCAAATAAACAAATATAGGAGAAGAAAAAAAAAAAAAAAAAAAAAAAAAAAAAGGGGGGGGGGGGAATGGCAAAGGCCATCTCCGTGACGCTCCTGGCACGCTCCCGAAAGAGGCCATGGAGGGACAATGTCACGAGGCCCGGGATCCAAGGGCCAATCATAACAAATAGTCATGGTGGCACACCTCAGGCAACCCAGTATTGCCAAAACATAAAAATAAAATAATAAAATAAAAATAAAAAATGGGAGGAGGGGAATGAATACACCATCTCCAGCAGAACGAGTATCTAACATACCAACTAAGATAGAAGGGGAAAGGAGAGCGCACATCTAGTCTCAAAAGTAAAACAAGTCTTCGGAGTACATCGAGATAAAGCAGGAGTCCTCAGACACAAAACAGTAGGGGGGTCTCATAAGTGCGCCGCAAGAAATGTGAAAAAACAGGGGGGGTTAATAAAGATCCCATCAAAAAGCAAGAGTTCTCAGAAAGCGACATAAGTAACAGCAAGCAAGGTCTCATAAAAGAAAAAAAAGATAAACTAAAATAAAAATAAAGTCAGCCGAAAGAGGAACACAGCAATCAGCGGCAAGGCCATCTCAGCCGGCATCCCTCAGTGGAATCTCACGTGCAGCAGGCAGGTTACTGCGTAGGCCAAGGTCCACAGTGTCGACAAACCTGCTACCACAAAACAACTCGCCAAGTATATCCAAGGCCCGGGTCATCTTAGGCAGTCCAGCATCGCCAGCTCGATGTAGGGCCGGACGTAGTGCCAATAGACACAGCCACGCCATCTTCTTACCCCGTTGAGGGAAGTCCTCCACTAACCTCGGGTAGTCCTGTGCGCACACCCAGGTATCCATCTTTACATGCGTCGCTATCCTCTGCTCGACTGCAGCATTTTCTGAGACCGCCACGCAGGCCGATCTGATGGTCGCCGTGCTATTAATGCTCGAATAAGCAGTCTCTCCCTTGCTCATTCGCGGAACAGGGGTCCCCCCCAAACACGGAGAACTCCAGCACAGCATGGGATCCCCCATCTCCTCAGACTCCTCCACCGCTGCGCAGCTAGGCTCCTCTGCTGCCTTCTGGTCTCCCTCAGGCACAGGCGAGTTCAAGGCAGCCGCCTCTCTGTAGCTCTGCAGACCGCTGTGAAGCACCTCATGTCTCCCCTCGTCAGCGGGCGATCAGCCTCTCCCTCCTCCAATAGCAGGGTGTCCAGGCGCCGGAATAGTGCCTCCATGCCAGTCAGCGGGGGTAGCGTCAGGGCATCCTCCTGCTGCCGCGTGTGCACTCCACTCTCCCCCTCCACCAGGGCAGTCACTTGTGCCGGGAGACGGGGGCCCTCCGTCTTCCCGGCATTCATCCAGGCAGTGGTGGTGGCGGGAACAGCAGAGGTGCTGCGGAGTGGGGCAAGATCCCGAAATGGCAGCCAGAAGGACACCCCGGCCGGGAAGTACTCAAGGCTCCCGGTCCAGGGATCTGCTCTATGGTAGGCCGCAAGATGGCCGACGGCATCTTCCTCAAATTTCTAGTCTCTGGTCCGGAGGGGGGGAACCAAGCGGCCTCCGGACAGTGTTAAACCGATAGCCAGCCGCTCAGGAACACTTCAAAGGGAATCTCTGTAGAAAAAGTCTGCTAATTGTCCCTATACCGAGCAGACATGCGGAGCTCCTGGAGAACACGTCCGCTCCTGTGAACAGCCGGCCACGCCCCCCACCATGCTGATTTTTGCCAATTACATTATACCTCCCAATAAATATTGTTGCCTCCTCAAATGGTGACAGTACAGTGCATGCATCCCTGATCATCAGCCACTGCGGGGGGGGGGGGAAAAACCAAGTTGACCTGAACCTGTCCTTGTGCCATACTCACACAGGTACTCATTGATGGCCCTCTGCTGCTTGTGCAGATGCTGCAGCATTGCTAATGTCGAGTTCCACCTGGTGGGCATGTCACAGATCAGATGGTTTGTGGGAAGGTAGAATTCTCTTTGAATTTCTGCCAGGCGAACACTTGTTAGGAATGACCGTCTGAAGTGGCTACAGACTTTTCTGGCCTGGCTGAGAAGCTCTGCCAGCCCTGGGTACCTGGTTAGGAAACGCTGTACCACTAGATTTAGGACTTGTGCTAGGCATGGTACATGCGTCAATTTACTCTTGCGTAGGGTGGAGAGAAGGTAACTGCCATTATCACAGACGACCATTCTCAGCTGAAGCTGGTGTGGTGTTAACCATCTCTGCACCTGCCCCTGCAGAGCTGACAGAATTTCTGGCCCGGTGTGGCGCCTGTCCCCTAAACAAACCAGCTCAAGCACAGTATGGCATCTTTTTGCTTGAGCCATTGCGTAGCCCCTGCCACGCGTTGGTTTAACTGCCACTTCGCCAGAGACAGAGAAGGAGGAGGAGGAAGAGGTGGTGGAGCAGACAGACCTCATACAAGCAGCTTTCTGGAGGCGTGGTGGATGAACAAGCTCCAGCACAGAGCCCCGTCCTGGATCCCTCCCAGCTGCAAGCAGAGTTACCCAGTGTGCCATGAAGGAAATGTAACGGCCCGGTCTATGCTTGCTGGACCACATTTTTAAAGTCATGTGCACCTTGCTGCTTACTGCCTTTCCCAATGACTCCATAACATTGTGTTCCACGTGCTGGTATAGTGCTGGAATGGACATCTGTGAAAAGAAATGGTCACATGCACCTTACTGCTGACTGCCTTTCCCAATGACTCCATAACCTTGTCTTCCACGTGCTGGTATTGTTCTGGACAAGAATATGTATCTGCTTTCATAATATTCAAAGGCCTAGAAAAATGCTCATTTAACCACTTCAATGCTGAGGACGCGCTCAGCGCGTCCTCAGCATTACCGCTGGTGTGCGGAGGACGCGCTGAGCGCGTCCTCCCATTGGGGTCAGCGTTCGGCCGGGCTCCGGCCGATCGCTGGCCCCCCCCCGGTGCGGGCTGACATCCTCGATGTCAGCCCGGCATCCGGGACCGCAGCCGCCGGAATTAGGTGTCATCGCGGCTGCGCGATGACACTTAATTCAGGCGCCCCCCGCATGTGCGGAGGAGGCGCCTGAAAGGGAGGGGGGAGGTCCTTCGGACCTCTCTCCCTCCCGATCGGCGGCTCTGCGGGGGTTAACCCAGGCATCATTTGGAAGGGCACAGCCTGCCCTTCCAAATGGTGCCTGGCATTAACCCCTGGGGAGCTGGATCGCGAATCGGCGCTGAAAAGCGCCGGTTCGCGATCCTTTCCCGGAGCTGGCTGACATCTTGGATGTCGGCCAAGCCTCCGGGAACTCCCCCTGAGGACTGGCGTCATCGTGCGTAGCACGATGACGCCAGTCCTGGACTTAACCCCTAACTGCCACCAACGGTGGAGATAGGGAGTTCCAATGAACTCCCTATCTCCCGATCCGTGGCAGTTAGGGGTTAAAGTTTGGTATGGTTGGATCGGCCAGAGCATGGCCGTTCCAACGATACCAAACACTACTGTGAAAAATGTTGTAAAAAAAAATGAAAAATAAAAATAAAAAAAAAATTAAAAAAAAAATTATAAAAAAAAATAAACACTTTTTTTTTTTTTTTTGGTTTGTTAATGCAGCAATATTGTTCCCATTTCAATTATAATGTGAACAATGATGCTGCACTAACGATTTTTGTATGCGGTGCGTTTGTTAAAAATAGTGTACTTTTCCCCAAAAAAAATGTAACGAGACCCCATCTCTAATTTTTTTAACAAGCGCACCCCATACAAAATATAACCGCAATTGCTCGCATGTTAAAATGTGATAAAAAACACTTTACACATTGTAAATTATTGAAAATACATATTTTATTGCATTTTTTGTTATAATATACAGACATGACATAACGTATACATATAATAATGACATATTATGAATCTACCGAGTCTGACGGAAAGAACGATATATAATATGTCTGGGTCATATACTAAAATAAGCCTTAAAAACACGTTTAAACATGATGAGCAAAACCGGTAAAAATGACCTCAGCACAGGGGCGGGAAAAGCCTCAGCAGCGAAAGAGTTAAGTTAAGTTTGCTATGTCTTTAAGAAGAAATTAATATAACTGTCTTTTCAGATAAAACCAAAATGTATCTTGCGTAATTTCGCTGTCTCTGCAGAAATAATTGCCACAAGCTGGGTGGAGGACCCATTTTGCATCCTGTTACAGGACATTACAAGACATCACAGGACATCACCCAGGATGTAGAGAAAACTGCTGACTACGCCGATGACGCATGATACCTTGACCTTTGGAAATAGCTGATGTTTGATTTTCATTTATTTAATAAATAAACTGTATGTCCACAATTTTATGCTGAAGTCAATCAAAATGTTAAGTTGACTCACACCTGCTGACGTATAGAACTGCTATAAAAGATATCAAAATCTAATAAAGGATCAGAGAGATCATTGGCTTTGACCAGAGAAGCCGCATAGACTCCTTCGATCATCTGTGTGATTTCTTTAACCGCGCACCGTCACTTACCTGATTTCTCGACCGATTAGACCAGAGACTGGCATCCGACGAAGGACTTTATTGTCCACTTCAGTATAGTGCTGGAATGGCCTTCCGTGAAAAGAAATGGTGTTTTGGACCCTGCCACTGTGGTACAGCACATTCAGCAAATTCACGGAAGGGAGCAGAGTCCACCAGCTGGAAAGGCAGCAGCTGCAATGCGAGTAATTTTGCTAAGCTGGCATTTAGACGCTGTGCTTGGGGATGGTTGGGACTATATTTTTTCTATTGCTGCAGCAGCTGGGGCAACGTAATCTGACTGCGTGTATCTTCAGCTGATGGGATGTTGTCACATTGTGAGGAAGGACCTGGTACATCCATTATTGTAGCATCATCCCTGTCAGTGGAGGTTGGAGTCAATGACATGGCAGGACATATAGTGGGGGTAGAGACAGGTGAGGAGGACCTACACAAAGTTTTGCGCTAACGGGATGCGTGTCAGGTGGTCATATGTCACCTCAAGAATGTGGTACCCAAGCGTCCGGAGTCTTTCCCACGCTTGAGCCTCATCTGACATAGATTACAAATAGCAACGGTGCGGTCTGCTGCACATTTCTTAAAGAACTCCCAGACAGCAGAGTTCCTGGATGTGTGCTTTAAGACAACAGCGCTCTGCACCTGAGCAGCTCTGACATCTGATGCCTTGGACTGGCTAGTGCTACGGTTGGTCATAGAGGACGTTGTGCCTCGTGTTTGTTGTGCCTCCTCCTCACTTGACTCCTCTGTTCGATCAGGCACCCAAGTGGAGTCAGTGACCTCATCATCATTGTCATCACCCCCTATCTCCTCATCACTGGAGCCAATTTGGCAGTATGCTGCAGCTGCTGGGGCAACATGAGTGCCAGTTATTTGTGTGTCATCACTGGCACCCCCTTCCTCTAGGTTGTTTATACTCCCTTCCTCCACCTCAGAGTTTGAATCAGAGCACTGGAGTTGCTGCGCATCCTCATTCAGCATGTCACTGTCATTGTAGTCAAACAATTCAGCTGACTCCACCGTGTGTGATAGTGAGGCTATGGCAGGAGTAGTTGTGGACATGGAGGCTGCATTAGATTCTTTGGCAGCTGAGGTGGACTGTAAAGCACTACAAACCTGGCTGGCAGAGGACTCGGGAGGATGAGGATGGCCTGGTTAGCCAATCCACCAAATCCTCTGTATGTTGCTGCTGCTTAAGACAGCCAGCACCAGTTAGAAAGGACAAGTGTCCCCCTGCAGAGAATGCACCACGTCCACGACGACCAGAGGCACAACCTCCCTACACAGAGTGTAGGTCTGGGAGCGTCTGCCTGTCCTTTTTGGTCTTTCTGACATGGTGAGTGATATATAGATTAAAGATATGCAGAACTCTGATTCAACTCTGGTATAAAGATTAAAGATTTCCAGAACTCTGGTATAACTCAGTGAGAAACCCTGATAGCTGGCAGCCAGTGACAAGACACAGATTATAATTCCCATAAACCTCCTATAAATCAGTGAGACCCCCTGATGGGTGGCAGTGACAAGACACAAATTACAATTCCTAGAAACCACCTATAAATCAGTGAGACCCCCTGATAGGACCCCCTGATAGATGGCAACACTGACAAGACACAGATTACAATTCGCAGAATTCTGCTAGAAGTATGTGGGACCCCCTGATAGCTGGCAGTGAGAAGACACAGATTACAATTCCCAGAAACGTCCTATAAATCAGTGAGCCCCCCTGATGGGTGGCAGTGTGACAAGACACGGATTACAATTCCCAGAATTTTTATTGAAGTATGTGACTCCCCCTGATAGCTGACTGTCAGTGACTGAGAAGACACGGATTACAATTCATGGAAATTTTATGGAAGTATGTGACAGCCCCTGATAGCTGACTGTCAGTGATTGAGAAGACACGGATTATAATTCACAGAATTTATATGGAAATTGTGGTAATTCCACTAAAGTGATAAAATAAAGCACTAAGGTTTGTATATAATGAGAGTATTTATTCAGAGGTAACCACACAGAGGTAAACAATAAATATCACACAGACCCAGAATTATCTAAACATAGAACCACTCTAAATAACTATATATAAAACCATAAATGTAAATAAAACAATTACCAATCCCAAATTAATGAACAGTGATCCCCTTTCTAACTAAACCCAATATCCTAAACTAAACTCAACCCAATATCCCAGATCTCACCAACACGTCTGTCCTCTAGGCCCAAATCCACAGGTCTCTCTCAATGGAACCTGGAGCTGCAGTCTGTTCACCACCAAGGCAGAAGGAGAAAAAAGGAAGATCCTGTTTGCTTCTACCTTCTATAGGATTAATTGACCACTCCTACCCTGCCCCACTTCCTGCTTAATGAGATCTGGAGGAAGGGCTGTAAACCCCCACATTCCCTCACTTTTTCCTGTTCTATGTTGTTAGTGTTACTACGAACATAATTAGTTTGGTTAGAGGATATGTATGTTGTGCCATGAGCGATACGCCATTTGGGCTGCTGCAAAATCCCCCACGCATTTAATACCGTGGTCACATCTAATTAAGGTAGCAAATATTTTCAGGGTCCGTTTCGCTAGCGGTTTGTGTGCAGACTGTGCCACCCTGTCCTTCCTTAGCTATGTTTTCCTTGCAAGGCCTTTGAGATGAACTGAGCTGCTTCCAACCAAGTTCATCCCATACCTTCCAGGCTAGGCCTTAGAGATGAACGAGACTGCTACCAACCAAGTACATCCCATACCTTCCTGGTTTTAGGTGTTTGAGCATATTGGAATGGATCTGGGCACAATATTGTATGCACTTACTACTATATCGAAGTAGTTAAGGACCGCTGGAGATGGACAAAGTTACACTACCTTTTGAAAGACCCAAACACATCATCAATAGAACGGGGTGGAATCTACAGCAGCCCGCATGTGCGTACCAAACCCCTACACAAAACACATCTCAATAAACGAAGAGGAAATGGGAGGAGGTAAAGGTGAGAACTGAGAAGCAGATGGGCATTTGAAATTATTTAAACTAAGGAAGTAGGGACAAGAGAGAAAGGGAAAAGAAAGGAAAGGATAGAAAGGGGAAAAAAAAATCTCAGCAAAACAATTAAAAACTAAATAGAAAAATTACTAAATCTACACCTTGCCAGCCCCTGCATCTTCTTTAACGCCACACAAAAATATAATATTAAGACAGTTGTGATTATTTGAACTGTCATGAGGACCAAAGAGAGAGTTCGTAAAATTGGATGGGTCTCTACTTTACTCAGAGTTTCCCACCATGGCTGTTCAATAGCCTGTTTTGTTTTTTCAATCTGTTTTTCCTCTTGCTCCAGTAGTGAACGTATAGGATGTAGTTGTTGTTTTGAGCGTTTCACTAACTGTTGAAGGTCCAATGTAAGGTTTGGAATTGGGAGGAAAAGTTTCATGGTCCAGTTTCCCCAATGGTAATCAATAAAAAATTCATCTCAGCTTTTGTAATGTTCTCTGATGGGAATAGTGTGTGGGTCCCCACATGTATCACATTGGTTATCTTGATACACAGTCCTTCTTTTGTTGCACAAGTTTCATCTGTCGTTTTATAATCCTCATACCCAAGTAAACATGCAATGTCCCCAATACGGATAACCTCCCGCACTAAATCCACTTTTGTTAACTGCACCCAACCAGCATCAATGTTGTCATTCCATGTTTCCCAGACACAAGTGCATAACCATCTATTTTGAGATTTCTTGCAGCATTCTTCATCGATCACAAGTCCTGTTTTTGTTGCTAATCTGTAATAAAGTGTTGCTGGTAAATACCATTATTCAGTGTGCCAATACTGTGGATGAAGTTCAATTGTTCGGCTTGGCCCTTCCAACGTGGGATAGCTAAAACTAGTTCAATTGTCCCAGTTTGTAGCCCAGGTGTTATCCATTTCCCTGGGCCTTCAATATATGTGAACTGCAGGTTCTACTTTGTAACAATGATGTCTTTTCTCTGCAGTGCTGTTATGATCTTAGATGCATTCAGTTGCTTTGTCCATTTGTTTTGATTAATGTCTTTAATAGTGTCCTTTAAATCTGCTAAGAGTTTAGTCCCAATCATGGAACAAACGATTGCAGTTCCCACCGCTTCATTCTCAATGCTCTTTGTAATTTCAGCAATGTGCTCTTCCACTAGGTGAAGATTGTATGCAATAGTGTGTATATCGTCTACATTATCCCCTAACCTATTCATTGAGGGAGTCAGCCACCCCTTCTAATTTCGTTGCATGACCCATGCCATCCGTGAGGGAGTTTATCCTGCTGTTGAGTCCAATGATGTCTGCAGAATTCCACACACCCAGTCCAGTTCCAACTCCTCCAAGAACCGTTGCTAATGTGTCCCGTTTTTGCCATCCTCCGATTCCTGCCCATTCGTTAATGATCTCTCGTATATTCTCTGCGAACCACTCTTGTTGCTGCTCAGGGCACCTTTTGGGAATAGAAAGATGATTAAGATCTAAATGTATTGGATAATAGGTCCATCCGACACCCTGAACAATTGTTTCCTGTGTTGGAATTACAACTATTCCCCCTTTTGGCCATGGTACAATAGTCTGATCTGTACATCGTTCCAATTTTTTTACCGATACATGTATGCTATCCACAGTTAGAATGCATCCCTTGCCTGTGTCAAAATTACAAAATTTCTCAAGATCTGGTTCTGCAGCTATTATGGCAGCATCCCATTCACCAAATTCTCCCAGTGTTATATCAGTCACAACTATGTTTACATATGTTTGGCCCCCTTTCAGACCTGATGTCATTCTAGTTCGTCCAGCAAAGACGATCCAGCAAAGTAACAATTTGCCCGTACCTAATAACCCACTCCCAGTTGGGCTATTCTGTTCTGACTATTGGTGCCCTAAGGGCCAACCCGTTACTCCCATCCTTTGGCAAAACTACCATGATATTAAAATCCTTCCCTTCTTTTACTTCTAATTCCCTAGGCCATATGAATCTGTCAGCTTGCACGTATTTTGTCTCTAATTTTTTAAAGCCATTTCCATTATATGTAGTATCTTCTGCCCTGATTTCCTGTCTAGCATTCACCAAAACACTATGAATTATACTCATCCATGCGATAAACAGGGTCCAGTGGCATATATGATTCAATTCCATGGAAATTGGGCTTCACTCGTCTCTTCACCTGTGGGAACACTAACAAAATTATTATTAGGAGTTTGGCAAGATGTAGTAAGACTGGGAAAAGAGGGAAAGTATTGAACGAATCAAGCAATCAAAGTTAATTCCTGTTAGTGGTGATCTCTCTTGGTCCCATTTTGTCTTTCCTAAATCTTTTAAGTTGGGACGCATGCAACCAGATTTCTCCTTTTTCTGCATGATCAATGAGGTACACTGCAGCTCCTAGTTTATCTATAACCATATATGGGCCTTTCCATTTTGCCTGGCCCCAGGGCAAGTGTTCGTCATGGTCTTGTACCATTACCCTATCACCTGCCTCATGTGATGTGAGGTCTCCTCTAGCATCATACCAATACTTTCATTTTTGGTACTGGTTTTCATCCTCGACCGCAACAGATTTATGAATGAGCTCCAAGTGAGAGGCTAGTTCCTTCACCCATTCTTCTGTGATGGCGACTGTCTGTAAAGCTATAGGTGCCGGTAAGCTCATCAAGTTTGTCCAGGATGGCATTGACCTGCCCGTCAATATTTCGTAGGGAGCAAAACCGGTAGATCGACAAGGTCTTGATCTAAACTGAAAGCATACTAGAGGCAGATAAATGTCCCAGGATTGTCCATGCTCTGCCACTAGTTTCTTTAGTTCTCCTTTCACTGTACCATTCATTCTCTCCACCTGGCCGGCTGCTTGTGGGTGATAAGGGATGTTATACCCACCATCTTACAGAGTTCTATGACGGAATGCGATGTTGTTCCGCCTGCGGGTGTGCTCTATCTGCGTGGCCCCGTCGCTTACCGCTGGCCCGACTACCGAGTGACGCACACTCGGCGTCTCGTGCGGCCTGGCGTGGCCCTGGGGAAGGGTTAGCGGGCGGTGGAGGGGACCCCTGCCTAGAACCAGCCCGACCACTGAGCCATACGGCACTCAGCGTCCCGAGCAGCTGGTTCACTGACCTTGTGGGTGTGGGACGTCTGTGGAGATCGGATCTGCCAACCGCGGAGGAATCTTCGGATCTTATGTGGGAAACGTTTCGGATCTTATGCGGGAAACGTTTCCGATCCAGGTGCGGGTGACTCTTCGGATCTCAAGTGGAGGACTTTTCGGATCGGGGATGGATGAGGCTTCGGATCTTGCGGGATCTGCAAAGGATTCGGATCTTACCGCAATCCCTCGCAAGACCGAAGCGCGGTACACGGCCGCGCCCTTCGGATCGGATCTCCGTCAGATATTCTGGGAACCGAACCTCATACGCTGCGCCTCTGCCCTGATGCTCGATGCAGGTACAGAGCGCTCGATTCGGTTCGGATCGTCTGGAACACCGTACCCTGAGACCGCGAGGGATTCTCAGAAGATGAAGCACGGCGGAGAGATAACACATCAGACGAGGCTGGATGCACTGCTAAATCTGGCTTTATTATTCACAGCTCAGGCATTTATTAACTTTTCACAAATTACAATACAATGGGAATCCCTGCCCGCCCTCCCAGGACCCATTGGCCCTTACCGATCGGGGAGTCGCCGATTCGGACCGGATGGTCCGAATCGGCCATTTTACGATTCGAACCGGATGGTTCGAATCGGCCATTTTCCGAATCGAAGAATCTGAACTGCGCCACAAGTTGATTGGAAAATGGCGGCGGGCAAGGCAGACAAAGGGGAAAATACATTTCGCAATAAACCAACGGGGAACACTGTATCACACCACACATAATCACATCTAATAAAAAGTACTTAAAAACTCCGTGCGTGCCACCGCACCTAACTGTCCATGGCCAAAACTAATGTCCGTGTGCACCGCCCCTGGCTGAGGGTGCTGGGCCATTCCGTGACACTCCTCCCCCTCCCCAAGGTCCGACGCACTCGGTTGGACCCCAACGGGTCGTACCGAGGTAGTCGGGGCTCCCCAATCCCCTGGTTCCCGGGCCGACTGTCGCGATAACCCATCTGCGTTACCGTTTTGCGACCCGGGCCGATATTGGATCGTAAAGTTGAAAGGTTGGAGAGCCAGGCTCCACCGCAACAGGCGGCCGTTCTCCCCCGCCACTCGGTTGAGCCATACCAAGGGGTTATGGTCGGTCATCACGGTGAAGGACCGACCGTAGACATAGGGTTGGAGCTTCCGTAGGGCCCAGACCAAGGCCAGGCACTCCTTCTCCACTGCAGCATACCCCACCTCTCGTGGCAACAGCTTCCGGCTAATGAACGCCACTGGATGATCCCCCCCGTCGTCCCCCACTTGACTCAGGACAGCTCCCAGTCCGAACATGGACGCGTCTGTGTGGACAACAAAACGTTTATTATAGTTGGGAGCTGCCAGCAGGGGAGCTTGGGTCAGGGCGGCCTTCAGTTGCCGAAAGGCCTGTTCGCACTCGGGGACCACAGGACTTGGCGGGGCAGGGATTTTTTTGTCAGATCAGTCAGGGGTTTGGCCAGGTCACTGTAATGGGGTACGAATTTTCTGTAGTACCCCGCGGTACCCAGGAAGGCGAGGACCTGGGTCTTGGTCACAGGGGTGGGCCAATCCAGAATAGCCTCTATTTTAGGCTCCGGCCGTTGTATCCCGCACCCCACCCGGTGGCCCAGATACTGTACTTCAGCCATCCCCACCTTGCATTTCTCCGGCTTCAGGGTCAGGTTGGCGTCCCTAATCCGGCCCAGGACGGTCCCTACATGGTCCAGATGTTCCTCCCAGGTCTGGCTGTAGATGGCTATGTCATCCAGGTATGCGCAAGCGAATCCCTGGAGGCCATCGAGAAGGCGATCGATTAACCGCTGGAAGGTAGCAGGGGCGTTCTTCATCCCGAACGGCATGACTCAAAACTGGTACAAGCCGAACGGGGTGATGAAGGCCGACTTCGGGGTCGCCTCCTCGGCAAGGGGAATCTGCCAATACCCCTTGCACAGATCCACCGTGGTCAGGAAATGACCCCCGGAGATCTGGTCTAGCAGCTCGTCGACTCGGGGCATCGGATAAGCGTCCGTAATGGTACAATCGTTTATCCGCCGATAGTCGACGCAGAACCTGGTGGTACCGTCCTTCTTGGGCACCAGGACCACGGGCGACGCCCATGGGCTGGCCGACGGCTCAATGACCCCCAGCTCCAGCATCTCCCGGATCTCGGCCCGCATGGACTCGCGGACCGCTTCCGGGAGCCGGTATGCAGGTTGCCGGAGGGGTCTCTGACCGGGCGTGTCCACCTGATGGATAGCCTGGTCCGTGTATCCCGGGAGAGCCGAGAAAACCCCTGGGTAGGCGAGAAGCAGCTGCCGCGCCTGCGCCTGTTTCTCGGGTCCTAACTCCTCCCCCAGCTGCACCTGATCCACCCCGGAAGGCTGCTTGGCTGCCCCCGGAAGTTCTTCCAACGGAACGGTTCCATCTCCTCGGCAGCCGGCGCGCATATGGCGTCCACCGTCTCCGGCCGCTCATGGAAGGCCTTCAGCATATTGACGTGGAACGTCCGCTGGATTCTGGTGTCTGCGCAGCTAACAACCACATAGGTGGTATCCCCAGCTGGGTTACCACCTTGTAGGGACCTTGCCAGGCCGCCTGCAGCTTGTTCTGCCGCTGTGGCTTCAGCACCAGAACCTTCTGCCCCACGCAGAACGAGCGACTGCACGCAGCGCGATCGTACCACGCCTTCTGCTGAGCCTGGGCCGTCTCCATGTTCTCCTGCACGAACCCCGCGAGTTCCGCCAAGCGCTCCCGGAGCTTCAGGACGTAATCCACCACAGGAACCCCATCCTCCTCCTGTGCCCCCTCCCACTGAGCCCTAACCAGATCCAGGGGTCCTCGCACCTGGCGCCCATACAGCAGCTCAAAGGGGGAGTAACCGGTGGATTCCTGAGGAACCTCCCGGTACGCGAACAGCAGGTGGGGAAGATACTTCTCCCAATCCCTGTTCTCGTGCACAAAGGCCCGGATGAGCTGCTTCAGGGTCCCATTAAACCGCTCGCACAGCCCATTGGTCTGAGGGTGGTACGGGGCGCTGTGCAGCGCCCTCACACCACAGAGACGCCAGAGCTGTTGGGTGAGCTCAGCGGTGAACTGGGTACCCTGATCGGATAGGATTTCTCGGGGAAACCCTACCCTCGTGAACACCCGGAGGAGCGCGTCCGCCACGGTGTCCGCCTGGATGTTGGCCAAGGCCACAGCCTCGGGGTACCGGGTGGCATAATCCACTACGGTAAGGATGTACCTCTTACCGGTGGCACTGGGCCGTGGCAACGGCCCAACGATGTCGACCGCCACCCGGCTAAAGGGCTCCTGAATGATGGGCATGGGCCGCAAGGGTGCTTTCGGGTGATCCCCAGCCTTCCCAGTTTTCTGGCAAACTGGGCAGGTGCGGCAATAGTCGCGGGTGTCTTTGCTAAGGGGGCCAGAAAAACGCGCGCGCCAACCTGTGCCGGGTTTTCGTCTGGCCTAAGTGACCTGCAAGGGGGATGTCATGGGCCAAGCGCAGAAGCTCCTGCCTAGGGCCCTGAGGCACCACCAACTGCTTCTGCGGGACCTGCTTCCTCTTGGCCCCCTCCCTCACGGTGTAACGGTACAGCAACCCATCCTCCCACTCTACCTTGTCCTTCCCCTGGTCGTCCAGGCCCTGACCGGCGCGGTCCCGGTAGCCCTGCAGTGTGGGGTCAGTCTGGGTCTGGTGGCGCAGCGTCTCCGGGGTACTCCATGGGGAAGGGAGGTCAGGTGGGCAGGGAAGGGTCGGGTCCCGTCGGGGTATGAGAGGGGATGGCGGCCTGGGTGGCCGGGGGGGTTTTGGAGGTTTGGGGTCGGGGAGGTCGGGGAGGTTTGGGGGGTTTTGGCGGTCGGGATGGTTTTGGTCGAGATCTCACCTGGGTCCCGTTCGGAGCGCCCCTGTCGTGGCGTTGGCTCTGTTGCCTAGTGGTTACCGGGGTAGCTGCATCTGTGGAGTAAGCGGAAATGAGCTGCCCCAGGTCGTTACCCAGGAGCACCTCGGCCGGCAGTTGCCTCAACAACCCCACCCTCACCTCCCTCTCCCCGTTCCCCCAGTCCAGGTGAACCCGGGCCGTCTCGAGCCGGAGCACCTTTCCCCCCGCCACCCGTACTGCAACAGTGCTTCGCAGGCGGTCGCTCGGCGGAACCAAGTGAGGCCGGACCAGGGTGATGGTAGCCCCGGAGTCCCGCAGCCCCTCAGCGGGCCGCCCGTTTATCCACACCGCCTGGCGGTGGTGACGGCGGTTGTCGTCCGCGGCGGCTTGCACGGGGTCGGCCTCATGCAGCTGCTCCCATTCCTCCGGGGCCTCCGGCCACGGAGCTTCGGCGTCGCAGCAATGGACCGCCGGCGACGGCCTGGCGGCCGGCCGGGTC
Source organism: Leptobrachium leishanense (assembly GCA_009667805.1). Classification (NCBI taxonomy): domain Eukaryota; kingdom Metazoa; phylum Chordata; class Amphibia; order Anura; family Megophryidae; genus Leptobrachium; species Leptobrachium leishanense. The sequence goes on along the minus strand of CM019064.1, from coordinate 181,609,084 downwards.
AACTCCGGTCGGTTGGGGCAATACTGCTTGTAATGCCCCTCCTGGTTGCACCCGTAGCACCGGACGTTAGCCATGTTGGTGGGCCGGCTGGGGGGCCGTGCTACCGGCGTCCGGACCGCTGGTGGTGGGGTGGTGGAGGTGGTGGGGCGGGTAAAGCTGGGCGGGCGGCCAGGGCGCTCCCCCCCGACATCTTCCGAGTGTCCGTGTACTCGTCGGCCCAAGTGGCCGCTTGTTGCACTGTCTGGGGCTTCTTGTCGCGCACCCACTCCCGGATAGCGGAGGGCGTGTGCTCGAAAAACTGCTCGAGCAGCAGCAGTTGGGTAATCTCTGTTACCGTCTCCGCTTGGCTTCCCGAGAGCCAGGTGCGCAAGTCCCGCTGCAACCGATGCGCCCACTCCACGTGAGTGGCGCCACTGGGCCGGCGGGAATTCCGGAACTTCACCCGGCTGGCTTCAGGGGTCACGGCGAATCTGCTCAGCAGCGCCTGCTTGACGTGCGAGTAACTGGTGGCCTCTTCGTCCGGCACCGTGCGATAAGCCTCGGCGGCCCGACCGGTCAGCTTGCACGCCAAGATCCTTACCCAGTCGGCCCGGTGCACCTCATGCACTCGGCACAGGCGCTCAAAGTCCTGGAGGTAACTTTCTATCTCCTCCTCGGCTTCCCGGAACTCCTTGAACGCCTGGAACGGCACTTTGCGCCCGGGGTAACGATCTGACGGGGAACGGCTACTCCGTCGGCTTCGCACTTCAGCCAGCCGTAGCTCGTGCGCTCGCTCCCTCTCACGCTCCTCTTCCTGGCCGAGCTCTCGGACCAGACTCCTCATCTCAGCTTCCGATGGGGCCGGACCCATCATGGAGATCCGCTCCCGCATCTTCCGGCAAAAGTCGCTGTCTTCGGGCTCTGCGGGGACGGTGGCCGGCGCCATGTCCGCAGGCAACGCTGCGAACGCCGCCTCCTGATCCATCCTCTTCAACTCCTCCATCATGGTCTCCCGGCTCTTGGAGCCCGGGGCGCCTCCCCGGTTCTCCAGCATGCCACGCAGGACGTCCCGCTTGTAGGCACTATACCCGGTCATGATGAGGGTCCCCCTAGGGCCTGCAGAGAGCTATCCCACCGCTGCCACCAGTATGACGGAATGCGATGTTGTTCCGCCTGCGGGTGTGCTCTATCTGCGTGGCCCCGTCGCTTACCGCTGGCCCGACTACCGAGTGACGCACACTCGGCGTCTCGTGCGGCCTGGCGTGGCCCTGGGGAGGGTTAGCGGGCGGTGGAGGGGACCCCTGCCTAGAACCAGCCCGACCACTGAGCCATACGGCACTCAGCGTCCCGAGCAGCTGGTTCACTGACCTTGTGGGTGTGGGACGTCTGTGGAGATCGGATCTGCCAACCGCGGAGGAATCTTCGGATCTTATGTGGGAAACGTTTCGGATCTTATGCGGGAAACGTTTCCGATCCAGGTGCGGGTGACTCTTCGGATCTCAAGTGGAGGACTTTTCGGATCGGGGATGGATGAGGCTTCGGATCTTGCGGGATCTGCAAAGGATTCGGATCTTACCGCAATCCCTCGCAAGACCGAAGCGCGGTACACGCCGCGCCCTTCGGATCGGATCTCCGTCAGATATTCTGGGAACCGAACCTCATACGCTGCGCCTCTGCCCTGATGCTCGATGCAGGTACAGAGCGCTCGATTCGGTTCGGATCGTCTGGAACACCGTACCCTGAGACCGCGAGGGATTCTCAGAAGATGAAGCACGGCGGAGAGATAACACATCAGACGAGGCTGGATGCACTGCTAAATCTGGCTTTATTATTCACAGCTCAGGTATTTATTAACTTTTCACAAATTACAATACAATGGGAATCCCTGCCGCCCTCCCAGGACCCATTGGCCCTTACCGATCGGGGAGTCGCCGATTCGGACCGGATGGTCCGAATCGGCCATTTTACGATTCGAACCGGATGGTTCGAATCGGCCATTTTCCGAATCGAAGAATCTGAACTGCGCCACAAGGTGATCGGAAAATGGCGGCGGGCAAGGCAGACAAAGGGGAAAATACATTTCGCAATAAACCAACGGGGAACACTGTATCACACCACACATAATCACATCTAATAAAAAGTACTTAAAAACTCCGTGCGTGCCACCGCACCTAACTGTCCATGGCCAAAACTAATGTCCGTGTGCACCGCCCCTGGCTGAGGGTGCTGGGCCATTCCGTGACAAGTTCCTTCAGAACATTACCTATGAATGCTGGCCTGTTATCACAATCGATAACCTTTGGTATTCCCCAGACTGTTAGCACCTCATTTAGCAATTTCTTGGCTGTTGTGATTGCTGTAGAATTCCTTGTTGGAATTGCAATCATCCACCTTGAGAAACTGTCTACTACCATCAAGATATATTTGTTTCCTCTTGTGGTTCTTGGAAGTGGTCCAGTGTAATCAATCTGAATTCTTTCCCATGGGCCCACAGGTGCCTGTCTCATCAATTCACCCCTTTTTCCTTCTGTTGGATTGATCAAACCTTGCACAGATGATGCAACTATGTACAAAATCCTCTAGGTCACTGTCCCGTCCATGCCACCATCCTATGTTTTGTATCCTCTCTTTTGCTTCTTTGATTTTTGGGTGTCCCCCCACTTGAGATCCATGTATCCATCTGAGTATGTCCTTTCGGATTTGCTTTGGAACTATCCACGTTGGAACCTGGTTTTCTATTGTGCATACCAGTCCTTGTTCCTCACTTAACCTACTACCTCCATATATCACTTCTTCTCTCTGTTTTAACTGCTCTCTTAGTTCCCTTAACTCACTGTCCTGGTTTTGCAATTCCTGTAAGTCTGTCATTCTTACTTCCATAGTCCGTGATTGTTTCCTAGTCATGGCAGATACTAGTATATTCTGCTCTGTTGGCAATTCCCAGTCATCTGCATGGATTGCTGCCTTTTTGCATTCTGATCTGCCATATAATTGCCTTCCCGGTGTGGACCTGTCTTCTTGTGTGCCCGAAATTTGATCATGTTAATTTTTTTAAAGTTCTGTGATAATTCCTCCATTACCTGCCATACAGTAGGTTACGGAACTTGACAGGAGACCCATCTGTGGCTAGGAACTGGTTATTTCCCCACCATGTTAACAATAGGCATGCACCTCTGAAGACCCAGTCACTATCCAGAATGATAGTTAGGATATCACATCTTCCTTTTTCTTGCTGCAGTACTACAATGACCGCAGCCAGTTCTGCATATTGTGCAGAGTAAGCTTTGATCTTGAACCTAAATAATGATATAATCTCATTATCTCTATCATCTTTACCCCTGCCATCCCAGGCAATCTCCTCCCTTGCACATAGTGGCAACTGCCATCGGTGTACCAAATTGGTGCTGATGTCATAACTTGATAAGTAGCATCTTTAAACACTGCATGGCATGTTGGTCCAGGACTGATTGCACATTCATGAGGTACTCCTTTAATGCAGACTCCAGCCGCCCACTCTTTTGGCTCTTGTAGACCTTGAGTGGTGATAGGGTGTCTGAGAGTAGTGCAATGGTCTATTTCTGAATGCGAGCATTGTTAATGTGGCTGATTGCCAAACTCTCCTGTCTGAGAACCTGTAGGGGTGTATGGTGGGTACAAATAATTATGTTTTGAGTACCAAAAAGATACTTGAACCTTTAAACAGCCCAGTAGGCTGCCAGGATCACACGCTCACACCAGCTGAATTTCAGTTCTACTGCTGTCAACATATGGGATCCAAAAGCCACTGGTCTTTCTATGTCTCCCCATACCTGAGTAATGACTACTCCTTGTGAGTCAGGCATAGTAATGGGGTATAATTTAAACTCTTTCTCATGATCTGGGGCTACAAGTGTCGGTGCGCTACCCAATTCAGCTTTTAACTCCTGTACTGCCCTGGTGTGCTCATCTGTCCAGTTCCAGTTTTCTGCTCTCAGAAGTTCAAAGAGGGGCTGTGCTAGTTGAGCATATCTTGAGATAAATTCAAGACAGAATCCCATCATTCCTAACAAGGACTGAAGTGCTGTACTGTCTGTTGGGATAGGTAGTTGTGCAATTACTCTAGCTCTTTCTGAATCTATGCACCGACCATCTCCTGATATGGTGACACCTACACTTAGCGGCATTGAGTTTTAATCCTGCATCCTTTGTGCATTGTAACAAGAGTACCAGGTCTTTTTTGTGTTCTTCCATGTCTGTGGATTGTAAGAGTATATCATCCACATATTGAATAAGATGCTCTGGATGTGGGAATGCCGTCAGTGCATGTTTCATATAGATGTGAAAAATAGCTGGTGAATCACAATACCCCTGTGGGAGAACTGTGAAGGCATATTGTCGCCCATTCCATGTAAACGCTGTTCGATACTGGCATTCTTCTGCCAGTGGGATTGACCAGAAACCATTAGCTACATCTATTACACTGAAGACTTTAATTTCTGGTAAAATTTTCGACATCATTTCACAATAGACTGACACAATAGGGGCCATTCTTTTAGCCAATTTGTTAACAGCCCTGTAGTCAATAGTAAGTCTCCATGTAGAGGACTGTACTTCATCACTGTTCCCTTTCACCCCAGGCTTCTTTACTGGCCAGCAAGGAGAATTGCATCCATAGCCATTTCCATTCTTAATAATTCCACGTGCTTCTAGTGTTTCAATAATTTCTGTGATAGATGCCACTGATTCCCTTGGGACTGGTACTGTTTCTGCCATTTTGGGTCCCCTCCTTGAAGTAACACTGCCCCATTCATTCTTCCACAGTCTAATTTGTCTTTAGCCCATACTGGTATGTCTTGGGTCAGGCTATGTAGCCATACAGGTCGCCCTTCCAGGTGTAATCAAATCTTTCCTAGGGCTTTTAAGGGAGAAACTATGTATGCCATGGGGCGAACTGATCCTTCCGTATAATCCGTTTTTGCACTTTAGTGGGGTCTGTCTTCCATAGACAAAAATTAGCCAAGTCTACTATAAATCTACCTTTCCTTAGAGCTTCAACTCCCAATATTTCTTCTGGCCACCCCACAATTGCCTCTACTTCTATAGTCTCACCTCCCACTTCCACTTGTACCATACCTGCTGTGGCTTGCTGTGGACTTCCTGTTACTCCCATGATATTAACCTGTAACTCCCCATTTATGACTCTGTTGGTCATTGAAACAGCTGCCCCACTATCCAATAACATATCCATCCCTACCCCTGCAATTGTGGTATAAAAAGTAGGACGACCAGCCTTATCCATGCCCAAGTAAGCTGCATGGATAAGTTGGCTCTGTGCAGGGGTTGGGCCTCGTCACTGGGAGTCAGTCCTCTTCTCATCTTCCCATTAATGACACTGTACTGTTTCTTGATTTCATTCTCCTTAATCTTCCTTTCTGCTTCAGCTAGCCGTTTTCTCATTGCCTCCATTTCTCCTCCTATCCTTTCATTTTGTCTCTTCAGTTCCCCATAACCTGCAGTTAACTCTATCTCCTTCCTGAGTAGCCATCCAGTTGCCATGGTAGCTATGCCTAGTGTCCTTCTGTAGATCACCCCATTTCCTATCTCTGTCTTGCCTTGCTCTCCAATTACCACTATCTCTATTCATCTGTGCGTCCTCTCTTCTCCTATCTCTCCAGTTTCCCTCTCTATTTGTACCTGACTCCATCTGAAAGGTTTTAATGGCAGCAATCGAGCAGGCCTTCTCTGTATATAGATGTTTGATCCACCACGTGTCTGCCCTAGTCAGTACCAGTTCTAAATCAGTTGGTGTTGGATCGAACAGCCTTATAAACTCCTAACAATCTCTTGGAAGGGCCTCTATTACTTTGGCAATATGGTTTTGGGAACCCAATAACATTTGTTGTTGCGGCTGACGCAGATTCCCCATCTACTGGTCGCATCGTAATACTTGCCATTTCCTTTTCCACATTGAGCAAGTAGAAACTAGTCGCTGCAATTCTGCCTGCCTGATCAGCCACACTCCCATTAAATTCTAGCAATCTGCTAGCTAGAGGACCCATTGCATACTCTAAAAGTTCTGTCCATTCCTCCATGTTTAGGCCTCCTTTCTTTGCTTTCTCTGTTCCTCTTTGAAACCAATATGTGAAATTATTAAAATTGTTGGTAGGCATACTTCCCCACCATTTTTGAAAATTATCTTTATCACTCATTGACAGTGGTCTTGTCTGTTTCGTGAAACCTGTAGGTGTTTCTCTTGCATTAAATACTTCAGATAAAATTACAGGGGCCTGTTGTACATAACCCACACGTGATCCAGTAAGACACATTGGTTCATTTTCCCAAGGTCCTATATCCAGTTCTGAATACTGTTTCTCTGACTTGAAAGGTTCCAAATCTGGATATAGGTTAGGGATTTTCCTAACATCCCCTTTTGTTTTAATTTTATATTGCATGAGCAAGTTCTGGAGTTCATAAATTTTGGCACTGTATGCATCTCTCTGTTGTTCTATGTCTTTTAATTCCTTCTCCCGTTCTTGAACCCTTGTGGTTGTGTTGAGAGCAGCTATTTTTAAACAGTCTCGTTTGTCTAATGCATCTTCCATTTTATTTATTGCGTCATCGTTAACTTGTTGCAATTCGATCACCATATCTGCCAAACCGCCAATTATGGATACAACTGCTTGTGCTACTAAACTTTTCCGTTTGTTTGTGCTATAGTTCTTATTCGTTACGATTTGTGATAAAACCTTCATAAATCCCTAAAATTTTGTGCAGTTAGGATCTACTAGTTCTGGGAGTTGATAAGGACCTTTATGTTTTTCAATATCCTTACGAAAATACTCACGCACTTCTGAAGAGAAATATTCAGCTCCTGGAAATGCCATGTTACAGTGATTTAACTCAATATGGGAACAAATAAGATGAAAGCAATAAAATGCAATAACCAAAAAATTAAGGGGAAAAAAAAAATAAAACTTGCCAGGCCCAGGAATACAATTTTGTAAGAGAAGAGAGGGAGGAAGTGTTTAGTACGTTATTATAAGGGAACCAGAGAAAAAAAAATAACTACTGCTAACAAAACCCTTAGCACACAGTCTATGTCTCCTACAGCAATCTGTTGCTAATGAATAAACAATTAAAATGTAACAGATGCCGTGTTCCTAAACAGTTTATAGGATCCCAGCAGTAAAACAATGGCTACCACTGAATCAGGAACTTGCTAAACCAGTACATATTCTGTACTCAAAAAACCTAAGTGACTGGTTATCAATTAAGTATTATATAGAACATCAAATTCTTAAATATGACTATGCTTTACTCAGGCACAAAAGATAAAACCATAACACAATCAGTTTCTATAATTCACTAGTTTTTATTGACTAGGCTATATCAAACAATGGTGAAACCACACCTTTGCTAAACCAGTGTGAAAAAGAAAACTAGAGAGAGGGAAAAAAAAAAACTCCTGTAAACACAATAGGAGTTTGATAATGGGATTAACTGAGTATCTTGGATACTAGATGGGAAGATAAACTTGAAACAGCTGAATTACAAAAGCCCTTATAACTTCAAAAACAGAAGATAAAAAAAAATTAGACCATAGAGAAAAACAAAACAGAATAATAAATCAAAAATCGGCCAACTGCTATCTACCCTTCTCTGCAGGCAAAATTAAAACCAACGCAGAAAACACACAGTGTTCGAACAAAGGAAGAATCAGAAAAATTAACATTATTAGCCAAAAGATTTTAACCTTAAATCTATTGTAGTGGGTTTCACCAAATTATAGCAATCCCAGTACAAAATATTGCAACTTAATTCAGCAACAGCACATGTTCTCTACTGTATTTAAACAGATGATATCAAAACAGAGGTATTAGAGTAAAATTAAATACTAAAAACAGTGAGACCATATAAACACATAGGAACACAGTGTACATCCCTTGAAAACCTCTTGGTTTTTTCTGATCTATGACTAGATATGTCTAGCAAATAAATTCAACTACTGCTGCACAAGGTAAAGGGTAACAGATTCAATATTTCCCACAAGTGCTTAAATAACCACCACCAATTCAATACTGACTATAACTCAATGACATCTATGGAAAAGCCACCATTACATGCCATGTGGCAATATGCTACCACTGGACCTCAAATACTCTCTGTAAATATATCTCCAATTCGTGGCCGCTTATAAGGATGAGCTGTTCGGTTCGATCGGTTCGGAGTTCGCATCGAACATAGCCTGTTTGTATGTTCGCGAACTACGAACTTTTACGGGTGTTCGCCGCGTGTTCGCCCACAATGCACCACAATGGACCACAATGCACTTTTCCACTGGCCTGAAGCTTGTAATTGGCTACAGCCTTGCACCTGGCCACAGGTCAGGTGCAAGACAGGTTCAACACTATGCCAATCACGGCTCAGAGTCCTGATTGGGCAAATTTTGCCCAATCATGGGCGCACAGAGCTAAGTCCCGCAGTACACTATATAAGGCTTCCACACAGCGCTTCTGCACGCGTTTGAGAGGAGATTTCATAGGAGATTGTTGTTGTGTTAGTGTGTGTTCTTACTGCCAGTCTGCCACCAGCTACTGTGGGGGGTCTGGGCTGGTCTCATTTCTACCAAATATCTGGGAATTGTTGTAATCTTTGTGGTCAGTCCCAGCAACTATTTTGGGTGCTCAGTAATTTCAGCAAACTATTTGGGAATTGAGGTAATCTGAGGTAATCTTTGTGCTCACTCCCAGCAACTATTTTGGGGGCTCAGTAATTTCTGCAAAATATTTGGGAATTGCGGTGATCTGTGTCTTGTCACTGCCAGCAAGTATTTTGGGGTCACTAATTTCTACAAAATATTTGGGAATTGAGGTGATCTGTGTCTTGTGACTCACTGCCAGTGCCACGCAGTATTTTGGGGGTCACTAATTTCTACAAAATATTTGGGATTTGAAGTGATCTGTGTCTTGTGACTCACTGCCAGTGCCACGCAGTATTTTGTGCGTCACTAATTTCTACAAAATATTTGGGAATTAAGGTGATCTGTATCTTGTCACTCACTGCCAGTGCCACGCAGTATTTTGGGGGTCACTAATTTCTACAAAATATCTGGGAATTGAGGTGATCTGTGTCTTGTGACTCACTGCCAGTGCCACGCAGTATTTTGGGGGTCACAAATTTCTACAAAATATTTGGGAATTAAGGTGATCTGTGTCTTGTCACACAGACAGTGCCACGCAGTATTTTGGGGGTCACTAATTTCTACAAAATATCTGGGAATTGAGGTGATCTGTGTTTTGTCACACAGCCAGTGCCACGCAGTATTTTGGGTGTCAGTAATTTCTACAAAATATTTGGGAATTGAGGTGATCTGTGTCTTGTCACTCACTGTCAGTGCCACGCAGTATTTTGGGGGTCACTAATTTCTACAAAATATCTGGGAATTGAGGTGATCTGTGTCTTGTCACACAGCCAGTGCCACGCAGTATTTTGGGCGTCAGTAATTTCTACAAAATATCTGGGATTTGAGGTGATCTGTGTCTTGTCACTCACTGCCAGTGCCACGCAGTATTTTGGGGTCACTAATTTCTACAAAATATCTGGGAATTGAGGTGATCTGTGTATTGTCACACAGCCAGTGCCACGCAGTATTTTGGACGTCAGTAATTTCTACAAAATATCTGGGAATTGAGGTGATCTGTGACTTGTTGTCACAGCCAGTGCCATGCAGTATTTTGGGCGTCACTAATTTCTACAAAATATTTGGGAATTGAGGTGATCTGTGTCTTCTCACTGCCACCCATCAGGGGGTCTCACTGATTTATAGGAGGTTTCTGAGACTTGTAATCTGTGTCTTCTCACTGCCACCCATCAGGGGGTCACACTGATTTATAGGAGGTTTTTGAGACTTGTAATCTGTGTCTTCTCACTGCAGGCTATCAGGGGGTCCCACATACGTCTATCAGATTTATGCGAATTGTAATTTGTGTCTTCTCACTGCCACCCATCAGGGGGTCTCACTGATTTATAGGAGGTTTCTGAGACTTGTAATCTGTGTCTTCTCACTGCCACCCATCAGGGGGTCACACTGATTTATAGGAGGTTTCTGAGACTTGTAATCTGTGTCTTCTTACTACCAGCTATCAGGGGGTCCCACATACTTCTAGCAGATTTATGCGAATTGTAATTTGTGTCTTCTCACTGCCACCCATCAGGGGGTGCCACATACTTATAGGAGGTTTCTGAGACTTGTAATCTGTGTCTTCTCACTGCCACCCATCAGGGGGTCACACTGATTTATAGGAGGTTTTTGAGACTTGTAATCTGTGTCTTCTCACTGCAGGCTATCAGGGGGTCCCACATACGTCTATCAGATTTATGCGAATTGTAATTTGTGTCTTCTCACTGCCACCCATCAGGGGGTCTCACTGATTTATAGGAGGTTTCTGAGACTTGTAATCTGTGTCTTCTCACTGCCACCCATCAGGGGGTCACACTGATTTATAGGAGGTTTCTGAGACTTGTAATCTGTGTCTTCTTACTACCAGCTATCAGGGGGTCCCACATACTTCTAGCAGATTTATGCGAATTGTAATTTGTGTCTTCTCACTGCCACCCATCAGGGGGTGCCACATACTTCTAGCAGATTTATGCGAATTGTAATTTGTGTCTTCTCACTGCCACCCATCAGGGGGTCACACTGATTTATAGGAGGTTTTTGAGACTTGTAATCTGTGTCTTCTCACTGCAGGCTATCAGGGGGTCCCACATACGTCTAGCAGATTTATGCGAATTGTAATTTGTGTCTTCTCACTGCCACCCATCAGGGGGTCTCACTGATTTATAGGAGGTTTCTGAGACTTGTAATCTGTGTCTTCTCACTGCCACCCATCAGGGGGTCACACTGATTTATAGGAGGTTTCTGAGACTTGTAATCTGTGTCTTCTTACTGCCAGCTATCAGGGGGTCCCACATACTTCTAGCAGATTTATGCGAATTGTAATTTGTGTCTTCTCACTGCCACCCATCAGGGGGTGCCACATACTTCTAGCAGATTTATGCGAATTGTAATTTGTGTCTTCTCACTGCCACCCATCAGGGGGTCACACTGATTTATAGGAGGTTTCTGAGACTTGTAATCTGTGTCTTCTCACTGCCACCCATCAGGGGGTCACACTGATTTATAGGAGGTTTCTGAGATTTGTAATCTGTGTCTTCTTACTGCCAGCTATCAGGGGGTCCCACATACTTCTAGCAGATTTATGCGAATTGTAATTTGTGTCTTCTCACTGCCACCCATCAGGGGGTGCCACATACTTCTAGCAGATTTATGCGAATTGTAATTTGTGTCTTCTCACTGCCACCCATCAGGGGGTCACACTGATTTATAGGAGGTTTCTGGGAATTGTAATCTGTGTCTTGTCACTGGCTGCCAGCTATCAGGGTGTCTCACTGAGTTATACCAGAGTTGGAAAGCCAGAAATCTTTAATCTTTATACCAGAGTTGAATCAGAGTTCTGTATATATTTAATCTATATATCACTCACCATGTCTGAAAGAACAAAAAGGACAGGCAGACACTCCCAGACACAGATAAGAGGGCAAGCAGCCCCTGTGTCGGGAGGCTGTGCCTCGTGGTGGACGTGGTGCATCCTCTGCAGGGGCACGCTTGTCCTTTCTAACTAGTGCTGGCCGTCTTCTTAAGCAGCAGCAACATACAGAGGATTTGGTGGATTGGCTAACCAGGCCATCCTCATCCTCCGAGTCCTCTGCCAGCCAGACTTGTAGTGCTTTACAGTCCACCTCAGCTGCCAAAGCATCTAATGCAGCCTCCATGTCCACAGCTACTCCTGCCGTAGTCTCGCTATCACACACGGAGGAGTCAGCTGAATTGTTTGACTACAATGACAGTGACATGCTGCTTGAGAATGCGCAGCAAGTACAGTGCTCTGATTCAATATATGAGGTTGAGGAAGGGAGTATAATCAACCTAGAGGAAGGGGGTGCCAGTGATGACACACAAATAACTGGCCATCATGTTGCCCCAGCAGCTGCAGCATACATACTGCCAAGTTGGCTCCAGTGATGAGGAGATAAGGTATGATGATGACAATGATGATGAGGTCACTGACTCCACCTGGGTGCCTGATTGAACAGAGGAATCAAGTGAGGAGGAGGGGGGAGGAGGAGGAGGCACAGCAAACACGAGGCACAACATCCTCTATGACCAACCGTAGCACTAGCCAGTCCAAGGCATCAGATGTCAGAGCTGCTCAGGTGCAGAGCGCTGTTGTCTCAAAGCACACATGCAGGAACTCTGCTGTCTGGGAGTTCTTTAAGAAATGTGTAGCAGACCCCACCGTTGCTATTTGTAATCTATGTCAGATGAGGCTCAAGCGTGGGAAAGACCCCGGACGCTTGGGTACCACGTGCTTGAGGCGACATATGACCACCTGCCACACATCCTGTTGGCACAAAACTTTGCATAGGTCCTCCTCCTCCTCATCTGCATCTACCCCCACTGTATGTCCTGCCATGTCATTGCCTACAACCTCCACTGACAGGGATAATGCTACAATAATGGATGTACCAAGCTCCTTCCTCACAATGTGACAGCATCCCATCAGATGAAGATTTACGCAGTCAGATTACGTTGCCCAGCTGCTGCAGCGTAAGAAAAAATATAATCCCAACCATCCCCAAGCACAGCGTCTAAATGCCAGTTTAGCAAAATTACTCGCATTGCAGCTGCTGCCTTTCCAGCTGGTGGACTCTGCTCCCCTCCGTGAATTTGCTGAATGTGCTGTACCACAATGGCATGTTCCAAAATGCCATTACTTTTCACAGAAGGCCATTCCAGCACTATACCAGCATGTGGAAGACAATGTTATCGAGTCATTGGGAAAGGCAGTCAGCAGCAAGGTGCATGTGACTTTAGACACGTGGTCCAGCAAGCATGGACAGGGACGTTACATTTCCTTCACGGCACACTGGGTAACTCTGATTGCAGCTGGGAGGGATCCAAGATGGGGCTCTACGTTGGAGCTTGTTCATCCACCACGCCTCCAGAAAGCAAAGCTGCTTGTATGAGGTCTGTCTGCTCCACCACCAGCACCTCTCCCTCTTCCTCCTCCTCCTTCTGTGTCTCTGACGAAGTGGCAGTTAAACCGACGCCTGACAGGGGCTACGCAATGGCTCAAGCAAAAAGATGCCATACTGTGCTTGAGCTGGTTTGTTTAGGGGACAGGAGCCACACCGGGCCAGAAATTCTGTCAGCTCTGCAGGGGCAGGTGCAGAGATGGTTGACACCACGCCAGCTTCAGCTGGGAATGATCGTCTGTGATCATGGCAGCAACCTTCTCTCCTCCCTACGCAAGGGTAAATTGACGCATGTACCATGCCTAGCACACGTCCTAAATCTAGTGGTACAGCGTTTACTAACCAAGTACCCAGGGCTGGCAGAGCTTCTCAGCCAGGCCAGAAAAGTCTGCAGCCACTTCAGACGGTCAAATAAAGGTCTTTATTCATCACATGTATCTGACGCTGCCTCTATAGGCTGTTATGAATAAAGACCTATTTAAACACTATTTTGTTGAAATTATCAGGACAAGTTGATCATCCTGAGGGACAAGTAGATTGGACTACTGCTTAGTCCGTTGGACAAGTAGATTTTTTTAAAATTTCCACACCCCTGGACCCCCACAATTGCTGGTGGCAGTGAGAACACAAAGATTAGAACAATTCCCAGATATTTTGGAGAAATGAGACCCCCACAATTGCTGGTGGCAGTGAGAACACAAAGATTAGAACAATTCCCAGATATTTTGGAGAAATGAGACACGCCCCAATAGCTGGTGGCAGACTGGCGGTGAGAACACACACTAACACAACAATCTCCTCTCAAAAAACACGTGCTGAAGGCTGTATGAAGCCTTATATAGTGTGCTGCGGGACTTAGCTCTGTGAGCCCATGATTGGGCAAAATTTGCAGAATCAGGACTCTGAGCCGTGATTGGCATAGTCTTGTGGTCAGGTGCACACCTAATAAGCAATGAGAGGGGTCAGGTACTCACCTAATAAGGAGTACCACTCGCCCACAAGCCGAGCCTGATATATACGAGGCTCCAGCATTGGTGAGTAGGGATGAGCCGAACACCCCCGAGTTCGGTTCGCATTCGAACTCGAACTTTCCAAATGTTCGAATTCGAACACGAACTCAATACAAGTCAAGTCGATTTTTAGAGTGCCCTCCAAGAGGGCATACTGTATATGCTAGATATTTGCCATAAAAGGTGTATGGGGATCCGGGTAGTGCCCTGGGGGACAGGAAACAAGGACAAAAAGTTTTTAAAAAAAACGTTTTTAAAGGGACAGTGAGTTTTCCATGAAATAAGGGTTAAAAAATAAAAAAAATTCCTTCAAATATCGTGCCTAGGAGGTCCCCATAACCTGCCCGTGAAGTGGCGGATTTCTAGGATGTATAGAAATGTGTAAAAACCAAAAAATGACATTTCAAAGGACGGTAAATGCTTTTCCTTTAATCTATCCATAAACAACTGCTTGGGGCGGCAGTCTGTATGAAAAGAGGAGACATTTTCGGACACGCAGAAAAAGTTTAGTGATTTTTTTTGGCTAAATTATTGTGAAACTTATGCAGGCTTTGGATGAAAGTAACAATAGGTGCTTTAAAATTTGGCCTTTAGCGTCGGCAACAGTGCCGTCACACAGTCTCACCCCTCTGAGGATATGAATCTGATACAGGCGTCAGTGGCAGTGCAGCCAAATATTGTGCCTTTGGTGCCAGGCCAGCAAGTGCCATCATACAGTAACCCCTCTGTGGTATTGTGGAAGATTGCAGGGGTGGACCATGCGGTCAGGGCCGGTGCTAGACTATTTTGCGCCCTAGGCAAGACCAGCTACTTGCACCCCCCCAAAAAAAAACGACACAACATGAAAGTGCTAAATTTCTTTTTATTTAAGAATAAAGTTTGAAAAGCACCAATAGTAAAGGTAAAATAAATATAAATAAACTGTATTAAACCATTTTAAATTAACTCTATTAAACAAATTAAAATTAACTGTATTGAACAAAAAAATTGTCACGTAAGTTTCAATTTCAGATACATCAAAATTTCACTTTGCGTGCCTAATCCTTTGCAAATCATCATGCGTACATATATATATATTGCCCAGGCCAGCTCACATCATGCGTATATATATATTGTCCAGGCCTGCTCACATCATGCGTATATATATATATTACCCAGGCCAGCTCAGATCATGCGTATATATATTGCCCAGGCTAGCTCACATCATGCGTATATATATTGCCCAGGCCAGCTCACATCATGCGTATATATATTGCCCAGGCCAGCTCACATCATGCTCACAGTCACAGATGCGCCATCATGCGTATATATATTGCGCAAGCCAGCTCACCTCATGCGTATATATATTGCACAGGCCAGCTCATATCATGCTCACAGACAGACACAGATGCGCCATCATGCGTATATATATTGCCCAGGCCAGCTCACATCATGCGTATAAATATATATATATTGCCCAGGCCAGCTCACATCATGCTCACAGACAGTCACAGATGTGCCATCATGCATATATATTGCCCAGGCCAGTTCACATCATGCTCACAGACAGTCACAGATGCGCCATCATGCGTATATATATTGCCCAGGCCAGCTCACATAATGCGTATATATATATATTGCCCAGGCCAGCTCACATCATGCTCACAGACAGTCACAGATGCGCCATCATGCGTATATATATTGCCCAGGCCAGCTTACCTCATGCGTATATATATTGCCCAGTCCAGCTCACATCATGCATATATATATTGCCCAGGCCAGCTCACATCATGCATATATATATATATATTGCCCAGGCCAGCTCACATCATGCTCACAGACAGTCACAGATGCGCCATCATCATAGGCGTGCGCAGCCTATTGCATTAGGGTGTGCACCCAAAAGCTCAAACACATGAAAAAAAACTTATGTTATATATATATATACACACACGCACCTTATGCACCTTATGCATACATACACATGCACACACTCTCACACATTCAGCCAAAATATATCATTACAATCAGGATAATTCAAAGAGAATCGAAAAGTCACCGCACGATCGGTGACTTTTTGTTCTCTTCAATTCGGTTTGTTTTGGCAATTCCCAGTTCGGCGACCCTGCAGTGTATTCAGCAAGAACCACAGGGTCCCCGAATTGCAGGGAAAGGTCGCCGCAAACCAGTCGAAAACTAACCGCAAAACCCGAATGCACGCCGAAAACCTGCAAAAACATCTAGATTAACCCACTGGAAAAAGCCAAGGAAGAGACGATCACACACAGTGAAGCCGCCGGAAAAAACCGACATCGCAGATGAATGGAGTGAATAAATTAGCAAAACAGTTTGCTTGAATGTTTGAAAAAGTGAAACGCTGTTTGCATAGAAACTACTGAGCGAAAATGTCTGAAATTTACATATGAGGTCCAGGGAATGATAATAAAAAGGGCTGTTACAGAAAAAATAAGTAAAAAAAAAAACCAGGAATATGCTTAAAATATCCTAAAAAAATCTATAAATTAAGAGACTTTTTACTGCAGAATTTTATAATGAACGGTTTAATAGATATTGAATTAAAAAGGGAATATTTTTAACATTGAAGCCTATGGGATTCGCCTGAATAAACTTGCCGAATTAAACCACCGAACAGCAGGGCATTTTGGGAACCTTTCACTGCTCGTTTGTGTTCTCTGAATAGCCGAAGCATTGCTTTTTTATGGGGATTTTACTGCCCTTGAACAGGCACCGAACAGGCACCGTATGTGCAGGCAATTCACCAGGATTTGGTGAATTGCCTGCTCTCTGGATAGCTGAATGACCAGGAAAGGTTACCTTTCTCCAGCCATTCGGATCTCTTTGGATAACCCTGTATGTTTATAATTCAGAGGTGCAGCAACCTTGGCCATCCAGTTGTTTTTGAACTACATTTCCCATGAGTCTCGACTAACCCAATTAGTGGCTGAGTATTGTGGCCGATTGTGTTTTATGACTATCAGGGTTATTCAGAGAGAGGTGAAACTCAGGAGAATGACTGGAGAAGTGAAAATTCTAGGTCAAAATAGCCAAACAAGAAAAATTCTCCCATTTATCTCACTATCCAAATCGGCTATTTGGTCCAGATTGTTCTCTTTTCCTGCCATTCTCCTGGTTTTCACCTTTCTCTGAACAACCGTTAAAGAGAGGTGAAAGCCAGGAGAACTGGCACGAGAAGAGAACAATCTAGACCAAATAGCCGATTTGGAAAGTGAGATAAATGGGAGAATTTTTCTGGTTTGGCTATTTTGACCTAGAATTTTCTCTTCTCCAGTCATTCTCCTGAGTTTCACCTTTCTCTGAATAACCCTGTGAATGTTTAATCCGGAGGTGAGAAATAACATTGCTTTAGATGTTAAAAGCGGGCAATGAGGAAATTTTGTATTTTTTCTACATGATCGTGTTTGGTCTCATTAGAAAGGCTGGGCTCTGACCTCTCCAATGACACCTAACTTAACATTGTGGAGTGTAAAGAGAGTTTCATGGCAGTGGTTTCTGTGATACGCTTATATGCACCACACATTACTGGGAGTTTCATGGCAGTGGATTCTGTGATATGCTTATATGCACCGCACATTACAGAATCCACTGCCATGAAACTCCCAGTAATGTGCGGTGCGTATAAGCGTATCACAGAATCCACTGCCATGAAACTCCCAGTAATGTGTGGTGCATATAAGCGTATCACAGAATCCACTGCCATGAAACTCCCAGTAATGTGCGGTGCATATAAGTGTATCACAGAATCCACTGCCATCAAATAAAATTGTAATATTTAAAAATACTGTATATAAAAGTGGACTCCTCTCCTGCTTACCTTTTTTCTTGCAGGGAGGGGGATGAACATATCCATTGGCAGAGGAGGGGACCGCTTCATCCAGCTTAAATCCAGCCTGTACTGTAAAATGTGAGTGTTACTCTCTTCTGCTATTCCCTGCTGTGTAAAAGATTACTACGCTATGGCAGCATTTTGTTTATTTTAAAGGTATCCATATATGCAGAAAGAAAGAAGACACTCGAAGGAAGCGCTGACTTGATCGTCCTTTTCTCTCTTTTTTCTGACCCCCTCAGTATTGTCTACATACATACAGTACATACAATGTATCAAATTCATTACACCAGACTAAAAACACCTGTTGTTATGCCGTTCGAAAAACACAGGTCATTTAGGCTAGGGTCAGACGAAGGCAGTGCGAATGCCCGTGCAGACGCACTTTATCACGGCCGTAGTAGCAGCAAATGACGGCCAATGACGGGCAATATATGCAGTACGGGCGTACAAAAGTGCGGCCACGCAACGCAAGCGGCAAACGAACGCGTTTTTTGTAGAACGTGATACCACTAGTACTGACGTACAGAGTGCGCTGCAGCCGCATAGCAGCGTGTGTGCGTGATTAGGAGACGTCAGACGCTGCTAATGTCCGGCCTACAAAACGTCCAAACAACCACATTTTGCGAATTTTCTGGAGTGTACCTGCAACTGCTGTAAAACATGTCAGGCCCTGAAATTGATGTGGAGAGGCTGATCAGCGCTGTGGGGGAGCATCCCGAGATATGGGACACGGCCTGTGACAGGTACAAAGACAAGGGGAAGAAGAGCAGCGCATGGGTCGTGGTGTCCCGTGTCGTGTACCCAGAGTATGATACGTGGTCAGAGAAAGAGCAGAATATCCAGAGTGAGTATATGATTATTTTATTCATAATCGCATACATGTAAGTCACAATAAGAATACGAAACAACAAATATTTATTGGCAGCGATGTCATGTATGCAGGTGTGTGACAGTACGTACCGCAAAGTGATGACCAGCATCTCCTCCGGAGGCTACCTCATTTTGTTCTGAGCCTCAGTCTGCTTTGTTCCAAGCTTTGATCACCTTGATCCTTATTCACTTACCTTGCAGTTCTGTCCAGCTGCAGAGACCTGTGCCACCCCAAGTCCAGCTGAAGAGACAGAGAACAAAGAAAAGTCCAGCTGCAGAGACCTGTGCCATCCCAAGTCCAGTTGAAGAGGCAGAGAACAAAAATAAGGGGAAAGCATTTGAAGAATTCTATTGCGGGTATATGGGCACCTGAACATCTTTTGAAGACCCATAATTGCTATCCATCCTAGAGCCAAGGTTAGACTCAACAGAACGTGAGTAGGACTAGAACCGCTTTACTTTCCTCTGATGGTGGATCGACATACTGTGATATTATATTTCCTCTCTTCTGCAGAAATTCCTCTCATCTGAAGTAGGGGTTTCTTCTGAATGGATTAGAAGACGTTTATTGGACATGTGTAATGATTAACCGTACATCCAGTTCGCTGGCCCTCCATTGACTATCTACAATACATGTCTTCAGGTTTTTAGGAGAACCCCCATGTTCAATGTGTAGCGTGTATGTTTAATCCTTCTTTCTGAAGGCACTTCACTGTTTCTTTCTTTCAAATATACGATTTGGAAAGTGAGATAAATGGGAGAATTTTTCTGGTTTGGCTATTTTGACCTAGAATTTTCCATTCTCCAGTTATTCTCCTGCTTTTCACCGCTCTCTGAATAACCCTGTGAATGTTTAATCCCGAGGTGAAAAATAACATTGCTTTAGATGTTAAAAGCGGGCAATGAGGAAATTTTGTATTTTTTCACACAGCAGTTAAATGCAGCATATTAGTAAGTTTTAGGAGGGAAATTACTCACTCAGAACAGAAGCAGACACCCCACACCTTCATTCTACATAAAATGTATCAAATTGATTAGACCAGACTAAAACATCTGTTGTTGTTATGCCGTTTGAAAAAAAAAAAAAGGTAATTTAGAGGTGAGAATCTTGGCACGTACACATTAGTTTTTAATTCAATATCTAATAAACCATTGCTTATAATATTCTGCAGTAAAGAGTCTCTTTATTTCTAGATTTTTTAGTATCTTTTAAGCATTTTTTATACTTTTTTCAAAATTTCTTTTTTTTTCCGAACTCGAACCGAACACACCCAAAAAGTTAGAAGTTTGCGAACTTTCGAACTGCCAAAGTTCGGGCCGAACTCCGAACCGTCCGAACCCGAACTGCTCATCCCTAATTACGACCTGGGCACAATAGTCATTGATTGAATAAACTAACTGCACCACTAGGATCCTTCTCCCCTTTTCGTACGTTTACACTAGCACATTTTTGTTGAGGTTTATGTGCAACATCTTGTAGGCAGCAGACCTTGACCATAATTTAGCCTACAATTCTAGCGCCTCCGCAGACACCAATACATTCTATAGAGATATCCTAGTCTGGTTGTGACATTTTAGGAAATGTCAGGTGGGGGTAAAAAGATGATGGTGGAACCTCTAAGAGATCAGGCTGGCAGAGATCGTGAGCCTGGGTAGCGATTACAGATGAGCTGTTAGGTTCGATATGTTCGGAGTTCGATTCGAACATCACCCGTTTGGATTTTCGCGAACTTCGAACATTTCCGTGTGTTCGCTGCATGTTCGCCCACAATGCACCACAATGCACTTTTTTCACTGGCCTGAAGCTTGTAATTGGCTACAGCCTGCACCTGACCACAGTTTATGTGCAAGACAGGTGCAAGACTATGCCAATCACGGCTCAGAGTCCTGATTGGGCAAATTTTGCCCAATCATGGGCTCACAGAGCTAAGTCCCGCAGCACACTATATAAGGCTTCACACAGCCCCAGCACGTGTTTTTTTGAGAGGAGATTGTTGTGTTAGTGTGTGTTCTCACTGCCACCAGCTATTGGGGGGGGTCTCACTTCTACAAAATATCTGGGAATTGTTGTAATCTGTGTGTTCTCACTGCCACCAACTATTTTGGGGGTCTCACTTCTAGAAGATATCTGGGAATTGTGGTAATCTGTGTGTTCTCACAGCCACCAACTATTTTGGAGGTCTCATTTCTACAAAATATCTGGGAATTGTTCTAATCTTTGTGTTCTCACTGCCAGCAGCAATTGTGGGGGTCTCACTTCTAGAAGATATCTGGGAATTGTTGTAATCTGTGTGTTCTCACTGCCACCCATCAGGGGGTCTCACTGATTTATAGGAGGTTCCTGGGAATTGTAATTTGTGTCTTGTCACTGCTGCCAATCAGGGGGTATCACTGAATAATAGGAGGTTTCTGGGAATTTTAATCTGTGTCTTTTCACTGCCAGCTATCAGGGGGTCCAACATACTTCCAGCAGATTTCTGCAAATTGTAATCCGTGTCTTGTCACTGCCACCCATCAGGGGGGCCCACTGATTTATAGGAGGTTCCTGGGAATTGTAATCTGTGTCTTGTCACTGCCACCCATCAGGGGGGCTCACTGATTTATAGAAGGTTCCTGGGAATTGTAATTTGTGTCTTGTCACTGCCACCCATAACTCTCACAGATTTATAGGTGGTTTCTGGGAATTTTAATCTATCAGGGGGTCTCACTGAGTTATACCAGAGTTCTGGAAATCTTTAATCTAGATAACACAGTTGAATCAGAATTCTGCATATCTCCAATTTTTTATAACAGAGTTGAATCAGAGTTCTGTATATGCTTAATCTATATATCACTCACCATGTCAGAAAGACTAAAAAGGACAGGCAGATGCTCCCAGACATAGATAAGAGGGCAAGCAGCCTCTGTGTTGGGAGGCTGTGCCTCTGGTCGTCGTGGACGTGGTGGATCCTCTGCAGGGGCACGCTTGTCCTTTCTAACTGGTGCTGGCCGTCTTAAGCGGGCAGCAACATACAGAAGATTTGGTGGATTGGCTAACCAGGCCATCCTCATCCTCCGAGTCCTCTGCCAGCCAGGCTTATAGTGGTTTACAGTCCACCTTAGCTGCCAAAACATCTAATACAGCCTCCATGTCCACAGCTACTCCTGCCGTAGCCTCAGTATCACACACGGAGGAATCAGCTGAATTGTTTGACTACAATGACAGTGACATGCTGCTTGAGGATGCGCAGCAACTACAGTGCTCTGATTCAATATCTGAGGTTGAGGAAGGGAGTATAATCAACCTAGAGGAAAGGGGTGCCAGTGACACACAAATAACCTGCACTGATGTTGCCCCAGCAGCTGCAGCATACTGCCAAGTTGGCTCCAGTGACGAGGAGATAGGGGTGATGACAATGATGATGAGGTCACTGACTCCACCTGGGTGCCTGATCGAACAGAGGAGTCAAGTGAGGAGGAGGAGGCACAACAAACACGAGGCACAACGTCCTCTATGATTAACCATAGCCAGTCCAAGGCATCAGAAGTCACAGCTGCTCAGGTGCCGAGCGCTTTTGTCTCAAAGCACACATCCAGGAACTCTACTGTCTGGAAGTTCTTTAAGAAATGTGCAGCAGACCACACCGTTGCTATTTGTAAACTATGTCAGATGAGGATCAAGCGTGGGAAAGACATCCCACGCTTGGGCACCACGTACTTGAGGCGACATATGACCACCTGCCACGCATTCCGTTGGCACAACACTTTGCATAGGTGCTCCTCCTCCTCATCTGTCTCTAACCCCACTATATGTCCTGCCATGTCATTGCCTACAACCTCCACTGACAGGGATGATGCTACAGTAATGGGTGTACCAGGTCCTTCCTCAGAATGTGACAGCATCCCATCATCTGAAGATTTACGCAGTCAGATTACGTTGCCCCAGCTGCTGCAGCTTAAGAAAAAATATAGTCCCAACCATCCCCAAGCACAGCGTCTAAATGCCAGCTTAGCAAAATTACTCACATTACAGCTGCTGCCTTTCCAGCTGGTGGACTTTTGCTTCCTTCCGTGAATTTGCTGAATGTGCTGTACCACAGTGACAGGTTCCAAAACACCATTTCTTTTCATGGAAGGCCATTCCAGCACTATACCAGCATGTGGAAGACAATGTTATGGAGTCATTGGGAAAGGCAGTCAGCAGCAAGGTGCACATGACTTTAGACACATGGTCCAACAAGCATGGACAGGGCCGTTACATTTCCTTCACGGCACACTGGGTAACTCTGCTGGCAGCTGGGAGGGATCCAGGATGGGGCTCTGTGCTGGAGCTTGTTCATCCACCATGCCTCCAGAAAGCTGCTTTTATGAGGTATGTCTGTTCCACCACCACCTCTTCCTCTTCCTCCTTCTCTGTATCTGGCGAAGTGGCAGTTAAACCAACGCGTGACAGGGGCTACGCAATGTCTCAAGCAAAAAGATGCCATACTGTGCTTGAGCTGGTTTGTTTAGGTGACAGGAGCCACACCGGGCCAGAAATTATGTTAGCTCTGCAGGGGCAGGTGCAGAGATGGTTAACACCACGCCAGCTTCAGCTGGGAATGGTCGTCTGTGATAATGGCAGCAACCTTCTCTCCGCCCTATGCCAGGGTAAGTTGACGCATGTACCATGCCTAGCACACGTCCTAAATCTGGTGGTACAGCGTTTCCTAACCAGGTACTCAGGGCTGGCACAGCTTCCCTGCCAGGCATGAAAACTCTGCAGCCACTTCAGATGGTCATTCCCAGCAAGTGTTCGCCTGGCAGAAATTCAAAGAGAATTCCACCTTCCCACAAACCGCCTGATCTGTGACATGCCCACCAGGTGGAACTCGACATTAGCAATGCTGCAGCGTCTGCACAAGCAGCAGAGGGCCATCATTGAGTACCTGTGTGAGTATGGAACAAGGACAGGTTCAGGTCAACTTGTTTTTCCCCCCCGCAGTGGCTGATGATCAAGGATACATGCACTGTACTGTCACCATTTGAGGAGGCAACAAGCATGGTGAGCAGGGACAGTGCATACAGCAGTTACACAATTCCTTTAGTGTTCCTGCTGGAGCACACTCTGCAGGGAATTATAGATGTGGCACTAGAGGCAGAGCAGCAGGAGGAAGAGGAGGCCTTCCCTAGCTCTCAAGGCCCCAGTCTTTACGCACACAGCATTCCTGCGGGTCCTCAGATCAGACAGGAGGAGGATGAGGAGGAATATTTAAGTAGTGGGGGCATTGAAGGTGGGGATTCCTCAAGGGAGGGTTTTGTGTGCCCAGAAACCCAAGGACTAGTACATGGCTGGGAGGAGGAAGTGCACGATGGGGTCATCCTCATTGACCAGGAAAACTCGGAAGCTAATGCCACCTCTAACCTACGCTGCATGGGCTCCCTTATCCTGCAAAGCCTGGTAAAGGACCGCAGGATTCATGATATCATGAAGAGGGATCATTACTGGTTGGCAAGCCTTCTTGATCCACGATACAAGGGTAAAGTTGCAGAGCTCATCCTTCCCTCACAGAGGGAGGACCGGATGAAAAAAATTGAAGACGCTCTAAAGCGACACTTGTGTAACACCTTTACAGGCACTGGTAGGTTAACAAGTGATGACACAGGTGCTTCTGAGGCTGCAGTTGATCAGAGGAAGAGCGGTGAAAGGGGCCGCTTTACTGATGCCTTTTCCAATTTTTTTAGTCCACAACGCCCAGGGACATCAAATGTAGGCACCCATTGCCATCGTCTTTACCATATGGTGCAGGACTACCTTGGGGCAAGGGTAGACCTGGATACCTTTGCAGCAGATGATCCACTGGCTTACTGGGTGTTGAGATTGGATCACTGGCCAGAATTTAGCCAATATGCTATGCTGCTACTAGGTTGCCCTTCATCCAGCGTGCTTTCTGAAAGGACGTTCAGTGCCACTTGAGGTTTTGTCACAGACAAAAGAGTGCATCTGTGCACCGACTCTGTAGATCAGCTGACATTTATAAAAATGAATCAGTCCTGGATCAGCAGCTATCAATCCCCTGATGCTGACGTAACTGAATAGATCGGGGATCTCTTCACAATATTTGGGTGCACTGCCACTGACGCCTATATTACCAGATTCATATCATTTTAATATTGGATCGCAGGGTCCAACCCTGCACTCTTCCACAATACCACAAAAGGGTTACGGTGTGAAGGCACTTGCTGCCACCAAAGGCACAATATTTGGGTGCACCGCCACTGACGCCTATATTACCAGATTCATATCATTTTAATATTGGACCGCAGGGTCCAACCCTGCACTCTTCCACAATACCACAGAGGGGTTGCGGTGTGACGGCACTGTTGCCGACACTAAAGGCCCAATTTTGAAGCACCTATTGTTACTTTCATCCAAAGCCTGCATAAGTTTCACCATAATTTAGCCAAAAAATCCCTTAACTTGTTCTGCGTTTCCTAAAATGTCTCCTCCTTTCATACAGACTGCTGTCCCAAGCAGTTGTTTATGAATAGATTAAAGGAAAACCGTTTACCGTCATTTGAAATGTAATTTTTTTGTTTTTAAATGTTTCTATACATCCTACAAATCCGCCACTTCACGGGCAGGTTATGGGGACCTCCTAGGCACGATATTTGAAGGAATTTTTCTTTTTTTTTTTAACTCTTATTTCATGGAAAACTCACTGTTCATTAAAAAACTTTTTTTTAACTTTTTGTCCTTGTTTCCTGTCCCCCAGGGCACTACCCGGACCCCCATACACCTTTTATGGCAAATATCTTACATATATGCCCTCTTGGAGGGCACTCTAAAATTCGAACTTTCGAGTCCCATTGACTTGCATTGAGTTCGGTTCGTGTTCGTGTTTAAACTCGAACTTTTGAAATTGTTCGAGTTCAAATGCGAACTGAACAAGGGGGTGTTCGGCTCATCCCTAGTAGCCATAAGCTCGTAGGACAGACATCAGAGTGAACATCGCGTATAGTGGGATCAGACGTTCTCTTCTAACCTTGGGCTACAAGGAGCAGAGTGCAAGACACAATCACACAATACATTTTACACTGCATAGGGTTCATTCACAATGAAGACATACTTGATAGAAATTGCTCTGGTGCAAGCGGCAGCTTCACCCCCTTCATCTTGGTGACTGGGAAAGTGACCTCCCGCCAGAGAGGAACAGATGTTCGCGCACGACCACCAGGTATGGAGCATAGTGCCCTCCGGCTGTAAGCATCGTCAACATGGGTGGAGTAGAGGTAAGAACACTGCCCTGTGACTGTGGAGACACAGGTTTGAATCCCGGCAAGAGCACCTCCAGTAAGTGTCCTTTCGCAAGACACGTAACGGTACATATTCGCCACCCAGGACATACTTGAAAACGAGAGAAATCGCAATAGAAACATAGAAAAATGTCGGCAGATAAGAACCTTTTGGCCCATCTAGTCTGCCCAATTACATGGATACTTAACCTGGATTTATCTTTTGTTTAGGATAGCCTTATGCCTATCCCATGCTTGCTTAAATTCAATTACTGTTTTGGCCTCTACCACTTCTACTGGAAGACTGTTCCATGTATCCACCACCCTCTCAGTAAAATAATGCTTCCTGATGTTAAGCAATGTATCCTTCCTGTTAAAATCCTTTCTAAAAAAATTAAAATTAAGAGGAGGTGGATTTATTCATGTGGCGTTCTCAAACCAGTATCAGATACCATCTACACAGAACTTTGTGGCGTAAAGCATGTACACCTGTAAGCACCTTTGTCCATCTTAAATGCGGTAGCCCATTTCTGAGTCAGCAGCTCAATCCCCAGTTCCCAATCCCAGGCCACCTGAAAATTCAACACGTGATCCGGGTCAGGGATATTCAGTGCCACGTAGCAAAGGGATAACAATCCAGTCGATGTAAAGGGGTGGACCACAAACTGTTCAAATTGCAATAAATGGGCCTGAGGCAAGACGGGTGGGAGCCTAGGGCTCGTTCTGGACACAGATTATGAAAGTTGATAGTACGAGAAATGCATTGTGCCTGGCAAAGTCTAGTGAGACTTCAGTGCAGAAACGGCATCAGAGAACTACCTGCTAAAAGGTACTTGAGGTGTGTAATCCCTCTAGAGACCTATTTGGTGTAGGAAAAAATCTGCAATCCAGTACGCAAATACCACCAAGGGGGTCGCCACTGTGAGGGAAGAGGTCTGCAGGATTAAGGTGTGACACATAGCCCACATGTGGAGGTACCCTTTAGCGGGGGGCAACAAATTGGGCAGGGGGTCTCTGTTTCCACGTGAGCCACAGCAATGACGTGATGTGATGATGATGCGCAAGATTGTTCTATAGACGTCCACTGTGGGGGGGGGGTGGGGAGAGTGAAACAATTCCCACAGGGACACTATTACCACTACCCTGTAGTATAGGTAAACATTAGCTAAAGCTAATCCTCCGATCCCAGTAGGGGGTACAGCAACTTGGTGGGCACTCTTGACCTATTGCCGTTCCATACATAGATGTTAAGGAGGGACTAGACACCGTCTGTGTAAGCTAAATTAATGATATTGAAGGGTTGGATCATAGATCAATTTGCGCACAAACTAATAGTAATCTTACTAGCGCACAACGCACTGCTCTTCTTGATCTACGGTCTAATGATAAAATTATCATCAAGGCAGCTGATAAAGGTGGTAACATAGTGGTTATGTCTAGGGAAGGTTACGAACAAATGACCCTGAATGTATTAAACTATCAAAGGACATACAAACAACTGCTGTCTGACCCCACACAAAAATATCTAATTGAATTATATCAGCTCCTAGATGAAGGGTTGTCCCAAAATATTCTTACTGAGCAAGAGTATAAATTTCTAAAAATCAAATATCCGACCATTTCGACGTTTTACACGATTCCCAAAATTCATAAAAATAAAGAATTACCTCCAGGCAGACCGATAGTGTCTGGCATCAATAATCTTACTCAGAATTGCAGTCAATATCTGGATAAACTCCTCAAAAATTATGTTAATTCACTACCATCCCACCTGCGTGATTCTAAAGAAACCTTGAATATCCTCAAGGATCTGCATATACCCCAATCGGCTTTGTTGTGTAGTCTTGACGTCGAGGCATTGTATAGTTGTATCCCACATACAGAAGGCCTCCAAAATATTAGATCTTTTCTCATTAAACATAGCTCATTACCAGAGGTCCAAATTAATTTTGTTATCAGGCTCCTTAGATTTGTACTTACGCATAATTATTTTTTATTCAACAACAAATGGTACTTACAACAACAGGGAAACACTATGGGAAGTCCTTGTGCACCTACCTATGCTAATCTTTATTTGGGCTCCTGGGAGGAAGAATTTATTTATAAACTACACAATAATCCATACCTTCCAAAAATCATTTCCTGGAAAAGGTACATAGATGACATTCTGGTGGTGTGGGATGGTTTAGAAAGTGAATTCATACAGTTTAAAGATCATCTTAATCATAATAATCTCAATTTGGTGTTCACTAGTGACATCCAATATCAAACACTTAACTTCTTGGACATTGCTATCTCCAAATTAAATAATGGTGATGAAGCTACTCTATCCACAACCATATACAAAAAAAAGACAGCTACTAATAGTCTTCTGGACTGGCAAAGCTATCATCCCTTTCCACTTAAACGTGGCATACCATATGGGCAATACTTACGATTGAGACGTATATGTTCGGATGAAGCTGAATTTAAGGAACGAGCTAAAGAATTAAAAAAGAACTTTGGAGATAAGGGTTTTCCCAACAAAATTCTCAAGAATGCATATAAGAGAGCACTTCATATGCCCAGACAAACACTGCTAACTGATCCCACTCACTCTAATGAAACATCTATCAGATGTGTGGGAAATTTTGATAAGGGGTGGAATAAAGTTAGGAAAATAATGGACCGATATTGGCCTCTTATCACTTGGGATCCTCATCTTAAACAAGTTCTTACCCCACACGCTACTGATACAGCACGTAGATGCCGAAACATTAAGGATATGATTGTAAGAAGTCATTATGATGCTGGTAATACCCAGGCAAAAACCTGGCTTTTCAATAATTTACAAGGTACTTATGAATGTGGACGCTGCTGTACATGTAAATTTGTTAAAATTGATATAACCACAATTAAAGAATCGAAAGGCGAACAAGAATTCAAAATAACGTCTTTTTTTAATTGTAATTCAAAGGGTCTTGTATATGCCATACAGTGTATATGTGGAAAACTTTACGTTGGGAAAAAATTTAGATTATTCAAATTGAGGATCCAAGAACATGTTCGTTCGGTTAGAAATCAATTAGATACATCTGTAGCTATCCATGTACGTCAGCATCATAACAATGACCCAAACGTATTACGATTTTTTGGGGTTGAAAAAGTTAACAGAGTGCAGCGTCAAGGAGATTACGATCTTGCACTGAGAAGGCGAGAATGTGTATGGATTTATCAGTTGAAAACATTGAGTCCACATGGTCTTAATGAAGGGTTTAGTTTCACACCATATATTGGTACTTAAATTTTTGACCTAGTATTAATTTTTGTTGTCTTACATACTAAGTACCATTTGGTGCAGGTATTAGTTACTATGGAGCATGTTAATTATATGGCAATAGTGGGCACTGAGCTATTCACTAATTATATATATGACTCTAATTAATTTATTGGTATCTGTGCTTTGAGTGTTTACTAACATCAGTATTCAAATCGCTGTTTGGGACATTCATATTTAATCTAACTGATTAGCACAACCAACAGGCTATTTGCAGAAGCTAACAAACCTGGCTGGTCAGTTTTTTTTTCCTTTTTTTTTTTTTCCTTTTCTTCTTTTTGTCCCTAGTAGGGATCCATACTAATCACCACCTTCAGCGGATAATTGACATTCAAATTGAGTAATTAACCATCCATATATAGTGAGGAAATCAGTAGGTCTCACATAAGCTCCTGATGAAATTGCTGCGGTGTCAGCAGGGAAACGCGCATTGAGCATTAGGCTAATCTAGCCTTGATGTACTGAGGTTAATTCAACCGTCAAATTGTATATTTTTGTCATCAAATAATTTACACTGAGCCTTATGGCTGTTAATGCAGCGTGCTAAGTGTGTGCACACTGGTCGCATTGTTGGTTGATTGTGGAGTATATGTAGTGTTGCTACACCAACCTCATTGTGTGTGGTCGACATTTTGCTAAATACAGTGCTTATCTTCAAATGTGAGCTTAATGGCTGGGAGACTTAGCAATTTCTAATAATTTATTTTTACAATTGCCGGCTATAGCTCAATACCACCATCTTTTCCTGGACCAATTGAGAGGTTGAGATATATATATATGCTCTTGCTATATTGAGCACATTCCAGTACCATTAGTATATTGAATTCATCTACCTACAATATGGCAATCACTTATGATACGATGACCAATTTATGATCTACGAGGTCTGGCTTCTGTAATTATCGGCGACATTAAACACTGTGAACATCGCATTTATTCGGTTTAATTGTCAGCTAAAGGCTTCGCACTGAACAACCTTGGAAGCCTATTTACAATAATAACTTTGCCAATATTTATCTACCTTGTTGATTCTCTCCTGATCTGGAAGCGATATATGTGCTAATCGAGCGTTGATTGGCTACACAATCTCCACCGCGTTCTCAATTCCAAGGGTACTAACTTCGTTAAAGCAGTGCCTGTGTCGTGGTCTTTTTCACTTGCACTAATTATTGCATGCACAGTTTCAATCGTAATTTAGTGTACCATCATACGCAGTAGCGGTGATCACCTGCGCAACAAGTATTAAGCATCATCTAACTTTCTTGACCATTTTTTGATTGAGGGTTAACGAACAGAACCCCTCGTGTAAACGAATGCTTATAGTTAATACTTAAGGTGTGGCCACACCAAGGTTATTTCAGCATTTTCATTTACTGCTCACAAATGTATGCGAGGTTGATTTGGTGTTAATACTAATCTATTAATTACTTATGTCTAACGGCCACTAATTGCGTTCATTGTGTGCATATATTCAAAACGCTACTCTTGATATAACTCATTATGCCTGAATAGGCATCCAATTTGTCTATGTGTTAACCTTTATCAAATGGTTTATACCACTTTCTTTCATCCCACTTTTGATTTTTTATTAATTGGTGACCCTATCCTTTTATGCTAATTGAGCCATTATCCTTCTAGTGGGGCTCACACATTTACTATTATTGTGAGTACCTCGTCACTTGGTTGTATGTAGGCCAATTATAATCATTGAGTGTTATTAGCATATTATCAGAAGTATTTTTGTGTTTAATTATTATCATCTAATACCTGAAGTTATATATGCTATATATACATTTAACCCTACACGCACTACTAGTCAAACTGGTGGACGCACCAGTCTCTTGATTTACAACAACAATTTTGCTAATTATTATCTATCTTGTTGTCACCTGATATCACTTTCATTGATGTGGGTCTTAATGTTTAATTTAAATAAAATAAATAATCAATTTGGTCAAATTTTTGACACCTGTATCTAATTTTTTTTTTTTTTTTTTTTTGTATTTCAAAATTTTTATTTTGCAATAAACAAAAGGTCACAGACCGACCAGTCAGGTGGCCTCACAGGGCCAAATGAGATACTCACAAAGAAAGCACAGAAAACATAAGGGGGGGGGTCCACATAGGAAACTACAGAAAATCGAAAATAGTGGGGGGGTGTAGAAACTCGTCAGGAGGGTCATCCTGCAAAAACAAAAGAGAGTGATGGAGTTCGCTGATGGGGCTCCAGGGAAACAAACAAAACCAAAAAAATAAATAAAAATGAAAAAAAAAGGGATAAAAAGGTTAGTGAGGGACTGCCAAACATATCGTGGCATTCCTGGCTCACCCCAGCAACCCAAAGGGAACCGAGGGCCATGGAAGGGGCCGCGTGGCCAGGAGACCTGGGGCCAAAAGGGTGTACAGAGCCTAGGTAGCCACCCTAGCGGCTCTCCCAGGCTACCTCCTAATGTCCCACACAAAAAAAAAAAAAAAAGGGATGGGGAGTCCCAGTGCTCCAACAGACGAACAACATGAACCTACAAAGTCTGTAAGCAGGACCACAAAATCGTTCAGGAGTACATAAAAAGGGGGGAGGAAACAAAAATGAAAAGGGTAGGAACACAAGAATAGACAGAAATGTCCTCAAAAAAAGGGGTCTCAGAGTATTAGGGGGGTATTCATCAGGGTGGGGGGTGTCATCAACATCGATGAAACAATCAAACATGAGACAGCGTCGAAGGGCTCATCTTAGCCTGGATCCAAGAAAAAGGCTGGGACCTGAGTCGGCAAAGTGCCCCAGAAAAAGATGAACAGCTCCAGCAGGCCACGGTCATCATCTCGCTCTCCAGCATCAAGGGACATGGTAGCCATCAGAGTCCCAGAAGCAGTGGGCAGGTGGCACAGCGGGAGAAGCACCAGGGTATCTCGGGAGGTCTTTACTTCGTGGAAAGATTTTCCAGCACGAGACAAGTCACCCATCGAAACCACGACAGCTTCGGGAGCAGACCGGTCTCTACTCGTCACATCAGCCTGGACCATACCATAGCTGCCACTCAGCGCCAAATCCGCAGGAGAGGACAAGGAACCAGGGGGCCCCGCCGACCCACAGCTGTCGAGGGACCGGTCATCAACTGCAGGCACAGGTAAGACCACTGGGGCACAAGGGAGCACCACAGCAGCAGATGTAGCCGGAGAAGGGGCGGATCCACCTGGGTTGTCGGTTCCCCTGCCATATTCATCAGGGCCCTCCGCTGCACACATCCATCCCATTTCCCGGAGGGAGGTACGCCACGCCACCCGGAGTTCAGCCAGCAGGACCACAAGGTCTCCCCTAGTCACCGGGAGAGCAGCAACATCAGACCTCTGGCGGGGAAAGAAAGACGCCTCCAGAGGTGTCCCAAAC
Organism: Leptobrachium leishanense; assembly: GCA_009667805.1. Taxonomy (NCBI): domain Eukaryota; kingdom Metazoa; phylum Chordata; class Amphibia; order Anura; family Megophryidae; genus Leptobrachium; species Leptobrachium leishanense. The sequence goes on along the minus strand of CM019064.1, from coordinate 181,576,346 downwards.
GCGGCATCCAGGCCCGGGAGCACGACCCCAACGTTATCCGCGGGAGGGCCAGGCATAACAGACTGCTGTCGAATAACTGCAAGGGCTGGTGAACGTAGGCCCATCTTCATCCCCGAAATCATCACACTCAGGAACACGCTGCAGGAGGCACGAGGAAGCAGCACGAGGGACAGGCAAAGAAAATGGCCACCAAGGATAGGCCACAAGGGGATAGAAAGGTCAGTCCAGGACACAGCACGCAGCGGGGACCTCCAACCGCTGGACCACAGGTAAGTGTCCACTGTCAGGAAGCGAGTGTGAGCAGAAATTTCAGCCAAAAAGACCCAAAAGTCATCAAATTTAAAACCACAGCAACGGAGCTCTTCAGGTTTGCAGCCGCTCAGCTCGACTTCCGGTCACGCCCCCCTACTGTATCTAATTTAATTGCATTTAATAAAATTAATCGTTTTAATTAATAGGACTTTTCCTCGCAAGGGGATTTGATAGTATATCCTATTGTTGTGTTTAATCACTATCCTATTCTATTTAGCCCTTTAACGGTGGGTTTTCCATCAATTTATTCACAGTACAGCAACTTGGTGGGCACTCTTAACCTATTGCCGTTCCATACATAGATGTTAAGGAGGGACTAGACACTGTCTGTGTAAGCTTTAGACATGCGGAATGGGAGGCCTCTGTAAAAGTACAAGCGTTTAGGCAACAGTGTCATTTTAATAGACGCAACTCTCCCCACCCACCGGAAAAATAGCTGTTTCACATGGGACAGGAAAGGTTTGTAGTTCAGGTCAAACAGGCGTTCAGGGGATTTTGGGATCTTGGCCCCTAGATATTGCAGGAAGTCCTCTCTCCTTTCCTAGGGAAAGTATTGTGATAACAACTTTTGACAGGGCTAGGGAATATTAATAGCCATACAAAAAACAGGGGTAACACAGTGGTTACCAAGTGGAAACACTCAATTAACATAAGCAATCTTTATTGGATAAAAATAGAGTAGGTAATATGAAAGACAAACATATACTGTATGTCAAATGACAGTATCCCTGACTTATACCTGCTCAATAGATTCTCAAGTCTCAGTAACCCAAGATGAACCTAAAATAAATGTAGGCTGGATATAGTGGTTAGGATCATTTATGGCCAGTATAACAAGACAGGATGACACCAGATCACAAAGATCAGTCTAAAAACGCAAGTTTGCAATATATGTAGGAGTCACATAAAGTATCACCTGCAATCACTATATGAGTGTATTATTTAAGGGCAGGATACTCCCATATATCCACTCTAATGCACAACCAAGGCAGCTACAAATAACCACAGATCTGAACCTATTACGTCGGCAGATCGTGCTGCCTACTTACGACCCCTAGATATTGTAGGAAGTCATCTCTCCATTCCTAAGGAAAGTGTTGAGAAAACAACTTTTGACGGGGCTGGGGAATATTAATAGCCATAGCCTGGGATTTGGGTATGTTAATTTTGTGGTAGGAAACCTCACTATAGGCTATAAGTATGTCGTTGGTGTGGGGCATCCAGTATATATATATATATCCAGAGACAGTATATATGTATGGCATCCACCCTCAGAGTATAATTTGGTTTTATTATATGTGTATGTTTGAGCTGATAGCATCAGATCATTGGTAGAGCGAAGTGGTCGGGACGTGATGTAACTGCAAATAAGGGAGGAGATGTAGGCAGGGGCGCAGTTATGGAGAGCTTTGTAAGTGAGCATCAGTAATTTGAATTGGATTCTAAAGCACACAGGGAGCCAGCATAGAGATTGACAAAGGGGCGAGGTGCGGGAGGTGAGGTGGATAAGCCTGGCACAGGCATTCATAACAGACTGCAGAGGGAGAATCTGGGACCTCTTCAGGCCAGAGAGAAGGAGTTTACAGTAGTCAAGGCGGGAGATAATAAGAGCTTGGATAAGCCTTTTAGTAGAGTCCTGATTAAGACAGGGGCTGACATGGTCAATGTTCTTTAGGTGGAAGTAGCAAGATTTGGTTAGCGACTGAATGTGGAGAGTGAAGGAGAGATCAGAGTCGAAGAGAACCCAGAGGCAGCGAGACTGAGAGGTAGAAGTAATGGTGGCACCATTTTTTGAGAGAAGTTGAGCTTTAGAAAACAGGATGTCATCCAGTCAGAGAAACCAATAGGCAGGCAATAACACGTTCCAACACAGGAGGAAAGAGATAGGGAGAGGAAAGGTAGATTTGGGTGTCGTCAGCATAGAGATGATATTGGAGTCCACAGGAATGAATGAGGTTGCCCAGAGAGGCAGTATAGATCGAGAAGAGTAGGGGACCCAGAACAGAGCCTTGAGGCACCCCAGTTGAAAGAGGAACTGGGGATGAAGAGGTACTGCCGAAGGAGACTTTGAAGGAGTGAAGAGAGATATAGGAAAAGAACCAGGACAGAGTGGTCCCACTGAGGCCAAGTTGACGCAGAGTGAGGAACAGGAGAGGGGGTTCAACAGTGTCACATGCAGCAAAAAGGTCAAGAAGAATATGGAGGGAGAAGTGACCTTTGGTTATAGCAGCAACTAAATCATTAGTCACCTTGGTCAAAGCAGTCTCAGTGGAGTGCTGGGAGCGAAAGCCTGATTGGTGCGGATCAAGTAGAGAGGTAGAAAATTGGTGAGCTGGTTATAGACCAGGTGTTCTAGAATTTTGGAGGCAAAGGGAAACAGAGAGATGGGACTGTAGTTCAAGAAGGAGGTGGGATCAAGAGATGGCTTCTTTAGAATGGATCAGAGCATGTTTGAATGCAGAGGGGAAGAGTCCAGAGGAGAGGGATAGGTTGAAAATATGAGTCAAAGCAGGGACAATGACTGGTAGGACAGACTGAATAAGATGTGAGCGGTTGGGGTCAAGCAGACCGGAGGTCAGTCAAGAGGACATGAGAACTGCTGAGACATCCTCCTCTGAGACCAGAGAAAAGGAAGACATACAGGGTTATCCAAAGAGATTCGAAAAGTCACCGCACGTTCGGTGACTTTTCGTTCTCTTTAATTCGGTTCCTTTTGCCGATTGCATTTCGGTGACCCTGCGGTGTATTCAGCAAACAGCACAGGGTCCCCGAATTGCAGGGAAAAGCTGCCGAAAACCTGACGAAAACTAACCGAATGCACGCTGAAAACAAGCAAAAACATCTGGATTAACCTTCGAAGAAGCCGAACAGGAGCCGAACAGGAGCCGAACAGGAGCCGAATCACACAGAGCCGAAGCAGCTGTGACGTAGAGGAGGCAGTGAATAAATTAGCAAAACCATTTGTATGAATCTGGGAAAATGAAACGCTGTTTGCAAAGAAACTACTGAGTGAAAATGTCTGAAATTTTCACAGGAGGTCCAGGGAATGATAATAAAGAGGGCTGTTACAAAAAAAATAAGTAAACTGAAAAAAAAAAAAAAATCGGACTTTTAAAAAAAAACAAAAAAAACAGAAAAATGCTTAAAGTATCCTAAAAAATCTATAAATAAAGAGACTTTTTGCTGCAGAATTTTATAATGAACAGTTTATTAGATATTGAATTAAAACGGGAATATTTTTAACATTGAAGCCTATGGGATTCTCCTGAATAAACTTGGCGAATTAAACCACCGAATGGCAGGGCATTAGGGGAACCTTTCACTGCTGGTTTGTGTTCTCTGGATAACCGAAGCAGTGCATTTTCATGGGGATTTCACTGCCCTCGAACAGGCACCGAACAGGCACCGTATGTTCAGGCAATTCGCCAGGATTTGGCGAATTGCCTGCTCTCTGGATAGCCGAATGGTCAGGAAAGGTAACCGAACACTGATTTTCAGCGTTCGGTTACCTTTCTCAAGCAATTCGGATCTCTTTGGATAACCCTGATAGTATAAGAGGGGCAGGGAATGAATGAAGTCGAGTGGTTAATGGAGGAGGGTGGTGAAGAGATTTCTAGTCTAAGTTTGGTAATCTTATCAGTGAACTAGTCAGCAAAGCTGACAGTTGTGAGGTATTTGGAAGGTTGAGTGTAAGTGGGGCACATTTGTAGATTGAAAGTATGAAACAGACGTCTGGAATCATGAGAAAAGGATGGGTTAAGGGAAGAGAAATAAGATTATTTAGTGATGGATATAGCAAGACTGTAGGAACGGAGCATGAATTTGTAGTGCAGGAAGATAGCCAATGTGCTCGCCTTCCTCCAACCATGTGCAGCTGCCCTAGAACACCGCCGAAGATAGCGTGTGTATTTATTGTGCCACAGTTGGCGGTGAACCCTGTGTGTAAGTAGGAGTAAGTTCGTCAAGTGATGTAGATAGGGCAGAGTTGTACCACAATTGCCCTTTTCTTATCTTTTGCTATATGCCTAAAATAAGATTTTGTATTCAGGAATGAATGCAATCTTCACTGTGCCACCCTTTTTCTTTCTTTTATAATTTTTTTTACAGCACCCATTGTAAGCTCTCGAGCAGGGTCCTTCCCTCTTACTACATAGTTACATAGGCTGACAAAAGACATGCGTCCATCGGTTTCAGTCAATCACACATCACCTACAGCTGTTGATCCAAAAGAAGACAAAAAACCCACTCTGAAGCGCTCGCCAATATGCAACACACTGAGAAAAAATTACTTCTTGACCCCAGAATGGCAGTCAGATTTCTCCTTGGATCAAGAAGCTTACCCACATATTAAATATTCTAACCCTTAATATACTGTGTCTGCAGGAAGTCATCAAGTCATTTTTTAAAAGTCTGTACAGTCTCTGACCCAACCACCTCAAAAGGCAGAGAATTCCACAGCTTTATTGTTCTCACTGTAAAATAACCCTTCCTATGCTTTAGACAGAATTTCCTTTCGTCCTGTCTAAGGCCCCCGGCACACGAGCGTATTTATGGCTCAAATAGCCAGTGACTATATGACTAAATAGCCAGTGGCTCGCTTCTCTGTATACTTTCCTCATTGTTATGAGGGTGTACTATTCAGATAATGCGTTATTTACTCCCTACTTTTCATTTATGTTTTTTAATAGTGTGTTTCACCTTTCTGATGTTGTCTGACGTCTAAGTAATAAATTCGTTGTGTTGTTTGTGGACGCATATCACCCCCCTTTTAGCAATCTATACCCACCCTATTGTTGTGTTGGGTTGTTATGTGTTTGTTCTCAATTATTCAGGAGGGTTAGGCCCTTGTGATTGTGTGGTCAGAGCACCACCTAGCGTTCCTTTTGTGCCTGCTATTGGGTTTTTTTTACTTGACACGCGTGGCTGATCTTTGTAAAAATGGTTTAATTTGCACATTTCATAATTTTATTTGATTATCTCTTAAAATAATAGATACAACATTTGGAATGGTATACAAAATATACAAGTAGGCACTTGGTATCCCCTTTTAATATACAGAGAGGAAGAGGCAGAGCTCTAAGAGGAAAGGGTGGGGCCTAAAGAGGAAGGGTGGGGTTTAATGAGGAAGAGGTGTGACTTTGACAGGCAGAGGTGTGTCAAATATAAATTAGGGGGTGCACGAGTTTAGTCGGGCCTAGGGCAGCACAAAACCTAAATACACCACTGGCCTTCACACCGTATGTAACCCCTCTGTGGTATTGTGGAAGAGTGCAGGGTTGGACCCTGCGGTCCAATATTAAAATGATATGAATCTTTTATAGGCGTCAGTGGCAGTGCACCCAAATATTGTGCCTTTGGTGGCAGCAAGTGCCTTCACACCGAAAGTAACCCCTCTGTGGTATTGTGGAAGAGTGCAGTGGTGGAGGTTTTGGGAATGCAGAAGAGATCCCCGATCTATTCAGTTACGTCAGCAACAGGGGATTGATAGCTGCTGATCCAGGACTGATTCATTTTTATAAATGTCTGCCAGTCTACAGAGTCGGTGGACAGACGCACTCCTTTGTCTGTGACAAAACCTCCAGCGGACTGAACATCCTTTCAGAAAGCACGCTGGATGAAGAGCAACCTAGTAGCTGCATAGCATATTGGCTAAATTCTGGCCATTGATCCAATCTCAACACCCAGTAAGCCTTTGGATCATCTGCTGTAAAGGTATCCAGGTCTGCCCTTGCCCCTAGGTAGTCCTGCACCATATGGTGAAGACGCTGCAATGGGTGCCTACATTTGACGTCCCTGGGTGTCGTGGACTAAAAAAATTTAAAAAGGCATCAGTCAAGCGGCCCGGCCTTCACCACTCTTCCTCTGATCATCCACAGCCTCAGAAGCACGTGTGTCATCACTTGGTAACCTACCAGTGCCTGGAAAGGTGTTACACAAGTGTCGCTTTAGAGCGTCCTCAAGTTGTTTCATCCTGTGCTCCCTCTGTGCGGTAGGATGAGCTCTGCAACTTTACCCTTGTATCGTGGATCAAGAAGGCTTGCCAACCAGTAATGATCCCTCTCCTTGATAGCACAAATCCTAGGGTCCTTTAGCAGGCTATGCAGGACAAGGGAGCCCACACAGCGTAGGTTGGAGGTGGCATTAGCTTCCAAGTTTTCCTGGTCAATGAGGATGTGTCACGTTCCATGCTGGCATACCTGTCTTCCCGCCCTCTGTATTTGTATATTGTGTTTTTTCCCTTGTGTTTCTGTTGCTGCCAATTCCTGGGTGGCCTCCTAGGGGTTAATTGGGGTTCTGTGTGCTGCTCACCTGTTTACCCTTGCCTTGATTCCCCTGACTATATAGCAATGTACCTATAGGACATTGCTGGGTAATTTTTCCTTTGCCTGGTCTCCTTGCGTCCTGTGTCCTGAGAGCTCCTTGCTGTGTTCCTGATATTCTCCGTTTGTTCATCCTTGTTCAGTTTTTGCCTCTAATATTTCTGTTCCAGTTTATGTCAGTTCCTTCTGTGTATTTAGTCCTGTCTACTGCTGTATTTTGTTTTGCTGTGTATGTTCCATTGAGAATCCCCGGTTACTGATTTTGGCTTGGCTGACTTCCCTTCTGGTTCTGATTCCTGTATCCTATATGACGTACTTTCTCTGGTTATGACCTTTGGCTTTCCTCTATGTGACTCCTCTATATTATATTCCTTGTCAGTACCGTTTCCAAGAAACCCTGTCATCTGCATACAACAAAAGACTCTGTACGGCTTCAAGGTAATACTTTCCATTAGATTAGATCCGGCTATCCTAAAGACCGACCTTTCAGTGCAGGGTAATCTTTGGTATTGCCGTACAGAGGTCTTTAGTTAACCCTGTGTTGCTTTCACCTGCCCTTGCAGTTTACAGTGCATCTCTGCATATAGGGGCTTCTCTCAAAAACCTTGACCTCACCTTCCTGCGAGTTATATTCATAGGGTTATATATTTACAGACCGACCACTTCCAAGGATCGGAGGGCAAGTATAGGGTGGTGCGTGCCTGGTGGTACTGCCACCGTGACATAATGACCCAGCCTTTACATAAGCCCGCAGAGATGTGTACCGTGTTGGAAACCTTATTGCATATGTTTGAGGAATTTGTGGTTCACCTCAAAGGGTTACGGAGCCTGTGTCTAGACTCTGGCAATCAGGTCTCATTTGAGAGCAGGGTTCGTGGTCCGCTTTCTCCTGATGAAAAGAACAGAAGACGTGAGTACAATCTCTGTTTCTATTGTGCCAGATCGTTGCACTTTTTGTCTGGCTGTCCCCTCAAGCCGGTGCGTCCTGGGGCTGGAGTGCCGGTGTGTCCTGGTGCTGAAGTGCCGGTGCGTCTCAAGACTTGTGGTGAGTCTGTGTGCCCTGATACTGGCCGAGTGCCAACTGTGCCCATGTCCCACAGTAAGGCCGCTACAGCTAGACCACGCATGAGATCCACTGGCACCAGTTACAGCTGGGAATCAGAGGGTGCCAGACCACGTAGGGGGTCTGACGGTGCCAGACCTAGCTGGGAGTCAGATAGTGCCAGACCACGTAGGGGATCTGATGGTGCCAGACCCTGCGGGGAGTCAGATGGCACCAGACCCCACTTTGAGTTCAGACCTCCTGAGAAATCCAGGTCTGAGAAAGAGGCACATGAGTCTATGAAGGATGAATCCTTTTTGCCACAAGGCCAGAGGATGAAGTACCCATGGAGGTTATGTCGCTCTGGGCATCCGATAATAAACCTCAGACTTATGTGAATACCTCTGATGGCTGTAGGGGTTTAAAGACACAACTGGCTGGTTCTGATCAGCGACTGGCAGCCAAAAGACAGTCCCTTCGTATTGTTACTGGGTGTATTACATGTAGAGCCGCAACCCCAGTGCCCATTGGCGGTAAGCCAGTCCTGTCTCCGTCTGGCAATGCGCAGCCAGTCCTGTCTCCGTCTGGCAATGCGCAGCCAGTCCTGTCTCCGTCTGGCAATGCGCAGCCAGTCCTGTCTCCATTTGGCAATGCGCAGCCAGTCCTGTCTCCATCTGGCAATGCGCAGCCAGTCCTGTCTCCGTCTGGCAATGCGCAGCCAGTCCAGCCTGGCAATGTGCTACCAATGTTGCCTGATCCTGGCACGATGCCAGCAGTAACAGTAGTGATGTCTGATTCTGGTAAGCTGCCAGTCAGATCCATGGCAAGCTGTGTGTCAGCAGTGCCAGAGCTACATTGCAACACCACTGTACCCATGCCCCACAGAGAGTCCGAGGTTTCCAAACCTCATGGCAAGGCACAGGTAGGCGAGCCTACTCCCACTGTTGCCGTGTCATGTGGGGTGGTCACCAGTTCTAGATCTCGTTCAAGGAGAAGATGTGAAAAGGTGTCTAACCCTAGTCCCACTGATTCTATGTCCAGTCTAACTGATGCCAAGATCCCCCTACCCCGTCATGTCCCTGAGGGCTATGTGCAGTTGCCCTTTGGACTGGTGTTCAGGAAGGACCACTGGGTTGCCATTCAAAGGAACCCTCATAGACGGGGGCGTCTTGTGGAGGAGGATGACGACTCTGAGTGGGACCTCAAAGGACTTTGGTGACTGGTGTTCGTGATCTGGTTTCCTAATTCTGTCTGTCTCATGTTTGTTGTTTTGGGTGCCCTGGGGTCACCCGTGGAGGAGGGGATAATGTCACGTTCCATGCTGGCATACCTGTCTTCCTGCCCTCTGTATTTGTATATTGTGTTTTTTCCCTTGTGTTTCTGTTGCTGCCAATTCCTGGGTGGCCTCCCAGGGGTTAATTGGTGTTCTGTGTGCTGCTCACCTGTTTACCCTTGCCTTGATTCCCCTGACTATATTAGAGCAATGTACCTATACGACATTGCTGGGTCATTTTTCCTTTGCCTGGTCTCCTTGCGTCCTGTGTCCTGAGAGCTCCTTGCTGTGTTCCTGATATTCTCCGTTTGTTCATCCTTGTTCAGTTTTTGCCTCTAATATTTCTGTTCCAGTTTATGTCAGTTCCTTCTGTGTATTTAGTCCTGTCTATTGCTGTATTTTGTTTTGCTGTTTATGTTCCATTCAGATTCCCCGGTTACTGATTTTGGCTTGGCTGACTTCCCTTCTGGTTCTGATTCCTGTATCCTATATGACGTACTTTCTCTGGTTATGACCTTTGGCTTTCCTCTATGTGACTCCTCTATATTATATTCCTTGTCAGTACCATTTCCAGGAAACCCTGTCATCTGCATACAACAAAAGACTCTGTACGGCTTCAAGGTAATACTTTCCTTTAGATTAGATCCGGCTATCCTAAAGATATCCTTTCAGTGCAGGGTAATCTTTGGTATTGCCGTACAGAGGTCTTTAGTTAACCCTGTATTGCTTTCACCTGCCCTTGCAGTTTACAGTGCATCTCTGCATATAGGGGCTTCTCTCAGGAACCTTGACCTCACCTTCCTGCGAGTTATATTCATAAGGTTATATATTTACAGACCGACCACTTCCAAGGATCGGAGGGCAAGTATAGGGTGGTGCGCGCCTGGTGGTACTGCCACCGTGACAGGATGACCCCATCATGCACTTCCTCCTCCCAGCCACGTACTAGTCCTTGGGTTTCTGGGCACACAAAACCCTCCCGTGAGGAATCCCCACCTTCAATGCCCCCACTACTTAAATATTCCTCATCCTCCTCGTGTCTGATCTGAGGACCCGCAGGAATGCTGTCTGCGTAAAGACTGGGGCCTTGAGAGCTAGGGAAGGCCTCCTCTCCCTCCCGCTGCTCTGCCTCTAGTGCCACATCTATAATTCCCAGCAGAGTGCACTCCAGCAGGAACACTAAAGGAATTGTGTCACTGCTGCATGCACTGTCCCTGCTCACCATCCTCGTTGCCTCCTCAAATGGCGACAGTACAGTGCATGCATCCTTGAATATCAGCCACTGTGGGGGGGGAACCAAGTTGACCTGAACCTGTCCTTGTGCCATACTCACACAGGTACTCATTGATGGCCCTCTGCTGCTTGTGCAGACGCTGCAGCATTGCTAATGTCGAGTTCCACCTGGTGGGCATGTCACAGATCAGACGGTTTGTGGGAAGGTGGAATTCTCTTTGAATTTCTGCCAGGCGAACACTTGCTGGGAATGACCATCTGAAGTGGCTGCAGACTTTTCTGGCCTGGCTGAGAAGCTGTGCCAGCCCTGGGTATCTGGTTAGGAAACGCTGTACCACCAGATTTAGGACGTGTGCTAGGCATGGTACATGCATCAATTTACCCGGGCGTAGGGCGGAGATAAGGTTGCTGCCGTTATCACAGACGACCATTCCCAGCTGAAGCTGGCGTGGTGTTAACCATCTCTGCACCTGCCCTTGCAGAGCTGACAGAATTTCTGGCCCAGTGTGGTTCCTGTCCCCTAAACAAATCTGTGTCTTGTCACTGTCACCCATCAGGAGGTCTCACTGATTTATAGGAGGTTCCTGGGAATTGTAATTTGTGTCTTGTCACTGGCTGCCAGCTATCAGGGTGTCTCACTGAGTTATACCAGAGTTCTTGAAATCTTTAATCTAGATAACACAGTTGAATCAGAGTTCTGCATATCTCCAATTTTTTATAACAGAGTTGAATCAGAGTTCTGTATATCTTTAATCTATATATCACTCACCATGTCAGAAAGACCAAAAAGGACAGGCAGACGCTCCCAGACACAGATAAGAGGGCAAGCAGCCTCTGTGTCGGGAGGCTGTGCCTCTGGTCGCCGTGGATGTGGTGCATCATCTGCAGGGGCACGCTTGTCCTTTCTAACTGGTGCTGGCCGTCTTAAGCAGCAGCAACATACAGATGATTTGCAGGATTGGCTAACCAGGCCATCCTCATCCTCCGAGTCCTCTGCCAGCCAGGCTTGTAGTGGTTTACAGTCCACCTCAGCTGCCAAAACATCTAATTCAGCCTCCATGTCCACAGCTACGCCTGCCGTAGCCTCACCATCATACACGGAGGAGTAAGCTGAATTGTTTGACTACAATGACAGTGACATGCTGCTTGAGGATGCGCAGCAACTACAGTGCTCTGATTCAATCTCTGAGGTTGAGGAAGGGAGTATAATCAACCTAGAGGAAGGGGGTGCCAGTGACACACAACATCCTCTATGAGCAACTGTAGCCAGTCCAAGGCATCAGAAGTCACAGCTGCTCAGGTGCAGAGCGCTGTTGTCTCAAAGCACATGTACAGAAAGTCTGCTGTCTGGGAGTTCTTTAAGAAATGTGCAGCAGACCGCACCGTTGCTATTTGTAATCTATGTCAGATGAGGATCAAGCGTGGGAAAGACATACCACGCTTGGATACCACGGGCTTGAGGCGACATATGACCACCTGCCACGCATCCCGTTGGCACAACACTTTGCATAGGTGCTATTAGTTAAAACAATTAACTTTATTAAATGCAATTGAAATTAAATACAGATGTCAAAATTTGACCAAATTAATTATTTATTTTATTTAAATTAAACATTTAGACCCACATCAATGAAAGTGATATCAGGTGACAACAAGACAGATAATGATTAGCAAAATTGTTGTTATAAATCAAGTGACTGGTGCGTCCACCAGTTAGACTGATAGTGTGTATAGGGTTTAATGTATATATAGCATACATAACTTCAGGTATTACATGATAATGATTTAACACAAAAATACTTCTGACAATACGCTAAGCGTATTGTCAGAAGTATTTTTGTGTTAAATCATTATCATCTAATACCTGATGTTATATATGTGGGCTCTGTGCTGGAGCTTGTTCATCCACCACGTCTCCAGAAAGCTGCTTGTATGAGGTCTGCTCCACCACCTCTTCCTCCTCCTCCTTCTCTATCTCTGGCGAAGTGGCAGTTAAACCGACGCGTGGCAGTGGCTACACAATGGCTCAAGCAAAAAGATGCCATACTGTGCTTGAGCTGGTTTGTTTAGGGGACAGGAGCCACACTGGGCCAGAAATTGTGTCAGCTCTGCAGGGGCAGGTGCAGAGATGGTTAACACTACGCGAGCTTCAGCTGGGAATGGTCGTCTGTGATAATGGCAGCAACCTTCTCTCCCCCAAACGCCAGGGTAAGTTGACGCATGTACCGTGCCTAGCACACGTCTTAAATCTGGTGGTACAGCGTTTCCTAACCAGGTACCCAGGGCTGGCACAGCTTCTCCGCCAGGCCAGAAAAGTCTGCAGCCACTTCAGACGGTCATTCCCAGCAAGTGTTCGGCTGGCAGAAATTCAAAGAGAATTCCACCTTGCCACAAACTGATCTGTGACATGCCCACCAGGTGGAACTTGACATTAGCAATGCTGCGGCATCTGCACAAGCAGCAGAGGGCCATCAATGAGTACCTGTGTGAGTATGGCTCAAGGACAGGTTCAGGTCAACCTGTTTCCCCCCCCCGTGGTGGCTGATGATCAGGATGCATGCACTGTACTATCACCATTTGAGGAGGCGGCGAGGATGGTGAGCAGGGACAGTGCATGCATCAGTGACAGAATTCCTTTAGTGTTCCTGCTGGAGCACACTCTGCTGGGAATTGTAGATGTGGCACTAGTGGTAGAACAGCAGGAGGAAGAGGAGGCCTTCCCTAGCTCTCAAGGCCTCAGTCTTTATGCAGACAGCATTCCTGCGGGTCCTCAGATCAGACAGGAGGAGGATGAGGAGGAGGAATATTTAAGTAGTGGGGGCATTGAAGGTGGGGATTCCTCAAGGGAGGGTTTTGTGTGCCCAGAAACCCAAGGACTAGTACGTGACTGGGAGGAGGAAGTGCACGATGGGGTCATCCTCATTGACCAGGAAGACTCGGAAGCTAATGCCACCTCCAACCTACGCTGCATGGGCTCCCTTATCCTGCAAAGCCTGCTAAAGGACCCCAGGATTCGTGCTATCAAGGAGAGGGATCATTACTGGTTGGCAAGCCTTCTTGATCCACGATACAAGGGTAAAGTTGCAGAGCTCATCCTGCCCGCACAGAGGAAGGACCGGATGAAACAACTTGAGAACGCTCTAAAGCGACACTTGTGTAACACCTTTCCAGGCACTGGTAGGTTACCAAGTGATGACACACGTGCTACTGAGTCTGTGGGTGATCAGAGGAAGAGTGGTGAAGGCCGGGGCCGCTTGACTGATGCCTTTTTAAATTTGTTTAGTCCACGACGCCCAGGGACGTCAAATGTAGGCACCCATTGCCAGCGTCTTCACCATATGGTGCAGGACTACCTAGGGGCAAGGGCAGACCTGGATACCTTTACAGCAGATGATCCACTGGCTTACTGGGTGTTGAGATTGGATCACTGGCCAGAACTTAGTCAATATGCTATGCAGCTACTAGGTTGCTCTTCATCCAGCGTGCTTTCTGAAAGGACGTTCAGTCCGCTGGAGGTTTTGTCACAGACAAAAGAGTGCGTCTGTCCACCGACTCTGTAGACTGGCTGACATTTAGAAAAATTAATCAGTCCTGGATCAGCAGCTATCAATCCCCTGTTGCTGACGTAACTGAATAGATCGGGGATCTCTTCTGCATTCCCAAAACCTCCACCACTGCACTCTTCCACAATACCACAGAGGGGTTACTCTCGGTGTGAAGGCACTTGCTGCCACCAAAGGCACAATATTTGTGTGCACTGCCACTGATGCCTATACCAGATTCATATCATTTTAATATTGGACCGCAGGGTCCAACCTTTGCACTCTTCCACAATACCACAGAGGGGTTACATACAGTGTGAAGGCGCATGCTGCCACCAAAGGCACAATATTTGGGTGCACTCCCACTGACACCTATAAAAGATTCATATCATTTTAATATTGGACCGCAGGGTCCAACCCTGCACTCTTCCACAATACCACAGAGGGGTTACATACGGTGTGAAGGCCAGTGGTGTATTTAGGTTTTGTGCTGCCCTAGGCCCGACTAAACTCGTGCACCCTCTAATTTATATTTGACACACCCCGACCTGTCAAAGTCACACCTCTTCCTCATTAAACCCCACCCTTCCTCTTTAGGCCCCACCCTTTCCTCTTAGAGCTCCGCCTCTTCCTCTCTGTATATTAAAAGGGGATACCAAGTGCCTACTTGTATATTTTGTATACCATTCCAAATGTTGTATCTATTATTTTAAGAGATAATCAAATAAAATTATGAAATGTGCAAATTAAACCATTTTTACAAAGATCAGCCACGCGTGTCAAGTAAAAAAAAAAACAATAGCAGGCACAAAAGGAACGCTAGGTGGTGCACTGACCACGCAATCACAAGGGCCTAACCCTCCTGAATAATTGAGAACAAACACATAACAACCCAACACAACAATAGGGTGGGTATAGAGTGCTAAAAGGGGGGTGATATGCGTCCACAAACAACACAATGAATTTATTACTTAGATGTCAGACAACATCAGAAAGGTAAAACACACTATTAAAAAACATAAATGAAAAGTAGGGAGTAAATAAGGCATTGTCTGAATAGTGCACCTTCATAACAATGAGGAGCGTATACAGAGAAGCGAGCCACTGGCTATGTAGTCAAAAATTATTTTTAACAATAGAAGGGCCCAGGTTTTCCTCTGCAGACCAAATGATGGATGTAGTGCCATCCAGCAGATGCCACAATTCAGCAGTCATAAAGCGTATTCATAGCACAGGACCACAGTCCAATAAATTAGCCCTTCTGGCCAATTGCCAGACACAAGTATACAATATATATATCAAATGACCCATATATTGAAGGTGTATAGCCATTTACCAAATTTGGTATGAGCGCACCACAGAGCTCCACAGCAATAAAACCCACATTAATGTATGGTGTGTATGAGAATACCACAGAGCTCCAAAGCAATAAAACCCACAGTAATGTGCGGTGTGTATGAGCGTATCACAGAGCTGCACAGCAATAAAACCCACAGTAATGTGCGCTGAGTATGAGCGTATCACAGAATCCACAGCAATAAAACTCACAGTAATGTGCAGTGTGTATGAGCGTATCATAGAGCTCCACAGTAATAAAACCCACAGTAATGTGCAGTGTGTATGAGTGTATAACAGAGCTCCACAGCAATAAAACCAACAGTAATGTGTCGTATTTCATACCACCCACTCACCACTCATTTTATTTCATTTCCCCCACACTCATTTCATCTCCCCTCACACTCACTTCATACTCCCCCACACTCACTTCATTTCATCTCATCTCCCCCCACACAATTCATCTCCCCCACTCTCATTTAATTTCATCCCCCACACTCATTTCATCTCCCCCCACACTCAATTCATCTCCCCCACACTCAATTCATCTCCCCCCACACTCAATTCATCTCAACCCACTCTCATTTAATTTCATTCCCCCCACACTCATTTAATCTCCCACCCACTCTCATTTAATTTCATCTCCCCCACTCTCATTTAATTTAATTTCCCACAAACTCATTTAACCCTTTCGCTGCGGTGGACGCGCTCAGCGCGTCCAACCGCATGTAGCGTTCCATGCGGTGGACCCGCTGAGCGCGTCATCTCTTTGGGGTCAGCGTTCGGCCGGGTTCCGGCCAATCGCTGGCCCCCCCGGTGCGGGCTGACATCCTCCATGTCAGCCCAGCACCCAGAACCGCCGCCGGAGTAATTAGGTGTCATCGCGGGGGCGCGATGACACCTAATTCAGGCACCCCCCCGCATGTGCGGAGGAGGTGCCTGAAAGGGAGGGGGAGGAGGTCCTTCGGAGCTCTCTCCCTCCCGATCGGCGGTGTGGAGGGGGTTAACCCAGGCACCGTTTGGAAGGGCACAGCCTGCCCTTCCAAATGGTACCTGGCATTAACCCCATGGAGGCCGGATCACGAATCGGCGCCGAAAAGCGCCGGTTCGTGATCCTTTCCCGGAGCTGGCCGACATCTTGGATGTCGGCCAAGCTTCCGGGAGTGCCCCCTGAGGACTGGCGTCATCGTGCATAGCACGATGACGCCAGTCTTGGAGTTAACCCCTAACTGCCACCAATGGTGGAGATAGGGGGTTCCAATGAACCCCGTATCTCCCGATCCGTGGCAGTTAGGGGTTAATGTTTGGTATTGTTGGATCGGCCAGAGCATGGCCGTTCCAACAATACCAAACTTGACTATGAAAAAGTTTTTAAAAAAAATTAAAAATAAAAAAAAAAAATATTTAAAAAAGAAATTATAAAAAAAATTAAACAAGTTTTTTTTTTCTTTTCTTTTGGTTTGTTAATGCAGCAATATTGTTCCCATTTCAATTATAATGTGAACAATGATGCTGCACTAACGATTTTTGTATGCGGTGTGTTTGTACAAAATCGCGTAATTTTCCCCCAAAAAAAATGTAACGAGACCCCATCTCTAATTTTTTGTAACAAGCGCACCCCATACAAAATATAACCACAATTGCTCGCATGTTAAAATGTGAAAAAAAAAACACATTACACGTTGTAAATTATTGAAAATTCATATTTTATTGCATTGTTTTTTATAATATACAGACAGGTCATGACGCATACATATAATAATGACATATTATGAATCTGCCGAGTCTAACGGAAAGAACGATATATAATATGTCTGGGTCATATGCTAAAATAAGCCTTCATAGTTACATAGTTATATAGGCTGAAAAAAGATATGCGTCCATCGGGTTCAGCCTCTCCCACATAACCTACTGCTGTTGATCCAAAAGAAGGCAAAAAACCCAGTCTGAAATACTTGCCAATATGCAACATACTGGGAAAAAATTCCTTCTTGACCCCAGAATGGCAGTCAGATTTCTCCTTGGATCAAGAAGCTTTTACCCACATATTAAATATTATAACCCTTAATATTCTGTGTCTGCAGGAAGTCATCTAGTCGTTTTTTAAAAGTCTGTACAGACTCTGACCCAACCACCTCAACAGGCAGAGAATTCCACAGCTTTATTGTTCTCACCGTAAAATAACCCTTCCTATGCTTTAAGCTAAATTTTCATTCTTCCAGTCTAAATGGATGACCCCGTGTCCTATGTATAGTCCTGTTAATGAATAGGTTATCAGACAATGGTTGATAATGGCCCGTATATATTTATATAAGGTTATCAGATCCCCTCTAAGGCGCCGTTTCTCTAAACCTAACAGGTTTAAGCTTGTTAATCTTGCCTCATAACTTAACCCTTCCATTCCCCTTATTAATTTAGTTGCCCGTCTCTGCACTTTTTCTAACGCTATAATATCTTTTTTTAAGACCGGTGCCCAAAATTGCACGGCATATTCAAGGTGCGGCCTGACCATTGATTTATACAGAGGCAAAATTATGTTTTCATCCCGTGAGTGAACTCCCCTTTTAATGCATGCCAATACTTTGCTTGCCTTGGCGGCTGCTGTTTGACATTGCACATTGTTACTTAGTTTGAAGTCTATGATTATTCCCAAATCCTTCTCCTGCTTGGATTTCCCTAACTCCGTACCATTTAGGGTATAAATTACTTGTGTGTTCTTCACTCCAAAGTGCATAACTTTGCATTTATCTACATTAAATTTCATCTGCCATTTAAGTGCCCAGTCCCCCAATCTATCTAAATCCCTCTGTAGCGAAGTAACATCCTGCTCACATTGTATTACTTTTCCTAGTTTTGTGTCATCTGCAAACACTGATACATGACTTTCAATGCCTATCTCAAGGTCATTTATAAATAAATTGAATAGTATTGGTCTATAACAGACCCCTGAGGGACACCGCTTACCACTGGTGTCCATCTTGAAAATGTACCATTTATGACCACTCTCTGTACCCTATCTTTTAGCCAGTTTTCTATCCAAGAACAAGTATTTCATCTAGACCAATTTTTCTTAATTTAAATAGTAACCTTGTGTGGAACTGTGTCGAAAGCTTTGGCAAAATCTAAGTAAATCACATCCACTGCGACCCCCTGATCTATACTTCTACTTACTTCCTCATAGAACGTAATTAGGTTAGTCTGACATGATCTGTGTTTCATGAAACCATGCTGATTTTTGCCAATAACATTATACCTCCCAATAAATTCCTGAATATTATCCCTTAGTAACCCCTCGAATACTTTCCCAGCCACAGATGTTAAGCTCACAGGTCTATAATTCCCAGGCACAAATTTTAAACCTTTCTTAAATATAGGGACGACGTCAGCTTTTCTCCAATCCTCTGGTACTATTCCTGAAAGAAAAGAATCTTGAAAGATTAAGAACAGAGGTTTACATATTTCAACACATAGCTCTCTCAGTACTCGTGGGTGAATTCCATCTGGCCCTGGGGCTTTATTCACATTCACATTGTTTAATTTCTGCAAAACCTTGTCCTGAGTCAACCAGTCACTTTGTATTAGTAAGTTTTTATTAATGAATTGCATGTCTCCTGTTATAGGTTTCTTTTTGATAAATACTGAAGAAAAATAATCATTTAAAATTTCTGCCTTATCCTGATCTTCAGTTAACAATAACCCTGACTCAGATTTTAGTGAACCTACATTTTCACTCTTGGGTTTTTTGGAATTTATGTACCTAAAGAATCTTTTAGGGTTGGTCTTGCTCTCTTTGGCTATTTCTTTTTCATTTTCTAGTTTAGCCCATCTAATCGCATTTTTACATGCTTTATTGGCTGCCCTATATGCTTTATAGGATGCCTCAGATTTATCAGATTTAAAAGCTTTAAATGCCTTCTTTTTATTTTTCATTTCCTTAGTTACCTTCCTACTAAGCCACATTGGTTTCAGTCTGTTTCTTTTATATTTATTAACCAGTGGAATATATTGTGACGTGTACTTTTCTAGTGTTAGTTTAAAGATATTCCACTTATCCTCAGTGTTTTTCCCGTGAAAGAGTTTCTTCCAGTCAATGATATTGAGAGCTTCCTTTATTTTAATAAAGTTGGCCTTTTTAAAATTATATGTTTTAGCATGCCCCTTATGAATGTGTTTTTTGAGTTTATTTCAAAAGTCACCATATTATGGTCACTGTTTCCCAACTGTTCCTTTACATTAATATTTGAGAAAAGATCCACATTATTTGTTATAACCAGGTCCAGACAGTTATCCTCTCTAGTTGGGTTTCTCTACCAGTTGTGACATGAAGGTATCATTTAAAATGTTCAGAAACCGGATTCCCTTTGCTGAATTACTAGTCCCACTATCCCAATTAATGTCCGGGTAATTAAAATCTCCAATAATTAAAGTGCTACCATGATCTGCAGCCTTCCTAATTTGCTCTAACAGTTGTTCTTCCTCATCATTATCTATATTAGGTGGTTTATAGCATATGCCAACCAATAGTTGACTTCCCTGTTTATTCCCCAACGAAATATTTACCCATAAGGATTCCACATTTCCCTCATCGGTTCCAGTTGTGTAATGTTAGGCTTTAAATCCTGATTTACATATAAACACACTCCACCCCCTTTCTTATGTTTCCTATCCTTTCTAAACAATGTATAACCGTTTAAGTTTACAGCCCAGTCATGCGTTTCGTCCCACCACGTTTCTGTTATTCCTATAATGTCGTATTGCTTAGTGTATGCTATTACCTCTAGTTCCCCCATATTGTTATTGAGGCTCCTTGCATTAGCAAGCATACATTTAATGTTGTCTCTACCCACACATGCTGAATGCGACTTTACATTACATGCCTCCACTGTTCTGACATTACCCATCCCCCGGCTCCACCCCCTTAGTCTGAGCTGAAACCCTTGCGCTATCTACTCTGTCTCCATTTTGTAAGATACTGTATCCCTCCCCCTTCCACTAGTTTAAAGTCTCCTCCAACCTTTTAACCATCCTCTCCCCTAGCACAGGAGACCCTCTTCCATTCAGGTGCAATCTATCACAACTATACAGATTGTACCCCAGTGCAAAATGAGCCCAGTGCTCTAAAAACCCAAAGCCCTCCTTCCTGCACCAAGCTTTAAGCCACGCATTGACCTCCTTAATCTCCCGCTGCCTTTCCACTGTAGCACGTGGCACAGGTAGGATCTCAGAAAATACTACCTTGGAGGACCTCTTCTTCAGTTTACTTCCTAATTCCCTGAAATCATTCTTCAGGTCCTTCCATCTTCCTCTTACTTTGTCATTGGTACCAATATGGACCATGACAGCTGGGTCATCTCCAGCCCCTCCCAATAATCTATCAACTCTGTCAACCACATGCCTAACACGGGCACCCGGCAGACAGCAAACTGTCTTGTTAAGGCGATCAGCGCGACAGATTACCCTATCTACTCTCTTAATAATAGAGTCCCCTACCACCACAACCTGTTTAGGCTTACTTGCCCTCTTTATCCCTCCCTTACTTGGTGGGCTGATCCCCCTGCTGTTAGAGGGAGCAGCCTCCTCCAGTACTGCTACACCTGAGCTGATGCACCCAACATCTTCGCTCAAAGGGGCAAATCTGTTGGTGTGCGCAAGATCAGGACTAGCCAACCTTTTCCTCTTCCCTCCCCCCCTGCTACCACGTGTCACTGACACCCAGCTACCAACCTGTTCCCCGGTTAACTCCACTCCTCCCACACCCCTAGATTCCTCAACTATACTTTGCTCCGTGAGAAGCAGGCTCCTTTCAAGATTGTCAATCTGCCTCAGCGTTACGATTTGCCCTTCCAGATCTCCAATATGAGCTTCCAGAAGAGCTACACGTTCACACTTGCTACAGAGATATGGACCCTGGAAGGATTCCTCCAGACATGCATACATGCAGCAGGATGTGCACTCGGTCAAACCTTCAAGCTTGCTAACACTCATACCCACAACAAGAGAATATATCACAATTGATACCTGTTATTTGAATTCCTGTTTTTAAACTCCACTTGAAAATAGCCCACTTAGGAGTAGACCACTACAAACCCTTGTGAGCAAGCTCAGTGAGCTGCCATTGAGTTTATGTAGCCATACAAGTGAAATCACCTGGCAGGCTACACGCCCCCAATTAACAAGTCACCAGCCACCCAGGGAAAAAAAAACAACCAAAAAGCACAACAGAAAAAAAAAAACCAGCAAAGAGAAATTAAACAAATAAATAAACCAGAGGTTTCTCTCCCTCTAGAGATAAACCACAGACCAGTACAGGTAGAATTCCTGTTTTTAAACTCCACTTGAAAATAGCCCACTTAGGAGTAGACCACTACAAGCCCTTGTGAGCAAGCTCAGTGAGCTGCCATTGAGTTTATGTAGCCATACAAGTGAAATCACCTGGCAGGCTACACTCCCCCAATTAACAAGTCACCAGCCTTCAAAACGCGTTTAAACATGATGAGCAAAATCGGTAAAAATGAGCTCAGCACAGAGGCGGGAAAAGCCTCAGCAGCGAAAGGGTTAATCTCCCCCACTCTCATTTAATCTCCCACCCACTCTCATTTAATTTCATCTCCCCACTCTCATTTAATTTCATTCCCCCACACTCATTTCATCTCCCCCACTCTCATTTAATTTCACCCCCACACTCATTTCATCTCCCCACTCTCATTTAGTTTCACCCCACTCTCATTTAATTCCATCCCCCCACTCTCATTTAATCTCCCACCCACTCTCATTTAATCTCCCCCACTCTCATTTAATTTCATCCCCCACACTCATTTCATCTCCCCCCACTCTCATTTAATCTCCCCCACTCTCATTTAATCTCCCTCCACTCTCATTTCATCCCCCCCACACTCACTTCATATACCCCCCCTCACCACCCACTCTCATTTAATCTCCCCCACTCTCATTTAATTTCATCCCCCACACTCATTTCATCTCCCCCCACTCTCATTTAATCTCCCCCACTCTCATTTAATCTCCCTCCACTCTCATTTCATCCCCCCCCACACTCACTTCATATACCCCCCCTCACCTTAGAAACTGGGGATGGGTCCTGGGAGCTGCTGTGGAGATCATGCAGCTGCATGATCATCATGCTGGAGGCAGCGCTAGGAGGAAGTGACGTCATATGATCACTTCCTCACAGTGCTGCAGTGCAGAGTGCATGTGGCTTCAGCAGCAGACCTGAGAGTAAGCAATGTCTGTGCCCCATCGAGTCCCCCATAGTCTGTGGCCCCCGCCCCTACCAGAGACCCCACAGCTGCCGGGTGTGTGTTGCCACCAGCGGAGTTTCGTCTCTATGGCAACCCAGCGCTATGGCAACCCTAAGCTTCCGGAGCTGAGGCCTTTGATCTTAGAAACCGCGGGTCCCAGTGAGCGGCAGGGGGGCTTTTTCATTAAAACAGAACTAATCCCAGAGTCAGTGGTGTATTTAGGTTTTGTGCTGCCCTAGGCCTGACTAAACTCGTGCACCCCCTAATTTAAATTTGAGGCACCCCTTCCTGTCAAGGGCACACCTCTTCCTGGTTAATCCCCACCCTTCCTCTTTAAGCTCCACCTTTTCCTCTTAGAGCTCCGCCTTTTCCTCTCTTTATATTAAAAGTGGATACCAAGTGCCTACTTGTTTATTTTGTATACCATTCCAAATGTATCTATTGAGATAAATAAAATTATGAAATGTTTAAATTCAAGCATTTTTACAAAGAACAGCCACGCATGTTAAGTATACTGGATCACAGCCACTCTAATTGGTTGAACAATAAAATCCACAGAAACGTGCACTGCATATGAGCGTATCACAGAGCTGCACAGCAATAAAACCCACAGAAATGTGCACTGTGTATGAGCATATCACAGAACTGCACAGCAATAAAACTCAGAGTAATGTGCAGTGTGTATGAGTGTATCCCAGAGCTCCAAGGCAATAAAACTCACAGTACTATGCAGTGTGTGTCACAGAATCCACAGCAATAAAACTCCCAGCAATGCAATGTTTGGTGTGTGTCAGCGTATCAGAATCCACAGCAATAAAAATTCCAGCAATGCAATGTGCAGTGTATATGAGTGTATCAGAATCCACAGCAATAAAACTCCCAGTAATGCAATGTGCGGGTCAGCGTATCAGAATCCACAGCAATAAAACTCCCAGCAAAGCAATGTGTGGTGTGTATGAGTGCATCAGAATCCACTGCAATAAAACTCCCAGCAATGCAATGTGTGGTGTGTGTCAGCGTATCAGAGTCCACGGCAATAAAACTCCCAGCAATGCAATGTGTGGTGTGTATGAGTGCATCAGAATCCACTGCAATAAAACTCTCAGCAAACCGAGTGTATATGAGCACACAGCAATTATTTATTCAACATTTACCGGCCTCCGTCCGCGGTAGGGCTGTGTGCAGAGTCAGCAGGAGGTCCCTCCAGGCCACGTTAGGATCGCGGCTGTGCCTGTGCATGGAGCCATCCTGTCAGCAGTGGGGTGCCACTGCCAGAGGGTACACCGTGGCTTTGATTCCCTTCCTGGTGGGTGTTCAGTCCAGAATAGAGTGACAGTCCATGTTAACGAAAGGGTGGGCAGCTGTGTGCGTGTCACATGGTTCAGCCAATCAGGTGGTACTGAGACTCAGTACCACCTGACTGGCAGGACCGAGTGTGAACTGCACGTACGCAGCCTCACCAGGAGCCAGGCAGCTCAATGCCAAATTTCTATCACTGCAGTGCTGGTTAAGGAAAGGTCCACTTTAAACAGCAGTAAGCAGACAGGGCTTCATATTCTGCTGATACCCCCCCCCCCCTTTACCTGCCGTTTACTGTCATCTTCTCTCTCTGGACACAAATCACATACCCCTCCTAGAGCTGCTGCGGGGCAGGGGAGGAGCTATGGAGGGAGGAGAGGGGGATTTTCATTCTATTCGATTTTATTCCGTATGCAAACGCCATGCTCCACTGCTCGTTGTTTGAGAACACAGCTCAAAGCTGACACACAGTGACAGTGGCACCTCCTAGTACCCCCTAATGACACCCCAATAATCACTGGTACCTGGGGCGGCCCGCCCTCCACCACTCCTCTAAGTACACCACTGCTCTGTGATATGCTTACACACAAGTTTGGCGAACTGCCAGCAAGTACGGTGCTGTTTGAAGGCAGTGCAAATCCCCATAGAGAAGTAATGGTTAATCTATTCAGAGAACACCAAACAGCAGAGAAATGTCAGTGAAATACCCTGATGTTCGGTGGTTTCAATCAGCAGGTTCAGGTATTCAGGCAAACCCCATATGTTTCAATGTTAAAAATATTCCCGTTTTTATGCAATATCTAATAAACCACTTATTATTTTAATCTGCAGTAAAAAGTCTTTATTTATTGAATTTTTTTTTAGTACCATCTAGTAATTTTTCAGATTTTTTTTGACAAAATCCCCCCCCCCCTTTTTTTTAATATCGGTTCTTCTTTTTCTGTAACAGAACTTTTTATTATCAATCATAGGATCTTATATGTAAATTCCAGACATTTTCGTTCAGTAGTTCTTTTGAAAACAGCAGGCCATGGGTTTGTGGTGGCAGCATACAGAGGCCGACTCCATGTACTTTGGGGACTCTGCGGTGAATGGTGAATTCACTGCAGGGTGGGGAAATTTTATTCCCCGAAGTGCAGGGAACTACAGAACATGAAAATGTTGGCGTCATTTCGATGCTTTGTGAGTAACCCAATTAGTGGTGAGGTTTTTTGTTGCCCCCTGGAAAGTGAAAGCCTAGGCGTTGCCTACCCAGGACATACTTGAAAATTAGTGACATCTCAATGTTTCCTTCCTGGTAAAGTAGTTTGCAAAAGTAAAAAAAAAAAAAAAATAATAATTCTTAGGGGTGGGGCCACCCGGCGGGCCGCCGCCCCCTGGAGAGTGCCGCCCTAGGCCTAGGCCTTGTTGGCCTAGGCCAAAATACACCAGTGCCCAGAGTCTGTAGCTCTTGCTGATTTGCCTGGAAGGCAAAGGTTTGCCAGGTTCAGGAAAGATTCATTGTCACATCTACAAATTGTCACTTCCTGCCAAGCAGCAAGGAACCCCAATGCTAGAATGAAGATGAGTTTAAAACTCACTAAAGAGGTTATTCAAATTGGCCACCGAATTGCATCGAATTGTGAATTTCACCGTACGGTGCAATTTCATGCCAATTCAGCCATTCAAAAAACTGGCAATTTGACAAATATTACATAGTCACATAGTTATATAGGCTGAAAAAAGACATGCGTCCATCGGGTTCAGCCTCTCCCACATAACCTACTGCTGTTGATCCAAAAGAAGGCAAAAAACCCAGTCTGAAATACTTGCCAATATGCAACATACTGGGAAAAAATTCCTTCTTGACCCCAGAATGGCAGTCAGATTTCTCCTTGGATCAAGAAGCTTTTACCCACATATTAAATATTATAACCCTTAATATTCTGTGTCTGCAGGAAGTCATCTAGTCGTTTTTTAAAAGTCTGTACAGACTCTGACCCAACCACCTCAACAGGCAGAGAATTCCACAGCTTTATTGTTCTCACCGTAAAATAACCCTTCCTATGCTTTAAGCTAAATTTTCATTCTTCCAGTCTAAATGGATGACCCCGTGTCCTATGTATAGTCCTGTTAATGAATAGGTTATCAGACAATGGTTGATAATGGCCCCGTATATATTTATATAAGGTTATCAAATCCCCTCTAAGGCGCTGTTTCTCTAAACTAAACAGGTTTAAGCTTGTTAATCTTGCCTCATAATTTAACCCTTCCATTCCCCTTATTAATTTAGTTGCCCGTCTCTGCACTTTTTCTAACGCTATAATATCTTTTTTTAAGACCGGTGCCCAAAATTGCACGGCATATTCAAGGTGCGGCCTGACCATTGATTTATACAAAGGCAAAATTATGTTTTCATCCCGTGAGTGAACTCCCCTTTTAATGCATGCCAATGCTTTGCTTGCCTTGGCGGCTGCTGTTTGACATTGCACATTGTTACTTAGTTTGAAGTCTATGATTATTCCCAAATCCTTCTCCTGCTTGGATTTCCCTAACTCCGTACCATTTAGGGTATAAATTACTTGTGTGTTCTTCACTCCAAAGTGCATAACTTTGCATTTATCTACATTAAATTTCATCTGCCATTTAAGTGCCCAGTCCCCCAATCTATCTAAATCCCTCTGTAGCGAAGTAACATCCTGCTCACATTGTATTACTTTTCCTAGTTTTGTGTCATCTGCAAACACTAATACATGACTTTCAATGCCTATCTCAAGGTCATTTATAAATAAATTGAATAGTATTGGTCCTATAACAGACCCCTGAGGGACACCGCTTACCACTGGTGTCCATCTTGAAAATGTACCATTTATTATCACTCTCTGTACCCTATCTTTTAGCCAGTTTTCTATCCAAGAACAAGTATTTTCATCTAGACCAATTTTTCTTAATTTAAATAGTAACCTTTTGTGTGGAACTGTGTCGAAAGCTTTGGCAAAATCTAAGTAAATCACATCCACTGCGACCCCCTGATCTATACTTCTACTTACTTCCTCATAGAACGTAATTAGGTTAGTCTGACATGATCTGTGTTTCATGAAACCATGCTGATTTTTGCCAATAACATTATACCTCCCAATAAATTCCTGAATATTATCCCTTAGTAACCCCTCAAATACTTTCCCAGCCACAGATGTTAAGCTCACAGGTCTTATTGGTGAAGTGCCAGCAAAATACGGTGCAATTCGGCAGCAGAGAAATTCCTTGTTGAGAAGTAATGCTTAAACTATTCAGAGAATGCCTAACAGCAGTGAAAAATTGGTGATTTTCGGTTACTTCTTTCAACAGGTTTAAACAGATGAAACCCATAGGTTTAAATGTAAAAAAAAATCCTTGTTTTTTAGTATTTATTTTTTATTCAACCGTCTATTCTTTTCATTTGCAGAAAAAAAGTCTCTATTAATTCTTTACAATTTTTTGGGATTTTTTGTCAATTTTTCTTTTTTATGTAACAGACATTTTTATTGTTATTCATAGGACATATATATTATTTCCATGTATTTTCATGCATTAATTTTGTTTAAACCACCTTTTAAAAGTTGCTTTTTTTTATTCGTTTTTTTTTTTTACTCCTGTTTGGTGGCTGGTCGCTTTTTTCAGGCGAACTCCGAGTATTTGCGGGTCATCGGCTGCCTTTGGCGGGTTTGCATCTGCATTTGGTGGTTTATCGGATTGTTTCGGTGATTTTCCCGCATCATTCGGGGACCCTGCAGGGAATGTTGTATTCACTGCATGTTCGGCGAATTGAGGTCACGAACTGCGCTGAATGAAAGAGCACCGACATTTCGATGAAATTTTCGGGGGTCTTTGAATAATCCCTTATATGTTTAAAACATGAGGGGCTAAATTGCAATCTTCACGCAAACGTTTGCGCCAGGGCGCAAAAAATCATTAACGCAAGGGGTAAAAACATTTGCGTCGAATGCCGTATTACATAATCAACGCAACAACCGTGCGCAGTCGTCTACCATGGGTGATCCTGTGCGAACCCTGCGCGAGCTTACTGTTCTGCGCACGTCCTATACTTAACATTGTGAGCGCAAATGCGAATGTGCGCTGGTACGAGGATGGTATTACAATCTATTTGCGGTAATTATCGCATAGCCTTTGCGCACATAATTTTAGCAACTCCTAAAAGCTGGTGCTAACGGCATATCTGAACAACTTGGCTAACCCAAAAACAAAACCAGAACATAAAAAGGAGTACAGCAACAATATAATGGATGATGGCAGGTGTGTGTGTATTATTACTGTAGCATATGTGCTCATTTTGCATTTTAGACCCAGAACCTGTCTCCGATGCCTCTGGCAGACACAATTCAGTTGCGTTTGATAGGTGTGTTTCTTCATTTTGATTGGCTGAATGGGTGCAAAGAACTGCGCGCTCAAAAGATTTTTGCGCGAGACGGCACTTTGCCTGCATTTGTGCATGTACTGTTTGCACGCGCAATTGATCGGCAGAAGAAAAAAGCCGCAAGGATTGTAATTCCAGCGGTGATTTGCGCGCGCAAAAGGTTAACGCTTAGCGGAAAGATTTTCGCTTTGCGCGAGGCTTTTTGCGTGAAGAATGTAATATAGCCCGAGGTGGGTGTGGAAGAATAGCCATGTGGAGTTAACCTTTAACCCATCCACCAAGTCATTTTAGGCTTACAGCATTCCTGTGAGTGTAGCTTGTTTATCAAAATGGAAATTGGATTGTAAAAAGTGTTCTGAGAAGTTTTTTTGTGTTTTTTCTGGCACATTTAGAATAAACATGCTACGTGTATTTTGGCAATAGGAAAGCTACAATGAGTCAAACTTGATGTACTTCAGTATATCTCAGATGAAGTTCTGTGATTAAAGCTGACTGACTTATACGCTCTATAAAAGATGTGATAAAAGATAAAACACGTGTTTTTAAATAATTTAAAAAATATATACAAAAGAATAAACCACAAAATAATAAAACGTGCACATGTTTCAATAATTTTTTTAATTCAGTATTTAGACAGAGTGATAATACACAAAGTACAGTGCAAAGCAGACCTGGAGAGCTTACCATCTAACTGCAGTGACACAGGAAATAGAAAATCTAATGCTGTTATTGAAGTTACACTAGGTTAGATATATATTTGGTACCAGATGCAGCACCTGACAAATTAATGCTTTTTATTTGTCTCGCCTACCACTATAGGCAGAGCGAAGTTTATGGGATGAGATACAAAGACTAATAACCAATGGGAAGCAAAGATGGATTAGACCTGCAATTACAGCATACGTAGCTAGAGTTGGAAGGAGAAAGGAGACTGTCTATTCTGGTCATTTGTAGGAAGACAAACAGTGGAGACATTGCTTTATATTGCGAGCACTATACATCCAGAATGGTACTAACATAAAGAGTAGTTGTTGAGTGGGCGTGTTAGAATTCGATAGAGAAGTAGTTTTTCAAATAAGGATTTGACTATGTAATATACTGTTCTGTACATGGCAACATTTCTTAATGTTTCTGTTAACTGTATGTGTTGTATTCTCTTGTTTCAAGCCCTTTCATAACCACAGGGGACGCTTTGCCGTCCTGTTGGCAGGAGCGCTTAACAAGTGGATTTCTGCCATTCCCAGCCTGCCGGTCGCCATCATTGTCTCACAGGGGGACTGCCTGAGTTTAGGACGCCTGGCGACGGGAAGGGGTTAATTAAGGTAGCAGTAAAAAAAAAACCACAGGAACATAAGGGAAGCTGCAGACGTGTTTGTAGAAGAACTCAGACTGTGCTATCTTTATTTCTGTAGTTTTTAAAGTAGGGTTGCCAGATCGACCATGTTTCCCTGGACACATCCTACTATTTCATGCAGAGGGGAGCACAGGGTTATATGCTGCTTTGCAACATGTATAGTTCATATGCAACAGGAAGGAAATCAAGGCAGCTCACCTCAGATTATTTTCTGAATTCTTACTTGCAGCATATGGTTCTACACACTGCGATTGGCATTTTTCATACACTGCCCATCAGCATGAATAAATTGTATGTGTCCAGGAAAACATGGGCGGTCTGGCAAATCTAGTTTAAAGTATTTCCAATAGTTTAAAAAATATCATTAGGCAGACTTTAAACTTGGGTATTGCTTAGTTTAAATCACAATAGTTTATCCAGATAATTAGATACAAAAATAATCTCTATTTATTAAATAATACCGATTCATAAAAAATAGTTGGCCAAATAAATATGCAAAATAATTATTTAATATATTTTATGTCTTGGATGACTGGTCAGTATGGAATACATATTAGAATTTGAAGAAAGGGTTGTTGGTTTGGTTGTTATTCTATTTTGCAAGTCATTGAAAGTTACCATATATAAATGGGGTATATTTTTCTACAAGCAAAAAAAAATAAAATAATATGTACGAAAGAGAGGCATGTCATCTTTTATTCACCATGACTTGCATAGCGGATTGACAAATACCTATCCGTTTTGAGTTGTATTGATATTTTGGCTTGCAATGGATTTACATAATGCTTAAAATATGTGTACTTGCACCTGTTACTCCATTCACCTCTTAATGAGCCGTTTCTGTACAATAGCTAGACTTTGAAACAAGTTAGGGGCATCTTAGCTAAATGTTATCTGTATATCACTAAAGTATAATAGGTTAAATTGTAATAGCTCAAAAAAATAATAGAGTTTACATGCAGTTTAGCATTAACACAATTTTATATTTTTTTTAGCACAGCAATTTTCTTTGAAACATTCTCGAAGTTAGATCACCTAACAGTCTTTCCCAAACCTGTCCTCAGGGAGCATTAACAGGACAGATGTTAAGGATAACCTTGGGGGAATGTAGATTGAATATTGCATCATTGAGATTGAGCAGTAAACATTATCACATGTGTTGTACTTCAAATATCTTGCACACCTGGCTTGTTAGTGCTTCTGGAGGACAGGGTTGGGAAACATAGATCTAGCACATTTACTTTAATTATATAATGTATAAAAAGCATAGATGGTTAGCTCTCCAGATTACAGCCCCTTCTCCTTATTCTTTATCCCCAGCACATTACGTATTGCTAGCATTATATAAAAATAGTACTTTAGAGTAGAGATGCAAAAAACACATTCATTTGTTACAGGTTACATTTAACTAGGTAGTCTTAATTTTGTCTTGCAGTAACAAATGCATAACTTTGATTAGCTCAGTGTTTTAGTACCATGTAATGTTTCTTACGAAGATGTTTTAATGGTTGTGTTCTATAAACATTAAATTTATTTATTTATTTATTTATTTATAAAGGATTTTACCAGGAAGGATACATTGAGATTTCTCTCGTTTTCAAGTATGTCCAAAACCTTTTATGTGACAGTTTTAATACTTAAATATATGGAGTAGTCTCTTTAATGGTTCTAAAGTATACTAAACTTAAAGCAAGATTTACAAACATCCTTTATATTAGATTTCTTTAAGCACTGGGTACTATGTGTTTCATGTAGCAACAGAATATGTTTAGAAAAAGCATTATAAAAACCCTATTTGTGAATGAGGGGCAAACTATAAGCTTGAAGTTATCTTTAGTTTCCCCATGAATACAATGCATAGAATTCAAAGCACAAGTTAGTTGTACTATTTACACTTAATATTTAAGATTCAGAATTGCAAATGAAAAATATGTGAAAAGCAGACACTAATCTTTTGATAATTCATATCTAATCATATTTATGTTTTAGTTTTTTTGGAGATGTGGCAATGCAGCTTATTTCTATTGCAGTAAATGCTGCTTTGCATCATATATATATGAGAAGATTTTCATGGCAGAGAAGCTGTAAACTGTACCACATCTCACAAACATAAATGAAAATAAAACAATACGGGTTATTTCCCAACCGCTGATGGCCACCGTTGTTGCAAACAACAATAAAAATCTCTGTTATTGCAACTACAATGAACTTCGGCAATTCAGAAAAGAAAATTCTACAACGTCAGAAGTTGCTACAAACAACAGGGAGCAACATGAAACAATGGTACCACTGTTATTCTTCCATAAAATTAGTAAGTTAGTCTCCTATTATCCTTGTTCCACCATTGTTTACAACTCCGGTGACTACAATTCATCAAATTTAAAGTGACTATCTTCATTGAACCAACTTCATTGGTTTTGAGAGGAACCACTCTAAATACAACACAAAAACTCTACATTACTTGTCTGAAACACTAATGGGAACTAGACTGAGAACTGTGTTAAATAGGTTCAGCAGAAACTATGGTGGAATCACCA
Source organism: Leptobrachium leishanense (assembly GCA_009667805.1). Lineage (NCBI taxonomy): Eukaryota > Metazoa > Chordata > Amphibia > Anura > Megophryidae > Leptobrachium > Leptobrachium leishanense. The sequence goes on along the minus strand of CM019064.1, from coordinate 181,544,450 downwards.
TTGAACAATACGCTGAGACTTATGCTAGACAACTTCGGCAAAAACTACAGTAGAAAAAACCAGTTCTCTAAATAGTTCCATAAATAGAGAAATCACAGTTCTACAATACTTAATACACCGAAGTTCGCCTAAGTAAATTCACCATTCACTCAATGAAAGGACAGTGAATAACCCCTAAATGTCTTTGTTTTATGAACCAGTTTCCAATTTTATAAAAGCAGTTGTAGTTGCATATATAAGCGGTAGCACACCTTGCGAGTTGAGAAACCACAAGCACAAACTGAGTTTGTTTCTGATCATTTGTGAATATTAAGTGGAGGGATTGTAATGATACAGTACAAAACAGGAAATAATCTGTCAAGGTGGAGCATGATATTAAAATAATTTTAAAATTATAGTCCTATTTTTTATTCAACAATTGTGCAATGATCTAAAATGTTGTAGATTTAACATCCTTCTCTTGATCCCTTCAGTGTTTTTTTCTCAAATTTTTGCCCTTACTATACCATCTCTATAAATTTTCTTGAAAGCGTTAGGAAGGCTTCTCAGTTCAGGAACCATTGCCTCTGAATAAAGAATAGGAAGTGGGTTTCAATTCTGCAATTCAAGGAGGAGAAGACCAAAGGTGTTACAGTATTTATAATGGTATCAAAGTAGAAAAAAATATAGCTTAGTATTTCACTGTTAATGTGTCCCTAGAACATTCTGTGCCTGTCAGTGTCATCACTAAATTTCTCCGTAACCAAAAAATGAAATACCAGTCTGGACCCGATCAAATCCCAGCAATGCTGCTGAAAATCAGTGCGCCGGCAATTGCAAAGCCTGTCGCAACCCTAATCAATGAAACACTGGCGACTGGATACATACCCAAACTCTGGAAGACTGCAAGGGTGGTACCTATCCATAAAAGTGGAGACAATACTTTGGTATCCAACTACCGCAACGATATCACTGCTCCCTGTAATGTCAAAAATTCGGGAAAAATGTGTCTACACTAAATTACGTGATTATTATCAGTATCGGAACTATTTAACCCCAGATCAATCAGGCTTTCGTCCAAATCATTCAACTACAACTGCCCTTTTAAAAGTTTGTAATGATATCCAAGCGGGCATGGAACAAGGAAATCTAACTGGAGCCATCTTCCTTGATTTTGCCAAGGCCTTTGACACAGTAGACCATGGCATCCTATTACAAAAACTTAAAAACTCCGGTATTGCTGGTAGCACGCTAACCTGGTTCCAATCATATGTGTCTGATCGGTCGCAATATGTGTCCATTTCTGACAGTACTTCCCTCCCAGTCATGTGCGGTGTACCCCAAGGCTCGATACTTGGCCCCCTGCTATTCACAATATTCATAAATGATCTGCCCAATGTCTGCAAAGCCTCAACTGTACATATGTACGCAGATGACACTGTAATCTATACCAGCAAACCAAATCTCCCGCAGCTGAAGGCAGTGCTGCAAGAACAATTCACAGGGGTAGAAAAGTGGATCGCAGATAACAACGTTTTTCTAAATACTGACAAAACTGTTACAATGCTCTTTGGAACAGCACCTAAACTACACAAATTGCAAACACCCCATCTATGCGTCAGGACAAGATCAAATGACACGCTTACTACAGTCACTTCTCTCAAATATCTAGGTATGTGGTTAGACCCAAATCTATCTTTTGGCCCCCACATCGAAAAACTCTCATCTAAACTCTACCCCAAACTAGGTGCCCTGTGCAGAAACAAATCCTGCCTGAGCCCCACGGTAAGAAAGCAGATTGTATAACAAATGCTTATGCCAGCCATTGAATACGGAGATGTAGTGTATGCAGCTACCCCTCAAACACACCTCCAGAAACTTACTACATTGTATAACTCATTCTGCTGCTTTGTGCTACAAAGTAACTACATGACCCACCATTGTGACATGTTAAAAGAACTAAACTGGCCATCGCTGGAATCTAGACACTCTTCACCTTTCCAACCTGGTGTTTAAGAGCTTTTCTGGGAAGCTACCACCCTACCTAAATAGACTGCTTGCCTCAGCAGTTCCCTCATCCTAGAACCTCAGATCCAGGACCAGCACCTTACTTGCAATACCGCAATACAAAAAGAAAGTGGCTCGATCCTCATTTTCCTACAGAGCACCGCAAATATGGAATAACCTCCCAGACGCCATCAAATCTTCCCCCAGTCTAAAGTCCCTTAAGACTTCCCTATTAACATACCTCAATACGGAATGCACCTGTAAACATGTAACATAGTGACTTTATTTCCAACATATTTATTTTTCTGTTAATCTGTATATTTGGTCTTGTGTTAATATCTTGCATTTTACTATTTTGTATTTCTGTAACCACTCAATGTTCTTGAACCCAGGACATACTTGAAAACGAGAGAAATCTCAATGTATCCTTCCTGGTAAAATCCTTTATAAATAAATAAATAATTCTATGGTGGTTACAGTGTTTGGGTTCTCAAGTCTACCAGATTCCCAAAATGCATCGTGGGTATGGATACAATACATATGGCACTATCATGTTATTCAAGGAAATATTAGCCCACTCAGACAGCAGTATGTCAAAAGGAAAATCCTAAATCTTGTGCTATTTTCTAGAACATAAGATATGTAGACACTGGACAACATACAATAATACTATACTCCTCTGCGCATGTGCATGGTGTGGGCGTGCTGCGGCGGTTGGGTGCGCACGCAGCCAACCGCCGCAGCACGCCCACAGGATGCTGTGGAGGTTGGATGCGCGCGCAGCCGGGTGCGCGCGTGCCACCCGCTGCAGCACGCCCAAAGCGTGTTACGGAGGTTGGATGTGCGCCCAGCCGAGTGCGCACGCAGCCACCCGCCGCAGCACGCCCACCGCACGCAGCCAACCGCCGCATCCAGAAATAACTTGAGGCGGGCAAAAACGCCTCAGACAAAACGGAGCGGAGCGGGGACCGGAGAGCGGAGGAGAGGGGAGCGGGGCGGAGGGCAGCGGAGAGGGGAGCGGAGTGCAGAGTGGAGCGGGGAGCGCAGAGTGGAGAGCGGAGTGGAGCCGGGAGCGGAGAGGGGAGCGGAGCGGGGAGCGCAGAGTGGAGAGCGGAGTGGAGCGGGGAGCGGAGTGGAGCGGAGAGCGGAGCAGCACAAGAGCAGAGCACACTTATCAATAGACTGCCCTCTGGGCAGGTTTTCCACTTGGTACAATAATAAGGCAATATTCAGAAAGTAAATGTAACTGTTCACAAGCATAAATGACTCTGTTGTATTGTAATAAAATACGAAAAATGGTATGTAGGAAATCTAACCCAAAAAGAACGACAATGTGTAATTGATATTATAAAATAGCTTCTCACCTAAGTAAAATAATTGTACCACAGAATAAAGATTTAAAAGACTCGAGGCACTGCATTTCGGAGAGCAGTGCTTGTTAGGGATCCTATGATGCTTTTGTCAAGGCCTTGCTGTAATGACAATAAAAAGAGAGTGAGTTATATGGTCAGGCATTTAGATAAAGGAAACTATTTAGTACTCCCATTGATCTAAATTAAAAACATAAACCCTCACGAACCAAAGCCTTGCAGCCTTGTTGCACATTAAGGACCAGAGCAATTTTTTTAACCCCTTAGTGACTGAGCGGTTTAACCCCTTAAAAATTTTAAAAAATAAACGGTTGAAAAATAAGGAAAGAAAATATATTAACCCCATAGTGACCGGGCGGTTTTACAAAACTCTGTCCGAAAGTCCCCTCTGCTGGTTTTAAGTTTCTGCGCTGTTTGAGTTTAGGTCAAATTTTCCTCTTACTCGTTTATGCAACCCACACATATTATATACCGTTTTTCCCGCCATTAAATAGACTTTCTAAAGATACCATTATTTCCATCATAACTTATAATTTACTATAATTTTTTTTTAATGAATATGATGAAGAAAATGAAAAAAAAAACACTTTTAAAAAATGTAATCCCCAAAATCTACAACCGCCAAAAAAGACCCCGGCTAATAGTTTCTAAATTTTGTCCTGAGATTAAAAATATCAAATTTTTACATATTTTTGCTTTTTAACCCATACACTGCTGAGCCAGTTCATCTCTGATCGCTGAGCTCATTTTTCACCATTTATGCTCATCATGTTTAAACATCAATTAAAGCCCTATTTTATTACATCCCCCAGACAAGATTTCATTTTTAAAAAAAAACACTTTAATTATTTTTTTGTTATTATTTTTTTCTTACACCAAACCTGTTTTGTATCATTAGAAAGGCCATGATCAGACCCTCTAGCTGCCACAAATCAGGAGATACAGGGATTAAAAGGTTCCCCCTATCTCCACTTGGCAGCTAGGGGGTTAACTGGCCCACTGACGTCATCGCACCAGTGACGTGCGGTGAGGTCAGTGGCTGGTGAGGCACTGGCTAGTATCAGAGCCAGATATACACAGGGTTACGCAGTCGCAATTTACGCATTTGATTATTGTTATATAGGAGAATAGAGTTTCACTATTCATAAAGTAAAGTTTGCATTTTTTTTTTACAGTTCTACGAGCATGCACTTACAATACTGACTAATAGAGGGCGCTATTACACCTTTTACTTTAAAGTAAAGTTCGCACATTGTTTTTTAGTTCTAGGAGCATGCACTTACAATACTGACTAATAGAGGGTGCTATTACACACATGCTGACTGCTGAGCTCTGCCTGCCTGCCCCCCCCATGACAGATGAGGACAGTCACATGACTGTCCTGCGTCAATTAATCCATGGGGAGCTCTGCATCCCATGGGGGGCGTTTGTTTAAAAAAAAGAATTGCTTGAGACCAATGGAGCTTTCCCATTGGCTCAAGCTTTCAATTGCTCTCAGTTCCTCTGGAGGCACTGAAGAGCGTAGAACCAGGAAGTCAGCTTGAGCTATGCAATTAGCGTAGCGTTCAGCTGTGCAAATTGCATAGGCTATGCTGGCTCAGTGCTGCCCCTGCTGTCTGTGTAGTGAATCACACACATACACACCAGCCGGCAAACTGAAAGTACGGGGGAAAAAAGCAGAGGACAGAGAAGCACAGCGAGGGAGCATGGAGAGGTGAATATGAGAACTTTTTTTGACGAATAACATTTTATTTACAGATTAAATATACATACATGTCATTACAGCACAATGAATACATTAATTTACTGGAATGGCGGAGGAGGCCCTGCCACCCCTGACTGCACGTCCCTGCATTGCACATATGGTGACGACGTCAGTGGGTGGGGGGTGACCCGGAGGCTTGGCTGACATCCAAGGATTTGAATCACATTTCGGTGCAGATTGGCTCCAAATTGCGATCCGGCACCTAAGGGGTTAAAGAGAGGTACTGCTGAAAAGGGGAGCCTCTCCCCTTTCCAGCGGTACCTTTTCTTTTTTTTTTCTCGGTGGAGCGGTTTCCTAAACCCACTTTCCTAAACCCCACTGCAGGCACTGAAGGGCGCCTAGTGATGACGTTATCGCAATTGCCAGGCCCTTTGAATAGGTGGGGCAGACTTCTAGCCTGCCAGACCATCGCGGGTGACCAGACAGAGAGGTGTGTATAGGGAGGGAGGGAAGTTAGAAGACCGCGACGTAGTACGTCCGTGGTCGTTAAGGGGATTTCCGCACTGGACGTACTATGTACCTCTGTGGTCTGGAAGAGGTTAACATGTTCACCTGTGAATTTCTGCATTCTGATTTTATACACACCCACATATTATATACAGTTTTGTAACGGATGGATACAGCTTTTTATCAATGAACAATATAATTTCTTTTAACCCCTTCCCGACCGCTGACGTACATAGTACGTTCAATCGGCAAGTCTCCTCTAGACCCGCTGACGTGCATTTTTTTTTTAAAAAAAAACGTTTTGTTCTTTTAAAATTTTAAGGGGTTAAATATTTTTTTTTGCTAAGTAAGCAGAATGGAGCAGACACCTACTGGGGTAGTGGGGTAGTAGTGGCACAGAGACTGCCCCACACATATAATGTTCCTCTTCTCCATCTTTATCTGCAATATATCTCTTTCACTCCTTCTATCTTCATTTGTCTCTTATTCTCTATCAGGTTTATTCAAATAGAGCCAAATTGGCCCCGAAAGTGTACCGAATAGTGAATTTCCCCGTACGGTGCAATTTCATGGCCATTTAGCTATTCAAAAAAACTACAGCCACAAAAATTGATAATATGGATAATATTTCTTTGTTTTATATCTTTAAAATAACCTCCACCGGGATATGAACATTCCGCCCTTCCGGTTTAATGGAGGTGTGTTCCAGTGGATACAGGGAGAAGAACGTGTGGAACACAAGCATTTTTAGGAAGTTAAGAACGTAATGAGTAGGAACCGATAGTGCGCATGTGCGAAGGGTGACGATAGACGATTGGATCGAACAGCGGATGAAGGACGGGTAAGGCTAGGGTCAGACTGAGGCAGTGCGAACGCGCGTTCTGGCGCACATAATCACGGCCGCACTAGCAGCAGATGACGGGCAATGACAGCCAATATACGAAGTACGGTCGCACAAAAGTCCGGCCGCGCAACGCAAGTGGAAAATGAACGCATTTTTTCGAGAACGTTAAACCGCTGCTACTGACGTACAGAGTGCGCTGCGGCCGCATAGCAGCGTGTGTGCGTGATTAGGAGATGTCAGATTCTGCTAGTGTGCGGCCAACATAACGTTCAAACAGCCGGATTTCCCTAGACTTCTTTTTACCCCATCGTCATGAAATACGTCCAGAATTGCGCATCGTCTGACCACTTAAGCGTATTCCGTGAAAAAATGCGTGCGCACGCATCGACGTACATTTTGACGGTGGCCGCAGAAAATGCGCTCATCTGTCCCTAGCCTTAAAGACTCAACTTCGCGTAGGTCATCAGAAGCCGACTGAGGAAGCATAAGACGGGAAGGAATCTTGCAGCGAAACGCATCTCGGCGAAAACTGAGAGATTTGGTGAAGTTTTCCTTTTTTTCTATTTTAATAAATGTTTTTTAATACTCCGCTGGCATCCTTCTACGGTTCATCCTAGGAATATTGGGATTGACCATATACGCGCTATGAATAGCGCGTATATGGTCTTAAAACCACGTGAGTGGGTACCATTTGAGAATTTATTGGTGTTTATATAAATGTACATATCTGCACCATTGGGCCGATCTCTTGTGTTTTTTTGAGGACAAGAAGATACCAATTACCCATATTGTGCCCATTAAAGACATCTATAAGAGAAGACAATAGCGTGGCCGAAACGACCCGCAAGCCCTCTTTCTCTGAGAGCCCAGCTTGGCTCAGAGTAATGTGAGTGAAAAATAGATGGATATGTATATGTATATACAGTCAGGTCCAGAAATATTGGGACATCAACACAATTCTAACATCTTTGGCTCTATACACCACCACAATGGAGTTGGAATGAAACAAACACAATGTGCTTTAACTGCAGACTGTCAGCTTTAATTTGAGGGTATGTACATCCAACTCAGGTGAACAGGGTAGGACTTACAGCAGTTTGCAGATGTGCCTCTCACTTGTTAAGGGACCAAAGGTAATGGGACAGAATAATAATCATAAATCAAACTTTCCCTTCTTAATACTTGGTTGCAAATCCTTTGCAGACAATCACAGCCTGAAGTCTGGAACGCATAGACATCACCAGATGCTGGGTTTCATCCCTGGTGATGCTCTGCCAGGCCTCTACTGCAACTGTCTTCAGTTCCTGCTTGTTCTTGGGGCATTTTCCCTTCAGTTTTGTCTTCAGCAAGTGAAATTCGTGCTCAGTGGGATTCAGGTCAGGTGATTGACTTGGCCATTGCATAACATTCCACTTCTGTCCCTTCAAAAACTCTTTGGTTGCTTTTGCAGTATGCTTTGGGTCATTGTCCATCTGCACTGTGAAGCGCCGTCCAATGAGTTCTGCAGCATTTATGAGTTATGTTAGAATTGTGTCAATGTCCCAATATTTCTGGACCTGACTGTATAACATACAGGGTGCGCTATGTTACTTTTTTAATTTTTTCAACTTTTCGGTACCATCATAACGAGGCTGTGAATATACTGAAAATATTGTGAAGGTATATACGTTTCTTCATTTTCCGGTGATAATAACTGGTCATTTGGTGTATTGTAAGCCTATCATAACTCATACTGTACTATTGTCACAAAAATAGCAAAGAAATGTCAATGAAATGCCCTGATGTTCGGTGGTTTCATTTGGCAGGTTTAATCAGGCGAATTCCATAGGTTTCAATGTTAAAAATATTCCAGTTTTGGAAGGGGCGTGGCTTCCAAACGCATGGCTGCCTGATCCTTCGGCTCCCCGCTGCACGGCCGAAAATTCCTCTTTTTTCCCACCAGTAAGCACCCCGATCACCCTCATTTCCACAGGGACACAATCTCTATGGGGCCCCCCACCTCCCTGCGCCGACAGACGCAGAAAACGGCCCCGATTTTTAATAAAAAGGGCCGAGACGATACACACGGACAGGAGAAGGATTCCAACATGGCGGCCCCGCGGGTCCGCAGCCCAGCCACATCAGCGGACTTGGACACGCTTTTCAACCGCCTCCAGGCCTCTTTTAAGGATGAGCTGGCCTCCCAGTTGGCTGCATTGAAATCTGAACTCGGTACACTCACCTCCCGCACCTTGGACCTGGAGGAGACTGTGCAGGGCCTGGAGGCCTCCCACGCTGACCAACAAACGGAGGTCCGGTCGCTGCAGGCCCAGGTCACAGATCTACAAGCTGCTGTTGAAGATTTGGGCAACAGATCACGACGTAACAATGTACGGATCCGTGGCTTAATGGAAACTATTGGCCCAGATACGCTTCATAAAACCCTCCAAACCATCTTCCTGAAGTTACTCCCCAAACTGGACCCTGAAGATCTCCACTTTGAACGGGCTCACCGGGCCCTGCGCCGTCGTCCGGGTAATGATGCACCCCCGAGAGATGTTATAATCCGCTTTCATCGCTTCCCGGTTAAAGAGCGTATCATGGCAGCGACACGACGCACCCCTTTGCATTACCAAGGGACCTCGCTCCAGATATACCATGACCTGGAGCCTGTCACCCTCTCCCGTAGGTGGGAATGGAAGCCCGCTACCGATATGCTTCGGGATCGGAGATTACGATTTGCCTGGGGGTTCCCCTTTAAGCTGCTCCTGCTCCAGGAAGAGGGGGTTCGTCCATTTTACACCCTGAACGCCATGCAGGCCTTTCTTGAATCTCAGCTGGAGGGCTCTCCGGTGGCCCCGGCACGAGCTTTCTCGTATGATCGTCCCTCTGAAGGTGACTGACAGACTGGACGGGCCTTGAACTTTTGGCCTCTAGTTTTATTGCCCTTCATGGACTGAATTCAGGGGTCCCCCTGGAACTTTCTCTCGGAAACAGGGTTATCCCCTCCTTGAATTTTCTGGTTCGACTTTTTGTAAGGCGGGCGGCACAATTTTTGCCGCATATTTTCCTGCCTCGACCCCTGCAGTGGAGTTCTGACTGTTTTTGTCATATTTTACCTGTTACGTTTATATATTTTTACAAGTTCCTTCCTCGTTTCACGGATTGGGGATTTGTAAGCCCAATCCTTTAATTTGTTTTGCGTTTTTTGAAGTGACATATTTTTGCCGCATTTATTTTAGTTAAATTTTCTTTCTTCTTTTTTTTTTTTTTTTTTCTGAGTGTATTATTGTTGTTATTCCTCTCTTTGCTTTTCTTTTCCTTCTCCCTCCTTTCTTTTTGCCTCTTTCCCCCCCTCCTCACCGCACCACAATGGCGCCCCCAATTGCTCCTGCCCGAACTGCTGTGGACTGCTTGCAAATGCTCTCTATCAATGCTCATGGCCTCAATTCTCCCCAAAAAAGACGGACTCTCCTGCGACACCTTCGACGGATGAAGACGGACGTCGCTTTTATTCAGGAGACCCATTTTTCCTCCACTAAACCTCCATCATTGAAGGACTCTAGATTTCCGACGGGATTCTTTGCTTACAATTCCGTTGCCCCTAAGAAAAATGGGGTGGCAATTCTAATACGTAAGAACTGCCCGCTAAAAGTTCTCTCCTCCGTGGCAGACCCGGAAGGCCGCTTTCTAAAACTCCATTGTACACTCTCTCATCTATCCCTCACAGTGCTAAACATTTATGCACCCCCCACACCGGATGCTGCCTTCTGGTTGACGCTGTCCTCTCATATGCCAACTTCCACTATGTGCCGTACAATACTTGCTGGAGACTTCAATGCTACACTATGCCCAGCTGTAGACCGCACCTCTCCGATTCATGTGTCACATCCATCAGATAAATTGTTGCTTTCTTTTTGCACTCAACATGCTCTGTTAGATGTTGATCATGCTCTGCTAGATCTATGCTCTGCTAGATGCGACTCCAACACCCTTCGGTCAAGGACTATACTTTTTTTTTGCACCCACATCATACATACTCCAGAATTGATCTGTTTCTCCTGTCACGTGACTGTCTCCCTTTTATCAACCGCACGGCTATTCACTCGATCACATGGTCCGATCATGCAGACGTCACCATGTCGTTTCGGATACCAAACTATCATTCACACTGGGCATGGAAACTGAATGAATCTCTATTGCATAATGCCGACCTGCGGGCCTCTATTGGCGATGCAGCCCGGGAATATTTCGATCTCAACACAGACTCTGTCGACTCACCTGTTACCATCTGGGCTGCGCACAAAACCGTTCTTAGAGGGCACTTGCTACACACCATAAAAGGGCCAAGCTCGCTCAACTCACCGCCCTTCAAGCTCAGCTTTCTCGCAGAGAATGACAACACAAGGCTTCCCCGTCGCAGACCACCTTTCAAGATCTCCAACAAACCAGGACTGAACTTCGAGCGTTGCTTGTGGCTGATACGGCTAAAGCCATGAAGTATACAAAACACATGTATTATGAAAAAAGTAACAAAGCGGACTCCATGCTGGCACGTAAACTACGCTCCCAATACAACGAGCGGATCATCCCGCGCATACGAACCATGAAGGGCACGGTTGTCACTAACCCCGAAGATATAGCGTCTGGATTTGAAACAATGCTACAGGGCATATACAATCATGCTCCTCATCAGACTAGTAAAGACCCTGCTCTCCGTGACCAAATTCGTCAATTTCTTCAAAAGGCTGACCTCCCAAAACTCACGAACCCACAGTCGGAGAGGCTGGAAGCCCCAATAACGGAGGAGGAAGTGGCGGCAGCACTCAAATTGCTCAAATCTGGTAAGGCCCCTGGCCCTGACGGGTACACTTGCTTATATTATAAAACTTTCTTGAACATCTTTCTCACCCCGCTCACCAAGCTGTACAACTCCCTTATGGAGGGTGAACCCCTTACGGCCGACATGCAATCCTCCACTCTTGCCCTTATCCCGAAACCGGGCAAAGACCCCCTAGACCCTCTCAACTACCGTCCTATAGCAATGCTAAATATCGATTACAAGATCTTTACTAAAATATTAGCCACCAGATTAAACCCTCTTCTCCCCACTCTCATACATGCGGACCAAGTAGGATTTGTCCCCCACAGGCAGGCCAGAGATAATACCCGCCGCTGTATTGACCTTATTTGGGTAGCTCAGACGTCTCGCCTCCCAACGCTATTTCTCTCGTTAGACGCCGAGAAGGCGTTCGACCGCCTCACCTGGCCTTTCATGTTACACACCTTAGCACATCTAGGGATACATCAGTCATTTCAGACTGCCATCACTGCCCTTTATGACTCCCCGACAGCGCTCCTCCCCCTACCTGGGGCCTGCCCTCGTCGCTTTAATATCCGCAATGGGACTAGGCAGGGCTGCCCTTTGTCCCCACTACTGGTCGCCCTCTGCATAGAACCTCTTCTGTCCGCAATTAGGCATCACCCAGACATCACCGGTATTACGGTGGGGGCAAACAAATATAAGGTAGCAGCATATGCGGATGACCTTTTCCTTACCCTGAGCCGCCCTATGCGCTCACTTCCATACCTCTTTGAACTATTGGACACTTTTGCCTCCCTCTCTGGTTTTAAAATTAACACACGTAAATCCACCGCTTTCCCAATTCATCTCCCTGACTCGTCGTCCGACCTCCTAGCCCTCAATTTCTCCCTTCCTATATCCTCTTCTCCGCTGACATATCTCGGCCTGAAACTGTCCCCGCACCTGGACCAACTCTATGACCTTAACTACACCCCCTTGCTCACCCAAATCAAAAAGGATATAGACTCTTGGCAGGATATGTCCATATCCTGGCTAGGGAGGCTGAACTCAATCAAAATGAACGTTTTGCCGCGCCTTTTATACCTGTTTCAGTCCTTGCCTATTCCCGTCCCCCGAATGCCCTGAAATATTTGCAGCAACGTATTGACAGGTTTGTGTGGTCGGGGCGACGACCCCGCATTGGACAGAATCTTATGTACATCCCAAAAACATCAGGAGGTCTTGCTCTACCAAACCTTAAACTATATTTGAGTGCTGCCCTGCTGACTCAGATTGCCGAATGGCACCTCCCGATTGTCCAGAAACGCTGGGTTGATATTGAAAACGATATGATGCTTCCTGATCTGTTCCCATTTTTCATGTGGCTTCCGAAAATGGCGAGAAAAGATCGGCATCTACGCTCCCCTCTGGTTTCTCATTCCCTCTGCACATGGGACATACTGTCCAGAAAATTCTCGCTCACTGCCGAGATCTCCCCGCTTCTCTCGCTGTATCGCAACCCGTGGTTCCTCCCCGGTATGACACCGCAAGATTTCAGTGTATATGATCAAGGGGATGTCTCCCGTGTTGCGGACTTGATGGTGGATGGACACCTTAAAACATTTGCAGATATAGCCAGCAAACTGCCACTCACATCCAGAGACTTCTTCCGCTACCTCCAGCTCTCCAGTTTCGTCTCGCAAGATCACATCAAACAAGCGGCGACATTGACACCCACATGGTTTGAAAAGCTGTGCCTTCGTGGTATGACCTTTAAAGGCACGATCTCTTCAATGTATCAATCACTAGTCCTACATGGCCATCCAGGTCATTTCCCATATACTGTATGCTCAAATGGCAAGCGGACATTGGAGAGGAGCTTGATGCAGAGGAGTGGTCTGAGATCTGGGAAGCCAACTTTAAATCATCAGGCTGCATCACCCACATGGAACAAAGTGTTAAGACTCTCTTCCGCTGGTACCTTACCCCGGTGCGCCTACATCACATGCATGCTATCCCAAATGGACTATGCTGGAGGGGCTGCGGTCAACTTGGGACTTATTACCATCAATGGTGGTTGTGCCCTAAACTTCGTCCGTATTGGGCTACATTGGCGGATTGGCTTCATCAAGCTCTTGAAAGGCCGGTGGAGATCAATCCATGGACGTTCCTTTTGTTCCATCCTGTGGAAAGGCTACTACGATTCGAAAACAAACTCATCGCTCGAGTCACCTTAATCGCTCGCAGAGCCTTGGCAAGGCACTGGAATCAACCAACACTCCCTTCCTACCCGGAACTCCTCGAAATGTTCACAGAGGCACGTATGATGGAGCAACTCACGGCTCAGATTCATGACATGGCCATGCATGGCTTGGATGCCCGGCGCTGCCATAAGAGACGGGACTATGGCACAGACTCCTCTTCACGGAGGCAAATACTCCTTCCTACCCTTACCCCCTTCCCTTTCTTTCTCCTCTTTCTCCTTTCTATATAATTTATTTTCATTATTTTTTACTTTACTTTATTTTTATTTCATTTCTCTATTTTTTATATTTTTCTCCGTATACAGCACTTGTGTTAATGTCATATTATAAAAAATTAATAAAATACAGAATTTAAAAAAAAAAAATTCCAGTTTTTATTGAATAATTTTTAACCGTTTATTCTTTTAATCTGCAGCAAAAAGGCACATTATTTATTTAATTTTAGGCATTTTTCAGCAAAAAAATTCTGATTTGTTTTTTTAAGTATTTTTTTTTCTGTAAATACGTAGCCCCGCTGGTGTCAGGAGGAGAAAAAAAATTGACTCGTGGGAACGATTTTGCAGATCGTGGGGATGATCTGCTAAATCGTTCCTACGAGTTACTTTTCTTTTCCTTCTGCATGCGCCCGCTAAAGATAGCCGACCTCTCCTCCCCGATCCCTCCACCTCAGCCAGAGTTGCAGCTACTCACAGCTCTCCCTGGTCGGCTGCAGGGGAGTGCTAAGACCCTCTGTCCCCTGTTTTACAGTCCCGAGTTGGTGGCTTGGCCTGTTAAGCCCCGTTTGATAAGCATGAGGTTCCTGATTTAATTCCCTGTGTAGCTGTAAGTTTTTTAATTTTTTTATATATATATTAGGGATGTGCGTCTCGTACGATTCGTTTTTCTCATGAAAGGGGCCGATTCGATGCTTCGGATTCTTCCGATGTTCCGAACCGGACCGGCAGCGAAATACACACCATCCGAAATATTTCCCGATACGAAACGAAAAAAAATCTTTATTTCGTATGGACATGAAATTTGTAAAATCGCAAGTCATTTTCGTTCTATTCGAGATTTCGGTTCCGTTTCGGTTAATTTCGGACAATGTATTTTTGTATCATTTCGAGTCCGTTTCGGTTCCGTTGCTGATTTTGTAATGCCCGAGGGCCCGGGGGTAAAGGCGGGCCCGGATGCTGGGTTACATGGTGGTGTGTCTCGCAGAGCCTGCGCTAATCCCCTTCCCCGGTCACTGCTGGCTGGGAATTTCGTGTTAGTTCCGCCCATTATTTAAATTATCCTCCCCGTGTGGCTGGAGCAGCTGCTTCCGGCCTGGTGAGTGGGAGGGCGCACAGGAAGAGGCAGCGGTGCCTGGCTGAGCCATGTGCTGGCTCATGCTGCTCCTGTTACAGCCAAGTGAGGAGGAGATTAAGCAGCCCATGCCCTGCAGGAACAGAGGCCAGGTGAGTTATCACACTGCCTGCCCAGCTGCCCCTCTCCCTGTCTACTCTGTCCCTTTCATGACACACACACACACACACTAGACATGTGCATCCGTTTTAGTACTAAAACGATTTAGTCCGAATTTTCGGATAATTTAGTTTTAGTATGACTCAAGAGATACGAAACTGCTCAGTACAAAAAACAAAAGAAACTAAAATAAAATGCACTAGATTTTAGTTTCAGTCCTTTTTGTGATATTACTTTGATGAGTGAAGGAGACCAGTATTGAACGCAACATCGCAAAGCTACAGAAAAGGTTTGTATGTGTAATCCTTCCCGACCCAAACCCGAAAATCTGACAGTGATAGAGCTCCAGAATACTCACTCACAGACAGCCAGCACAGGAGAGGAAACCTTAACTTAACCCTTGCATGTCTATGAGGCAGGCAAGATGATAAAAGCAGCTGGAGAAGGAAAACATTCAAATAAATCACACTGAAAGCTAATGACAGAGGAGGGCTGAATAGTAAAAACCCCTTTATAACAAGCAGCGCTGGGAGAAGAGAGTCTGTTATCTCCCCTCCCGCTCTGCATAATAGGGGCTTAGGTCTGATACATTTTATATTATCCAGGAGCACTAGCCCTCTTTCCTCATCTATAATACACGTTTTATATAAAGTCCCTCTCCTCTCCCAATGCTGCTTGTTAGAAAGTTTTTTTTTATGTCTGATACATTTAGTATCCAGCTCTCACAGTTACTCTGTCATGAGCCTTTAGTGTGATTTATTTGAATGTTTTCCCTAGATTTAAAGTGCTTTATTTTATTATAAAAATCTATTTGCATCAGTCATCTCTTCTCTGAGCTTTCAGACAGATTTACGTTAATATTTTCCCTCTCCCCTGCTTTTATTTTCCTGTGTCTCCCCCACAGAGATACAAAGTTTAAGTAAAAGTTCCCTCTCCTGTGCTGGATAAGCATTGCATTTCGAAGCTCTGCACCCTCCACATGCCAATGCAGTTCTATAAAGAGAGGGGCATTAATTAATGCAGGTGGATGTTGTATACATTATACGGAGAGGAGCCTTTTTTTTTTTAGCCCTTTAAATCCAGTGGCTGTGAGCGCTGAGATCGGCTGCTTGTTATATTATCTCTCAGTAAAATGTATCAGGCTCAGCTGTTACAGTAACTGACTGTAACAGCGCTCAGAGTTTCAGTAAAACAAGGAAATAATATTGTTCTAACCTCTTATATATATATAAAAATATTATTTACTAGTTTTACTGAAACTCTGAGCACTGTGATGAGCAGCAGTCAGTTACTGTAACAGCTTTGCCTGGCACATTGTGCTGAGAGTGAGTGATACTGTAACATGCAGCGATCTCAGCCCTCTGAGGAGCCACTACAATAGTAATTGTATCCACTGGTTTTCGGATGAATGAAATTAGTTTTCATACTAAAGTACTGAAAACGAATTTCTTTAGCAACTAAATAAATTGCATTTTAGGACTAATCCATCAGTTCAAAATGATATTTTGTGCTGTGCACATGTCTAATACACACATCTCCCCTGCTTTGAAGGAGAATCATCTGTTTTCAACTCCTGCTGGACCAGCACACTGGCAGATACAGGAGCAGCAGGAACGATGGCATTAAAGCACAACTTAAGCAGAATGCAGTGTGGTGCTCAGATACCTGGTCCAGCAAGAGTTAAAAACAGAAGATTCAAAATTACAGCAGGGGAGTTCTCTCATACTTATTTCACTGTTACTGCCCCCACTGGGAGGTTATTCCAGGTATCTACTACTCTTTCTATATCACTGTTACTGCCCCACTGGGAGGCTATTCCATGTATCTACTGCCCTTTCAATACCCGTAGGGCAAATCAGTATCTACAAGGGTTGTGGCGGAGGACAAAAAGTGAGATAAAAAGCCTCCACACTATAATAAGTGTGTTTATTACTGCTTTGCCCTACGGGTCCCAAGCATCCACTGCAACTGGTCATCATGCCTAGCTCCTAGCTGATGAGGGTCCAACAAACCCGAAACAGCGCTGTCCTAGGAGTGACTTTAACCAGTTGCATAAACCTTATCTCTGCTAGAAATCCACAGTGTGGCATAGCATTGATTTTAGGGTTCTGTGTAATAACAGACCCAGGATGCAGAAAAGTGAGACAGATGTCATTTGCTTATCCTACCCAGAATTCCTTGCTGCATATGGGGAATGTGGCACAGGAGCTCTGGGATGCAATTCATCGAATTGCTGTGATGTGCAAGTGGCTTCTGCAATAACAAACACACTTATCATAGTGTGGAGGCTTTTTATCTCACTTTTTGTCCTCCACCACAACCCTAGTGTATATATATACACTAGGGTTGTGGTGGAGGACAAAAAGTGAGATAAAAAGCCTCCACACTATAATAAGTGTGTTTATATATATATATATATATATATATAAAAATTACAGCCACACAGGGAATCAAACCAGGAACCTTGTGCTTATCACACGGCTTAACAGGCCAATCCACCAGCTCGGGACTGTAAAACAAGGGTCTTTCATGGTTCTTAACACTCTGCAGCCGGCCAGGGAAAGCTGTGAGCAGCTGCAGCTCTGGCTGAGGTGGGAGGGATCGGGGAGGAGAGGCTGGCTGTCTTTAGCGTGTGATCGCAGAAGGGAAAAAAATTAACTCATGGGAACGATTTAGTTGATTGTCCCCACGATCTGCTAAATCGTTCCGACAAGTTAATTTTTTTTCTTCTCCTGTCACCAGCGGGGCTCTGTATGTAACAGACCTTTTTATAATTATTCGTAGGACCTTATATGTAATTTTCAGGCAGTTTTGTTCAGTAGTTATTTTGCAAACAGCTTTTAAAAGTTGCGGGGTACTTTTTATTATTTTTTTTATATATTTACCCCATTCCACGGCTTGTCGGCTTTTTCCGGCGGCTGGTCGGCGCTCTGTTCGGCAGATTGTTGGCTTTTTTGGATTTGCAGGTCTCCGTTGGCTTATCGGATCCAATGTTTTCCGGCTGGGTTTGTGGCACCTTATTGGATCGGATCCGATAATTTCGGTGGTTTTTATTTTAGATTCAGCAGTTTTTCGGCAGCTTTTCCCTGTACTTGTGGGACCCTGTGGTGAATGCTAAATTCACCGCAGGGTCGAGGAATTTGATTCCCTGAAGTGCGGGGAACGAAAGAGCATCGAAATTCCAGTGCTCTTTTAATGACCCTGTATTCCTCCAACTTCCATTCTTGACTCCCCTTCTCTTCATCTCTGTCTTGTGAACTACATTTCCCACATTGCTCAGCAGGCCATACACCTAACCAGTGTGCTCCTCACCCCTCCTATAATGCTTTGCATATGACTTACCAGCATGCATCTCCCCACTAATTCCAAACAACTGCTCCTGTCAGCTAGTACCCAGCATACACATCTGCTCGTATCTTACTCACTCATTTTCCAGCTCATTCAGTAAAACTCACATCAGTGCCACACAGACAACCTGCATGCATCTGGATTCCCGCACAGTCATACACATGCTATCATCACACACAGTAAATAAACACTCTACTCATCCTGACCACTTTAGAGTTACAAAAGGTCAGGATGTGAGTGCCCCCCTTCTCCCTCCCCAGCTTCCCCGATCTTGCGATATTGCTGGGTGAATCTGAGTATCCTCCACCTCACCCAGCGTCACCAGCTGTTGGAATTTTTTAATTTCCTGGCTGCCAGTCACTAGAACGGTCACCAGAGAAGTCGAATCGCATAGTGCATGCAGATGCCACTCTCTCTGAGAACAATCATGGTAACGATCGGTCTCAAAGAGATAGCCGATGGATCAGATTGCTCTGCGCAGACGCTACGGAACTTGCATACATAAAGTGCAGAAGTTGAGCTGTGCAATTTGCAGCTCCTACGCTATGCAAGATATGTAGGAGTGCAAATTGCATTAGAAAGCTTCAGGGACGTCTGGGTTCTTGAGTCCCTGAGCTGAAGAGGAGGAGCAACGTGCGGCGAGGGAGAAAAGGTAAGTATAATACAATCGTCCAAAATAAAAAAAACATTACTAAAATAATTGGGCAGAGGCCAGCAGCAGCTTCTGCCCGATTATTTTAGGGGAAAATAGAGTGTCCCTTTAAATACTTTTTTGCCTTTTGCTGATTAAATCAGACACAAGCACTCCATCAGGGTTATATTTGACACACCAAAGAATTACCTGTTTCAGAAGTCCTTGTAGCTCCTTCTGAGCCCACATATCTGTCAAGAAAAGCCGTGCAGCCTCAGCAGCTTTAGGGGATGATCTGAACAGATTATATTAGTTTATTATTTTTATTGCAGAAATAACTGTTAGCTGCATAAAGGATATATTGTGTTACAGACGATAATAATTATAAACAGAAAGGGGCTATGATTAGCATTGAAAGAAATTCACTTTATTGCAAATGCATATCTAAACTAGGGATGAGCTGTTCGGTTCGATCTGTTCGGAGTTCGCAACGAACATCGGCCGTTCGACAGTTCGTGAACTTCGAACTTTTTGGGACGTTCGCCAAAAGTTCGCATTTTTTTTTGATTAAAGTATAAAAAAAAGCTTGAAAAATACTAAAAATCTAGAGATAAAGAGACTCTTTACTGCAGAATATTATAAGCAACAGTTTATTAGACATTGAATTAAAACGGGAATATTTTCAACATTGAAGCCTATGGGATAAAACATTCTTGTTACTAAAACATCAGGCAGAGACAGCTCTCTAATCAGGCACTGTAGAGGGCAGCCTGCAGGGGCCTCCCAAGGATCCCCTTGAGGAGCAGCAATGACAGAGCTGCGACTGTGCGGGCTAGCCACCCTGGTGCATGTGGCAGAGACAGGCAGCGCAGGGAGGGAGCCACTGCACCTGCGGCCACGGCAGGCCCCCCCCACAACCAGGATCCAGGGAGCCCCCACTGACCACCAGGCTAAGGTAAGGCGACACATTCCTAAAAAAAAATAATCCCCGGGAACATAAAATAAAACTTTTTTTTCTTTCTCTACCTGGCTGAATGTATTTAATTATATATATTAGATACTTTCAGCCAGGTAGAGAGGGGTGGCATGTGGGCTGTGCGGGGTCTCGGGCAGTGGTTTGTTTTTTTGTTGTTGTATATTTTTAGCAAATTTATAGGGGAAGGTAAGGGCAGGTATGATATATATATATATATATATATATAAGATATATATCTATATTCTTATAATTATATATATCCAGACTTCTATTACACACACATTTTGGCAACTAATTGCTCCCCCCCCATTTGGTTGATCCCTCCAGAAGAAACGCCGAACCCGACAGAGCAGAGAACAATATATATATTCTCTGCTCTGTCGGGTTCAACACCTCCCCCGGAGGGACCAGCCAAACGGGAAGGGGGCGCATTTAGTTGAGATTGTCCACATGCCACCCCCCATGTGCGTATGTGTATATATGGTCTGAGGTCTGTGGGTGGGTGTATATATATATATATCTGCGTGTTGATATATACGTATATATAGCTCTGCATGTTGATATATACGTATATGTCTGTGTGTGGTATCAATGCATCCCTACTCTATACACGGCGCCCCATGTCCCTATAATATATATGATCATGGGTTACCTTTTTTTATACTTTTATACTATTCCTATTAAATTAACAGTAATTTTTGATGTATTTTATTCAGTAGAAACTTTTTTTTGCCTATATAACATGTGCTTTGTGAAAATAAAATGGTTTTGTGTGTACATTTTAATTTAGTTAGTGGATTCCTGTCCAGTGCGGTGAGAAGCAAACGTAATGTAGTGTAGACACGCTGCGAGGCAGAGCGGAGTGAAGTGTAGCCTGCAAAATGTTTGCTTCTTTTCGCTTCGCTACGCTGTGCATCGCTACATGCTCGGTGTGTCTCAGCCTTAATTCCCGCATCGCTAGCTTACCGAATCATTTTGTATACTTATTACTGACCCTGCTTGTTCTGAGGACCCAATCTGTTGCCGACTTTGCCTGCCATTTGACTATTCTCTCTGTGTATTCCCTGCCTGTTCTGTTTGCTTCCTGTTGCTACTGGTGTGCGCCGATTCTCACCATATACAGTAGTGCAGTACAAGTGCCTAAACATTGCTGACCTTGTTCTGTTATAGCTGCCGATCAGGGGTCAAGTCCTGGGAAAAAAAGTGAGGGAACTCACCCACGAATTCCACAACCCCTATTACCTGAAGAAAAAATATATATAATCACGAGTATAGCCGGACGAGCCGGTGATACCATTTTTATTGGGTTAACTTTACATTTAAAAGACAAGCTTTCAAGAGTGTAAACTGGAAACTATACTGATCAGTGAAAGGTATCACTACGTACAGGTATACTCTCGATTTTGGCAACTGGACTAACGCGTTTTATATATAATCTATATATATATATCCAGGCACAGAAGACCCCCAGAATTATATACACAGCACTGGACCCCCAGAATAATATACACGGCACTGGTTATATGGATATATTTTCCCAGTTCACATGGATATAATTGCCCCAGCTCTCATGGATATATGCCCCAGCTTTCATGGATAATGCCCCCAGCTTTCATGGATAATGCCCCAGGTCTCATGGATAATGCCCCCAGGTCTCATGGATAATGCCCCCAGGTCTCATGGATATTGCCCCCAGGTCTCATGGATATTGCCCCCAGGTCTCATGGATATTGCCCCCAGGTCTCATGAATATTGTCCCCAGGTCTCATGGATATTGCCCCCAGGTCTCATGGATAATGCCCCAGGTCTCATGAATAATGCCCCAGGTCTCATGGATAATGCCCCAGGTCTCATGGATATTGCCCCCAGGTCTCATGGATATTGCCCCCAGGTCTCATGGATATTGCCCCCAGGTCTCATGGATAATGCCCCAGCTCTCATGGATAATGCCCCAGGTCTCATGGATAATGCCCCAGGTCTCATGGATAATGCCCCCAGGTCTCATGGATAATGCCCCAGGTCTCATGGATAATGCCCCAGCTCTCATGGATAATGCCCCAGGTCTCATGGATAATGCCCCAGGTCTCATGGATATATGCTCCAGGTCTCATGGATAATGCCCCAGGTCTCATGGATATATGCCCCAGGTCTCATGGATACTGCCCCAGGTCTCATGGATATATGCCCCAGCTCTCATGGATAATGCCCCAGGTCTCATGGATATATGCCCCAGCTCTCATGGATAATGCCCCAGGTCTCATGGATACTGCCCCCAGCTCTCATGGATAATGCCCCAGCTCTCATGGATAATGCCCCAGGTCTCATGGATATATGCCCCAGGTCTCATGGATAATGCCCCAGGTCTCATGGATATATGCCCCAGGTCTCATGGATAATGCCCCAGGTCTCATGGATATATGCCCCAGCTCTCATGGATAATGCCCCAGGTCTCATGGATAATGCCCCAGCTCTCATGGATAATGCCCCAGGTCTCATGGATATATGTCCCAGGTCTCATGGATATATGCCCCAGGTCTCATGGATACTGCCCCAGGTCTCATGGATATATGCCCCAGGTCTCATGGATAATGCCCCAGGTCTCATGGATAATGCCCCAGGTCTCATGGATATATGCCCCAGGTCTCATGGATACTGCCCCAGGTCTCATGGATATATGCCCCAGGTCTCATGGATACTGCCCCAGCGTTTCATGGATACTGCCCCCAGCTCACCTCTCTGCGACCGGCGGCCGCGTGCTTCCTGTTAGAATGGCCGCTGACAGGAAGTGCAGCCGCTCGCCTGGGATCGATGAAACAGCCAGGCGAGCGGCTCCACTTCCTGTCAGCGGGCCGTTCTAACAGGAAGCACGCGGCCGCCGGCAATGTGCGGCGGCCGCCTGCTCCAGCCTTTCGGGCTCGGGCCACAGCGGGAATGCTGCGCTCCCACAGCGTTCCCGCTGTGGGAGAAGTGTGGGAACTCCGTTCCCGCGCGTTCCCGCTCGACTCGAGCCCTGCTGCCGATGTAACTGAATAGATCGGGGATCTCTTCTGCATTCCCAAAACCTCCACCACTGCACTCTTCCACAATACCACAGAGGGGTTACTTACGTGTGAAGGCACTTGCTGCCACCAAAGACACAATATTTGGGTGCACTGCCACTGACGCCTATACCAGATTCATATCATTTTAATATTTGACCGCAGGGTCCAACCCTGCACTCTTTCACAATACCACAGAGGGGTTACGGTGTGAAGGCACTGTTGCCGACACTAAAGGCCCAATTTTAAAGCCCCTATTGTTACTTTCATCCAAAGCCTGCATAAGTTTCACCATAATTTAGCCCAAAAATCACTAAACTTGTTCTGCATGTCCTAAAATGTCTCCTCTTTTCATACAGACTGCCGCCCCAAGCAGTTGTTTATGAATAGATTAAAGGAAAACCATTTACTGTCATTTGAAATGTCATTTTTTTTTAAAAAATGTTTCTATACATCCTACAAATCCGCCACTTCACGGGCAGGTTATGGGGACCTCCTAGGCACGATATTTGAAGGAATTTTTCGTTTTTATTCTTAACCTTTATTTCATGGAAAACTCACTGTTCCTTTAAAAATGTTTTCTTTTTACTTTTTGTCCTTGCAGAATTTTATAATGAATGGTTTATTAGATATTGAATTAAAATGGAAATATTTTTAACATTGAAGCCTATTAATAAATCTGCCACCTGAAATCACCGAATGGCAGGGCATTTCGGGAACCTTTCACTGCTGGTTTGTGTTCTCTGAATACCCGAAGCAGTGTTTTTTTATGGGATTTCACTGCCCTCGAACAGGCACCGAACAGGCACCGTATGTGCAGGCAATTCGCCAGGATTTGGTGTATTGCCTGCTCTCTGGATAGCCGAATGGCCAAGAAAGGTAACCGAACGCTGATTTTCAGCGTTCGGTTACCTTTCTCCAGCCATTCGGATCTCTTTGAATTACCCTGTTTGTATCCAAGTTCTTTACACATTCTATAAAAAGTACATATATATTTTAACGATTGTTTAAAGGGACACAGTACTAACCTCTTATATGATAAGGTGCATCAAAATTTTATTGTGTGTTTTGTTAGTTTTGTACCTGGCATAACTCTGCTTCCAGTGGAATATCAAACTCAAAATTTTTACTACAATATAGTATATCTGTGTGGAAAACTTACATTTTTATTATTCCCCCACCACAGATATTTACCCCTAAATTTTACCAAAAAATTGAAAAATACCATATTTGGGGGTCTATGTAAAAAAAGGGGACAAGTATCAGGGCTTAATTGTTGTTTTTGCATTGACTACCCTACCATAGATATTTGCAAAAAAATGTGAAGCTGAATATTTTAACCCTTTCCAAAAAATTGCTTTTCCAAAACTAGAAGTTTTTGTAATCGTGAGTCAAGTTCGGCATGAAATTTTAGTTACATGGAAACAAGACATGCTAAATGACACATTTAACAAAAATGTAGTCCAGAATATGCTAAGATTCTTTTGTTCCACAGCTCTGTGACAAACCATAACTGAAATATGCATTTTTCCGCAAACACCTGGAAACGCAAAAAATGGCACCTGGATTGATGCAAAAATGGCTGCCATTTTTAAATCAGTCAGTATAAAATTAAAATAATCTTGGTTTTAAACTACCAACATATAGGGGACATCACTGCCAAAAAAAAAAAAAAAAAAAAATGGTCAAGCAACCAATTTTTTTTTTCTGGACCACTTCATATGGATTGACCCAGACCATTGCATCTGAATTACGAGTTAATGAGCCATGACTTCTGGAATGCCTACCAAACAGTCAGGGTGGTCTTTACTATAGGCTGTCATGGGACTGGCCCACGCAGGTATTGAGAGGTCTCAGGGAGAAGGTTATACAGTGGCAAGAAAAAGTATGTGAACCCTTTGGGATTACGTGGAGTTTTGCATGAATTGGTCATAAAATGTGCTCTGATCTTCATCTAAGTCACAACAATTTGAAAAACACAGTCTGCTTAAAAGAATACAACACAAACATTATATGTTTTCATGTTTTTATTGATCATAACATGTAAACATTCACAGTGCAAGGTGGAAAAAGTATGTGAACCCCTAGCCTAATGACTTCTCCAAGAGCTAATTGGAGCCAGGAGTGAGCCAACCTTGAGCCCAATCAGTGTGATATTATTGGATGTGTTGCTGAAAGCTGCCCTGCCCTTTAAAAACACACACCAGTTTTGGGTTTACTGGTTTCAAGAAGCACTGCCTGATGTGAACCATGCCTCGCAGAAAAGAGCTCTCAGAAGACCTACGATCCAGAATTGTTGACTTGCATGAAGTTGGAAAGGGTTACAAAAGTATCTCCAAAAGCCTTGATGTTCATGTGTCCACGGTAAGACAGACTGTCTACAAATGGAGAAAGTTCAGCACTGTTGCTACTCTCCCTAGGCGTGGTCGTCCTGTAAAGATGACTGCAAGAGCACAGCGCAGAATGCTTAATGAGGTAAAGAAGAATCCTAGAGTGTCAGCTAAAGACTTACAGAAATCTCTGGCACATGCTAACATTTTTGTTGACACATCTACAATAAGGAAAACATTAAACAAGAATGGAGTACATGGGAGGACACCACGGAGGAAGCCATTGCTGTCCAAAAAGAATATTGCAGCACGTTTGAAGTTTGCAAAAGAGCACCTGGATGTTCCACAGCACTACTGGCAAAATATTCTGTGGACAGATGAAACCAAAATTGAGTTGTTTGGAAAAAACACACAACACTAATGTGTGGAGAAAAAAAGGCACAGCACACCAACATCAAAACCTCTTCCCCACTGTAAAACATGGCGAAGGGAGCATCATGGTTTGGGGCTGCTTTGCTGCCTCAGGGCCTGGACGGATTGTTGTCATTGATGGAAAAATGAATTCCAGAGTTTATCAAGATATTTTGCAGGAAAACGTAAGACCATCTGTCCGCCAACTGAAGCTCCGCAGAGGATGGGTGATGCAACAGGACAATGACCCAAAGCATACAAGTAATTCAACAAAAGAATGGCTTCAACAAAACAAAATACGCCTTCTGGAGTGGCCCAGTCAGAATCCTGACCTCAACCCAATTGAAATGCTGTGGCATGACCTTAAGAGAGCGATTCACACCAGACATCCCAAGAATATTGCTACACTGAAACAGTTTTGTGAAGAGGAGTGGTCCAAAATTACTCCAGATCGTTGTGCAGGTCTGATCTGCAACTACAGGAAACGTTTGGTTGAGGTTATTGCTGCCAAAGGAGGGTCAACCAGTTATTAAGTCCAAAGGTTCACATACTTTTTCCACCCTGCACTGTGAATGTTTAAATGTTATGTTCAATAAACACATGAAAACATATAATGTTTTTGTTGTATTATTTTAAGCAGACTGTGTTTTTCAAATTGTTGTGACTTAGACGAAGATCAGAGCACATTTTATGACCAATTCATGCAAAACTCCATGTAATCACAAAGGGTTCACATACTTTTTCTTGCCACTGTATAAGGAGTGGTGTGGCAGCTCCTTGTCTTGCCAGGTTGGTGTCAATGAGTGAAAGTATTTATCTTTCTTTCTATTTTTTTTTTTGAGAAAGGATTTTACCAGGAAGGATACATTGAGATTTCTCTCGTTTTCAAGTATGTCCTGGGTGGCGAGTATGTACTGTTAGGTGTCTTGCCCAAGGACACTTACTGGAGAGGTGCTCGTTGGGATCAAACTCATGTCTCCGCAGGCTCTCTCCACGCAGAGCAGTGATGTTACCTCTACTCCACCCAGCTGGTACTATTTGTCTGTTTTTATTTGTTTGCAGGATTGTCATAGCTTCTATGGTGGGACAGAAGACCCTGGTCAATGGTAGTTAAAGCTGAAGTTCATAAAAATGAGCGTTGGAGAGGCGGTTTCTGTTCAAAAGAAATTTTGACAGGAGAGGAACTCTGGAACTTTGTAACTGCTTACTGGGAACAAATCCATGCAGTTGGCAGATGAATTTGATCATAAGGTAATATAATGTTAACTCCTTAACGCCAGGCAAGGGGCGCCCGGCGGAAGGGGGTTAACTCTGGCAGGAGGTACTAGTACGCCCTGCCACCAGGGGCTGTGGCAGGCCACTCTTTCGGCCCACACATGCAGCTGATGGGCGATGTGCGTCATTGGCTGCAGGGGGTCGCCCTGAGTTCAGGCCATCCCATAGCAGCCAATGGCGTATGGCACGCGCCGAGTGCTGGGAGAGGCTGAAACAGCCCATAGAGGTCAACGGGCATACTAGGCTTCAAGGCCCACCTGCCGCAGGACAGCATAGTATGCCATGTGGCCTTTTAGGGTTAATAATGAATTGTTACATGTTATGATTTGATACTGTACATTGCCTGCCAGATTTTGTACTTGGTTATGTATACTGTAATAAAGGTGTGGCCAAGCCCTTTCCACTAATACAAGGTGTCATGTGTGTTAATGGGTGGGTTTTGGGCTTTGTTGGGGGGGTCTTTTACTTCTCGCTGTGTGTTTAGGCAGTCAAGCATCAGAAGTCCTAGTGCTTTTTCACGTGACAGTTTAGCTGCACATTGAAATCAGCTATCACATCTGCCTCGACAAGGAGGTGCAGTTGGAAGTAAGACGCCGACAACAAGATGTTGGCAGCAGCCAGCAGGTGAGGCAGGGTATGAATCTCTGACTTGGGATCTGTGAATTGGGGCCTTAAACAAAGGCAAGAAATCTGAGACATTAAACAAAAAGAGGGTCATGAAATCGGAGCATTAAATTAAAGAAGGACATGAAATTGGAGGATTAAATGAAAAAGAGCAAGAGAGACATAGAAAGGGAATTATAAAATAAAAGAAGAGAATGAAATTGGGAGCATAAAATAAAAGAGGACATGAAATGGCATTTAGAAATGAAGTATTTTAATGTAATTTGTGATGTACTTTACTTGAATAAAATGTACATTTTGAAATATATATGACACTCTCTGTTCACTTTATTCCTTTTAATCCCTTTATTGGGTCTAGTTATTTACAAGAAAAACATAAATTTGAAATATCTACCACTTTAGTACTTTCTCATATGGATAAATTATGTTAAAAGGCTGCCAAGGGGTACGCAAGTGAAAAAAGGTTAAGAACCACTTGTCAAAGTCTACAGAAAATTATACCAACTTTTGTGTCAATACCAGAATTTATTAAAGTGCACCAATCGTGCCCAAAACAACCTTTAACTCATTTGAAAGTTCTCCCAAATCTATCTATACATTGTGTTTAGACACACTGCAGGCAGAAGGATAGTTTTTTGAGAAAAGCTTGTAGAGATATGTAGCGCTCACTCCCGGAGGAGCCGCTGAAAATGAACCACGGGTCAGTCTCCCCGCACTAGGGAATAAATATACTCCAACACGCTGAACAGTTTTATAATTTAAAAGGTTTACTAAAAGGTTTGCAGCTCTTAAGACACGGTATATGCAGGAAGATTTACAGTACTTTCGTAACACGATAAACGCGTAGGGGTAAAAGAAACGAAAACACGAGGGCTTCGTATTTTCGGAAAAAACCCCGACCGAGCAGAAAATTAAAAGATACGAAATTCGAGGAAAAACCGCGTAGCGGGACACAATAAAATACACAGTTCTCGTATTACGATAAGCGCGCAGCGGGAACAAAAAAAAAAGGAAAAAATAGTTCAGAATGTAGCTTTTTCTTTGCCCCCTTGTATGGATTTTGAACAAGGAAAAACAGAGTCCCGCACAGGTTAAGTCCCAGAACTTGAAGTGATACATATTTATATATGTAGGGTACCCGGGTACTTTTCTACTGGCCAGTGAGCTTACTTTAACGATGTCTTCGACTAGTCAGTTGGGGCCCTGTGGGTTTTAGAAGGAAACAGCAGTGTACGCTTAAATTTACACACGGCCTTGGGGGCCTCTCACCCATCCAGCACAAGCTTGAGGTTCCGCTGACCCAGGACGTCTCTCCGCTCGATATTGACTGGGGACGCCGACCACCGGATCTGTTGTCGGGCCTTCCGTCTGTCAGCCGCAACTCAACCAGCTTACCGCCTGCTCCCCGCTTCCATCGACCGCGGTACTCCTTACTCGAGGGGTCTTCTCTCCTCAGCACGGCACTCGCAATACAGCTGGTGATGTCTCTCTCCCGCAAGGCTGGGTGGCCCGATTGTGAGGCCCAATCCACTCTGTCTGCGCTCCGGCCTAGCTCTGGATCTCTCCTTCTGTGTGTGTCTCTGTGCATCCGCTCTCCTCAGCTCCCTGGCGCGCTCTCCCTGCTCTCCACGAGGTGCAGGATGTACAGGCTCTCCACAAACCCACCCACTTCCTGTTTCTTCGCAAAGCGTGCATGGATATGTAGTTCAAGTGTCCAGGGTCTTAAATCGTGATAGTCTCCATCTTGTGGCCAAAAATGGGTACTGCCACAGTAAACTTTAACACATCGCTACACTCTCCCCCTCCTAGAACTCTTGGGTCTCTCCAAGGAGGTACAACAGTTACATTATCCTTTTACAATTTGCACACAGTTTATACAGCATATACAGGTTCAGCAGCATACATGCAGTGGGTTAGAAACACTTTCTCAAGCTGATTCATGGTCTGGGCTACCTCAGCTAACATAGTAGACACTTCGGGCAATCTCTGCACAGTGGTGATGGCCTCTTCAGTGCTATGTCCAGGTGAGTCATAAGTAAGTCGCTGGGGCGGCCGAATAGAGCGTTTTTGTTCAGGCTCCCTCCGTTCCTCTTCAGGTGGAAGTACTATGGGCGTTGGCTCAATTTCTCTTTCTATCACTGGAGCAGACGTTTCTTCAGAGTATGATCCCTCCAGTGAAGGCATAGAACCGTAATCACCTGAATAAGCTTCCGGAGCTATCGGGATCCCCACAGCCTCAGGGGCTTCCCACTGAAATTCAAGCGGCTCAGGGATATCAACAGTCTCAGGGACTTCCAACAAGAATTCAGGAGCCTCAGGCCTCAAATTACTCTCCCATCGTTCAGGAACTGAGGTAATCTCTTCAGGCTCCGGTGAACGTATCCAGTCCAGACAAAAACTTTCTTCCTCGCTGTCTCTTTCGCTCTCTTCAACAACCCGAGTCTGTTGAGACCGAGTAACAGGAGGTAAACATGGCGGATTCGGCGGAGGGTCAACTACCCGAGTCTGTTGAGACCGAGTAACAGGAGGTAAACGTGGAACAGGCAGATTCGGCGGAGGGAGTTCATCCCCAACTGGTATCCTCACAGCCTCTCTCAAAGGTAACAAATGATTTCGGTGCCAGTTCTTAAGAGGCCCAGCCTTTCCATCTGGGCGGATTTGATACACTGGCAGACCCGGCAGTTGCTTGCAGACAATGTAAACCTGGGAACTCCATCTATCCGCCAACTTATGTCTTGCAGCAGCACCCAAGTTCTTCAACAGAACCCTATCACCGGGTTGTAGATCTTGTATCCGAACCTTCAAATCATAGTTCCTCTTGTTCCTCTGTTCCCTGTTACCTGAAGTCAAACGGGCCTGTTCAAACGCAGAAGCCAGATTCTTCCGAAGTCTATCCACGTAGTTTCTATGAGAAGCTACCGACGTCTGGTCTAGAGATAACCCAAATGCCAAATCAACCGGC
Organism: Leptobrachium leishanense; assembly: GCA_009667805.1. NCBI lineage: Eukaryota > Metazoa > Chordata > Amphibia > Anura > Megophryidae > Leptobrachium > Leptobrachium leishanense. The sequence goes on along the minus strand of CM019064.1, from coordinate 181,513,950 downwards.
AGTCGAGCTTCTCTTCCGAACATAAGACGGTACGGTGAATATCCAGTGGCATCACTCTCCGTACTGTTATATGCATGCACCAGAGTAGCTATGTGACGACTCCAACTCTGCTTCTCCACATTAGACAAGGTCCCCAGCATGTTTAGCAGCGTGCGATTAAACCTTTCAGGCTGAGCATCACCTTGAGGGTGGTATGGCGTAGTTCGAGTCTTTTGAATTCCCAACAACTCCAGCAATTGCCCAACCAATCTACTTTCAAAGTCTCTTCCCTGATCAGAGTGTATTCTTCTTGGCAGGCCGTAATGAACAAAGAACTTTTCCATTAGCACCTTCGCCACTGTCGGAGCGCGTTGATCTTTTGTAGAAAAAGCTTGGGCATAACGGGTGAAATGATCAGTCACTATCAGAATGTTCCCTTGCCCACTAGCATCCGGCTCTAAGCACAGGAAGTCAATGCACACCAAATCCATGGGTCCCTGACTCTGTAGATGGCTCATTGGAGCAGCTCGGGTTGGTAGAGTTTTCCTCTGAATGCACCTCAGACAGGAATGGCAGTAACTCTCAACTTCAGCCCTCATGCAAGGCCAATAAAACCTATCTCGCACCAATTTAAAAGTTCTCTCAGCACCCAAATGTCCATGCTCATCATGTAGTGATCGCAACACACTCTCCCTGTGTTTGGTGGGGAGAAATAACTGTTGAATCTCTTCGGAATTGGTCGAGGGGCCCCTTCGGTAGACCACACCATCCAACATCTTCAACCGCTCCCACTCTTTGTAGACTAATCTGGCTCCATCCGGGGAATTGGTTAGCAGAATCTCTCGCTGGTTTGCAGTCAGGGCCTTTATGGTCAATGCAATCAAAGGATCTCTAGCTTGATCCGCTTTCAAGTCCTGCTTGGAAAAGGTAGGTAGACTTTCATCCCTCAATTGCGTAGGGTTACAGTAGAACTCAGGAACAGCCGCAGCCATGACTCCTATGGCCTCCGCTTCAACTCCTCCCTTGACCCGGCGCTCTGTTCCTTGACACAAAGCTTGCACCCCGTCTGGAGTTAACTGAGTCCATTCTGTAGTGTAGGGTCTTCTTGATAAAGCATCAGCATCTCGATTGTTCACCCCAGGGCGATACTTCAGGCTGAACCGAAACCCTGACAGAGCGGCCAACCACCGATGTCCCGTTGCGTCCAGTTTCGCAGTAGTAAGGATATAGGTGAGAGGATTATTATCCGTCTTGATCACGAACTCAGCTCCATACAGATAGTCTTTCAACTTGTCCACCACTGCCCACTTCAAGGCTAGGAACTCCAGTTTGTGAGTAGGATAGTTCTTCTCAGAAGGCGCAAGGCTCCGGCTCACATACGCCACAGGCCTCAGCAATCCATCATACTCCTGATATAGGACTCCTCCCAGACCTTCTCGGCTGGCATCCACATGTAGTTCATACGGCTTGTGAGGGTCCGCATAAGCCAGAACAGGAGCTCGGGTTAGATTCTCTTTCAGCTTCACAAACGCACCTTCACATTGACTAGTCCATTCACCTTGTATGGACTCTTTAGCTTTCCTTGGTCCTGGAGCGGAGGGGCTTCGGTCAGAGACCTTACAGCCTTCTTCGGTGGTTTCTTTCTGTAGGAGTTTGTTCAGCGGCTGAGCTATCTTCGCAAATCCTCCCACAAATCTTCGATAGTAGGAGCAGAATCCCAAGAAAGATCTAAGTTCAGTGACGTTTCGAGGTCTAGGCCAAGAAGCGACGGCCTCCAACTTTCGAGGATCTGTCGAAACACCTTCTGCCGAGACTACGTGTCCCAGATATGTGACTGAGGGTAAACAGAACTGGCATTTCTCCAGAGACAATTTCAACCCCTCTTCATGGAGCCTCTTCAAGACCTTCTCCAAACGTTGCTCATGCTCTTCCAGAGTCTTCCCGAACACAATTATGTCATCCAGGTACACTAACACTTCGATTAGATTCATATCCCCGACTGTCTTCTCCATCAACCGTTGAAACGTGGCTGGAGCTCCCGTCAGACCTTGAGGCATTCTATTGAACTCAAAGAACCCCAGTGGACAAATGAACGCAGTTTTCTCTTTGTCTTCAGGGTGCATCGGTATCTGATGATATCCGCTTCGAAGGTCTAGTACACTGAACCACTTTGCTCCAGACAAACACTGTAAGGCATCTTCAATCCGAGGAGTGGCGTATTGGTCGGGGATGGTTCTTCGGTTCAGGGTGCGATAGTCTATGCACAAGCGTACAGAACCATTCTTCTTCCTGACCAGCACTATTGGAGATGCATATGGGCTCCTGGACTCTTGAATCACATTGGTTCTCTGCAACTCATTTAGCTGTTCTCGCAGATCATCCAAGTCTCCCAGCGGAACTCGCCTTGACCTTTCACGAAACGGCTTGTCTTCTTGCAACCGAATGCGGTGTTCCGTACTCTTAGCCAGGCCCACATCGAACTCATCTTTCGAGAATAATTCTTTCCACTTCAGAACTTGAGACTGAAGACGTTTCTTCCACTCAGGTGAAATGGGAGCGTCCTTGGGGTAGAATCTTTCATCTGGAATCTCTTTACCTTCTCCCCCTCCTAAATCGGTAGAGAGGGGTGTAACAGACTCTACTTGCCCGATAGGCGTTCGTGCTTTAAGGACCACTGGAGAATCTGTCACATTGCACACACTGACCGAGACTCTTCCACGTGTTCTCTTCAAGGCTTTTGTGGAGATTATTTCAGGAATTACTTCGACTCCGGTTTCACTCCCATGACTGACACCGGTTCCCAGCACCACATAGGGACCTGGTTGCGATCCGTTCAACTTGACTGAAACCCGGAAGCTCGCTACTTCTCCCGCTTGCAGGACCTTCTCTGTCCCACCCAGTCTCCACAGTCTTCCCACCTCAGCAGGTGCTTTCCGTTCTTCAACCATCCTCTGATAGACCGGTCGTAACATGGGGTGCACTCCTTGAGTTGGCCCTTCTTCCACTACGATGGGGGTCAGGAGACGCCGCACTAGGTCCGTATTTGTCCCCACTATCAGAGAGCTTCTGTTCGCACCCGAGGGTCGGGGACACACAATGGCCAATGCATCACAGCCTCCGGACTGTCCGATGACTTCAGATCCGATCTCCAACCTTACTTGCAGATACCCGTCATAGGGGAGCTTCTCAGTGCCGATACCCCAGATTTCCAAATCCTTCAGCTCTTGCAAAGGAATGTGTTTCAAGTGTTTCTCATAGAAATCTCGGTAGATCAAGGTCACTTGGGCCCCTGAATCCAACAGGGCTTTAGTATAGACTCCCTCCACTTGGATTGACACAATCGGAGAAGGACCTATCAGCTGGTCAGGAAACTTGGTGGAGGTATCCGGACGCTTAGACCCAGTTTGCTGGACCCTGGCCTTTTTCTTGGCCCGTGCAGGTTTTGGGTGTGCATTGCTTCCCCATGACGTAGACCCGGACGCTAAGGGAATGACTCTTTCAGTCCTGGCAGGCTCAGCAGTTGGTCGGACTTTGGGCCCTCTCGCCCTCTTAGTCCTGGCTTGATTTTTGGAGCGGGTTTCAATCTTCGGGCCCCTGGTTTGCTCCCTTACCAGGACCCTCTGGAGTTTCCCGCCTGCAGGGCGGACAACAGTTTCTCCACAGCTTTTAGAAGTTCTTCAACTGGTTTCTTTTCAACCCTCCCTTGTGGGCACTGAGCCCTGAAATGGCCGATTTCCCCACAGCCAAAACATTTCTTCCTCGGGAGTGTGGGCATATTTCCTTCTTGCAGTTCCCTTGGAGACCCCCTGTTCGAGGCTACAACAACCCCTTCAGTTCTGGGGTCCTCAGCCAACAATGACGTCATTAACTCCATCATTTGCAACATCTGAGTTTTTAAGGCCAGCACTTCAGTCTGTATGTTTGCTGCATCGGCTACCGAGAGAGTTCCTACTTCTGCGGTGAAAACTGTGTGCGAAGCATTTGCAACCTTTTTAGCCTGAATCAAGGCCTCTTCTTCTCGGATAGCTTTGATTAGTTTGGAATAGGTCAGCCTTGTGTTCTGGTATCTAGTCTGAAACTTCAACATTATGGGATCCAGTGGGAGTGCACCTTTGAAAACTTGATCCAGCAACGCTTTGCTTGCACGACTCGGCTCCATGCCTCTTTTAAGAATGACCTGATGGATGATTTTATCCAGCCGCCAGACATATGTGGACAATTCTTCTCCTTCCTTTTGATAGGTGTGAGAGAACTTATGAATAAGCTCGGCACAATCCTCCACTCCCCCGAAATTTTCCTGTAAAGCTTCTAGATACTCCGCAGCAGTACAGCCGGGCTTGTCCCTTTTCAGATTTCGAATGACCTCTGAAGCAGGACCTCTTAGGCTCTCGATCAGCCTTTGTCTCTTCACGGTGTCAGCCACTTCCCATTCTTCCACTGCCTGCACTGCCTGATCTATCCAGGTCTCAAAGTCCTCTTCTCCAGTTGGCACGGGGACCTTACCAGAATAAAACCGTAACTTGCGATATCCGTAATTTGGAGACGCAGTAGAGTTTTTCGCTAGTATTTCCACCAGTTTCCCCATAGTGGTGAAAAATGTAGCAGGAGGGAACCCTGTAGTTGGGGTAACATCGGGAACATTCTCGTGATCACCACGTGGCGTACTTGGCTGTATCAGTTGGACTTCCACCTCACCGGTCAGCTTCACGCTCGCGCCCTGAAAACATGCTGGAATACCTTTTCTCCATTCGAGAAGAACATGCGTGTGAGAGGTATCTGGGTTTTTCTTAATGTCCAGGATTAATCCCCGATGATCTGGTGCTAGCGTGGCCACGGCCTGGCGAATCTGATCTTCGGCCCAAGTGTCTGCGGGAATATCCATGACTATGCAACATGCTAACTGACTACTATACTCCCCACACCATTCGGCAGCAGTGTCTGGATCCATATTTAACCCTTTAGATGCGGTTTTTCCAGAGACTGAATCCCGGAAACGAGCCCCCACGTGTAGCGCTCACTCCCGGAGGAGCCGCTGAAAATGAACCACGGGTCAGTCTCCCCGCACTAGGGAATAAATATACTCCAACACGCTGAACAGTTTTATAATTTAAAAGGTTTACTAAAAGGTTTGCAGCTCTTAAGACACGGTATATGCAGGAAGATTTACAGTACTTTCGTAACACGATAAACGCGTAGCGGTAAAAGAAACGAAAACACGAGGGCTTCGTATTTTCGGAAAAAACCCCGACCGAGCAGAAAATTAAAAGATACGAAATTCGAGGAAAAACCGCGTAGCGGGACACAATAAAATACACAGTTCTCGTATTACGATAAGCGCGCAGCGGGAACAAAAAAAAAGGAAAAAATAGTTCAGAATGTAGCTTTTTCTTTGCCCCCTTGTATGGATTTTGAACAAGGAAAAACAGAGTCCCGCACAGGTTAAGTCCCAGAACTTGAAGTGATATATATTTATATATGTAGGGTACCCGGGTACTTTTCTACTGGCCAGTGAGCTTACTTTAACGATGTCTTCGACTAGTCAGTTGGGGCCCTGTGGGTTTTAGAAGGAAACAGCAGTGTACGCTTAAATTTACACACGGCCTTGGGGGCCTCTCACCCATCCAGCACAAGCTTGAGGTTCCGCTGACCCAGGACGTCTCTCCGCTCGATATTGACTGGGGACGCCGACCACCGGATCTGTTGTCGGGCCTTCCGTCTGTCAGCCGCAACTCAACCAGCTTACCGCCTGCTCCCCGCTTCCATCGACCGCGGTACTCCTTACTCGAGGGGTCTTCTCTCCTCAGCACGGCACTCGCAATACAGCTGGTGATGTCTCTCTCCCGCAAGGCTGGGTGGCCCGATTGTGAGGCCCAATCCACTCTGTCTGCGCTCCGGCCTAGCTCTGGATCTCTCCTTCTGTGTGTGTCTCTGTGCATCCGCTCTCCTCAGCTCCCTGGCGCGCTCTCCCTGCTCTCCACGAGGTGCAGGATGTACAGGCTCTCCACAAACCCACCCACTTCCTGTTTCTTCGCAAAGCATGCATGGATATGTAGTTCAAGTGTCCAGGGTCTTAAATCGTGATAGTCTCCATCTTGTGGCCAAAAATGGGTACTGCCACAGTAAACTTTAACACATCGCTACAGATATATCACTGAGCTTCTTGCTTGCTCTCAGTGCTGAGGCATGCTGCATGACATGTTTCCTTGCTATGCACACAACAGGAAACACTCCCAGAGCTGCTGGCTGGTATTTGAGCTAAACATCCATAGAGAGCGTTTACAAATGACTCACAGATCTTCACATTATTGTGATTCCCCTGGAAGTGTCGGCTAAAGAATCATGTTTTCATGACACAATTTATAAATTTTAATGTTTGGGTATGTGTAGAATGTGTAACTGTACTGTGCTGTATTTTTTTTTTGTGCTGGTGTATTTTGTTTCAGTAAATATATGATAAGAGCAAATCTAGGTAAACGATAGGAATAACAAGGCGTAATAACGTCACAAAATTGACATATCACTGTGGCCCCATAAGGGTTGCACTCACAAAATTGTGGAAATATTCAGGCACATCAATAATGGCTGCTTTCTGTTACCCCACTCTGGTCGCATTTTGGAGTTGCCGGGCTTGGAACATAACCTCTGTGTTGCTCCCTTGGTGGGGAAGGAGAAAAAACAGCTTTATATAGCGGCTGTTTTTTCTCCTTTCCCACCAAGGGAGCAACACGGAGGTTATGTCCCAAGCCTGGAAACTCCAAAAAGCGACAAGAGTGGGGTAACAGAAAGCAGCCATTATTGATGTGCCTGAATATTTCCACAATTTTGTGAGTGCAACCCTTAGGGGGCCAGTGTGATATGTCAATTTTGTGACGTTATTACGCCATGTTATTCTTATCGTTTATCTAGATTTGCTCTTACCATATATTTACCTGATCTTTCTTGAACGTTTAGAGGAGGAGACGTTCCTAGAGCAAAATAAGATACGTATTATTGTTTGTTTATTTAAAGGGGTGTCACACATTTTTTCTGTTTTTTGGTAATTAGTTTCGGCCAGGACGATCAAATTTACAGTTACCACCTGCTTTTCAAAGACGTTACGAAAATGCGCGCAAACTTTCGTTGCGCAAAGATTGTAATACCATCCGCATACCAGTGCACGAGCGCATTTGCGCTGTCAATGTTAAGCATAGGATGCGCGCACGGACTTGCGCACGTGCTGGGTTCACGCAGGGTCAATCGCGGTAGACGATTATGCGCATCGTTTGCCAAACGTCGAAATACGACGTTCTGCGCAAATGGTTTTGTCCTCGCGCAAATTCACATTTGTGTGCGCGCAAAACCGATACGCGAGGAATGCAATATAGCCCCAAATATTTATTGGAACATGGTAAACATTAATAGTGATGAGCCGAACAGCCCCGTGTTCGGTTCGCATTCGAACTCAAACAATTTCAAAAGTTCGAGTTCGAACTCGAACACGAACCGAACTCAATGCAAGTCAATGGGACTCGAGAGGGCATATATGCAAGATATTTGCCATAAAAGGTGTATGGGGGTCCAGGTAGTGCCCTGGGGGACAGGAAACAAGGACAAAAAGTAAAAAGAAAACATTTTTAAAGGAACAGTGAGTTTTCCATGAAATAAAGGTTAAGAATAAAAACGAAAAATTCCTTCAAATATCGTGCCTAGGAGGTCCCCATAACCTGACCTTGAAGTGGCGGATTTGTAGGATGTGTAGAAACATTTAAAAACCAAAAAATGACATTTCAAATGACGGTAAATGGTTTTCCTTTAATCTATTCATAAACAACTGCTTGGCGCGGCAGCCTGTATGAAAAGAGGAGACATTATAGGACACACAGAACAAGTTTAGTGATTTTTGGGCTAAATTATGGTGAAACTTATGCAGGCTTTGGATGAAAGTAACAATAGGTGCTTTAAAATTGGGCCTTTAGTGTCGGCAACAGTGCCGTCACACCGTAACCCCTCTGTGGTATTGTGGAAGAGTGCAGGGTTGGACCCTGCGGTCAAATATTAAAATGATATGAATCTGGTACAGGCGTCAGTGCACCCAAATATTTTGCCTTCACACCGCAAGTGCCTTCACACCGTAACCCCACTGAGGTATTGTGGAAGAGTGCAGTTGTGGAGGTTTTGGTAATGCAGAAGACATCCCGGATCTATTCAGTTATATCAGCAGCTATAACAAAACTGGGTCAGCAATGTTTAGGCACTTGTACTGCGCTACTGTATATGGTGAGAATCGGCGCACACCAGTAGCAACAGGAAGCAAACAGAACAGGCAGGGAATACACAGAGAGAATAGTCAAATGGCAGGCAAAGTTGGCAACAGATTGGGGTCCTCAGAACAAGCAGGGTCAGTAACAAGTATACAAACTGATTCAGTAAGCTAGCGATGCGGGAATAAAGGCTGAGACACACTGAGCATGTAGTGACGCACAGCGTAGCGAAGTGAAGAGAAGCAAACATTTTGCAGGCTTGACTTCACTCCGGTCTGCCTCGCAGTGTGTCTACACTACATTACGTTTGCTTCTCACCGCACTGGACAGGAATCCACTAACTAAATTAAAATGTACACTGTTTTATTTTTACAAAGCACATGTTATATAGGCAAAAAAAGATTCTACTAAATAAAATACATCAAAAATTACTGTTAATTTAGTAGGAATAGTATAAAAATATAAAAAGAAGGTAACTCCTGATCATATATATTATAGGGACACGGAGCACCGTGTATAGAGTAGGGATGCATTGATACCACACACAGACATATACGTATATATCAACATGCAGACCTATAGATACGTATATAGCAACACGCAGATATATATATACACCCACCCACAGACCTCAGACCATATATACACATACGCACATGGGGGGTGGCATGTGGACAATCTCAACTAAATGCACCCCCTTCCCATTTGGCTGGTCCCTCCGGGGGAGGTGTTGAACCCGACAGAGCAGAGAATATATATATTGTTCTCTGCTCTGTCGGGTTCGGCGTTTCTTCTGAAGGGATCGGCCAAATGGGGGGTGCAATTAGTTGCCAAAATGTGTGTGTAATACAAGTCTGGATATATATATTTATAAGAATATAGATATATATCTTATCTATCTATATATATATATATATATATATCATACCTGCCCTTACCTTCCCCTATAAATTTGCTAAAAATATACACGCAAAAATAAACAAACCACTGCCTGAGACCCCGCGCAGCCCACATGCCACCCCCCTCTACCTGGCTGAATGTATCTAATATATATAATTGAATACATTCAGCCAGGTAGAGAAAGAAAAAAAAAGTTTTATTTTATGTTCCCGAGGACATTTAAAAATGTCCTCAGATTTTAGTTTTTTTAGAAATATGTCACCTTACCTTAGCCTAGTGGTCAGTGGGGGCTCCCTGGATCCTGGTTGTGGGGGGGTCTGCCGTGGCCACAGGTGCAGTGGCTCCCTCCCTGTGCTGCCTGTCTCTGCCACATGCAGCACGCACAGTCGCAGCTCTGTCATCCGGCGGCTGCATGCTCCTCAAGGGGATCCTTGGGAGGCCTCGGCAGGCTGCCCTCTACAGTGCCTGATTAGAGGGCCGTGTCTGCCTGATGTTTTAATAACAAGAATGTTGTATCCCATAGGCTTCAATGTTAAAAATATTCCCGTTTTAATTCAATATGTAATAAACCGTTGCTTATAATTTTCTGCAGTAAAGAGTCTCTTTATTTCTAGATTTTTTTTGTATTTTTTAAGCATTTTTTATACTTTTTTCAAAACATTTTTTTTTCCGAACTTTTGGCGAACGTCCCAAAAAGTTTGAAGTTCGCGAACTGCCAAACAGCCGATGTTCGAAACGAACTTCGAACAGATCGAACCGAACAGCTCATCCCTAAACATTAACACAAAAGTGCTGATAAAGTGGACAACAGTGGATTTTGCAGAAACAGCACCTTTCATTAGGCAATCGTCTGCCCTTTCGCTTCCATATTCACAGCCAAAGCGTTCAGTGAGACGGCTGCAGCAAACTGAACTGCTGCAATGGAACAATTCAGCAGCTGCTGAGGAACTGAACACGCCTCTGAGCTCAGTGCTGAGATTCTGGGTGGATTTAAGCCTCAGCACTCAGAGGGTTGAATCAGTCCCTTAATATGCCGGAGCTCAGAGCATCATAGGATCATGCTGCAAAGAGTGTCCCTTTAACAGTTCCTTTTATTCTTTACAGCTCCAAAATGCCTGCAGAGCTACAACTTGGCTCAATATAGGGTGCACGTAAAATCCCTATCATTAAATCAAACTGTGATACGCTTTGCAGACAGAGAAATAAGTGTTTGAATGAAAAAGAGAACAAAAATAATTGGTCAGAAACATCAAATCCTAATGGAGTCTTTTTAAATATAATTATGGGCATGGGACATAAAACAAAATTTATCACATATTTGCAATGCTCCACGTGACAACTCTACATTGTTCTCATTGATGTAATTAGACTTAAGTCATATGGTGTAATCTATAAAAATAATGAGCTCACCCAGTTTTGCACAGGTTAACTAGGTTTCCAAGGAGGTTGCCAGACATGTTCTGTTTTGCTAGCTGAGGCTCAGCCATTACGAGATTTCTCATTGTATAACAGGCTGAAGACAGGACGTCTTCAGAGTTTGATGTGCTCCCAGAAGTTTGGGACAGGAGACGGGAGATATCTGGAAAGACTTGGGAACCTGAAATTGAAATTAAAAAGAATCAAAGAAGTAGTTAGACATACAGGGTTATTCAGAGAAAGGTGAAACTCTAGAGAACTTTTGGAGAAGTGAAAATTCTAAGTCAAAATAGCCAAACCAGAATTCTCCCATTTATCTCAATTTCCAAATCAGCTATTTTGACCTAGAATGTTCACTTCTCCAAAAGCTTTCCATAATTTTACCTTTCTCTGAATAACCCTGATAGTATGGTATTTATGAGATGTAAACAAGGCTGAAAGATTAAATTCTTACTCATGGGTTTGTGAAGAGCTGGGTGACGTGACATGTTGCTGAGCAGAGAGGTTCCTGTTTTTACGACATCAGCATTTTCAGATTGGAGGAGATGGGAAATCTGAGGAAGTCCTCTTTCCTTTAATCCAATAATCTGACTCATTCCATTGGACATCTGAGTATATAAAGGGGATACAAAATACTTTGAGAGAAACTGAACTTCACAAAACATCATCGATAATCGTCTTTTGTTAACATGAATTTCATTGCAGAATGCATTGTGTATAATTTATTTAGAATATAGTACAGTGATATGTCTCTCTCCCCATTATCCCCATCCCTCTTTTTTATTAGTCACTTGCTACATCCCCATTCCCTCTCCCACTTCAGTTAAATGTTTCTTTCCTTCTCCTTAAATTTCTTATTTCTCCTATGATGTTCTTCTCATTCTTTTATTTTTTATCTAATCTGGAAGAGAGATTTGTGACCCAATATGTGGATGGCACTGTGCCATCATTCAAAATTGTAATCCGTGATCATACAAGGGCAAAGACAAAGGTTTTTGTTTTTGTTCAATGAAACACTTTCTTTACTAATCACTATTCTGATCCTCATCATCTTACCATTCGCATATCCTAAAAGTGAATCGTTACTGTAAGGTACGGAATGGGTGCCCACGAGATGTCTGGGAGCTTATTTGCAAAGGGACTGTATGTGTCTTGGGGAGGATGGTAGTTGTGCATGTTGAGTGTTTTGCAAGAATAGCAACAATTTTTTAGAAATTTTAACTTGATAAACAAGTGAGGTCTTGCAATGCGAGCAGTACGTACGCTTTGTCTGCCGAGCTTCACGTCACAACTGAGGTCGTGGTCACACGAGCACACTGAGTGTGACCTTTCCTCCCTGTGTCCATCCCAGCATTCTGACGGCTCGACGGGGAGGGCCACACGGTGTAACATGCGTAATAGTAACGCACATTACACCGGACGTGCTGAAACCCTCCAACAGATAGCAGTGATCCCATTTTTTGATAAACGTCCTGCACAATAACCCTCCTCCTGCTCTCCTCTCTTTCTCCCTGCCTCCTACCAACCAACCTTCTTCTCAGAGGTAAAGTGTAGGTTAATTTGTTATATTTATTCTTTATACTGTACAGTATTTTGTATTCCTGGAATCATTTTCATATGAGTAAATGGTTGTGGAACGAATCATCAGTTTCCATTATTTCTTATGGGGAAATTTGCTCTGATATGAGTGCTTTGGATTACAAGCACGTGTCCAGAATGAATTTTGCTCGCAATCCAAGGTATTACTATGCATGCTGTGGTTTTTTCAGCCGGTACTTGCCAATACGGAGTACCGGCACCTACCAGCTGAGTACCGGCACCTACCGGCTGAGTACCAGCACTTTTTAAAACAATATGTTGCGGGAACACAGGTACGTACTGTGGGCAGCCGGGGCTGCTAGCGGAATGCATTAACAGCATTAACATGCATTAACGGCTCGACTGGCCGCGTTCCCCCGAGCACTACGTGTGCCTTGATACCTCCTCGCGCGGCTGCCTCCTCAGTCCTCTGAAGGCTGTGATGCGGCCTACAGCTGAGATCTCGTGAGATCTCGCAAAAGCGTGTCCCAGCCTTCAGAGGGCTGAGGAGGCAGCTGCATGCAGGAGTTTCATCTCAGTAAAAACTCAATTGCTTATTTATACATCTCCTGGTTTCCTTCTTCGACGGCTTGCCATTGGGTTCCATACGCACAACACTATACAGGGGTCACAGCCCCTGCCCTTACAGAATAACCTGGTTCAATCATGGAACCCGCAAGCCCGAACCAAATCCTTACTGTACTTACGGAACAGATGGCAGCGCTAACCAAGGTGGTACAGAACCTACAGACTGGCCAAGAAGCCTTACTCCACAAGGAAAGAAGCCGTGCTGAGAGTACTGCATTGCCTCCATCACCGTCCGGCTCTATGACACAGCAGGTAGATCTGCTCGCTCCAGAGCCCAGAGCCACTATGCCTGAACGGTTTGCCGGTGACCGCACAAAATATCGTACCTTTATCACCGCATGTGAACTCCTGTTCTCCCGTTGTCCACGTACCTATGGGTCGGACTCTGTAAAGGTATGGTCAGCCATCTCCTTACTGTCCAGACCTCCACAGGAATGGGCCTTTCAGCTGCTAACTGAAGGAAGCCCCTTACTGACTTCCTGGGGTTCCTTCATCTGGTCCATGAACCCTGTCTACGATGACCCTCTGCGGTCTTCTGCCGCTTTGGCTACCATCCGAAACCTAAGATAAGGAAGGCGACCGGTAGAGGACTATATCTCTGAGTTCCGAGCGGTGGCAGCTGACATAGGCCTGAACGATGTGGGCCTTAAAGATCACTTTCGCCATGGTCTCTCTGAACAACTTATAGACGAATTGGCTCGTATTGGAGTACCTGCTTCCCTGGAGGCCTTGATCCTCCAATCTCTGGTCCTGGACCAACGCTTCAGAGAACAACGTCAGGAGAGGACTACCAATGCTCCTTACCCGTCTCCTCGACGACACGAGCCTTCTGTGTCCTGTTCACGTCCGAACTCTCCTTCTTCAAACCCAGAACCCATGGAGATTGGTCTAATAAGAGGCCCGCTGTGGTCCGCTGAATGCAACAGACTGTCACGGATCCCGGATCCCACCACGCAGTCCTTAAAACCCAACACTCCACAGTGCCCAAAAATCTACCAACAGGGTAGCCGAATAAGAATCCCTAACTATCTGGTCCTTAATAATTGGCCAGGTATATATATACTAGCTAGACAGAAAGAGTTAATCAAAGAATATGTGGTAATGCAAAACCAGACCAGCAAAACGGGGGTAGTCAGACGAGCCAGAATCAGGAATACAGAGTATAGAATAGTCAAAGGGAATTGCCGGGTTGATATCAGTGCAGGAGCGTAGTACAAGAAAATTGTCTAGGGAAACGGAAGGCTGAATAGTCAGAAAACAAGCCGAGGTCAATAACAGGTTCAATCACGAGAGAATGCAGGTACTGGGAGCCCAGGTGTGGATAACCACGATCTGGTACTGCTTAGAAGAAACTGTCGGTTTTTAAAAGACCTTCACCAGACCGCGCCCCCCTCTCAAGCCACGCCTCATGCAGCCACCTCCCTGCCTGTCTCTATTTAAACCAGGCGTTGGTAAGCTAGCAGCATCAGACATGCTTGCGTCAAGCACACCGGAGAGGCTGGAAGCCCCCAACGTTACAGTACCCCCCTCTCCACGGGAGGCCACCGGACGACCAACAGGACAAGTGGCAGGACGACCACCGGGGCGAGTGGCAGGACGACCACCAGGGCGATCGGGGTGCGAGGCATGGAACCAAACTAAATGCAGACATGTTGGAAGCCGGAATCCAGGACCGGTCCTCCGGACCATAAACCACCCAATCAACCAAGTACTGCAGAGTCCCCCTAAACAGCCTAGAATCCAGAACTTTCCTAACCTCATACTCCGTTTCTCCATCAACCTGAACAGGTGGAGGAGGAGGAACAACCCACATATACCTGTTACACAACAAGGCTTCAGTAGGGAGGTGTGGAAGACGTTGTGCAAGCGAAGGAAGGGCAAGAGCATAAGCCACAGGGTTAACTCGGCGAATGATCTTGTATGGACCTATAAACCGAGGTGCCATTTTCATAGAAGGCACCCGCAACTTCACATTCCTAGTGGACAACCAAACTCTATCCCCCACGTTGTAGGAAGGAGCTTGTAACCTATGCCTGTCAGCCTTGCGTTTCTGGAAAGCAACATTGCGCTCCATGTTTTCGCGAATCTGTCTCCAAATATCTTTTAGTTGTGTGAGATGTTCATCGAGAGCCGGGATGGCCTGTTCAGCAAACTGAAGCGGTAGAGCCGGAGGGAAAAAACCATAGATGGCAGAAAAAGGAGAGTGGCCAGTGGTCTCGTTAACGGCGTTATTACGTGCATACTCAGACCAGGGCAACAACTCCAACCAATTGTCTTGTTGTTGTGTGGTAAAGCAACGTATGTACTGCTCGAGACCCTGATTTGCCCTCTGTGCTGCCCCATTGGTTTGTGGATGATATGCTGAAGAGAAGGCCAATCGCACCCCCATCTCCGCACAGGAATCCCTCCAGAAACGAGAGACGAACTGAGCTCCTCTGTCAGAGACTATTTCAGACGGAACCCCATGTATTCGAACAATCTCTCTAGCAAAGACGACCACCAGTTCTTTGGCTGTAGGAAGCTTAGGTAAAGGAACAAAATGAGCCATTTTGGAGAAGCGGTCTACAACTGTCAGAACCACAGTATGACCCTTGGACTTCGGCAAGTCCACAATAAAATCCATGGATAGATGAGACCAAGGCCTATTAGGAATGGGTAAAGGCTGCAATAGACCGACAGGCAAGGTTTTACTGGTTTTGCTTCTGGCACAGACTTGACAAGCCAAAACAAACAGACGTATGTCCTGTCGCATGGTGGGCCATCAGAACTGTCTGGAGATACTGGTAAGAGTCTTAGTAATACCAGGATGACCTGCTGGTTTTGAATCATGAAACATTATGAGTAATTCTTGTCTTTCCTTTTCAGGCACAAACAACATATCTGGTGGCTTGTTAGGTGGAGCCCCCATTTGAGCTGCTTGGAGGCGTTCCAGGAAAGGCGAGGAAACAGACAAGACCGTGGAAGCCACAATACGTTCAGGAGGAACTATAGGATTGTGGTCTTGTGTATTTGATTCATACGGGTCATATTGACGAGATAAGGCATCAGCCTTTACATTGCGGTCACCTGGTCTGTAAGTCAACACAAAATTAAACCGAGACAGTAGTAATGACCACTTGGCCTGTCTCGAGTTCAGACGTTTAGCATCCCCGATGTACGTAAGGTTCTTATGATCAGTGATTATCAACAAAGGGTCATGTGTACCTTCCAACAAATGTCTCCACTCTGATAGGGCAGACACAATAGCAAGCAATTCTCTGTTACCGATATCATAATTGTGTTCTGCTGGTGATAATTTTCTTGAAAAGAACCCACAAGGATGTAGAGGCTTCCCTGGAGACTCTCTTTGAGATAGGACAGCCCCAATGCCTATCTCGGAAGCATCAACCTCAAGAACAAATGGAATTCTGGGATCAGGATGCCGTAACACGGGAGCAGAAGTGAAAGCCTGTTTGAGAGCTTCGAATGCCTGTTTGGATTGTGAAGACCAGACCCGGTTCTTCAGACCTTTACGTGTCATATTAATGATAGGAGAAGCTACAGCAGAATAATTCTTGATAAATCTCCTATAATAGTTGGAATCCCGTGAAAAAACAGTCCGCGCACTGTTTTACAGGTGCAACGTTACTGCGCGCATATTACACTTCGTTTTGCGCGTTTTTTTTACTAACGTTATTTTTTGACGGATGAGAAAATGCGTTCGGATCCGAATATCACGTTAATTTTCGCGCGATAATGCTGGACACTGCGCGCAACAAAAATTGCGCTGCGTGAGCGCATTTGCGCAGAGAATGTAATATGGCCCCTAGAAGGGTGAGCAAGTTATAAAAGCTACTGGAAGAATTCCACAGAGGGAGGTAGCTAGCTCAGATTGCACTTAGAAGGACCTATTATCATTAAAAGGGTCTCTCCTAATTAAGTATCCTTGTTCCCTGTTCACAAAAGGTATGAAGTTGAATTTGCTATACTAAGAGGAGGGAAGGGGGAGAAAAAAGCTAATTTTAACAAGGAGATTCCTACAGAAATTGCTGCATATGCAAAGACAGGTGAGGAAAGTGAGCCTTCAAGGGTTCATTAGGTATAGGAAAGTGTAAAATAGATTCCTGACCTGCTAGTTAAAAAAAAATTGCATAAAATGGTAGGTTCCTTAACCCTTTCGCTGCTGAGCCATTTCACACCTCTGTGCTTCGCTCATCTTGTTTAAACACGATTTTAAGCCATGTTTTATTATACAACCCAGACATATTATATATTGTTCTTTCCGGCAGACTCGGCAAATTCATAATATATCATTATTATATGTATACGTCATGTCCTGCCTGAATATTATAACAAAAAATGCAATAAAATTGGAATTTTCAATCATCTACATTGTGTAAAGTGTTTTTTTCACATTTTATCATACAAGCCTTTTCAGTTATATTTTCTATGGGGTGCGCTTGTTAAAAAAATTAGAAATGGGGACTCGTTACATTTTTTGGGGGAAAATTACGTGTTTTTTATCAACCGCCCCCCCATAGAAAAAATCGTTAGTACAGCATCATTGTTCACATTATAATTGAAATGAGAACAATATTGCTGCATTAATAAAACAAAAAGGCCAAAAAAGTTTTTTAATTATTATTATTTATTTTTTTTTAACTATTTTTTTTTTTACATTTTACATGGTCATGTTTGGTATAAATGGAAAGGCCATGCTCTGGCCGTTCCAATGATACCAAACATTAACCCCTAGCTACCACGAATCGGGAGATTCATTCATTCACCATAGGTGGCAGCTAGGGGTTAATTGCAGAACTTACTTCATTGCGCTATGCGCGATAACGCCAATCGTCAGGGGGATATCCCAGAAGCTTGGCCGACATCCAAGATGTTGGCCAGCTGTGGGACAGGACCGCGATATGGCGCCTGTTAGCTCTATATCGCGATCCATCCCCCTAGGGGTTAAAGACAGCCGCCTCTTGGAAGAGCAGGCTGTGCCCTTCCAAAAGGTGCCTGCCTTTAGGTTGTGGCCCGCCTGGATGGGGAGGGAGAGAGGTCCAAAGGACCACCCCCCTCCGCTTCAGTCATCTTCCCCGCACTGGCGGGGGGGGGTGCCTGTAATAGATGTCATCGCGCTCACGTGATGACGTCTATCGTGCCCGCCTAGGTTCCGGAGGCTGGGCTGACATCTAGGATGTCAGCCCGCACTGGGGTGTTGCCACGATTGGCCGGAATCCCAGTCGATCGCCGCTGCAAAGGGAGGACACGCTGAGCGTGTCCTCCGCATGGAAGGGGTTAAAGGAGTGGGCTACTTGTATCTGCTACTGGAGCAAAACCACAGAGAGACAGCTAAATAGCTTGTTTAGCATAGAAGATAAAGGTAGGGAAGTGAGCCTTCAAGGGTTCACTGCAAATAGATTTGAAAAGTAGGAAAACAGACTCCTCTTAGCTGCTCTCAGTATGTATTAATTGCTAGCCAGTCTCTCAAAGTCCCTGCGTTACCAACAGACCTGATGTGAAAATTAAAATCGCATAGAGAAATTGCTAAAAAGTGCTGCTCATCACCAATGTGATAAAATAGTTTGTATGGCTCGACATGTTTTGCCCGTGGGTGTCATCAGGAGCTGTTGACAAAAATTAATTAGTGAGCAGAGGAAGTTTTGCAGTTACCCCCTTGCACCATCTGGATACCTAGTTACACATAGCTGAAGTTGGTTTGGCTGTTATCCATCCATTTTGACAATTCTATCAGTAAGTGTCACACATGTACCTGCTCCAGTTTTAGACTATGGGATGCAGGCACGCTGCAGGCGCCACAGCGGCATTTTCAGAGTGCGCCACTGGCTGCCTGTTAATTTCAATGATCATCAGAGGGAAACCGGCGGTGGCCCACTGTGTCTGCCCAAACTGGGACCCTACCGAGGCCAGAAAAGGTGAGAGCTGGGGGCAAATATAACCATGTGAGCTGGGGGGAAAATATACCCATGTGAACTGGGTGGCAAATATACCCATGTGAGCTGGGGACAAATATATCCATGTGAGCTGGGGGGCAAATATACCCATGTGAGCTGGGGGAAAATGTACCCATGTGAGCTGGGGGCAATATAACCATGTGAGCTGGGGACATATATATCCATGTGAGCTGGGGGCAAAATATACCCATGTGAGCTGGGGGCAATATATATATCCATGTGAGCTGGGGCAATATATATCCATGTGAGCTGGAGGGAAATATAACTGACTGTCACTGCGAACCCAACACCAGCTCTTGGCCAAAACTGGTAGAATACCTCCCCCAAAACCTGTGTCTGGATCCGCCCCTGCTACCAACCCATGGGCCCTCAGACAGTGCTGCAGAGAAGATGAGCTGGTGAGCAACCCGGGGGGAGAGGATGCCCAACAATTTATATATACGGGTGGGATCTAATGCCCAAAAATTTATATACTGGGTGGGGAAATCTAATGCCCAACAATTTATATATACTGGGGGGGGGGGGTTAATGCCCAACAATTTGTATGCTGGGTGGGTTGACTAAATTGAGTTTTATTGCTGTGGATTCTGTGATACACTCATACACACTGCACATTACTGTGAGTTTTATTACTGCGGAGCTCTGTGATTGCACATTCCAGTGAGTTTTATTTCTGTGGAGCTCTGCAATGTTGCAGTGTGTCAGGATTGTACAGTATCTTTTAAAGTGATCGGCAGTTTCCCACATTTTCCACAGGGACTTTCTGTGCCGTGGCACAGCCTTAGCTGCAATGAGTGGGTGATGGCTGCTGCAGCAGTGCGGTGGTCATCTGCAAGTATGGAGGGGGCACAATGGATCCCCCAATTCGCTGCTGGGTCCAAGTGGATTTTCAAAAAGGTTATTTTTAGGAGTTCAGAAATAAATTCTTTAGCACAATAATGTACATGTGGGTGTTGCGTTGTAGGGGGTGGTTTTTTATGGGTCTGGCCTCCTGTGGGTGCGCAACAAGGGGGCCCCATGACCTCCTATTGCCTGGGGTCCCCATTAGTTGTCAGTCCGCCCCATAGTATATATATATATATAGTGTGTTTATTATTGCAGAAGACACTAGCACATCAAAGCAATTCGATGAATTGCATCCCAGAGCTCCTGTGCCACATTCCCCATATGCAGCAAGGAATTCTGGGCAGGATATGCAAATGACATCTGTCTCACTTTTCTGCATCCTGGGTCTGTTATTACACAGAACCCTAATTTGAGGGTATGTACATCCAACTCAGGTGAACGGTGTAGGATTTACAACAGTTTGCAGATGTGCCTCCCACTTGTTAAGGGACCAAAAGTATTGGGACAATTGGCTTCTCAGCTGTTCCATGGCCAGGTGTGTGATATTCCCTCATTACCCCAATTACAATGTGCAGATAAAAGGCCCAGAGTTAATTTCAAGTGTGCTATTTGCATTTGGAATCTGTTGCTGTCAACTCTCAAGATGAGATCCAAAGAGCAGTCACTATCAGTGAAGCAAGCCATCATTAGGTTGAAGAAACAAAACAAACCCATCAGAGAGATAGCAACAACATTAGGCGTGGCCAAAACAACTGTTTGGAACATTCTCAAAAAGAAGGAACGCATCAGTTAGCTCAGCAACACCAAAAGAACCGGGAGACCACGGAAAACAACTGTGGTGGATGACCGAATAATTTTTTCCCTGGTGAAGAAAACACCCTTCACAACAGTTGGCCAGATCAAGAACACTCTCCAGGAGGTAGGTGTATGTGTGTCAAAGTCAACAATCAAGGGAAGACTTCACCAGAGTGAATACAGAGGGTTCACCACAAGATGTAAACCATTGGTGAGCCTCAAAAACAGTAAGGCCAGATTAGAGTTTGCCAAACAACACCTAACAAAGCCTTCACAGTTCTGGAACAAGATCCTATGGACAGATGAGACCAAGATCAACTTGTACCAGAGTGATGGGAAGAGAAGAGTATGGAGAAGGAAAGGAACTGCTCATTATCCTAAGCATACCACCTCATCAGTGAAGCATGGTGGTGGTAGTGTCATGGCGTGGGCATGTATGGCTGCCAATGGAACTGGTTCTCTTGTATTTATTGATGATGTGACTGCTAGCAGCAGGATGAATTCTGAAGTGTTTCGGGCAATATTCTCTGCTCACATTAAGCCAAATGCTGCAGAACTCATTGGACGGCGCATCACAGTGCAGATGGACAATGATCCAAAGCATACTCCAAAAGCAACCAAAGAGTTTTTGAAGGGACAGAAGTGGAATGTTATGCAATGGCCAAGTCAATCACCTGACCTGAATCCCATTGAGCATGCATTTCACTTGCTGAAGACAAAACTGAAGGGAAAATGCCCCAAGAACAAGCAGGAACTGAAGACAGTTGCAGTAGAGGCCTGGCAGAGCTTCACCAGGGATGAAACCCAGTGTCTGGTGATGTCTATGCGTTCTAGACTTCAGGCCGTGATTGACTGCAAAGGATTTGCAACCAAGTATTAAGAAGGGAAAGTTTGATTTATGATTATTACTCTGTCCCATTACTTTTGGTCCCTTAACAAGTGGGAGGCACATCTGCAAACTTCTGTAAGTCCTACACCGTTCACCTGAGTTGGATGTACATACCCTCAAATTAAAGCTGACAGTCTGCAGTTAAAGCCCATTGTGTTTGTTTCATTCCAACTCCATTGTGGTGGTGTATCCAAAGATGTTAGAATTGTGGCGACGTCCCAATATTTCTGGACCTGACTGTATATACATACACGTTGTTCAGTTGTTACACACTCTATATGGAAGCCTCTTTTCTTGTTTACACATGTGTATCCAGGGCCAGTCGCCGCCTGGGTGGGGCGGCAGGGGGAAGGTCGCTCACTAGATTTAGTGGGGCTGGAAATTCTCAGGTATTGCTTTCTTTTCTCTCCCAAGGGTAAAACAAGATTCTGGTTGTCTGAGGGATAAATGTACATGTTGAGATCCTATATAATAAAACAGTTTTAACGTTCGTCGCTGGCAAGCGCTGAATGCGCATGCGCGAAGGACATTACAAACTGGTAGCCGCCGTGCACGAGGGACAACAAAAATCCGTTGAAGAGGCATGCATACAGTGCCTCTCCAACGGATCGGCTTTTTTTTGTCTGTCCCTCGCGGATCCCCCCGCCCTGAGTCTCCCCCAGCAGCTGGTGCAGGGGAGGCGCCCAGAGCAACATTTACATGAATACATAAATAACACACAGGGAATCTCCATTCATGCTGCATGCGAGCCTCGCTTCCCTCTCCATAGCACACACAGACACCCCCCCCCGTAATGCTGGCTCTCAGCCCATAACACACACGGCTTGCTGCTGGATGGCATTGTGGCCTACTCACCAGCGGCCTCTCCTGCTTTCTGCCCCGGCTTAGAGCAGTGGTATGTGGGCAGCGCGGCTCGGTCACCCCAGTAACCGCTCTAGGCCTAGACCGCGGGCAGTCATAAGTTCTCCTCCCACTTTAGGGGTGGTCTTAGGGGTGGTCGTGGTCTCCGCTGGTTGGTTGGGCTGAGGCCGGCCCCGGAGTGCAGGTGCTGGAGAACTGCTTAACCCCATAAATATATATAAGCAGTGACAACCCCCATAAATATAAACTATGCTTAACACCATAAATAAATATAAGCAGTGAGACCCCCATAAATATAAGCAATGCTTAACCCCATAAATATATATAAGCAGTGAGAACCCCCATAAATATAAACAATGCTTAACCCCATTAATATATAAGCAGTGAGAACCCCCATAAATATAAGCAATGCTTAACCCCATAAATATATATAAGCAGTGAGAACTCACATAAATATAAGCAATGTATAACCCATAAATATATAAAGCAGTTAGAACCCCCATAAATATAAGCAATGTTTAACCCCATAAATATATAGAAGCAGTGAGAAACCCCATAAATATAAGCAATGTTTAACCCCATAAGCAGTGAGAACCCCCATATGAGTTTACAATCTATCCCATGAGTTTACAATCTAAGGGGTCCCATGAGTTTACAATCTATCTTATGAGTTTACAATCTAAGGGGTCCCATGAGTTTACATTCTAGGTGGTCCCACGAGCTTACATTCTAAGGGGTCCCATGATCTTACAATCTAAGGGGTCCTGTTCCTGTGAGCTTACAATCTAAGTGGGTCCTGTTCCTGTGAGTTTACAATCTGAGGGTCCTGTTCACGTGAGCTTACAATCTAAGAGGGTCCTGTTCCGTGAGTTTACAATCTAAGAGGGAAGAGGAACCTGCTCTAATATATAAATGCCTTTGTAATGCACTGTCAGCTGTGCGCGCACCCATCAGAGCTGCTCAGTTGGCCCTCCTGTTGTGGATGGGACGGCGATGGACACGTTACAACGTTACAAACGCATTTATATAGAGAGATACTCTTGGATAGGACATTGAAAAACAAATATGTGGACATGAATTCTGAGCTGGCGACAACAACAATAGACTGCCCGGAGGGCAGGCTTAACAACTAGTATACAATAAAGTCGATCTTGTTAATTACTTGCAATTTCAATGCTTTTCATTTTGCCACTTTTCTGCATGCTTTGGCGATTAAATTTTGCTAAAAATATGGTGAATTCGCTATTTAATGAATATTCACCATATTTTACAAAAATTGGTGTCACTGAAATAGTTATCGGACATTGGCGAAAACCTTCAAATTGTGCCGATAAACGTTGAATTGACATCAGCGAATTCAGCCGAACTGTAAAGAAAAAAAGTCTCCTATGCTCCTAATAGGAGTTTAAATCAATATAAATGTAGAAAAAATGTGTCTACATAATAAAAAAGGTCCTATAAAAAAAAATTATAAAAAGGTCTGTTACAAAATAAAAAAGTATTTTACAAAATACGAAAAATACAAAAAAGTCTTGTAAAAAAATAAATGGTCTTTAGAATTTAAAACAACAAAGATATTGCATTTATTACATTGAAACTTATGGAATTCACCTGTTTAAACCTGTCGGATTGAAACAATGAAAATCAGGGCATTTCATTGGAATTTTGGTGCTATTCGGTATTCTGTGAATAGAAGACATGATAGTCTTCCATGGGACAATTTCCCAACAATGGGCGGTTTATTGCTGTGGACTCCAGGCAGCTGAGCATCACGCTGAGGCCACACCCCGAGCACAGCCCTTCGCCCACTGACTGCGAGAGACAGGACAGTCACATGACGTCCTGCATCAATGCATGGGCGGTCTGCCTCCCATGCAGGTGTTTTTTGAATGGCTTGATCCAATGATGCTTTCCCATTGGTCCAAGCTATTCCATTGCTCTCTCAGTGCCTCTGAGGCACTGGGAGAGCAATGTTCAGGAAGTGGGCAGTGCTCAGACGTTTGTTCATTGAACAGATGTGCCACGCTGCACACTTCTTGGCAGCATATGCGATTTGCATAGCATACCGCTAGCAAATTGAGTAAGGCAGGCTCAGGCTGGTGAATGAAGAAGAAAAAACAATGCACGGGGCACAGAGGACAGACAGAGCTGACGGTGGTGGAACACCGAGCAGGTGAGTTTTTTTATTTTATCAAATCAGCAGCACTTAATGGCCTCATCTGCCTCCCCTGACCGCACGTCCCTGCTGTGGAGCTCTGTGATAGGCTCATACACAATGCACATTACTGTGAGGTTTATTGCTGTGGAGTTCTGTGATAGGCTCATACACACTGCACACTACTGTGAAGTTTATTGCTGTGGAGCTCTGTCATATACTTTTTGTATTTTGGAGGGGGAGAATAGTGAGCTGTTAAAGTTTGAGGAAGTGCAAGGGGGCCCTCTTCTGAGTTTCAGTAGTGGCTCCAAGATTTCTGAGGCTGCTCTGAATGTAAGGGAAGTAATTTGCTGACTTGATTCCCTCAATCTAAATCCTAACACTACAATAGGATAGAACTCAGTAATATAAAAAAGGTGAGCCTTTACCTGTCCCTTGCTGGCAGTCAAATTTTGCAGCGCTCCTGCACATGCTTCAAGTGTAGAATCCTTCTTGCTTTGACCTAAAAGGGCTAAGTATGTCTTTATAGCACTGGAGTGAGACAGGATGTTTGCACCTCTTGGATTAGCATCTTCCTCAGGCAGGGGCAGTTCAAAGTTGTTATTCTACCAAAAAGTATGAATGACGAGAGAGAGAGAGAGAGAAATAATAATAATAATATAATAATAATAATAGCAGATATTTAGTTTACTATTAATAAAAGACAACAAAATGTCAGAGAAAGTTCTAAAAAAATATAATATCAAAATAAAACATAGACAAAGTACTATGCTAAAGCTTGGACATTTTTAAGAACAAAACTCTGAGGGATAGTGGCCTCTGAGAATAACATTGGCATTTTTATGGGATGAATGTGCTTTGCGCTTTCTAATGAATCACTTTACCTTGACCCCTGATGATATATTGGCTCTCCTTTACTGGGTTGAATATTGTCTCAAGCAGCCAAATTTTGGGGGCAAAACTATAATGAGTTGTTTACATAATAAATATGAATAATTAGATCTACCACCTGCACTTTCTCACTCTTGTTGCTAAAGCAGCCTGTGGAGGTCTTTTCTGTTTGCTGGTTGCGTGACATTTGCTCATTCAGCTGAGTATACTTATTGGGCACTTCTGAATCCAAGTGGTATGACAAATTGTGTAGAATGCAGGCACAGTTTTCCACTGACTGTAATAACGGATATAAAAGTCAGATATGTACCAATACAATACAAAATAAAGTTCAACACTTTTTCTCAACACATATTTTCACCTCTCAATCAAAAAGATGATCAAAAATCCATGCAATTTCTCATCGACAATAACATATTACCTTTTCATCTGGGCAGTTACTGGCAACACAGCGCTGGATGTAGAGCATTAGTGAATCCACGAGCCCTGGGCAGTTACGCATAGCTTGACGGCCAACATCAGCAGAGCTCAAGTTTCTGTCAAGTAAGGATACATACCAACACAGAGCAGTTAAAATCACGCCCCCATGTCTATAATTTAAATAAAAGTACTGATTGACACACATGATGCTACAAATATACTTTATAAATAGTAAAGCAAATATTTGGATATTTGGATATAAAGTGATAATTAAAAGTGTCTGCATTTGGAGAAAGATTCCACAGTAAGTTATTCACAACAAAAGGAAAGTCTATTAAAAATTACAATTTACTCCCATTGACCTTAACCTCTTCACTCCTGGTGATCGTGTAAACACAATCAGCGGTAGCAGACAGAGTAGCCTGAGATCAGGTTAACATGATCTGGGGCTGTGCTGTAAAAGTGCAAATGAAATGTGTTTGTTGCAAATTAATTTCATTTGCTTTTGGGCTCCAGAATATGCCCTCAAAGTTTTAGCCCTGTGGAGCTAGGCAAGGTGCTGAAACTGATTAAAATTGACCAAGGAGTGCCCAGCCATATCACCCGTTCCCCAGCTTACACAGAGACAGAACTGTAGTTTTACTTGCAGTAACTCGATTTGGCCAGTAGATGCCGCCATCTGCCTGCAAATAGGTTAATACAATAAGAAATACATTGGGAATATTCCTAAATATTCATTACTGTATAACTAATAGAGATGTGTGTTTCATTTTGGTCCAAATCAAAATTCGGATGAAATTTACAGATTCTTGCTGTGGAAGTGCTTCCGAAATACAAATCGTTTCTGTCCGAAATGGAATGAAATGAATAGATTCGGACCGAAACGGAATGAAAACGAAACGGTATAAAATTAATTGATTCATTTTTACGGATCAATTTGTTATACCGTTTCACTTAGCCTTGATTCCCTATAGATATGTAATGGTTAATCTATTCAGAGAATGCAGAACAGCACCGAAATGTAAGTGAAATGTCCTGATATTCGGTGGTTCGTTTGACAGCTTTAAACAGGCTGTCCATAGGTTTCAATGTAAAAAAATATTCCCCGTCTTTACTAAATATTTACAGGGTTATTCAAAGAGACCCGAATTGTGGCCGAAAGGTAACGAACAGTGAAATTCAGCGTACCTTTCCTGGCCAATCGGCTATCCAGAGAGCAGACAGTTCGCCAAATCTTGGCGAATTGCCTGCACATACGGTGCCTGTTCGTTGCCTGTTTGAGGGCAGTGAAATCCCCATAGATAAGCAAAGCTTCATCTATTCAGAGAACAAAAACCAGCAGTGAAAAGTTGCGGAATTGCCCTGCTGTTCGGTGGTTTTATTCGACAGGTTTATTCAGTAGAAAATATTCCAGTTTTAAATCAATATCTAATAAACCGTCCATTCGTCTGTGGTGTCGGCTTTTTCCGGCAGCTGCTCTGCTCTGTAATTGGTGGCTGCTCGGGTTTCTCCGGCGTGTTCGGTGGGGTTAATCCAGATGTTTTTGCGGGTTTCGGTGTGCGTTCGCCGGATTTTGCGGTAACATTGTGAGAGATTACCTCGCCCCCACTCTCCGCCATGAGAAAGTGAGCGAATGAAGCTAATGTAAGGAGAGGTGAGAGAGAGGAGGGAGAAGAGATGAGACGAGAGATAAGAAATTAGGGAAAAGAGAAAAAGGAAAAAAGGAAGAAGGAAGAGAGAAGAAGAAAAAGAGAAAAAATTCCCCAAAAAGAAAAAATCTTTCAAGAAAAAGGGGGGGAATAAGAATAAAAAAAGGGGAGGGGGAAAGGGGCAGAAGACACCATAAATAAATGTGTCTGGTGGTGTATTGTACCAACCACTAAACAGGGGCGGATCCAGAGACTAGTCTCGGGAGGGGCACTGACAGAAAATAAGGTGTTTTAGCAGAGAGTCCGACTCACGAGAATTTACAGAGGGCCCGGCTCACAGGAGCTTACAATCTAGAGGAGCAGAGGGCCCGGCTCATAGGAGCTTACAATCTAGAGGAGCAGAGGGCCCGGCTCACAGGAGTTTACAATCTAGAAAAGCAGAGGGCACCCAGGAGTTTACAATCTAGAGGAGCAGAGGGCACCCAGGAGCTTACAATCTAGAGGAGCAGAGGGCACCCAGGAGTTTACAATCTAGAGGAGCAGAGAGCCCCCAGCTCACACATGGATTTGCCCCCAGCTCATGGATTTGCCCCAGCTCATGGATTTACCCCCAGCTCATGGATTTGCCCAGGTCATGGATTTGCCCCCAGGTCATGGATTTGCCCAGCTCATGGATTTGCCCCCAGCTCATGGATTTGCCCAGCTCATGGATTTGCCCCCAGGTCATGGATTTGCCCCCAGGTCATGGATTTGCCCAGCTCATGGATTTGCCCCCAGCTCATGGATTTGCCCCCAGCTCATGGATTTGCCCCCAGCTCATGGATTTGCCACCAGCTCATGGATTTGCCCAGCTCATGGATTTGCCCAGCTCATGGATTTGCCCCCAGGTAATGGATTTGCCCCCAGCTCATGGATTTGCCCAGCTCATGGATTTGCCCCCAGGTCATGGATTTGCCCCCTGCTCATGGATTTGCCCCTGCTCATGGATTTGCCCCCAGCTCATGGATTTGCCCCCAGGTCATGGATTTGCCCCCAGGTCATGGATTTGCCCCCTGCTCATGGATTTGCCCCCAGCTCATGGATTTGCCCCCTGCTCATGGATTTGCCCCAGCTCATGGATTTGCCCCAGCTCATGGATTTGCCCAGCTCATGGATTAACCCCCAGCTCATGGATTTGCCCAGCTCATGGATTTACCCCCAGCTCATGGATTTGCCCAGCTCATGGATTTACCCCCAGCTCATGGATTTACCCCCAGCTCATGGATTTGCCCAGCTCATGGATTTACCCCCAGCTCATGGATTTGCCCCCCAGCTCATGGATTTGCCCCCAGCTCATGGATTTGCCCAGCTCATGGATTTGCCCCTGCTCATGGATTTGCCCAGCTCATGGATTTACCCCCAGCTCATGGATTTGCCCAGCTCATGGATTTACCCCCAGCTCATGGATTTACCCCCAGCTCATGGATTTGCCCCCCAGCTCATGGATTTGCCCCCCAGCTCATGGATTTGCCCCCTGCTCATGGATTTGCCCAGCTCATGGATTTACCCCCAGCTCATGGATTTGCCCCCCAGCTCATGGATTTGCCCCCCAGCTCATGGATTTGCCCCCCAGCTCATGGATTTACCCCCAGCTCATGGATTTGCCCAGCTCATGGATTTACCCCCAGCTCATGGATTTACCCCCAGCTCATGGATTTGCCCAGCTCATGGATTTACCCCCAGCTCATGGATTTGCCCCCCAGCTCATGGATTTGCCCCCAGCTCATGGATTTGCCCAGCTCATGGATTTGCCCCCTGCTCATGGATTTGCCCAGCTCATGGATTTACCCCCAGCTCATGGATTTGCCCAGCTCATGGATTTACCCCCAGCTCATGGATTTACCCCCAGCTCATGGATTTACCCCCAGCTCATGGATTTGCCCCCCAGCTCATGGATTTGCCCCCCAGCTCATGGATTTGCCCCTGCTCATGGATTTGCCCAGCTCATGGATTTACCCCCAGCTCATGGATTTGCCCCCCAGCTCATGGATTTGCCCCCCAGCTCATGGATTTACCCCCAGCTCATGGATTTGCCCCCTGCTCATGGATTTGCCCCCCAGCTCATGGATTTGCCCCCCAGCTCATGGATTTGCCCCCCAGCTCATGGATTTGCCCAGCTCATGGATTTGCCCAGCTCATGGATTTACCCCCAGCTCATGGATTTACCCCCAGCTCATGGATTTACCCCCAGCTCATGGATTTGCCCAGCTCTCACCTGGATATTGCTCCAGGCCTCCAGCTCCGGTGTTCAGGGGACCCAGATGCCGCCGGCAGCGCGGGAGTGCCTGCCCGGTCCTGAAGAGTGCGTCCTTGTAAAGGGGAGGCGGCTGCGTGCGTGCGCAGGTCACGCGGTCCGGCCAGTCAGGTGGTACAGAGACTCAGTACCACCTGATTAGCCGGACCACGTGACCGGCTGCGCCTGCACGTAGCCGCATCCCCTTTACAAGGACGCACTCTTCAGGACCGGGCAGGCGTTCCTGCGCTGCCCGGCGGCATCTGGGTCCCCGGCTCAAATCTCGGGGGGGGCAATTGCCCCGTTGCCCCCCCCCTGGATCCGCCCCTGCCACTAAATGCGCACTTGGGGGCGAGAGCGACAACAAGGAGAAGGCCGCCCGTCGAGAGACTCCCCTAAGTGAGGACCGTGACCTAAAGTACAGCAACTAGACCCCTGAAATCCCCCCTTCCATCACCCAAGACAGCAGAGGGGCTGATGTCCAGTCTCAACCGACCCAACTTCCCTCCCCCAGTCGCAGAATAGCCGGCTCTATAGGCTCTATAGGCTCTATAGGTCCCCTGTTAGCAGGGACTGGTGGGCTTCTATCATAAAACATGCTACAAATAACGGTGGGTCCTCTGTGAAACATAAAGCTAACTCAAAGAAATCTGGCAGGTGAGGGCTCTCCCCATCCATTCGACATGTCCCATTCCCCTCCGGTCCTGTCCCAGAACGTCCCGAATGCTTTTTTACGTGACCCCCTGGTATGCCCGGGACTAAATCTGGACGTAACCTGGGTCAAAAGGACATCTCCCGGTGTTTCACCCCAGCTCGATCAACGACCAACGCTTCTCCAAAGATGACAACGCCCACCGGAGAGTCGGCAACTTCGGATGCACCCTGCACGCGTCGAGACATACAAGATCTATGTAGAAAAAGGGTACTCAAGGGGGTCAAATAAAATCCAGCGGTCGAGGCCCCATGGAGTAAGTGGGAGATGAATCCCACTCAGGTGGCATAGAGGAACTGGGTCTGGGGGGGGGCGATGTCAACAGCATCCTGGAGGTTAACGTATCGGGGAGCGCCTCCGATCCTGCTGCCATGGTCTGCCTCTGGCCTCACCCTGCGCAAATAGATCCGGAGGTTCCGGGATACCCAGCGTCTCCAAGATTGTCGAGCAAACAGCTGGTGAACGGAGGGACAGAAAAGTACCGTTGTGAGGTATGAGAAGACGGAAAGGGAATCCCCAGCGGTATCTGACGTCTCTCTGGCGGAGAAGGTCTGTGAGGGGCTTTAGTGCCCGGCGCTTCTGAAGCGTGGAAGGTGCCAGATCATTATAAAAATGAGGAGTCACACTGTCGAGGGTCTGGATAGCATTACGTACCGCTTGATGTATAGCTTCTTTAGTGGTGTAATAATGACACCGAAGTATCACGCCCCTAGGAGGCTCCGTCTCTGGTGGCTTTGGATGGAGGGCTCTATGGACCTTGTCAAGGAGCAGCTCCTCCTCGGGTGTGTTGGGGAAAAGTGCTTGAAAGTAGCGATGAAGAAAGGTCTGTAAATTCACCTCCGTCTCGGGTATGTTTCTGAGCCTGAGGTTGGAGCGGCAGGACCGATTATCCATATCCTCAACCGCCTCCTGTAAGAGTTCATATTTGTTCTGTAGGGCCGCCATATCTGCACGAACCTCCGCACCTGCCACCTGGGCCTCGTCCACTCTCATCTCGAGGGCCGCCGTGCGCGTCTCAAGGGTCCCTAGGTCCGCTCTCAGACCGTCAATTCCAGCCCTGAGGTCCGCTTGTAAGTCATCTTTAACTGTCAGAAGAAGTTGGCGTAGATCTTGTATGTCTCGGCACGTGCAGGGTGCGTCGGAAGTTGCTGACTCTCCGGTGGGCGTCGTCATCTTTGGAGAAGCGTTGGTCGTCGATCGAGCTGGGGTGAATCACCGGGAGATGTCCTTTTGACCCGGGTTACGTCCAGATTTAGTCCCGGGCATACCAGGGGGTCGCGTAAAAAAAGCTGAAGCAGAATAGGTCGCTTAAAAGGCTTTAAGGGAGTCGCGCTGGTCCGGAGCTACAGCCTTAGGCAGCCATTGTCCCTGCCCACCAGGGCACCACCCCGTGGAAAAATTTGCGTTAGAAAATCACGTACTTGTAGTAGGCCCCTCAGAGTCGACTGTAAACATTAATATGGAGACAAAAGAAAATATTGATCAAGCGTAGTGAGCTTCACAGGGACCACCAGAAAAATTTAGGAAAAATAAAAAAGTTTGACTAAAATATTGTGTAGGAGTAGTAGGCCGCGCGGGGACCACCAGAAAAATTGGTAAAAAGCAGTCTACGTGGATAATAAGCCCCACTGAAAATTATTTACATGGGCTGAAGAAAAATTATGCGGGGGTGTAGTGGGCCCTAGTGGGACCACCAAAAAAAATTATGTCCACTTCAGGGTCAAGAGTTCAGGAGTCCGGCAAGTAGGCCTCAGCACGAGGCAGCGTCCGTGTCAGTGCCGCTCATAGGACTCAGTTCACAGTGCGGGGCAGCGGACGGATGATGGCTAGTCAGGGGGCCGAGGATGACCCCCGCGACTCCGACAAGCGGGTCGTTAGTGTCAAGGAGAGCTCCAGTCAGGTCTCGTGGGAGGTTACTCACCCGCCAGGAGCGCGGCTATGGAGGTAGCCACTACGCTGTCCGAGGATCTCCAAGAGCCAGGTTGGGGGGATGCTCAGTCCAGAGACAGCTGCTGAGTAGGGGTCTTCCCCATCCAGAGACCACAGGCAACGGCAGGTATGCAGCGCTTCCGGCTCCCAAGGTACCCACAATGGGCACGTCGGCCAGGCCACAAGTCAAAGACGGGCCGATAATCTGCTCAGCGGGGTGGAAAAATAGCGGGAATCGGTCGGGAGCAAACCCTCACCTCTCTGAGGGTACGAAAACGTCCGCTGGGCAGGGATTTGGTCTCCAAAAGGCCGTTTAAAGCGCCGATAGCTCACGGAGCTCTACAGGGATGCAACCGTCCACCTTGCCACTCGGCTCTGTCCCCCCGGGGGGTATTTTTTTTGGGTGAAATTTTTGGATTCCTAATTTATTATAAAACAATGAGGCTTTTTTTTCTTTGCCAAATCCAGAATTTTTTTTCTTTCCTTCAGCCTGGTTGCATTAGGCAGGGACTGTCTATGGTGCTGAAACCTATTCGGCACCAAGGACAGCAGCCCCTTGGGGCTCCGGAGCCCTGTGGATCTGCTATCCATGATGCTGAAAACTATTCATAGGTTTCAGCACCATGGATATCAGCTAACCTGGGTTCCAGAGCCCCAAGGGGCTGCTGTCCTTGGTACTTAATAGGTTGAATAGGTTTCAGCACCAAAGACAGGGGGATTACATATCTATTTTTTTTTTACCATAATCTAAGTAATTAACTCATCCATTTCACATTCCATAAAAACTAATAAGAAACAAAATAACAAATCAATCCGAAATATGAAATAACTAAAAAAACGAAATATAAATCGATCCAAAATATGAAATACCAATTGTCCGAACTAACGAATCGATCCAAAATACGAATCATGTTAACATAACAAACACACTAAAGCAAATTGAAAAACAGAACAAATCGATCTGAAACAAAACAAATTTTTTTGTTGTGCCCATATCTAATAACTAATTAAAAATGATTTTCCAAAGAAACACTGGTTCCTGAAAGTGGATTTTTGGAAAACCACTTGGTAGTGAAGGTGTTAAAGAAGGGGACACCTACTTTATGACCATTAAAACTGCATCCAATAAGCCAATATACTATTATCACGGGGCTCCAATAAAGATTGGTGCATAAAAGACCCTGAACCATATTGTATAATTAGAGTTCAAATATTCTGTTCTGTTTTTTCACGCATTTCAGCCAATCAGAATTAAGAACCACAATTGTCTCACGTTAAGTTTTTGCGCCTGTCAAAAGTCAATCTGCGCATATATGTTGCATCAATAAAAAAAACACGCACAACTTCTCAAATTTATTGGTTTGGCATGTGTAGAATGTGTAACTATACTTTGCTGCATATTTTTTTTTGGGCTGGTGTATTTGGTTTCGGCCAGGTTGATAGAATTTGCCATTAACACCAGCTTTTAGGAGTTGCTAAAATTATGCGCGCAAAGGCTGTCCGTTACAAACTGCGCATAGATTGTAGTACCATCCGCGTACCAGGACACAAACGCATTTGCGCTCGCAATGTTAAGTATAGGATGCACGCAGTACAGTACGCTCGCGTAGCGTTCGCGCAGGTTCACCCGCGGTAGACGGTTACGTGCGTTTGTTGCACTGACATTGTAATACGACGTTCAGCGCAAAGGGTTTTGCCCCTCGCGTTAATGTGTTTTTGCGCGTGCGCAAACGTTTGCGTGAAGATTGTAATAGGGTCCGAAGACGGAAAGAACTGTGACTGTCTCTTACTCTACCTCATGTTCTCTATTCGGGAAGTTCCACAAGCTTCCACTGGGTTTTTTGCCATTTGAACTATTGTATGGCAGACATCCCAGGGGCATTCTGGATATTGCCAAAGAGACATGGAAACAAGAGCATACCCCTCACCGTAGCGTGATAGAACATGTTGCCCAAATGCAAGACCGAATAGAAGCAGTCCTGCCTATAGTCAGGGAAAACATGGAGAAATCTCAAAGGGCTCAGCAAGCCAGTTACAATAGAAATGCCCGGTTACGGAAATTCAAACCAGGGGACAAAGTTCTGGTCCTGATCCCTACCGTTGAAAGTAAATTCCTGGCCAGCTGGCGAGGGCCTTATGAGATTATTGATCAGATAAGTGAAGTAAACTATAAAGTAAGCCAGCCGGGTAGACGGAAGGTAGAACAGATCTACCACATTAATTTATTGAAACCCTGGGTAGTGCGTGAAGCTCTCTTAACATCTAAAGGTAAACCCACTTACGCCACTAGTGGGAAGGAACCTGAGGTATATATTGCTGAGACTCTTGCCCCTCATCAGAAACAGTAAGTGAAGGAGTTTGTCTAAGACCAGAGATGTGTTTTCCCCAGTACCAGGAAAAACACATGTAATCACCCATGACATCGTTACAAAGCCCTGGAAAAAGATTAATCCAAAACTGTACAGGATCCCATAGGCTGGAAGGGAAGCGGTTAGCGCAGAGGTGAAAAAGATGCTCGAGATGGGCGTTATAGAAGTCTCGCAAAGCGAATGGAACAACCCAATTGTGTTGGTGCCCAAGCCGAACGGGGAAATATGATTTTGTAATGAAATATCGAAGTTTGATGCCTACCCTATGCCTCGGGTTGATGACCTAATTGAAAGGTTGGGTAGAGCCAGATACTTAAGCACGCTGGATTTGACCAAGGGTTACTGGCAGGTTCCCTTGGCAGCAAAAGCAAGGGAAAAGACAGCCTTTTCTGCCCCTGAGGGGTTATTTCAGTACAGAGTACTGCCATTTGGGTTACAAGGTGCTCCAGCCACATTCCATCGTATGGTGGACAGGATACTCAGGCCCCATCGAGAGTATGCAGCTGCATACCTTGACGATGTAGTGATTCACAGTGAGGACTGGGAAACACATCTGTCTAGGGTTCAGGCAATAGTGGATAGTATCCGGGCTGCTGGTCTAACTGCTAACCCTGCAAAGTGCTCTTTGGGTTTGGAAGAGGCCAAAATATCTGGGATATATAATTGGTCACTGGCTCCTCAAACCCCAGCAAAGTAAGGTGGATGCCATTGCCAATTGGCCACGTCCTATCACTAAGAAGAAAGTGAGAGCATTCCTGGGTTTAACAGGCTATTATTGTCGGTTTATTCCCAATTTTGCTACCATTGCCAGCCCTTTGACAGAGCTTATTAGAACCAAAAGCCCCATCATGGTCAAGTGAACCCCGGAGGCAGAACAGGCCTTTCAGACCCTGAAAGAAGTCTTGTGTGCAAGCCCTGTTTTGGTAGTTCTCGATTTCTCAAAAAATTTGTCGTACAAGCAGATGCGTCAAATCTGGGTTTGGGTATTTTCCTCTCTCAGGTGCATGGAGGAGAGGGACATCCGGTCATGTACGTGAGCCGGAAACTGGATTCTCATGAGCTGAGATACTCCGTAGTTGAGAAAGAGTGCCTGGCGATTAAGTGGTCTCTAGAGACTTTGAGGTATTACCTGCTAGGGAGGCAGTTTTTACTGATTACTGACCATGCGCCATTGACATGGATGAGGCAAATTAAAGAAAATAATGCCAGAGTGACCAGGTGGTTTCTTCGTCTCCAACCCTACCGGTTCTCAATGGAGCACTGGGCTGGTACGGCCCAGGGTAATGCTGATGGCCTCTCCAGAGTTCATTGCCTCTGGTCTAAGGCCGCTCGCACCGATGGGTCTGAGATGGGAGGGGATATGTGATCAGGTGAGGGGAATGGTGTGTGACGGTGTGTACATTCCCCCTATGTTTGTAGGAGAGGACTAAACCCAGGAGGAAAATACGTGTTTAAATTGTTCCCCTGTGCTGCAAGGTCTCCACACCTGCTAATTAAAAGCTCTTAAATGTTTCCTGGGTGTGAGGAACCAGTGAGAGGTTGAGGAGATTAATTGATTTGAGAGAGAGACAGACAAGCAGCAGCAGCAGACCTGGTGAATTGCTGAGGTTGTCAGATTCCCAAAGGAAAAGGTTGGCAAAGAGTTCCATTATTTTGTTATTTACCTACGTTAGTAAGGGACATATATTTTGTTAATAAGAACTCAGACGAGCTAGGCTTTGTTTTCTGTTTAATTTTGTTATTCTGTGAAGGCCAACAAATAAACGCTAAACTGTGGAAAGAGACTGTGTGCCAAATTTATTGCCCTAGAGGACCGCACTATAGCGCCCCCTTGTGACAACTCGTACACGTTTCCTCCTGTACTGGTTTATCAAATGTTGTTCAGTTTCAGTGTATTGGAACCCTGTCTATATCCTGCCCATTGTTCAGCGCTGCAGAAATACGCTGGCGCGATATAAATAAAGTATAATAATAAATAATAGTAATAATAATCATTATCCACATTAGTGGGTTTATAGCATATGCCAAGAATTATTATTTTTTTTGCATGAAAATTGCTTTTGGTTGTTGTTACAAAGGTTTTTTTAAAATTATACTTTATAGAGCGGCAACAAAATTTTTCAGCACTGTACAAAGTCATAATCAACAATATGGTTTACTTTTTTCTGTGTATTTCACCAATGATGTGATGAAGAGAATTTTGCAACAAACTTTCTTGGATGAAAAGATGAAAAGCTGGCTTTTATTCAATGGTTTTGAAAGTTTTCTAAGAATAATACTTTCTAAAATAGATCAACCTTCCACATTTATAAATGTAATGATAAAAACATTTGCAAGACACAGTGTCTCACCTTAAACATCCAGTGGTATTGAAGAATACTTCAGGATCTATCTGACCAGACATGGGACTATCTGACCAACCAGTATATGGGATCACTACACTCTCATTTAGAACAGGAAGAGCTTCTTTCACAAGTTCATCTTTCAGCTGGTCGGTGGAGGATAAATTCCAAAGCAAACCTGCGGAGTATATTCACATGGAAAGATAGTCAGTTATTATTTTACATCCATTTCTAAAAAAAGACTATTTGGTCCATTCACTAAAGGTGAAACTCAAGAGAATTGACTGGAGAAGTGAAAAATCCAGGTCAAAATAGCCAAACCAGAAAAATTCGCCCATTTGTCTCACTTGCCAAATCTATGTGGTCTAGAATAGATTGTTCTCTTCTCCTGACAATTCTCCAGAGTTTCACCTTTCACAGAATAGACCTGTATGTATTCACTAGATTAGTAAATTTATGTACTCTACCTACACTGATGCAAAGAAAGTGATATAATTGTCTGTGCCAGGTCTAATAAAAGAATGACTCCTTGCTCAAACCTGTCAGTTGCTTCTGGATGTCGTGGTTAGGGGTTTTCCTAAGTAGGTTTACAGCCTCCCGCACTCCTCCTTGGCGGCTCGTTTCAATTTTATTTGGAGAATTTTTAAAGACTATATTCCTCAGAGCTCCAGCTCCAGCTAGTTGTACATTTTCATTTGAGCTCCGTAGAAGGCTTATAAGCTTGGTGATTCCATTGCTCTGGTAAACCTATGGGACAATGAAACATGGTAACTAGGTAATAAAAAATAAGACGTAAGCTGAAATGTTGGCAACATAATTTACTAATGTGGTCTTTGCATTACAAATGTTTTTGTTAAAGGAAGCTCAGCAACTAATTGAGAGTATTAAACTCCCTATCTGGTTAAAAGAGAAGGGGGAATGTGGGGAAGGAAAGGGGGGGTTAATGTTTGACTCCTCCCTTCCCCCCTCCTATTTCAACCAGATAGAGTATCTCTTTAAAAAATAAGCAATATGTATTAAGGGAGCTTGTTATACCACTGTCAATGCATGTTTAACAATGTCCTCTAGAAAAAAGAAATTTGTTTCATAAATAACCAAGTTTCAGAGCAGGGGGTGGATTCATAAAGTATGATCCAAACAGAAAAGTGTACACAAATATATCGATCTGTCTGCTCTTATGAAAATTCCTTTTAATTTTCTCTTTTTAGACTGTACGCTTCTTCATGCATTGCATAATTCAAATATTTATACACTGTGCTTATGGTTCCAATTAGTATCCATCAAACATATTTGATCTGATGTGTTTGGGGGAAAGTTATTTCCTGCTTTTCAGACACCATTAATGTTTATGTGGCCCCTTCCAAATGGTGTATACTATACAGTACAATAGTACTGTATAGTATACTACAATATAGTATACTACTAAGGGTTTCAACTAATGAAGTCGAATTACCAGTCTGCCCCCTTTTTCATAACCTCACCAAAACACTAACCAATTACACATAGAAAGGGTACCCCAAAAATATTCACAATCATATCCTATGATGATAGAATATGATAAAGAGTACAAGCAATTGCTATATTTTAGTAATCATATACTAATTGAACCGGGTCGTTATCATAAAATTAATGTGAACTGGAGAGATTACAGTTAAAACAGATGTTCTAATGGATTGCACCACAATTTGCAGATTTTATACAAAACATTATGGCCCATATTACGATCTTGGTGCTAAAACGGTGACACCTATGTGGAAATCCTGCGCCTGCATGAGTATCTTCTCCTGGAGTCCATATGACTCCATGGAGGACAAAAAAAGGGGGAAAAAAAGGCTTAACTGTCCACCGACAGTAAGCCTTGGGGAGCACTCTAAGTATCGGATTAAACCTGCTGTATTAGTGAAAAGGAAAAAGAATAAGAGACTGCTGGAACAACAGTCTCTAATGTATAGAGTGCTTAGTACAAAGGATTGTAAAAAATAGCTTTGTTCAATCAATACTAAATGTATTAAAACATACATATTATGATATCCCATGGATAGATTCATGACTGAATTAAATGAAATCGTATATTGAGGGTTAAGGGATGGAGTAATCTCTAGAAAATGCCATCCAATAGTATCGGGGTGGGTAACCTCACACAAAATTTATGTCAGTATGTGGATCAGATTTTACAACGGCTGGTCATTAAACAACCCTCATATCTACTAGACACAAAACAACTATTACAACTGTTGGACTCTTGAATTATCAAAAGATGTATTACTTTGTAGTTTGGATGTGGAAGCCCTTTACAGTTCAATCCCTCATTTAAAAGGTTTACAACATGTTAAAATGGCCTTACAGGCTTCAAGTGAGGTCCCAGAGGATCTGATAAATTTTGTGTTAGACCTACTAGCTTTCATTTTGAAGCATAACTACTTTCTATCAACAATACATTTTTCCACCAGCAGCAAGGCATGGCAATGGGAACTATCTGTGCCCCTTCATATGCTAACATCTATTTAGGGATTCGGGAGAAATTGTTAATTTTTAATGCTGACGCCAACCCTTTTTTGTCCAAGTTTGGATTATGGCAAAGGTTTATTGATGATGTTTTTCTAATCTGTGATGGCCCTGAGAAGGAGTTTAAGGAATTTGTGCAAATTGTCAACAATAACAATAATCTTAATCTGAGGTTCACTTATGAATGCAACATGCAATCTTTAGCCTTTCTAGATGTTATCTCTCTGAATCAAGACAAAACTGTTTCAACAACGATCTTTAAGAAAGAGACAGCATCCAACAGTCTTTTCAACTGAGCAAGTTTTCATCCAGCCCCACTGAAAATGGGCATACCATTTGGACAATATTTAAGGTTAAGATGCATTTGTTCTACAGAAGAAGAATTTCACAATAAGGCTAAATTGCTGAGATCGAATTTTAAAGGAACGGGCTATCCAAACAGAGTCTTGAAGAAATACAAGAGATGCAATGTGAGTGTGGCGCCACTAAATGTCTCTACTAGCCAACAGAGAATAGTTGAACACAATCGTTAAGTGTATGAAGATGATTAAAATTAATCAGTTGGAAGATGAAGGTATGATGATTGCCACTAATGTCTACAGAGAGAGCATACTGCTGCGTCTAATTAGGAAGCAATTACACTCTTCAACACATAATATAGTGTACAATAATCTATAAAGGTGGTGTTAATAATATTAAATCAATATGCACAATAAAAGTGGCAAATGTAATTAAAAGTGCTGTGAATTCCAATAACAGTAATGAAACCACAATACAATAACATGCACCTGGGCGGTGTAAAATGGTACAAGGTGGAAGTGCAAAATTGCAAGAATAAGAGTGACAACGTGACTGCAGATAATGGTGTGTTCTAACAGTCAGACATGACGTTCTCAGATAAAGGGTAAATCGCCTATAATAAGTTAATTAATTAAAGTGCTGAAGTACCCCTAATAAAATTAATTAAAGTGCTGAAGTACCCCTAATAAAATACTATAAAGTGCTGATAGTATCTTTAAAATAGTCCTACTGACTACTAAATGTGTACCAATAATTACAACTCAAACCCAATCGGGTGAAACAAATAAGCTTAATTAAAACCAATTAGACATCCAGAGTGCATGATCCAAAATGTGTTATAGTGCAAAACATTAATGAAAATTAATAAACAAAAATATAAATACAAACAGTCAAATTAATAAATATGTGATGGAAAGAATAAAATTAGTAGACATCAGTTCTTTACAGGATATAAAAATCGGTTCTCTGAAGGAAAAATTGCAGCAGCCTTACACACAGAACCAGCGTCTAATCCCCAAAATCGCTGAAAATAGAGTGTTCAAAAAATGTAAAAAGCTGGTGTCTGGCGCTTGCAAAAGTTCGTTCTTTAAATCCAGTCAAAAAATTCAGTCAAAAAATTCTAGGTCCGCTTAGCATCTCATCCACAGATTTGATTGAAGACACATGAAAATAAGAAGAAAAGGAGAATATTTTGTGCAGAATCTTAGCACATAATTTAGGTAAGCATGCCAAAAAAGGAATACTCACATTTAGGGGTGCCAGTTGTAACAAATAGGCACCTAAACGTAGGCAAATCAGTGAATTTATATATCAGGGGCACTGATTCCCCTGTATAGGTAGGACAACCAAAGATCCAGGCGCCGTAGAGATGTACAATAAAAGTACCAGACGGTTTGGAATTAACAGAATACGCTTGAATAGAGTCGGTCAATCACAAGTTTATTAGGAAACTTAGATAAACACCTCAAACGCGTTTCGCTACAAGAGCTTCATCAGTGAGTGTTGACTCACTGATGAAGCTCTTGTAGCGAAACGCGTTTGAGGTGTTTATCTAAGTTTCCTAATAAACTTGTGATTGACCGACTCTATTCAAGCGTATTCTGTTAATTCCAAACCGTCTGGTACTTTTATTGTACATCTCTACGGCGCCTGGATCTTTGGTTGTCCTACCTATACAGGGGAATCAGTGCCCCTGATATATAAATTCACTGATTTGCCTACGTTTAGGTGCCTATTTGTTACAACTGGCACCCCTAAATGTGAGTATTCCTTTTTTGGCATGCTTACCTAAATTATGTGCTAAGATTCTGCACAAAATATTCTCCTTTTCTTCTTATTTTCATGTGTCTTCAATCAAATCTGTGGATGAGATGCTAAGCGGACCTAGAATTTTTTGACTGAATTTTTTGACTGGATTTAAAGAACGAACTTTTGCAAGCGCCAGACACCAGCTTTTTACATTTTTTGAAGAGTCTTGAAGAAAGCTTACCAAAAGGGCAATAAACAGCAATAGAGATCTCCTCTTGCAAAATGCACCTAGGAAGGATTCTCCATACAACAGATGCATAGGTAACTTTGATGCAGGGTGGTACGTGGGAAAAGAGATTCTTAATAGGTATTGGCCTCTTATTTCATTAGATCCACAATTAAAAAATCATATCACTGACCACGCGTCTATGACATCTAGGCACTGCAGAAATTTAAAAGACCTTTTGGTAATAAGCCATTACCAGCCCACTAAACCAAAAGTTGGGAGTTGGTTAAAGACAAATTTGAAGGGCACTTACCGCTGTGGTAGGTGCAAAAGGGTGCCTCCATTTTGGATGACTCAAAAAAAATGGAGGATAGTAGAGGAACAAAATCCTTCCTTATAAAATCATTTTTCAATTGTAACACTGCAGGCCTGGTGTATCTATTGACCTGTGCCTGCGGTAACATTAGGCAATTACACGAGAGCAACAGTACTTTAGTTTGTTTATTTTTATTATGTATCCAGATGTCATTTTGTTTTAAGTATCGGGTTCTTTTGTGATTCCAACCAGTAACCAAAGGTTATTCTATGGACTGTAACCACTGAAAGGTCTCTTCTGTTGTTTGGTCCTTCAGGAGGGTACTCCCATTTTTGGTGTACTCAAGGGCTTCATTTTGGGAAGATAACACTAATATGGGTGTAATGGGGTTTTATAAAAAAAATTCTATAAGAAATAGTGATCTTTGTGTGTACATTTAATAATGCCCAATTGTTATGATCTGTCCTATCGGCATACTGCAAATTGTGGATCTATATTAAGCAAAATATTGGTCCTGCCGTTTGAATAGTTTATTTGCTGAGTAACCCATTTGTTAAGTAACCCATTTGCGTTTGGTGTCTTGGGCTTCTCTGCACGAGGTTACTGTACTTTGCGCTAGCTATATTAACATGGGGAACGCAAAGTGTTAATCAATGTCAGGATTACAAAGTCCTAACGCTGATTAACGTCCGGCCACGGTTAACAAAAAGTTAACCAGAGCCAGGACTTGGTGTTAACGGATTCCGCTTCTGCAGAATCCGTTAACACCAGGCAAAAAAATTAAAAAAGTGAGCAGATACATTAGGCAATTACACAAGGCCTGTCCCGCGGCGAGGACCGTGGCTCTGTCCGCCTCCTCAGTCCGGTGAGAGCAGAGAAAGACTGGGGGGAAAAAATCCCCCCGGGCTCCCCCTGCGTATCACTACGCTGACCGGCCGGATCTCGCAAGCGAGATCCGGCTGGTCATGTGACCGCCGGCATCTACTTCAATGGAGTAAATGGATTCACTGCCAGTACCACGCAGTATTTTGGGGGGTCACAAATTTTTACAAAATATCTGGGAATGGAGGTGATCTGTGTCTTGTCACTGCCAGCAAGTATTTTGGGGGTCACAAATTTCTACAAAACATTTGGGAATTGAGGTGATCTGTGTCTTGTGACTCACTGCCAGTACCACGCAGTATTTTGGGGGGTCACTAATTTTTACAAAATATCTGGGAATTGAGGTGATCTGTCTCTTGTCACTGCCAGCAAGTATTTTTGGGGTCACAAATTTCTACAAAATATTTGGGAATTGAGGTGATCTGTGTCTTGTCACACAGCCAGTGCTTTTTGTTTTTAAGTGTTTCTATACATCCTAGAAATCTACCACTTCACGGGCAGGTTATTTGGACATCCTAGGCACGATATTTGAAGGAATTTTTTGTTTTTATTTTTAACCCTTATTTCATGGAAAACTCACTGTCCCTTTAAAAACGTTTTTTTTTAAACTTTTTGTCCTTGTTTCCTGTCCCCCAGGGCACTACCCGGATCCCCATACACCTTTTATGGCAAATATCTAGCATATATTCCCTCTTGGAGGGCACTCTAAAAATCTAATTTTCAGCCCCATTGACTTGTATTGAGTTCGAGTTCGAGTTCGGATTCGAACATTTGGAAAGTTCGGGTTCGAATGCGAACCGAACTCGGGGGTGATCGGCTCATCCCTAGCAGATACAATGCAGCTCGCTGGGCACCGGCTGCATCTTAGAGGAGGAGCAGCATGGACACAGCGCCATGCAGATAGTTTTAAAAATGTGGATCCCTGTCAAGGTAAGTGATCAGGGATTCAAATTTATTTTTTTGCACCCCCTGCTGGTCTTGCACTCTTAGTTGGTCAACTGTACCACCTTACAGTGCCAGCTCCTACGCTGCTTGCCTGACAATCTGCAGTTCTGGCAGATGTGTGTAAATATGCTGCACATGATATAAGCACACAAGTCAACCCTTGCTGTGGATATCATAGTATGTTTATTTTAATACATTTAGTATTGATTTAATAAAGCTATTTTGTACTAAGCACTCTATACATTAGAGACTGTTGCTCCAGTAGTCTTATTCTTTTTCCTTTTGACTCCATGGAGTGTTGTGCTTTAGGACCGCGAGCCCTGCATGATCATGCTCTTGCGAGATAGCGTAGGGCTGCGGAGTGATTCACAGTGGGAGACTGAGGACTATTTTTCCCCAGTCTCACTCTGCTCCAGGAGGCCAGAGGCGGCGGATTGGGCCACCATTCCCGCCGTAAAATTAGAAGTGAGTACCTGATTTTTGGGGAGGTTTTTCAGCTGGTGCTAACTGATTCTGCAGAAGCGGAATCAGTTAGCATCAGCTTCGAGCTGTAGTTAACTTTTTAGTTACCACATCAGTGCGGTAATTAGCGTTAGGACTTTGTAATCCTAACGCTAACTACTGATTGCGCTAATGTTAAGCATGGGGAGTGCAAAGTACAGTAAGCTCACGCAATCACCGATTTTAACACGTTAGCAAACAGAATGTAATATGGGGCATGCATTA
This sequence comes from Leptobrachium leishanense, assembly GCA_009667805.1. Lineage (NCBI taxonomy): Eukaryota > Metazoa > Chordata > Amphibia > Anura > Megophryidae > Leptobrachium > Leptobrachium leishanense. The sequence goes on along the minus strand of CM019064.1, from coordinate 181,469,516 downwards.
AAGTCACTTAACCTAGCGTTAACTCTCACGTACAGTATCAGAGCGCTAACGCTAGCGTTAAGATTGTAATAGGGCCCTATATGTATACACAACCTTCAAATGATGGAAGAGAAAAAACCTTTTTCAGAAAAGTTGTGAAAAGAGGGGATATTCAGTTGAAACAATTTGCTTGGGAATTTAAAAGCTACTTGATCCAAAAAGAATTCTGACTGCCATTTCAAGGGTCAAGAAGGAATTTTTCCCCATATGTTGCATATTTGGCACGCGCTCCAGACTGGGATTTTTGCCTTCTTTTGGATCAACAGCAGTAGGTGATGTGTGAAAGGCTGAACTCGATGGACACATGTCTTTTTTCAGCCTATGTAGCTATGTAATCCATGGGGAAGTTAAAACAGCATGACTGTGTTATTCAGGCAACCACACTGCATTAAATCAACCCTGGACATTTCTTGAGTTGATTTTGTCATTCCAGTTGGGTTACATAGTTACATACCCTGAAAAAAGACATGCGTCCATCAGTCAGGGTTGTCAGTCTACAGGCATATAAGATGGCATGTCCCACTGTGGGCATGGCTATGGCACACAACTTCACTGGTGCTGCTTTAGGGGTGAAGTTCTAATGTCTGTAGGTCATGGATTTTGCTGCTTCAGATATTCATATCTCCCAGTGAAAAGAATATGCAGGTTCTCTTTTAGCTCAAAAGGTTTGTCACAAAAAACTGTAAGGGCACTATCATGTGCCCTAAGCTAAAACAGCGACACTAAGGGGAAAAATTTGCTGTCTCAAATTTCTCCTTAGTGTACCCGTTTTACAAGTAGATTACAATGCAGTTGCTAAATCCAGCAACCTGCCTCATAATGGCCACTAGCCTCCAGGATACTAGCGGCAGAGCTAACACTCCATTGCGAGCATCCCCTCCTGGAGTCCGTAGGACTCCATGGAGGCTCATGCTGCCTCTCACGAGATCCTGCAGGTCCAAGGAGTGACCACAGAGGGAGACTGGGGACTTTTTTCCCCATTCTCACTCTGCTGACTCGACCAAGTTTTTTTTTTGGGAGGGGGGGTTCCAGCTGCTGCTAACTGATTCTGCAAAATCAGTTAGCTACAGCTCTATGCTGGTACTAACTTATTAGTTAACCACAGCAATGAGTAATTAGCGTTAGGACTTTGTGATTATTATTTAACCTTGCTTACACTTTGCGCTCCCTGTTAAGTATTGGGAGCACAAAGTACAGTAAATTTGCGCTAAAAAGCGTTAATACCGATGCGCTAACAGATTTTTTAACCCGTTAGCGATCGGGAGGTGATCTGGGCGTCATGCTATCACCTCAATTAACCTACCGCTAATGCTCACTTATGTGAGCGCTAGCGTTAAGGAGGTGCTAGGGTCCTAAGTCTCCACCAGTTTTATATATGATGAATTACTCCTATTGATGTAGTCATACACTAAAATTCTAGAGAACAAAAATAATAAAAAGTAGTAAAATGAATTATGCACACATTTTGTCTTGATGTATTGGTAGCATAGTAAAGACCAAAGCATTTATAAATCAGAAGCTTTTAGCATATATCTATCATATAAATATGACAGTGTAACATTTCAAAAAAGGAGAGGTTGTGCAGCCTGACTAAACTGTACTAACACAAATCATATGGAGTTTTAAATCTACCACATACTAGGGAAGTTTGCTTGGCCTCACAACTTAGACATGCAGTCGATTTGTTGGAAGATCAATCTCAATTCTGATATTCCTCTAGAATTTAGCTTTGCCCAACCTTTCTTACTCATGGCTCTTTACATCAACACCACAGTGACCTTCCCTTACAAATACTGTCCAGCACCATACTGGCTACACTCATTAGGGCTTGGAAACAAGTTAATTTCCTTGTGAAACCTCATCCCATATATTTGCTATATGACGCCCTTCTTCTTAATCCCAACTTCTGTCAAGGTCAACCCCCACACTCTTTCCACAAATAGGGGGTGAAGGGCCTCACGTACCTGTTGGCTCTCTATCTCCACAAAAGAACACCCTTGTCTCTTAACAAACTAAAAACAAAATTCCCTATCATAAAAATTCCTTGGTTTGCCTATTTACACAAACGACTGTAACATTGTACAATACTCTCATATCTTTAGAAAGATGATTGGAATAACCCACTAGATTGATATATCCAATCCAGCACGTCCACCCATCTACTCTATATCTTTCTTATACACTCTCATCCACAACTGCGACACCCTAAAAATTTAAGTATTGCAATAGCTACAGGACTTCCTCATCTTCACTGTCCAAGATATACCAATGGCTCAAAACTATTAGGTTAAAATATTGCCAATAATTTTATATTGTGAAATGACACTAGAAATCACCAACCAGCCTACTATTCCCCCAAGATGACTGCAAGCAATGGCAGAAAATGTAATGCATCATTCTTTAAATGAACCCAAGAATCAGCCAACCTTCATCCTTCATTGTGATGTTTGGGAATGCCCAGTGATACAAACTTTTCGGGGTTACACTGACTCATATTTGATTTCCTTCCCCCTGGAACTTGACTTTCTAATTGTTGGCCCAATGTCATCCAGATGTATGGGAAACAAGTTGTTCTTGCAAATATAGCAGCAGTGGGCCAAAAAACTATTTTATTACTGTTGTGTCAACCTATCCTCATCCCAATGGCTGTCTTTCATGCCAAACTATCCAATTTATTTTGAATGGACTGGATAAAAAGACTAAACATAATTAACTCAAAATAACTAAAGTCTGACTCTTTATTACCATACTATCTCCCCAAAATAGATACCCTTATCACCAATTAAATCAGCTCTCCTATGCACTGCTTGGTATTCCAGGGAGGCATTGGCTGGCCAACACTCACTCTAAGACCTCCATTGTCTGTCTTACTCTGTTTCCATGTACCAAGGATAGTCAGAGAAAGGTGAAACTCTGTAAAACTTTTGGAGAAGTGAAAATTCTAGGTCAAATAGCTGATTTGGAAAGTGAGATAAATGGGAGAATTTTTCTGGTTTGGCTATCTTGACCTAGAATTTTCACTTCTCCAAAAGTTCTCCAGAGTTTCACCTTTCTCTGAATAATCCTATTAATGTTACCTTCCAACTCAGGACTATCTCTGAGATCATTAGATGCCTCTATGTGACCTTTGATTTATTTTGCTTTGTGTTACTTTGTTTTCTCTCATTTCACTGCTTTGCTCTACTTTCATACAATACACTTTATTTGCTTCAGTTTATAACCTTATTTTTAATCTGTTGTGCATAAAACTATAGAGATTTGTACTTAATCTGCCATCTCTACAAAATCTCACACTGAACTTGTGTATCTTTGCATATTGTCATTGTAAATTGCTTTGCATGACCACTGCTGAAATTTTCAATAAAAACTGTTTTTGAAAAAGCGAGAGTATACCAGATGTTTTGCATTTTCATCCTGGTAACAAGTATGTTGGATATAATTGGCTCCGGAGATCTGTAATTTTTCATTTTGATATGAAATCTGCTCTACTGCTTTCTCTATGGTCATATGTACTCCATCGTAGTCATCTCGTGAATCCAGCCTAAGCATGTGAGAAAATAATGCAGATTGTAAGAAAATCACATTTTAAATTTACTGAAATGTTTTAAATATAAATGATAAAACACACTTAGGGCCATATTATGATCTTCACGCAAAAATGGGGACAATATGGAGAAAAAACTGCACCTGCAGAATTCTCCATAGCGTCCCCGTTTTATTGCTATATTAAAATCTTCTTGCAAAAACCCTTGCGCAAAGCGATAATCTTTGCGCCAAGCGTTAAACTTTTGCGCGCAAATCATCGCTGGAATTACAATCCTCGCGCGTATTTTCATACGCCCATCAATACCGCTAGAATTACAATCCTCACGCGTATTTTCAGCCCCCGATCAATACCGCGCGCAAACAGGATGCGGCCAAATGCTTGCGCAGTACCGTCTCGCACAAAAAACAGTGTGCGAACAGTTTTTTTCTCGCGATTCAGCCAATCAAAATTAAGAACCACAATTATCTCACGTTAAGAAATTGCACCTGCCACAGTCAATCTGGGCATATATATATGCAGCAGCAATAATACATGCATATACAATGTCTCCATTTTATTGTTTGGGTATGTGTTGAAGGGGCAACTATACTTTGCTGCATTTTTTTACTGTCTGGTGTATTTTGGTTTGGCCAGGTCGGTCAGATTTGCCATTAACACCAGCTTTTTGCAGTTGTTAAAATTATGCGCGCAAAGGCTATGCGGTAATTACCGCAAATAGATTGTAATACCATCCTCGTACCAGCGCACATTCGCATTTGCACTCACAATGTTAAGTATAGGACGCGCGCAGTACAGTAAGCTCGCGCAGGGTTCTCGCAGGTTCACCTGCGGTAGACGATTGCGTGCGGTTGTTGCACTGACTATGTAATACGGGATAAGGCGCAAATGGTTTTACCCCTCGCGTAAAAAATATTTGCACCGGCGCAAACGTTTGCGTAAAGATTGTAATATAGCCCTTAGTGTGATATTGCGGTGCAGGCGTTAAACAAACATCCTCCACCGTAATCCTTTGCTAGGTGCTGCCGCGAGCATCCCCTCCATGGAGTCCATAGGACTTCATTGAGGCTTCCGCTGCCAGTCACATGACCTGCAGGATCTCACCTTGCGAGAACCGGCAGGTCGGCGGAGTGATTCGCAGAGGGAGACTGTGGGACTTTTTTCCTCCAGTCTCTCTCTGCTCCCGGCGGCAAGAAGAAACGGATAGAGCCACCGTGGGATGAGAGGTGAGTATCTGTTTTTTAGATTTTTTTTTGGGCTGGTGCTGATTGATTCCGCAGAAGCGGAATCAGTTAGCAACAGCTCCTAGCTGTGGTTAACTTTTGAGTTAACCGCAGCGGGATGGTAATTAGCATTAGGGCTATGTAATCCTAACGCTAATTAACACTTTGCACTCTCCACGTTAAGCATCGGGAGCGCAAAGTACAGTAAGCTCGTGCTGAAAAGCGCAAGCTTCGAATCGCTAACGGGTTTTTTAACCCGTTAGCGTTCGGAATGTAATATGGGTGACCTGCGCTAGGGCCACCAAAGCTAAAGATAGTGCTCTCACAGCTTAGTGCTAACGTTAGCGTGTAGAATATAATATGGCCCTAAGTATTTGTTACACCGTATATATTGGTTTTCTAAAATCGATAAAATAGGTATTCAAAAAGTCTATCTACAATAATTTTTACACGTCATTATGGGGATAATGTGTTCTAAAACAAAAATCTTGTCCATACATATATTTATTTGATTATTTATTTATAAAGGATTTTACCAGGAAGGATACATTGATATTTCTCTCGTTTTCAAGTATGTCCTTAATTTTCACACTTAAGAAACAATGGGCCCTATTCCATGGTTGGTGTCAATTTAACCAGAGCTGTTTTAAATTTACCAGAGCCATTAGAGTCTATGGAGTTGTTACGTTTACAACAGCTCCGGTTAAGTTTACACCAACCTTGGAATAGCACCCGATATTTGCTATGCATTACCCATTTCCATCTCAATAATTCCCTCACCTGGATGGGATATTCATAGTCCCATACTGATCTTGCTTGTTAAAATCATTACGTTGAATAGTGCTGTAGAATGTTTGCTGTTGTTGTGACTGTGGCACCGCAGAAATTGATGAGGGAGTGCGTGTGGGTGGGACTGCACCTCTTTTCCTTTGTTGATTACTATGATTACTGTAGAAGCTGGAGTTATTAGCATTTCCCCGACCAGCGCGTTGCTGTTGTTGCTGTTGGTAATTGTAATTCTGCACATAGTTGAACTGATTCTGTCGCCTCAGTGTAGTTCTCCCATCAGGGCCTGCGAGGTCTGGCTCACTTCGACTACTCTTCAAGGTCTGCATGTAATTAAAGTCACTTCCTGGACTGACGGGCCCTCCAACTGACATATTCCTCTGACGACCCCAGGTGTCAGCCTGACTATATGAACTAAAACGGTGGCTATCCTTCTTGAGGGTACCATTGTATGTAGGCTGTAAGAAGGAGAAAGTAAAATCATAAGAATGACAGTTTGAACAAGAAATAATGTTAAAGAAATTATGTCATTTCACAGATCAAATTTACAGGTCAAATGGTTATGTTAACTGAAATCAAAAAAACCATAGGGCCCGATTCCAACCCGGCAGTTAATAGGGAGTCATAAATCACGCGCAAGCAGTTTTCTTTTCGTGGGTTGCTATTCACGGCTCTATTCTGAACGGGTCACTGTATTTGCAGCTCAAGTCAGATTATTTGTGAGTCAGGTGGTCAATAACGCACCACTGCTGTTATTTGCACCTTGAGCCCATAGACAAAAAAAATAATACACTAATATATATATACAAGGTGGAAAGCCTGCCCAGAGGGCAGTCTATTGTGGATATACTGCCCCAGCTCATGGATATATGCCCCAGCTCGTGGATACTGCCCCAGCTCGTGGATATACTGCCCCAGCTCGTGGATATATTGCCCCAGCTCGTGGATATATTGCCCCAGCTCGTGGATACTGCCCCAGCTCGTGGATATTGCCCCAGCTCGTGGATACTGCCCCAGCTCGTGGATACTGCCCCAGCACGTGGATATATGCCCCAGCACGTGGATACTGTCCCAGCTCCTGGATATTGCCCCAGCTCGTGGATACTGCCCCAGCTCGTGGATACTGCCCCAGCACGTGGATATATGCCCCAGCTCGTGGATACTGCCCCAGCTCGTGGATACTGCCCCAGCACGTGGATATATGCCCCAGCACGTGGATACTGTCCCAGCTCCTGGATACTGCTCCAGCATGTGGATATATGCCCCAGCACGTGGATATATGCCCCAGCACGTGGATATATGCCCCAGCACGTGGATACTGCCCCAGCTCATGGATATATTGCCTCAGCTCGTGGATATATTGCCCCAGCTCGTGGATACTGCCCCAGCTCATGGATATTGCCCCAGCTCGTGGATATTGCCCAGCACGTGGATATATGCCCCAGCACGTGGATATATGCCCCAGCACGTGGATACTGTCCCCCAGCTTGTGGATAGCCCCCCAGCTCGTGGATACTGCCCCCCAGCTCGTGGATATTGCCCCCCAGCTTGTGGATATTGCCCCCAGCTCATGGATATTGCCCCCCAGCTCATGGATATTGCCCCCCAGCTCCTGGATATTGCCCCCCAGCACTCATGGATATTGCCCCCAGCTCATGGATTTATGCCCCCAAGCTCTCATGGATATGCCCCCCCAAGCTCTCATGGATATTGCCCCCCAAGCTCTCATGGATATTGCCCCACAGCTCATGGATATTGCCCCCCCAAGCTCTCATGGATATTGCCCCCCAGCTCATGGATATTGCCCCCCAGCTCATGGATATTGGCCCCCCAGCGCTCATGGATATTGCCCCCCAGCTCATGGATATTGCCCCCCCAAGCTCTCATGGATATTGCCCCCCAGCTCATGGATATTGCCCCCCAGCTCATGGATATTGCCCCCCAAGCTCTCATGGATATTGCCCCCCAGCTCATGGATATTGCCCCCCCAAGCTCTCATGGATATTGCCCCCCAGCTCATGGATATTGGCCCCCCAGCGCTCATGGATATGCCCCAGCTCAGACCCCAGACCAGACATGGGGCGGCTGTTCGAATGCTCTATCGGCATTCGGACAGCCGCCCCATGAGCTCGGCGCCATACTTACCTTTCCGAGCGGCGCCGGGGAAGTGAAAGTGTCCCCACTTCCGGTCTTTGAAGGACCCAAGCCGCGGTCACGTTGACCGGGGCTGGGTCCTTCAAAGAGCGGAAGTGGGGAAACTTTCACTTCCCCGGCGCCGCTCGGATGCGCTCGGCAGCCGGTAGAGGCTGCGAGGCGCAGCCTCTACCCGGCTGCCGCGCGCATCCAAGCCCCCGAGCGGCGGAGGGACCTTTCCCTTCGCCGCTCGGGGTTGGATGCGCGCGGCAGCCGGGTAGAGGCTGCGAGCGCAGCCTCTACCGGCTGCTGTGTGCATCTTGTAACCGCCGCGGCGAGCGGCAGCCGGCTCGTGCCGCGGCGAGCCGGCAGCCGGCTCGTGCCGCGGCGGTTGCATGCGCGCGCAAACCAACCGCCGCTGGTTGCGCGCGCATGCGCAGAGTAAGCTTGGCGACGACACGCCAAGCCTTACTCTTTTATAGTATATATAATTTCTCAGCAGTGGCTAGAAGGTCCTCACTCCACAGCCTTCACAAATAGCAAAAATATATACAAAATTCCAGCACAGCATGGGTGAATTAAATGCGAGTTTATTCTTTAGGTATCACAGCAAAATGTTTCGACCTAAATAAGTCTTTGTCAAGTCTTGACAAAGATCTGTATAGTACAAAATGTTGTCTGTGATGCTTGAGGGATAAACTCATGTTTAATTCATTGATAATGTGCTGGGATTTTATAGATCTTTTTTTCTGATGTCCATAGGACTCTATGGAGCCAGACTTGATCCTACCGGGTCACAAAGGGACAGTGAAAAAATAGGATCTATTTGTTCCCAATCGTCTACTGTTTGCAGGCAAAGAAAGCTGTGAATTGCGCTGTCCTATGTAGGATAAGGCTGGGTTCACACCACAGCGTAGCGCAGCGTCGCGCAATGCGCGCGTTTTTTTACGCGCGTTCGCGCATACAAAAAAACGCGCGAACGTGTGTTGCAGCGCGTTCGCGGCTATGATATGGCCGGCTATATGCCGAAAAGAAGCTCCCGGACTTCTTTTTGCGTCGGCCGTTTCTCAGCGCGTTCCTGCGCGCTGAGAAACGGCCAGGTGTGATATGCCCACATAGGCAATCATGGGATTTCACTGCTTCAGCGTTTTACAGCGCGCAGGAGCGCGCTGTAAAATCTTAGGTGTGAACCCAGCCTAAGGGGTAAGTAAGGGATTTTTCATACATTTAAATCTAACACCAGGTCTTAAGCACTTTTACAGGGTTATTCAAAGAGAGCCGAACTTGTCCCGAAATTGCACCAAATAGTGGATTTCTGCTTACGATGCAATTTCGGAGCCATTTGGCTATTCAAAAGCTGGCAATTCGCCAAATATTGGTGAATTGCCAGTGAAATACGGTGCCTGTTCGACGGCAGTGAAATCCCATAGCGAAGCAATGGTTAACCTATTCACAGAACACCGCACAACACTGAAATGTCAGTGATATTTATTTATTTTTCAAAGTATTTTACCAGGAAGGATACATTGAGATTTCTTTTGTTTCCAAGTATGTACTGGGTTCAAGAACATTGAAATTTTACAGTTGTTACAGAAATACAAAGTAAGAAATGCAAGATATTAAAAAAATAACACAGAAAATATATATGTAGGAGATATAGTCACTATGTAACACGTTCACAGGCAGTGGCGTCACTAGGGTTGGTGTCACCCGGTGCGGCAACTTACGGTGCCACCTCCCCGAGTTTTACGTTTTTTTTAACTACTCCTACTCATAGATCAGTACTCCAATATAACACTGAATGCTCATAATACACTGCACACTTAACTGTGAGGTTTATTGCTGTTTAGCTCTGTGATATGCTCACACACAAATTTTGGCGAACTGCCAGCAAGTAGTACAAGTACGGTGCCTGTTTGAAGGCAGTGAAAGTCCCCATAGAGAAGTAATGATTAATCTGTTCAGAGACACTGAACAGCAGAGAAATGTCCTGATGTCCGGTTTCATTCAGCAGGTTTATTCAGGCAAATCCCATAGGTTTCAATGTAAAAATACTCCTGTTTTTATCCAATATCTAATAAACTGTTTATTCCTTTAATCTTCTGTAAAAAGTCTCTTTATTTATAGATTTTTTTTTTTTACTATCTTTTAGGCATTTTTCAAAACAAAAATCTAATTTATTTTTTAATGGCAGATTTTCTTGTTTCTGTAACAGACTTTTTTATTATCATTCATAGGACCTTATATGTTAATTCCAGACATTTTCATTCAGTAGTTTTTTTTAAAACAGCGGGCGACGGGTTTACGGTGGCATTCGGTAGCTGATTCTTTCCCTGCAGTTCAGGGACCCTGCTGTGAATTCACCAGGGAAATCTGATTCCCCCAAAGTACGGGGAACAGAACACTGAACAGGGTTATTCAAAGAAAATCGAAAAGTCACCGTACTTCCAGTGACTTTTCGTTATCTTCAATTTGGCGCGATTTGACGATCCTATTTTGGCGACCCTGTGGTGTATTCAGCAAGCTCCACAGGGTCCCCGAAGGGCAAGGAAAACCCGCTGCAAACCTGACGAACACTCACCGCCAACCACTCACCGCAAAACACGCCGAACACTCACTAAAACCAGCAAAATAGCTGGATTAACCCCGCCGAATATGCCAGAGAAACCCGAGCAGCCGCCGATCACAGCGCAGAGCAGCTGCCGGAAAAACGCGACACCGCAGACGAATGGAGTGAGAGAAAAAAAAACAATACACTTGAATGTTTGAAAAGTGAAACGTTGTTTGCAAAGAAACTATAAAACGAAAATGTCTGTAATTTATATATTAGATCCAATGAATGATAATAAAAAGGGCTGTTACAGAAAAAAACGATTTAAAAAAATAAACAGATTTTTTTTTCACAAATGAATCCTGAAAAATGCCTAAAAGATCCTAAAAAAATCTATAAATAAAGAGACTTTTTACTGCAGAATATTATAATCAACGGTTTATTAGATATTGAATTAAAACAGGAATATTTTTAACATTGAAGCCTATGGGATTCGCCTGAATAAATCTGCTGCATGAAACCACCAAACAGCAGGGCAATTCGGCAACTTTTCACTGCTGGTTTTTGTTCTCTGAATAGACGAAGTACTGCTTCACTATGGGGGTTTCACTGCCCTCGAACAGGCAACGAACAGGCACCGTATGTGCAGGCAATTTGCCAGGATTGGGCGAACTGCCTGCTCTCTGAATAGCCGAATGGCCAGGAAAGGTAACCACACGCTGAATTTCACTGTTCGGTTACCTTTTCGGCCACAATTCGGATCTCTTTAAATAACCCTGTCAAATGTCTGAGTCATTTCGGTGCTCTGTGAATATCCCCTTTAGCGTTGTTTTTTTTGCCGCCCCCTGGAAAGTTCCAGCCTAGGCCTTGCCTACCCAGGACATATTTGAAAATGTGACAAATCTCACTGTAGCCTTCCTGGTAAAATATTTTTGTGTAAAAAAAAAAATAATAAAAAAATAATAACATTAATAAAAAATATATACAGTCAGGTCCAGAAATATTGGGACATCGACACAATTCTAACATCTTTGGCTCTATACACCACCACAATGGAGTTGGAATGAAACAATGTGCACAATGTGCTTTAACTGCAGACTGTCAGCTTTAATTTGAGGGTACGTACATCCAACTCAGGTGAACGGTGTAGGACTTACAGCAGTTTGCAGATGTGCCTCCCACTTGTTAGGGGACCAAAGGTAATGGGACAATTGGCTTCTCAGCTGTTCCATGGCCAGGTGTGTGATATTCCCTCATTACCCCAATTACATTGTGCAGATAAAAGGCCCAGAGTTCATTTCAAGTGTGCTATTTGCATTTGTAATCTGTTGCTGTCAACTCTCAAGATGAGATCCAAAGAGCTGTCACTATCAGTGGAGCAAGCCATCATTAGGCTGAAGAAACAAAACAAACCCATCAGAGAGATAGCAAGAACATTAGGCGTGGCCAAAACAACTGTTTGGAACATTCTCAAAAAGAAGGAACGCACCGGTGAGCTCAGCATTACCAAAAGACCCGGGAGACCACGGAAAACAACTGTGGTGGATGACCAAAGAATTCTTTCCCTGGTAAAGAAAACACCCTTCACAACAGTTGGCCAGATCAAGAACATAGAAACATAGAAACATAGAAAAATGTCGGCAGATAAGAACCTTTCGGGCCCATCTAGTCTGCACAATTACATGGATACTTTACCTGGATTTATCTTTTGTTTAGGATAGCCTTATGCCTATCCCATGCCTGCTTAAATTCAATTACTGTTTTGGCCTCTACCACTTCAACTGGAAGGCTGTTCCATTTATCCACCATCCTCTCAGTAAAATAATGCTTCCTGATGTTACTTTTAAACCTTTGCCCCTCTAATCTAAGACTATGTCCTCTTGTTTTGCTACTTTGTTTCCTTTTAAATATACTCCCTTCCTCTACCTTGTGGATTCCCTTTACGTATTTAAATGTTTCTATCATATCTCCTCTGTCTTGTCTTTTCTCCAAGCGAACACTCTCCAGGAGTGTCAAAGTATGTGTAAAAGTCAACAATCAAGAGAAGACTTCCCCAGAGTGAATACAGAGGGTTTTGCAGGTTAATCCAGCTATTTTTGCAATTGTCCCATTACCTTTGGTCCCCTAACAAGTGGGAGGCACATCTGCAAACTGCTGTAAGTCCTACACCGTTCACCTGAGTTGGATGTACATACCCTCAAATTAAAGCTGACAGTCTGCAGTTAAAGCACATTGTGTTTGTTTCATTCCAACTCCATTGTGGTGGTCTATAGAGCCAAAGATGTTAGAATTGTGTCGATGAATAAATATTTCTGGACCTGACTGTATATATATATATTTTTTTTAGGGTGTCACCCTAGGGGGTGGTGTCACCCATTGCGGGCTGCACCAGCCGCCCCTCCCTTGTGATGCCACAGTTCACAGGTGCATTCTTTATTGAGGTATGTTAATAGGGAGCTCTTGAGTTTACTTACAGGGTTATTCAGAGAGCATGAAAAGCAGGAGAATGACTGGAGAATGACTGGAGAATGAAAGATTCTTGGTCAAAATAGCCAAACCAGAAAAATTCTCCCTTTCATCTCACTTTCCAAATCGGCTATTTTGACCTAGAATTTTTCATTCTCCAGTCATTCTCCTGCTTTTCACACTCTCTGAATAACCCTGTTAGTACTGGGCGAAGAGTTGATGGCGTCTGGGAGGCTATTCCATAATTGTGGTGCTCTGTAGGAAAATGAGGATTGAGCCACTTTCTTTTTGCATTGTGGTATTGCAAGTAAGGTGCTGGTCCTGGATTGGAGGTTATAGGACGAGGGAACTGCTAGGGGAAGCAGCCTATTCAGGTAGGGTGGTAGCTTCCCAGAAAATCTCTTAAACACCGGGGCCACCTTTCAATCTCAACGCTAAAACTGGGGCGGTAGGGAGAAAAAACTGCTCCCACAGTTTTCTCCCTACCGCCCCCGTTTTAACGTGGAATTACAATGCAGGCGCTTAAAAAGCTGCCTGCATTATTACTTCGCGCTACGCCCCTGAATGCTTGCGGCAGCGCTGAGCGCCGCAGTGAGCATCCACTCGATGGAGTCTATAGGACTCCATTGAGCCAGACACTGGCAGTCACATGACCTGCCGGATCTCACCTCGTGAGATCAGCTGGTCAACATAGTGATCCGCAGGGAGAGACTGGGGGACTTTTTCCCCCAGTCTTTCCCTGCTCCCGCCGGACGAGGGAGGTGGTTGGAGCTGCGGTCTTCGCCATGGGGAAAGAAGGTGAGTATACGAATTGTTTTTGGATGGTGTTAACGGATTCTGCAGAAGCGGAATCCGTTAACACCAAGTCCTGGCTTTGGTTAACTTTCCGCTAACCAGAGCCGGACGTTAATCAGGGTTAGGACTTTGTAATCCTTACGCTGATTAACACTTTGCGCTCCCCGTGTTAAGTATGGGGAGCGCAAAGTACAGTAACCTCGCGCTGAAAAGAGCAACGTACCAAACGCTAACGGGTTACTTCGGACGAATCCCATAGGTTTCAAAGTTAAATTTTTTTAAATAAATATCCCGTTTATTCTTTTAATTTGCAGCAAAAAGTTTTTTTCAGCTTTTCAAAGTCAGTGTTTTTTGTTTTTTCTGGGGTTTTTTTTCATTTCTTTTTTACCCCGTTCGTCAGCTTGTCGACTTTTTCCGGTGGCTGGTAGGCATTGTGTTCGGCGGATCGTCTGCTTTTTTCGGACACGTACGGTGGGTTTGCGGCCACTTATCGGATCAGATACTATCAGGGTTATTCAAAGAGAGCTGATCTGGCCCCGAAAGGTAACCGAACACTGAAATTCAGCGTACAGTTACCTTTCCTGGCCAGTCGACTATTCTGAGAGAAGGCAGTTCGCCAAATTTTGCTGAATTGTCCGCACATACGGTGCCTGTTCAAGGGCAGTGAACTCCCCATAGAGAAGCAATGCTTTGTCTATTCAGAGAACACAAAACAGCAGGGAAAAGTTGCCGAAATGCCCTGTTGATCGGTGGTTTCATTTGAGAGATTTATTCAGACGATTCCCATAGGCTTCAATGTTAAAAATATTCTCACTTTAACTCAATATCTAATAAACTGTTTATTATTATATTCTGTAGTAAAAAGTCTCTTTATTTATAGATTCTTTTACGCATTTTTTGGGATTTTTGTTGGCAATTTTTTTTTTTTTTTTTTAAAATCGTTTCTTCTTTTTTCTGTAAGAGACCTTTTTATTATCATTCATAGGACCTTATATGTAAATTTCAGACATTTTCGTTAAGTAGGTTTTTTGCAAACAGCGTTTAAATTTTCAAACTTTCAAGCGTACTTTTATTTTTTTTCACTTCGTTCGTCTGCATGTCGGGTTTTTCCGGCGGCTGCGCTGTGATCGGCGGCTAATCGAGTTTGTTCGGCGTGGTTAATCCAGCTGTTTCTGTGGGTTTCCGTGAGTGTTCGGTGAGTGTTTGGCGGGTTTTGCGGTGTGTTTGGCGGGCTTGCGGCGGGTTTTCCCTGCACTACAGGGGCCCTGCGGTGCTTGCTGAATACACCGCAAGGTCGGTGAACTAGGATCACCGAATCGTGCCGAAGTGCGGGGAACGAAAAGTCACCGAACGTGCGGTGACTTTTCGATTCTCTTTGAATAACCCTGTATGTTTTCCGGCGAGTTCCCAGCAGCTTATTGGATCTGATCTGATGTTTGCGGGCATTTTGCGGTGTTTTTTACTTTCAATTCGGTGGTTGTTCGGAGGCTTTTCCCTGCCCTTCGGGGATCCCCGGTGAATGCTGAATTCACCGCAGTGTGGGGGAATTTGATTCCCTGAAGTGCGGGGATGAAAGAGCACCAGAATTGCGGTGGACTTTTGATGCTCATTGAGTATCCCCTTAAGTCTTTCCGGAATAACGGCACAATCCGATGAAGAACAAGCAAGGTTGGAGCAATTCTTCATTGGCTAGCCACAAATTGATGTCACCTTTACAAAGTATAGGAGCCATTAATTTTCAGTAAGCAACCAATGTTGGAAAAGTAACTTCAACTTTTAAGCTAACTGATTATAATACAACCCTGTCACGCAGGGGCGTACCTAGAACATTTGGCACCTGGGGCGGATCCTATATTTGGCACCCCCACCCCCGCAACTTTAAAATGTAAAAAATAAAAAAAATCACACACATTTTTTTAAATGTGTTCAAAAATATTTTTAGTTATAGCATTCTGGCAGAACATGACGTATACATATAATAATGATATATTATGAATCTGCCAATGGTGGATCATGTGTCATCTGTGCTGTGCAATAAGAGGCGAGTGTAGATTCTTTTTGAATAATTGTTATTTTTAAGTGATTTTGCAAACTCACAACATATCTTTCCTCATTTTATTAACAAAAGTACACATGTGGCTGGTTTTGTTGATGGGAATTGTGTGTGTGTTGGAGTGGCTAGTTTTGTGTGATAGAAGTTGTGTGTTGGTGGCTGGGTTGTGTGTTGGTGGCTGGTTTTGTGTGATGGGAGTTGTGTGATGGGGTTGCGTGTTGATTGGTTTTGTGTGATGGAGTTGTATGTGTGGCTGATTTTGTGTGATGGGAGTTGTGTGAGGGTGGCTGGTTTTGTGATGGGGTTGTGTGTGGGTGGCTGGTTTTGTGTGATGGGAGTGGTGTGTGTGTGGGTGGCTGGTTTTGTTTGATGAGAGTTGTGTGTTGCATGTGGGTGGCTGGTTTTGTATGATGGGAGTTGTGTGTGTTCGCTCAGTGGCTGGTTTTGTGTAATGGAAGTTGTGTGTGCTGGGCGGCTGTTTTTTGTAATGGGAGTTGTGTGTGCTGGGTGGCTGGTTTTGTGGATTGGAGTTGTGTGTGTGCTGGGTGGCTGGTTTTGTGGATTGGAGTTGCTGAGCAGAGAATGGGTGTGTGTTTTTCCTTTCCCTGTGTACCCTGGGCTGCCTATTCCCTGGTGATGCAGTGAATGCAGCCTGGCCCCCTTTATTTAGGACCTCACCAGGTGCCAGGCAGTTCAGTGACAACTTTCTGATCACTGCAGTGCTAGTTAAGGAAAAGTCCACTTTAAACAGCAGTAAGCAGACAGGGCTTCATATTCTGCTGATACCCCCCTTTACCTGCAATTTACTGTCATCTTCTCTCTTTGTACACAAATCACATCCCTTTCCCTCTCCTAGAGCTGCTGCGGGGCAGGGGAGGAGCTATGGAGGGAGGAGAGGGGGATTTTTATTCTCCTAATGCAAATGCCCTGCTCCACTGCTTGTTGTTTGAGAACACAGCTCAAATATGACACACAGTGACAGTGGCACCTCCTAGTACTCGCTAATGACACAAAAACACTGGTAGCTGGGGCGACCCGCCCCCACTCCTCCCTTAAGTATGCCACTGGAGCTTTGATATGCTCCCACACAAATTTGGCGAACTGCCAGAAAGTACGGTGCTGTTTGAAGGCAGTGCAAATTCCCATAGAGAAGTAATGGTTAATCTATTCAGAAAACACTGAACAGCAGAGAAATGTCAGTGAAATGCCCTGATGTTCAGTGGTTTCATTCAGCAGCATACATTAAACATTCAGGCGAATCCCATAGTTATCCCAATGTTAAAAATATTTCTGTTTTTATGCAATATCTAATAAACCGTTTATTATTTTAATCTGCAGCAAAAAGTATCTTTGTTTATTGATTTTATTTCATATCTTTTAGTTATTTTTCAGAATTTTTTCCCCCATTTTTTTTAACCCTTTCACGCCTCTGTGCTGAGGTCATATTTACCGGTTTTGCTCATCATGTTTAAACGTGTTTTGAAGGCTTATTTTAGTATATGACCCAGACATATTATATATTGTTCTTTCCGTCAGACTCGGTAGATTCATAATATGTCATTATTATATGTATACGTTATGTCATGTCTGTATATTATAACAAAAAATGCAATAAAATATGTATTTTCAATAATTTACAATGTGTAAAGTGTTTTTTTTCACATTTTAACATGCGAGCAATTGCGGTTATATTTTGTATGGGGTGTGCTTGTTAAAAAAATTAGAGATGGGGTCTCGTTACATTTTTTTTTGGGGAAAATTACACGATTTTTAACAAACGCACCGCATACAAAAATCGTTAGTGCAGCATCATTGTTCACATTATAATTGAAATGGGAACAATATTGCTGCATTAACGAACCAAAAAATAAGAAAAAAAATAATTTTTTTTTTTTTATAATTTTTCTTTAAAATATATTTTTATTTTTATTTTTAATTTTTATTTTTTTTAAAAAACTTTTTTCACTGTAGTGTTTGGTATCGTTGGAACGGCCATGCTCTGGCCAATCCAACCATACCAAACTTTAACCCCTAGCTGCCACGGATCGGGAGATAGGGAGTTCATTGGAACTCCCTATCTCCACCGTTGGTGGCAGTTAGGGGTGAACTCTAGGACTGGCGTCATCGTGCTATGCACGATGACGCCAGTCCTCAGGGGGAGTTCCCGGAGGCTTGGCCGACATCCAAGATGTCGGCCAGCTCCGGGAAAGGATCACGAACCGGCGCTTTTCAGCGCCGATTCGCGATCCAGCTCCCCAGGGGTTAATGCCAGGCACCATTTGGAAGGGCAGGCTGTGCCCTTCCAAATGGTGCCTGGGTTAACCTCCGCAACGCCGCCGATCGGGAAGGAGAGAGGTCCGAAGGACCTCCCCCCCTCCCTTTCAGGCGCCTCCTCCGCACATGCGGGGGGGGGCCTGAATTAGGTGTCATTGCGCTGTCGCGATGACACCTAATTTCAGCGGCGGTTCCGGATGCTGGGCTGACATCGAGGATGTCAGCCCGCACCAGGGAGGCCAGCGATCGGCCGGAACTCGGCCGAACGCTGACCCCAAAGGGAGGACACGCTCAGCGCGTCCTCCGCACACCAGCAGCCATGCGGAGGACGCGCTGAGCGCGTCCTCCGCATCGAAGTGGTTAATAGCAGTTTTTCTTTTTTCTGTAACAGACCTTTTTATTATCAATAGGACCTTATGTAAATTCCAGATATTTGCGTTCAGTAGTTTTTTTTTAAAACAGCAGGCCACGGGTTTGTGGCAATGTCATTCGGCAGCCGACTCCCTGCACTTCAGGGACCCTGCGGTGAATGGTGAATTCACTGCAGGGTGGGTAAATTTGATTCCCCGAAGTGCAGGGAACAACAGAACACCAAAATGTTAGCGTCATTTCGGTGCTCTGTGAGTAACCCCTTTAGTGGTAGTGTTTTTTGCTGCCTCCTGGAAAGTGCCTTCCCTACCCAGGACATACGTGAAAATTTGTGAAATCTCAATGTATCCTTCCTGGTAAAATAACAAAAAATGGGGTATTTGGTGGGCGCAACAATTTTTACACTTTGTGTGGGGTAGAGCCTATGACACGATCGCCACTGCACCCGTGTGTGTCATCCCTAAATGACAAGAAATTACAAATGGAAAAAAGGGGGGGGTGCGGCGCTTCCCAGTGTAGAAAAGGTAACAGAATTAATTACCCAATAATACGTATCGTAAGACTTCAATTGATGGAGTAATGAAGACCTCAAAAGAATAAAATAACAATAGTGCAAGATTGTTTAAATAACAACAAATTAGGAGATATGGCAGTTCTCACTCACACTTGAAAGAGCCTCGCCCGGCTCTGGCAATATTCGCCCGTGGGTAGAATTCAAATGGGCCCTCCCACTGGCCACTTCAATAGATGAGGGCATCCAGAGAGTATAGATAGATGTTAATTCTCAACACATAGGAGAAGGAGAGAATGGTAATAACATCGGGTGATACCGTAAATAATTGCAGAAATTGATTTTAAAATATGTCAGACCACTCACGTGTTCAGGAGCCATCAGGGCTCAGGTGGAGGTGCCCAAAGGTTGTTTTAAGTGGGCACAAACCTTAATGAAAGCCCCAATGGATCCGTGCAGCAGAAGACAATGGAAGCCAAGTAGTGGAAAAAAAACAAAAATAATAAAAATAAATTGAAGTAAAAATGAATTGGGATAAGTAAAATTGAGAAGTAAAAAAATGTTTTAATAGAATAAAAGTTGGCTGTACGCATTTCGCCTAAGTCTGTATAGACTATACGGCTTCCTCAGTAGCAACAATGAAAAAACAAACATTAATGCAAAGAAATCCCAATCCATTAATAAACACCTTGAGTTAATTGACCCTCCAATCAGAGGGGTCTGAAAGTGCGGGAAAAAAAGGTCATTGACCTTTCTTCATGTGCGGTGACATAACCCGAAGCGATAGAACTGTTTTGAACCTTTGGTTTCCCCCTTTGTTTACACGGGAAGTTACTAGAAAGGTTCCGGTTTCGTTTTCCACTGTTGACGTGTGGACGCAAAGATGGAGGTTTTACCACTTCCGGTTTGCGTTCCAGTTTGCGTTTTCAGTGATTCGATAAGTTACTATAAAGTTTTCATTTTGTTTTCGTTTCGATAAGTTACTATAAAGTTTTCGTTTCGTTTTTGTTTTCGTTGTTGACGTGCAGACGCAAAGATGGAGGTTTTCTTACTTCCGGTTTGCGTTCCGGTGTGTGTTTCAAAGATCTGACGAGTGAGATTGTTGCGGTCAGATGGGGTTAAAAAAGCGATCCTCGTGAAGAAAGGTCAATGACCTTTTTTTCCCGCACTTTCAGACCCCTCTGATTGGAGGGTCAATTAACTCAAGGTGTTTATTAATGGATTGGGATTTCTTTGCATTATTGTTTGTTTTTTCATTGTTGCTGCTGAGGAAGCCGTATAGTCTATACAGACTTAGGCGAAACGCGTACAGCCAACTTTTATTCTATTAAAACATTTTTTTACTTCTCAATTTTACTTATCCCAATTCATTTTTACTTCAATTTATTTTTATTATTTTTGTTTTTTTTCCACTACTTGGCTTCCATTGTCTTCTGCTGCATGGATCCATTGGGGCTTTCATTAAGGTTTGTGCCCACTTAAAACAACCTTTGGGCACCTCCACCTGAGCCCTGATGGCTCCTGAACACGTGAGTGGTCTGACATATTTTAAAATCAATTTCTGCAATTATTTACGGTATCACCCGATGTTATTACCATTCTCTCCTTCTCCTATGTGTTGAGAATTAACATCTATCTATTCTCTCTGGATACCCTCATCTATTGAAGTGGCCAGTGGGAGGGCCCATTTGAATTCTACCCACGGGCGAATATTGCCAGAGCCGGGCGAGGCTCTTTCAAGTGTGAGTGAGAACTGCCATATCTCCTAATTTGTTGTTATTTAAACAATCTTGCACTATTGTTATTTTATTCTTTTGAGGTCTTCATTACTCCATCAATTGAAGTCTTACGATACGTATTATTGGGTAATTAATTCTGTTACCTTTTCTACACTGGGAAGCGCCGCACCCCCCCTTTTTTCCTGGTAAAATAGTTTGTAAAAGTAAAAACATTTTTTTTAGGGTTTCATCCTAGGGGGTGTTTCACACAGTGCAGGCCGCCCCCGCTTCCTAAGGACGCCACTGCTGTCACGATTCCCAAACACGTAGCACATGCCACAACCTAAGCTGACCGTCTTTAGAGTAGCCGGAGTATAACTAACAAACAAATAATATGCCAAGCACCAGAAAGGGTAGTCATACAAGCCAAGGGTCGGTATACAAGGGTAATAATTCACACCAGGGGTTAAGGTACAGAGATTGGTCAGAGAAGTCAAGACAAGATCGGCACACTGGGTTATTAATTCACAGCACGGTTTAAGGCACAGAAAATGGTCAGAGGAGGCAAGTCAAGGTTGGTCACAGCAGATGTTAAGGCACAGTGTATGGTCAGAGGAGACAAGCAAAGATCGGCACATGGGTTAATAATACACAGAAAGCAAAATTGCACTCTTGGGCAAATGGAAACCATGACAGGGCACTAAGCGTATTGGAATCCTGGCATTTGATCCTGCCGGACAAGCCTCATTGAGCCTCGTTATAACGATTCTGCCTACAAGCCGCAATGCATCATTCGGCCGCGACCCCAGGAATACGGCACATAAAACCGGACGCTGGAGAGCACAAGAGACACCGCCATTTGCCCGGAGGGGCTCAGAGCCCCCATCGTCCCAGGCCCAAGATTTGCAAGATTTTTCCTACTTTTTTGTAAGGTGTATTTTATTGAGAATTATAAACAAACAAGGTACAGTGAAGGAAGCAAATCAACAGCTCTAAATAGGCACGTATCAGTCAGCAAACAATGAGCTTAAGTGAGCAAAGACAGCGATCTAAACCTCCCCACATCCCGGACCCCACCCCCCGCCTGAGGACACCCGTCCCGCATAAAGCCTCCCAGCGGGGGAGCAGCTTCTACACCAGCGTGGCCCAGGCTAAAAAGCGGGATAAAAAATATGAGATGAAGGAAATTAGAGAAACAAGGACGAGGGGAGGGAGAGTGAGGAGGAGAAAAGGAAAAAAGAGAGGGTGCGAAAAAGAAAGAAAGAGAAAAAAAAGGGGGGCGAGATGCCTGAAGGAGAAAGAACAGAGGTGGTCTCGTTCACACAGCAGGGCCTCCGACCCATCGCAGCACAATCCCCAGGGCCAGACCGTTCTCATCCTGTGGAAGCAAACACTCGAAGAGGCAGGGGGTGAATGTGCCCAGCCACGGGGACCACACCCTCTGGGCCAGGGCTCGAGTCCTGCGGGAACGCACGGGAACAGTGTTCCTGCAATTCTCCCACAGCAGGAACGCAGAAGGAATGCAGGTTCCCGCTGTGAGCCGGCAGAGCGGATCCCTGGGGCTGCTAGCGGAATGCATTAACTGCATTCCGCTAGTCACCCCAGGGATCCGCTCTGCCAGCTCACAGCGGGAACCTGCGAGTGCCGAGTGCCTGGCATCAGTGGTGTATTTCGGCCTAGGCCGACTAGGCCCAGGCCTAGGGCGGCACTTTCCAGGGGGCGGCGGCCCGCACTGGGTGGCCCCACCCCTAAAGAACAAAAAAAAATTATTTTTTTTTTTTTTACTTTTGCAAAGTATTTTACCAGGAAGGATACATTGAGATTTCACAAATTTTCAAGTATGTCCTGGGTAGGCAAGGCCTAGGCTTTCACTTTCCAGGGGGCAGCAAAAAACCTCACCATTAAGGCTAAAGACAGACGAAAGCAGTTTTAACGTGCGTTTAGCCGCACAAAATCACGGCCGTGCTAGCAGCAAATGACGTCCAATGCCGGGGAACATACGACGAATGGCCGCACGAAAGTTCGTCCGCGCAACGCAAGTGGCAAACGAACGCATTTTTTCTAGAACGTCAAACCGCTACTACTGACGTACAGAGTGCGCTGCGTCCGCTAGCGGCGTGTTTGCGTGATTGGGAGACGTCAGACGCTGCTAATGTCCGGCTAACATAACGTCCAGACACAAAAAGTGTTTTATTGATGATCCGTACAAAATCACGGACGAAAATGTGCATCGTATGACCGCTATCGCGTATTCCGTGAAAAAATACGTCCATTCGTTCGAACGCACTTTTTCACGGACAACGTGAAAAATGCGTTCGTCTGACCCTAGCCTTAATGGGTTACTCACAGAGCGACGGAATGATGGCAACTTTTTGGTGTTCTGTAGTTCCCTGCACTTAGGAGAATAAAATTTCCCTACCCTGCAGTGAATTCACCATTCACCGCAGGGTCCCCAAAGTGCATGGAGTCGGCCGCTGAATGCTGCCACCGCAAACCCGTGGCCTGCTGTTTTCAAAAGAACTACTGAATGAAAATGTCTGGAATTTACATATAAGATCCTATGATTGATAATAAAAAGTTCTGTTACAGAAAAAAGAAAAAACGCTATTAAAAAAAAGGGGGGACATTTTGCCCAAAAAAATCTGAAAAATGACTAAAAGGTACTAAAAAAAAATCAATAAAGACTTTTTACTGCAGATTAAAAAAATAAATGATTTATTAGATATTGCATAAAAACGGGAATTTTTTTAACATTGAAACCTATGGGGTTCGCCTGAATAAACCTGCTGATTGAAACCACCGAACATCAGGGCATTTCACTGCCATTTCTCTGAGTCTCAGTACCACATGACTGGCTGAACCACGTGAAACGCACGCGCGCAGCTGCCCGCCCTTTCGTTAACACAGACTCTATTCTGGACTGAACACCCACCGGGAAGGGAATCAAAGCTACAGTGCACCCTTTGGCAGTGCCACCCCACTCCTGACAAGATGGCTCCACAGCATAATTGCTGTGTGCTCATATACACACGGTTTGCTGGGAGTTTTATTGCAGTGGATTCTGATGCACTCATACACACCGCACATTGCATTGCTGGGAGTTTTATTGCTGTGGATTCTGATACGCTGACACACACCACACATTGCACTGCTGTGAGTTTTATTGCTGTGAATTCTGATGCACTCATACACACCGCACATTGCATTGCTGGGAGTTTTATTGCAGTGGATTCTGATGCGCTGACACACACCAAACATTGCATTGCTGGGAGTTTTATTGCTGTGGATTCTGTGATACACACTGCATATTACTGTGAGTTTTATTGCCCTGGAGCTCTGGGATACGCTCATACACACTGCACATTACTGTGAGTTTTATTGCTGTGCAGTTCTGTGATATGCTCATACACAGTGCACATTTCTGTGGGTTTTATTGCTGTGCAGCTCTGATATGCTCATACACAATGCCCATTTCTGTGGGTTTTATTGCTGTGCAGCTCTGTGATACTCTCATATACATAGTTACATAGTTACATAGTTATATAGGCTGAAAAAAGACATGCGTCCATCGGGTTCAGCCTCTCCCACATAACCTACTGCTGTTGATCCAAAAGAAGGCAAAAAACCCAGTCTGAATGCTTGCCAATATGCAACATACTGGGAAAAAATTCCTTCTTGACCCCAGAATGGCAGTCAGATTTCTCCTTGGATCAAGAAGCTTTTACCCACATATTAAATATTATAACCCTTAATATTCTGTGTCTGCAGGAAGTCATCCAGTCGTTTTTTAAAAGTCTGTACAGACTCTGACCCAACACCTCAACAGGCAGAGAATTCACAGCTTTATTGTTCTCACCGTAAAATAACCCTTCCTATGCTTTAAGCTAAATTTTCTTTCTTCCAGTCTAAATGGATGACCCCTTGTCCTATGTATAGTCCTGTTAATGAATAGGTTATCAGACAATGGTTGATAATGGCCCCGTATATATTTATATAAGGTTATCAGATCCCCTCTAAGGCGCCTTTTCTCTAAACTAAACAGGTTTTAAGCTTGTTAGTCTTTCTCATAACTTAACCCTTCCATCCCCCTTATTAATTTAGTTGCCCGTCTCTGCACTTTTTCTAACGATATAATATTTTTTTTAAGACAGGTGCCCAAAATTGCACGGCATATTCAAGGTGCGGCCTGACCATTGATTTATACAGAGGCAAAATTATGTTTTCATCCCGTGAGTGAACTCCCCTTTTAATGCATGCCAGTACTTTGCTGGCCTTGGCGGCTGCTGTTTGACATTGCACATTGTTACTTAGTTTGAAGTCTATGATTATTCCCAAATCCTTCTCCTGCTTGGATTTCCCTAACTCCGTACCATTTAGGGTATAAATTGCTTGTGTATTCTTCACTCCAAAGTGCATAACTTTACATTTATCTAGATTAAGGCTAGGGTCAGACTGAGGCAGTGCGAACGCGCGTGCAGCCGCACTTAATCACGGCCGTGCTAGCAGCAGATGCCGGGCAATGACGTCCAATATACGAAGTACGGTCGCACAAAAGTCCGGCTGCGCAACGCAAGTGGAAAATGAACGCATTTTTTCGAGGACGTGAAACCGCAGGTACTGACGTACAGAGTGCGCTGCGTCCGCTAGCGGCGTGTGTGCGTGATTAGGAGACGTCAGACGCTGCTAATGTCCGGCCAACATAACGTCCAGACACAAAAAGTGTTTTATTGATGATCCGTACAAAATCACGGACGAAAATGCGCATAGTATGACCACTATCACGTATTCTGTGACAAAATGCGTCCATTCGTTCGAACGCACTTTTTCACAGACAACATAAAAATGCGTTCGTCTGACCCTAGCCTTAATCTCATCTGCCATTTAAGTGCCCAGTCCCCTAATCTATCTAAATCCCTCTGCAGCGAAGTAACATCCTGCTCACATTGTATTACTTTTCCTAGCTTTGTGTCATCTGCAAACACTGATACATGACTTTCAATGCCTATCTCAAGGTCATTTATAAATAAATTGAATAGTATTGGTCCTATAACAGACCCCTGAGGGACACCACTTACCACTGGTGTCCATCTTGAAAATGTACCATTTATGACCACTCTCTGTACCCTATCTTTTAGCCAGTTTTCTATCCAAGAACAAGTATTTTCATCTAGACCATTTTTTCTTAATTTAAGTAGTAACCTTTTGTGTGGAACTGTGTCGAAAGCTTTGGCAAAATCTAAGTAATGCAGTGCAAGTTTCTGTGAATTTTATTGTTCAACCAATTAGAGCGGCTGTGATCCAGTATACTTGACATGCGTGGTTGTTCTTTGTAAAAATGCTTGAATTTAAACATTTCATAATTTTCTTTATCTCAATAGATACATTTGAAATGGTATACAAAATATACAAGTAGGCACTTGGCATCCACTTTTAATATAAAGTGAGGAAAAGGCGGAGCTCTAAGAGGAAAAGGTGGAGCTTTAAGATGAAGGGTGGGGATTAACCAGGAAGAGGTGTGCCCTTGACAGGAAGGGGTGCCTCAAATTTAAATTGGGGGGTGCACGAGTTTAGTCAGGCCTAGGGCAGCACAAAACCTAAATACACCACTGCCCGGCATGTTCCCAGCCTCGCACGCGTGGCCGCTGACCGAAAGGATGTGACGCGGACGAGATCTCATTGTGAATGTGTCACAACCTACAGGGTTATTCAGAGAGCGTGAAAAGCAGGAGAATAATTGGAGAATGACTGGAGAATGAAAAATTCTAGGTCAAAATAGCCGATTTGGAAAGTGAGATGAAAGGGAGAATTTTTCTGGTTGGCTATTTTGACCTAGAATTTTTCATTTTCCAGTCATTCTCCAGTCATTCTCCTGCTTTTCACGCTCTCTGAATAACCCTGCTAGAAGCCGGCGGCCACGCGAAGGAGCATGCCGGGCACTCAGAGGAACAAATGCGGGTCTGTGCTGGCTGGGTAAGGTAAGTATAATTCTGTGGGCTCTGCTGGCTATAAAATTCTGGGCTGTGCTGGGTATAATCTGGGGGCTCTGCTGGGTATATTATTCTGGGTCTGCTGGGTATAAAATTATGGGGCTCTGCTGGGTATATTATTCTTGGGCTCTGCTGGCTATAAAATTCTGGCGCTGCTGGGGATATTATTCTGGGGCTCTGCTGGCTATATAATTCTGGGGCTCTGCCGGCTACAAAATTCTGGCTCTGCTGACTATATTATTCTGGGGCTCTGCTGGCTATAAAATTCTGGGCTCTGCTGTGTAATTATTCTGGGGGTCTGCTGGTTATATTATTCTGGGGCTCTGCTGGCTATAAAATTCTGGGGCTCTGCTGGCTATAAAATTCTGGCTCTGCTGGGTATATTATTCTGGTGCTGCTGGCTATAAAATTCTGGGCGTCTGCTGGGGATATTATTCTGGGGCTCTGCTGGCTATATAATTCTGGGCGCTCTGCTGGTATATTATTCTGGGGGTCTGCTGGGTATAAAATTATGGGGCTCTGCTGGCTATAAAATTATGGGCTCTGCTGGGGATATTATTCTGGGGCTCTGCTGGCTATATAATTCTGGGGCTCTGCCGGGGTATAAAATTCTGGGCTCTGCTGGCTATATTATTCTGGGGCTCTGCTGGCTATAAAATTCTGGGCTCTGCTGTGTATATTATTCTGGGGGTCTGCTGGGTGTATTATTCTGGGGCTCTGCTGGCTATAAAATTCTGGGCTCTGCTGGGTATATTATTCTGGGGCTCTGCTGGCTATAAAATTCTGGGCTCTGCTGGGTATATTATTCTGGTGCTCTGCTGGCTATAAAATTCTGGGCTCTGCTGGGTATATTATTCTGGGGTTCTGCTGGGTATATTATTCTTGGGCTCTGCTGGCTATAAAACTCTGGGTTCTGCTGGGTATATTATTCTGGTGCTCTGCTGGCTATAAAATTCTGGGGCTCTGCTGGCTATAAAACTCTGGGTTCTGCTGGGTATATTATTCTGGGGTTCTGCTGGGTATATTATTCTTGGGCTCTGCTGGCTATAAAACTCTGGTTCTGCTGTAGGCTGATAATATTCTGGTGCTCTGCTGGCTATAAAATCTGGGGCTCTGCTGGCTATAAAACTCTGGGTTCTGCTGGGTATATTATTCTGGTGCTCTGCTGGCTATAAAATTCTGGGGCTCTGATGGCTATAAAATTCTGGGCTCTGCTGGGTATATTATTCTGGGGCTCTGCTGGCTATAAAATTCTGGGCTCTGCTGGGTATATTATTCTGGTGCTCTGCTGGCTCTAAAATTCTGGGGCTCTGCTGGCTATAGAATTCTGGGCTCTGCTGGGTATATTATTCTGGTCCTCTGCTGGCTATAAAATTCTGGGGCTCTGCTGGGTATATTATTCTGGTCCTCTGCTGACTATAAACTTTTGGGCTCTGCTGGGTATATTATTCTGGGGCTCTGCTGGCTATAAAATTCTGGGCTCTACTGGGTATATTATTCTGGTGCTCTGCTGGCTCTAAAATTCTGGGGCTCTGCTGGCTATAATATTCTGGGGGCTCTGCTGGCTATAAAATTCTGGGCTCTGCTGGGTATATTATTCTGGTGCTCTGCTGGGTATATTATTCTGGGGTTCTGCTGGCTATAAAATTCTGGTCTCTGCTGGCTATAAAATTCTGGGCCTCTGCTGGTTATATTATTCTGGGGGTCTGCTGGCTATAAAATTCTGGGCTCTACTGGGTATATTATTCTGGTGCTCTGCTGGCTCTAAAATTCTGGGGCTCTGCTGGCTATAATATTCTGGGGGCTCTGCTGGCTATAAAATTCTGGGCTCTGCTGGGTATATTATTCTGGGGCTCTGCTGGCTATAACATTCTGGGGCTCTGCTGGTTATATTATTCTGGTGCTCTGCTGGGTATATTATTCTGGGGTTCTGCTGGCTATAAAATTCTGGGCCTCTGCTGGTTATATTATTCTGGGGGTCTGTTGGCTATAAAATTCTGGGCTCTGCTGGGTATATTATTCTGGGGCACTGTTTGCTATAAAATTCTGGGGGTGTGCTGGGTATATAATTTTGGGGCTCTGCTGTATACAAAATTCTGGGTGCTCTGTTGGCTATAAAATTCTGGGCTCTGCTGGGTATATTATTCTGGGGCTCTGCTGGCTATAACATTCTGGGGCTCTGCTGGTTATATTATTCTGGTGCTCTGCTGGGTATATTATTCTGGGGTTCTGCTGGCTATAAAATTCTGGTCTCTGCTGGCTATAAAATTCTGGCCTCTGCTGGTTATATTATTCTGG